>OY787629.1:7500-1207500 GCA_963678935.1 Umbilicus rupestris | reverse complement strand
CTCTGTTTTATATACATAGTCATAAAACCACCTTCCAAACTTGACCCATCTTTCACGATCCGATTCTACTTAAGTGGCTCCGGCTTTAAATTTATTCATTCATTCTCAACTACAACTAATGGTCGTCGGTCCATTCTTAGTTCTTATTTTAAATCAGATTCTTACGGGATCACTATTTTAGATTATCACGTTCATAGAATTTTGTATGTCAGAGGTGTGTCCTTGTGATTTTATTTATGCAGAACATTCCAAAGCGGCATATAATTATTAGAGTTAAAACCATCCAATAATGTTTTGGAAGATGCTTCACACTTTGTGACCTTGTGTTGATGCATGTGGGCGACATTTATTTGATGTGTTATTCACTGTTTTTAAGGAAGGTTAATATGGGTCTCAACATTTATTTGATGCGTTATTCACATTTGTTGGGAGGCTAATAAGGGGTCTAGACCGGAGGTGGCTGGCCTTCTCGATAAAGAGGAAAAGCTAGCGAACATTTTAGTATCTGCGTGGATGCAGGTAGAGATCTTTGTGTGGATGTGTTCATTATCTCTCCTTTTGTGGGAGGAGGGGCATGAATGGGGTCAGAGGAGGCAACTAGGAGGGCAGAGGATATGAAGATCTCTAAGTATGGGGCTGGTTGATCAGTTAATGAGCTTATATTTGTGCATTTCATCATAAAAACTTTATGAGGTTTCAGAGTGAGAGCAGATCAGTTGATCGGGACAGTGGCGGCGAAGTGAGCTGAGGCCAAGGGTATGGACTCACCGACAGCACTCTCAATTTTGAGACAGAAATTATCTTTTATCTCGAACAAGGCGTTGGCTGACGGATTTTTATTAAGAAATGACCACAATTAGCCCTTGACGCGATTCGAAACGATCCGACTAGTCTGTCATTCTCTCTTTTGTTTGAGATTCTCATTTATAATTATTTCATATTGAGTTATAAGAATGAATATATATTTATTTGGTATACATTAATTATCAGTGGGTGGTATTTTGTACGAGTATCATATATGAAGCACAATTCCTCACTTTCAAATCCCTACAAACCTTGAACCGACCAAGCCTAATCCAACTCAGGTGGTCCGAGGATGTCATGTCAAAAGCCCGGTTTCCATTTAAAAATATGAAATATGGCATTTTCAAAAGTTAATTTTGGTTTGACCTCCCAATCCAGTTCTGCATTTTTTGAATTGACATATGTATTTAAATTCAATATAAATTTTAAACTTATGAATTGAATGTTGGGCTTGGAGCTTGAATGCGGGCTCTGCTGCTGGCTCATATCTCATGAGCTTGAATGGTTAGGCAAAATCCAACAAAAATGAGATCTAAAAGGACAAAAAGAGATCTTTTTTCACACCCAAAAACGTGGTCATTAGCTGTTAAGCGTAGGGTGGTGGTGGTGCTCCATGAAATTAGGGTGGCCCATGTCGACAAAACATCATGTGTTGCTCTCTGCAGTGCAACATTCTCTATCAAATTTTCATCATCAATAATTTCCTTCTTCTGTACTTCTCTATCAAATTGGCAACAAAAAAACAGAATTATTTAAGTTAGGTCGCACAAGAAAAGAATAAATGAAGGCGCTTTCTTGAGCAACATGCTTCGATTGTATTAAACTGAACGGTTGAAATTAATTAATTTATAATTGTAAAAATCAAATATTTAATTTAAAATTTAGACACAAGATAACAAAACAAATAAAAAATTGGACACGTGAAGAAAAAGTATGAACAACCAAAATATCTAAAAGGCAAAGGCAAAATATATAATGTATATTTATATTGAAAAACTATCCAAATGGTTCGACTCCTGATAGATCAGAGAAAAAATTCCGATAGTATTTGAAATAGAATATGTAACAAAAATTAGTAAAAGAATTTATAAAAAAAGGAAATGATGAATATTTTTTAGGGTTTGGTTTATTTTAGATGAGATTTAATCTAAAATACAACTTTGTGAAATTGCTTGAATGAATAGTACATTCAATCACGCGGGTGAGGAGGCTTGATTGAAGAAGACGTTTTATTTATGAGTTGAGGATTGAAATTGAAGAAGCTAATTTTAGTGCAATTTTATTTTATGTTAATTATATATGTTTGTTTTACAATTATGGAACATTCATTTGGGTGGCCACTCAACTTCCTAAACTTTTGATTTACGATAAATTGTTATAAGAAATTCGATTGCCGTGAGATCTATTTTTTTAATATTGTGAGTGGCCTGTGGTCGATATCAGAAAATTAAACAAAAACGTAAAATTTTATAAATTACTCGTTTATGAAAAATATATATTAATTTTTATAAATGATTATAAAAAAGGACGAAATTGAAAAACATTCTTGAATGTTTGACTTCAGACTCCCCAGAAAGCCCGTGACTCTTTCTCACCGTCACCGACACCAACAGACATTCATATCTTAATTCTTTTGTCAATAAAATGTAAAATAAAAATGTTTTAATGGCTGTAAATGTAATCACTTTATTGATAAATATAATAATAAAATTCAGAGGTGCTGTAAAGCCCTCCCAAAACCCACATAAGTCCGTCCTCCGAATCATCACTTTCACCGCAAACGAACAAGCGGAAACCCAGTAGCCCAAGCATCCACCTCCACCTCCACCTCCATTTCCACCTTTCTTTACCGCCAAACCCCATTCTCACTGCACATTGTAATAATCCTCCTCAGATTCGATCCATCTTTCCAAATCCACCGTTTTTATGCAAGTGTAGCGCGGCAGCATACCAGCCCATACCTGTAACTCTGTGTGTGGAAAAGAATTGATTTTTATAATGAAGTCTGGTGATTGCAGGGTGGGAGTGGTGGTGATGGTGATGGGGATGGTGAGGCTAGCTGTGGTGTGTGGGTTTGTTGGGGTTGATGGGTTTGGATTTGAGGAGGGTTTGGAGATTGATGAGAGGCTGTTTAATCTGACTGAGGTGGGGGTTAATGGTTATGGTGGCTCTAAGGCTGGTGTTGGCCGTCCTGCTATGGTGGGTCTTACTCTCATTCATGGGGCTGCTGCTAAGCAAGCAGGTTTCAATCTCTCATTTACAGTTCTCAACTGTATTCCCTTTCATTAGTTTTTATTTCTTTTCATGTTTACGTTTTGCTTGATCTGTGATCTGTGTTTCTTCTGGTGCTTACTATTTATGTTACACAGATACTGACGGCGGAGGATTTGAAATCTCAAGCTTTTATCTTCTTTTGGGTGTACCCAATTTAAGATATATTTTGAGGCCTCACTTATTTCCGCTGTTGTTGTGACTTGTGATTAACATGAAACTCATCAGTTTGATAATTTCACTTATAATGTTGTGGTCAACATTATTGATTTTGTGCAGTTTGCTTGGATGGAAGCTTACCCGGATACCATCTCAGTCCTGGTTTCGGGTCAGGTTCTCGAAGCTGGCTCATCCAATTAGAGGTGAGTTGTATCTCTTTTGATGATTTTTTATAGATTCACAGTTAAATTTGCTGGTTGTTTAAAATTCAGTAGACTTGTATTTGAATGTATGACTTAGTTTCTATCTTAGGGCGGAGGATGGTGTAATACGATTAGAAATTGTGTCTACCGCAAGAAATCTAGGCGTGGGTCATCAGCATACATGGAAAGAGCGATTCCGTTCACTGGGATCTTAAGCAATAATCCTCAGCAAAATCCTGGTCTGTTATGAGACCATTGATTTTTGAATCAAATACACTGCGGCTAACATGCAGTTCAATTGTATTCTCCAGTCAGTTATGTTGAATGACACATTGTTTTGCAGATTTTTTCAACTGGAACAGGGTGAAGATTCGGTATTGTGATGGTGCCTCATTCACTGGAGACAGCTATGACGCAGTAAGTTTCAATAAGTCCAAATGAAAGGCCCCATTGAGTTGCTGTCTTTTAGCATGAGACTGAAAGTAATGTTTGAATAAGTTGATTTTGATCCTAATTTTTCATGTTGAAATCATAATCGTTTTCTTACTTGTTTCTCTTAGGTGCATCAGATCCACTTCAGAGGACAACGCATATGGTGGGCAGCAATGGAGGAGTTGATGTCGAAGGGAATGAAATATGCCACTCAGGTCTTGATCTTACCATGCTATATATTTTCCGTTCTTTTTACATTGTCGTCAAAATGACTATTAGCATTTAATTATGTTGGTGTTAGGCTCTTCTTTCGGGTTGCTCTGCTGGTGGTCTTGCATCCATAGTGCACTGTGATGAGTTCAGGAGCGCATTTTCAGGAAAAACACAAGTAAAATGCCTCAGTGATGGTGGATTGTTTCTTGATGCGTAAGTCATAATAATTTTGTTTCCCTCTCATTCTTGAATTTAGCTTGATTTAAATCAAGCTTTTCTATTACATCATTTATTGTACAAAAATCGATTGTCCAAGAAAATTCTTCTTCGATGCACCAGAGTCGATGTAGGAGGTGGTCGTAGTCTACGAGATCTTTTCCACGGCGTTGTCAGCTTACAGGTACTGCATTATATACATATATGAAGAACTTCATCTGCCCTATAAAGTCTAATTGGGTTTTACTAGTCCCATATTTGTTACCCCTTATCGACATCTTGTTGCACTTTCCAGGGAGTACAGAAGAACCTCCCACATACTTGCACTAACCACCATGATCCAACATCGGTAAACCATCGTCTCTGTCATCTTATTTCTAAGTACACTGCGTTTCATTTTATTCACAGCAACACAGCTGAAGTTCAGTTTTCTCTGATATCTCACTTGCATTAAAATTCCATGCAGTGTTTCTTTCCTCAAAATTTGATCGCAAACATTAGAACTCCAATGTTTCTCGTCAATGCTGCTTACGATTCATGGCAGGTAATTATATTTTAATTTAATTTTGAGCCAACATCTTCGCAGATTTCATGTATTCAGCGGATTTTCTATATGTGTCTATTCAGATCCAAGCGAGTTTAGCTCCGAAATCCGCCGATCCACATGGATATTGGACAGGTTGCAAAATGAACCATGCACAGTGCTCCGCATCCCAGATCCTGTTTTTACAACGTATGCTTAATTTTTATTTACCAAAATACATTTCATTCCATATCAACTTGATAAAAACATCTGTCTCACTACTACCTCTTTTCGTCTCTAACAGGATTCAGGAATCAAATGCTAAATGCTGTCAAGGGTTTCTCTAAGTCTGGCAAAAACGGACTGTTTATCAATTCGTGTTTCGCACATTGCCAAACCGAGCGACAGGACACATGGTTTTCGGACAATTCTCCCCTCATCGGCAATAAGGTATGCCCAATTTTCTTGCATCCCAGATAATCCATTTATAAAAGCTTTGCTGTAGGACGCCAATATGAAACATTTAGTGTCTCCTTTTTATTTCCCAAAAATGTACTTCACATCATCTCGCATTGTGCAGGGAATTGCCATAGCGGTTGGGGATTGGTATTTCAACAGAGAGAGAATCAAGGCCATCGACTGTGCATACCCATGCGACAAAACCTGTCACAATCTGGTATTCAGATGAACCAGCAAAATTATTGTTGTACTCGGAGGTCTGCTACTTTCTATATACAATTTCTTTCCAAAGCAAAAGAAAAAAACTCCAAAGAAAATAAACAAGCGCTGGCTAAGATGCACAATTGCTATTAGCTAGCTTTTCCAAGTACCAAAGTTGCTCTGCTTATTTTCCAGGTATGTGCAGGAGCTTATATGAAACAATCGCATATTGTTAAGTCTCGCAATATTATTTGCTGATGATATTATCAATTCACTTTCTGTGATCTCCTTTTTTAATTGATTGCTTATTGTAACCCTATCTGTTAGCTTATGTCGCTAAATTTGCACGATGAACCGAAAGGCAAAATGATCGTATGCTATTTAGCAGTCTCTTATTCGTACCCTTTCTTTGCGAATTGCTTCTGAACTTGGCTGCTGACTCCAAAAAAGTCACATTCAAATGTTTATATAATTGAAAATGACTCACCTGACATGAAAAATCAATATGGTTGGAATATAAACTTGTTCATATGTCTAAGTTGTCGATAGCATCTTAATAAAATATTAACGTCGTAATAATAAATATAAGCAAGTACTAATCGTAATGATAACGAAGCATATTTGTCTCTTGTCAGAAAATCTTTTATACTTTTCTACTTGTAATTGATTATTGCTTCATAGTTATTATATTTTGACAAAGTTTTGGTTTCATTGCTGATTTATATTACTCGCCCTTATCATGCAGCTAATATTATTCGCCTGTGCTTATTATTTTATCGGACAGATTCCCCATAGTTTTTCCACTCCCCTGATTTTGTTATTCTCAAAATGGTTTCCATTCATTAAACAAAGTCGTATCTTTCGTTTGATTGGGAAGGTGGGAAAACCTTAATAATAAACCCAGTTGTGTGTTCTCACCGATGCCGTCTACAATTTTATTAGGGTTCAAATGTGTCCTTTATCGAAATGTCTGTTAAATCTTCTCCTGAAAGATGAACAGTATTCGAGTAAGAACACGTAAATACGACTTTTGTGTGTGAATAATTCATTTTCATGGACCCTATTGTGCGTGTATTTTTCCATTTAATGGAGATTATCCTTTACAGGTCTAATTTGGCAACAAGATGTTTACAGCAAATTATTCCTTTTCCATGGCAAGGTCTGGTATAAATAGGCCCTGGCAGCGCCATTTCTAACTTGAACATGTTATCTCGAAGAACAGTGGAGTTTTCCTTCAGGTTTATCTGCTTATATCCTCACTTATTTTATAGAATGTGGAAAATGAAAAATTCATCTCAATGGACATGATTTTTTCGTTTTTCAGATGTTTAGGTCACTCGGAAAGATTATGATCATGCGTATTAGCTAGTTTCGCAACTAGAAGAGATGCCCCTTCAATAAATGCAAAAGGGCAATTATTGAATTTAGAGGGCAAAGTGTTGCAAGTTAAGTTGGTATTATCCCTCAAGATAGATGGACCTTACAAAAAGAAACTTGTAGGACCATCTTCTCCCCTTCCCCTCAATTATTTCCTTCACATGCATCTCTGATTACTTTAATCCACCATTTTTATACATTTATACTCTGCAGCTGCAAGCAGCCAGGATATGAGGCTTTAAGCATATTCACCCTATTTTAAGAACCCTGAGAGCTCTTATTCCCTCCCTCTACGCCCCACTTGGGATTTTTACGCTAGGTTTTCAAATTATTCTATTTTTTCGAAATAAAGCTGTTTTGACATGTTTGATGCGTTGATGATAGATTTATCCGGCCATCATAATCTGAGGTCCCGGACACTTGACTAGTTTTTTTTCCTCTTGCACGTGCGGATGAACTCCTTGTCCCCAAGGAATTCATGTACAAAGTCGCCCCAACGTCATGATCTGAACTGTTTCACTGTCTTGTGCTGGCATGTTTGTTATCTACGCCATAAGTTCCTATGCTAAATACCTTCACAGGTACCACAACCAGTGTTTTCTTGCAGCAAGTGTCAACCTCGGATTACAGTAACTACAATGTTTAAAGGGTATGGTTAATCATGTTGCGGACAGCTGATAATCGAGATAATCATGTGATTAATAATTGTGCTGATGGTGCAAAGTGTTTTAAGGTTTAAGTAAGGGGAAGTGACCTAAAGTGAACCTCATCTTAATCTGTACTGCAAGGAGACAGACTTGGACATCCATTAAAGAGAATCATTTCTTCTCCTATCTTTATCCACACTTGAATAAGTCATGTATTGAAATCTGACAGGGAGTAGCCAATTCAAATATATTTATACCAAAAAGATGTTAGAGTGTATTTTGCAAATTCGAACACAAAAGGATGACGTATTATAATTAACTGTATTTTGACGGAGGGTCTCGTTCTTTGAAATCTTTCGCATTTTTATTTAAACTTTGGTCTCTTGTTTTAGTGAAATTCTCATATTTGAGCAAACTTCAACACATCAGAAATTTTGATTTTAAGAAACAAAATGACATCAATCTTCTCATACCCACATCAACAGTTGTTCATATTTTTATGTATCCATGGCTAAAATGATGGGTCAAAGGCCACAGCAAGTCTATGAAAATCCTGCTTTGAATATGCATCTGAATGGCTCTGGTGATGCTGCTGATTCTGGTGCCATAGAAATGATGCTGTTGTGCTGTTGTTGTTTGATTCATACTGAAGAGTTTCTGGGTTGCTGACGTCAGTGTTGTTGTACAGAGTATGTAGACTGGGATTGCTAGTTCCTGGGAGACGAAATGGAGCAGTGGTTTGTAGATATTCTGACCATTTTGAGTCCTCAGTTTCTCCTCCTTCGCCTCCGGCCGGACCCCATGAGAAGCTGTTCGAGTCCCAGTTTAGGACCGAGTTGTTGTAAGAGTTCATCACTGATGAATTTGTTGAACTGAACCAGAGTGCGGTCGAATTGGGTTGAGCTGATGGCTGCTGAAATGAGAAGTAGCCGAGCACATCTGCAGCAGCCCTGCAAGTAGCCGTTGCGGATGACGTGTGGTTTTTCGGGTTTTCAATGGAGGATTCGGATCGGTTTTCGAGGCCCGAAAGTGGCTTGTGCGTGATGGGATCAATCCCTCTCTGCCTCAGCCTCTTCTTCAGGCACGAGTTCCACAAATTCTTGATCTCATTATCAGTCCTCCCCGGCAACTGCGCCGCAATCTGCGACCACCTGATCACAGGTACGAGGTACCCAAACACGTCAGAATCCCAACATGAAAACGTCATCATTCACGCAGCTTGTTGTTGTTGTTGTAAATTGTTACCTGTTGCCGAGGATGGAGTGAAGATGGATGATGATGGTCTCATCCTGCTGTGAAAACGCGCCTCGTTTCAAATCAGGCCGGAGGTAGTTGATCCACCTGAGCCTGCAGCTCTTGCCGCACCGCTGTAAGCCGGCTAGTCTGGGCACGGAGCTCCAGCATCCGTGCCCGTATTTCGTAATGTGACGCAAGAGCTTGTCATCTTCCTCAGGCGACCAGAGGCCTTTTCTAAGCTTTTGCTTATAGCAACAAGAATGTCTTCCCATGATGACGTGGCAAGAACTTGCAGGTATGGATTTAGGAGAAGGAAAAAATAGCTGGGGGAGGGTTTTGGACGGGGAGGGTTTGACAAGAAATGAAAGTGGCAGTCTTGTGGGGGAATCATATTAATAGTTGAGCCATCACACTTTAAATAATACGTGCGGCCAAATAAAATATAACTATATAACATAAAACAACGATGCATTATAATTAACTGTATTTTGATACATAGTTCCCATTTTTACTGAGACGATTTTGTCCGTGTGATGTTATTTATACTGTCATTTCCACTGATTTCGTTGATTTTACTATCTCAACTAGATTATAATCTATTTTGATTTCATATAGACCAAACTCATACTCAACAAAACCTTGGGTTGGAATCGTTATATGTCCTATTTTATCTGCGTTATGAAACATTGATAAGAATCTAGTAAGTGAGAAGATATGTGTATAAGTTTGAAGACAACAACGTTGTTTCTCACTCTAGGGTTTGGTAATTGCTTTTATACCGATTAGAAATTACTGGAAAATTTAACTGTGTAAACCCTTAAATTTTAGTGGCGTCCAAAATCATATGAAGTATGAGATTGGACAGTTGATAGGAATATCGACAGGCAGGCAAGGGCTTGCTGGACCTTCTATTAATCATACAATTAGGTTTTAATAGCTGTCCAACCAAAGCCGATTTTGTAATGACACATAACAAAAGTTATGAACAAAGTCGTGTGGACCGTCCTAGGAACACAGCATGTCCTTTCGATCAGATCACTGTCCCGTAATAAGGTCAGAGGAACGTAGCCAAGTGCCCGAGTGTCATGTAAATATAATCATCAAGGGCAGCCCTAAAGATAAAGGACGCTGTCCCATTTGACTAGTGAGTGTATGATTAACTAAGGAACTTGTCAAATTTTAACCTAAAATTTTCAGTTCCCTCTTTGCATGTAACTGTAGCATGCTTTGGGTGCCCTAAAAATGGCATGCAAGAATTCAAAACCCTTAGAGGAAAAGTGCGTGGATAGCTCAAATTCTGATCTTATCATCTAATGTATGAGTGGATTAGTGAGAATGGAAATGATAATACTAAAAGCAAATTGACATAATTATTTGATTGGATTAAAAGCTGTAGCGCTACGTGTCGAAAAGGCCAATGGGGGCTTCAAGCTTTTTGATGGTTAGGTTTGACTTTGTAATGGGAAAGTCTTAAATAGTCAACTCTTTAATTGATCCCTATTACATGTTTCTAATTTTCCAGGGTGTTTTTTTTGGTCAAGAGAGGTTTGGTCATGCGATGTTGGACGGAGACCTGCGGAGTGGCGGATCGAGTTATCGGGTGGGAATTGTGTTTGGTCTGCGGCTTTCTGGGAACTGATGGGGCCTTTGAGGTTTGGTTGGACAGCTAGAGGTGTTGTGTGGCTCTAAGATTAGTTACACCGTCAACGATAGTTTATTTGTTACTTTTTCAGGTGGCTATGAGAGTACTAACGACAGAGGGTGTTACACATTAGTGAAACATTTTAGTATCAAAACATTCAAGTAATAAGGAGTTGGAGTTTTAAAGGTGAATATTAATAATGTATTTAATCTGGTCAGTAGAATTTCACCATGAAAATGCGATGTTATTTCCCTCAGTGCTCAAATAAAATATTATTATGGTTCTCAAACATTGCTCTTTGCAGGAGAGTTAACTATTCATGGTTGTGACGGAGTGCAACAAAGTGATCTTTTGAGGCTTTTGTTATTTGTCATTGCTTTGCAGTCTTTGCTGGGTCGGATTTGGAAATTATGTTATCATTTGCTGCTCAGATACCTTGATGATGGCATTTTGATGAGGTAAAGAGAAGAGTCAAGACCGCGACTAGGGTAATAATATACCAACTTTTTAATACCCTTTCATTTATAATTGACTCACATTCAATTATAAGAATTAATCACACCACATTGAATGCTCAAAGATTGGGGATATTTCATTTGGGAATGCTCAAAGATTGAATGGGCTTTGCAAGCAAGAGCCATGAATATAAAAACTCGTAAAACAGGGATGATGACTGATACTTCAATCATCTTGAAAGTTCGGAGATGATTTATCATCTTTCAGCAGCGGAACATCATTCGACTTGGCCTGTCACAAGATAATATCAGAGATGACAAACCTTAAGCAGTTGGAAGTTTTGAGCAAGAGCATATTTTCAGATGGGTGCACAAACCTGAGTAGTGTCCTTCTGAGAGGTTTGTCCTGAGCCCAAATTTCCAAAGGGAAGTGGGGAACTTGAGGTATTTAAATCCATGGCTGGTCTGCTTGGAAGACCAACTGGGTAGGAGCTTACTGGTGCACAAGACATTGGCATTGATACACCTTGCCCTTGGAACCCGAACATTGGGGCTGGCGCCATCTGAAACGGAGTTCCTGGTACAGATGGCATTTGTACTAGATGGCAACTAGACGGGTTCCCAATCATGTCAAACATCCCTAAACCATATCCCATTCCCATCCCCATTCCAGCACTCATCGGTGAAAACCGTGGCATGTGAGCTGCATGAGGTAACATCATCGGAGGCATACACAATCCAGATCCGAGTGACATCATCTGCGAACATCCATCATAATTGTACAAGTCCAGTAAATGCCTAAGCTTTCATGACCTGTGGAAATATTCACGCCAGTCCATGAAATGTTACCTGTACTTGGAGCTGCAGTGTCTTCAAATACTCTATGGCCTCATCGAGCATTGAAGCTTTATCCACCTACAGTTTATAAACGATCCATTCATAAAGAGAAAATATTCGTGGAAGGGGAATTTATAAGTCCAAAAGGATGACATGGCAGTAACTATGTGATTGAAGTTGAGCACTGTTGAGCAAAAGTGACCATGTAAATACCTTGTTACAGCTAGGTATGAGTTCTTGTAGTGCTCTCATTTTCTCATTGATCCTGTCGCGCCGCCTCTGTTGTAAAGGATGTCAGCAAATCATCATATGAAAATAAAATTTCAATATCTTGGATGGGATGAGAGGAAGCACCCTTTCGGATAAATTGTGCACTTCAGCTGCTCGACTTCTCTTGGATCCAGAGCCTACACGATTATTGGCTGTCTTCTTCATGCCTACCGACTCCTCTTCAACATCCTGCATAAAGATGATCACCAAATAAACTCTAGTAAATACCGATTGGCAATTTTTTTGAGAGATTTTAAAAAGAAATATGTTTTAGATACTTACATCACTGGGGTACTCCAAATCTTCAGATTCATGGTATTTTCTTTTTAAGCCATATGTTGGATCATTTGAAGCTCTGTCGACACTACTTCCAGAACAAACTGAAGAAGCAGCAACAGGCTCTGCGGTCTTTTCAACATTTTCTACAGCCATATTCCCCTTGGGAACTAATGCTTGTTTTGGATAAACATCAATGTTTCCGCTGTCTTGGCAACCCACATGACCTGAATGATTAGCAGAAAGCAGCATAGCCTGAGGCTTTGACAACTTAGATTCATCTACTGCCGACAACACAGGTGGCTGGCTATGGATCCCAATATCACTCTGTTGCCCACTTGCCGGAGCTACTTGGGATGGATCAGAAGGTTTCACACCTGTCAGAACAGACCATTTATCCTTGCCATCCGTTTGTTTTGGGATGGACTTATCAGGGCCAGCTTTGGCACTGATCGGATCAAAACTGGATTTAACCACGGCCGCATGTTTTGAGAAATGAGAGAAGTTCATAATACTGGAGCTGGACAACCGCTGTCCATGATCTTGAGTCTGCATCTTCATGCTGGGATATACATTGGGCAAAAAACGTTTCTGAGCTGAATCAGCAAACAAGAGATTTTCTGTAGTGTTGTTGAGGCAAGTGCTACTGGTATCCGAAACCTTCAATCTAAAAGAAGGAAATGAACACTGACTTTGAAGCAATGACAACTGATCCAACTGACTCATTTTAGGCCTTGTGGGCAGTAAATTTAGCTGTTCACAACCTACTGGATTCTGCTGAGAAGTGGGGTGTGAATTCTTATTGGCTCGAACACCATGACTGCGTCTCTCAGCTGGATTAATATTTGTGGTATGGTTCAAGAGATCAGTAGCAGTGACCCCAGACAGCTCTGTAATGAAATTAGAACTGTAGTTATGATGCACAGGTTCATCCATGTGGTGGCTCAGCCAAGGAACTATATCATCATGTTCATCCAGCTCAGATGGAACAGGTATATGAAAATTATTCAATGTGGAATCCATCATACCTAGCCTTCCCAGCTCTGAGTTATCACCCTTTGACAATGCTTTTGTTGGACTAAATTGAATGAAATTTCAATTATCTCAATGATGGAACATGTAGATAAAGCTTTGTGAGTATATTATATTTAATGAAGTGGTTTAATGCATCATTATTATTATATTAAATCAAGTGTTACATCAATTTAATATAACATAAATGAAGTACCTCTATCAATTTAATTCAACTCAATTTGATTCAATATAATCAACTCAATATAAAGCAAATTAAATTGAAGATGAGTAGAACGGAATAAAGATACACGCAAACCAGAATAGTTGAGGCTCGTTAGACGATTTCCTTAAAGCTTTTATTGCCGTCCCACCGGGTGCAAGAAACTGGCAAGAGCTTCCCAGGATACAACAACTTGTGAGTGTGTACCTCTTTGCACTACAAAGTAACACTCCGGCGAACCAAACTTGTGCAAGCCACTATCACCAAAGAAAAACTCAAAAGAGTATGAAGAACTCCAAGGAAAAGCAGCCGGCTATCAAGGGAGGAGATGTTGGAAATGAGAGAAGTTGTTGTGTGAGTTGATGATTTCCAAGCCTCATTTGCACCTCCTTTTATAGGGGAGGATGGGGCAACCCATCATAATGACATTGTGAATGTCAAAGGTCCTCTTAAAGGCACCAAAATGAATGTTCCAAGTCCCTTCATTTCACAAGATTAAAATCAAATTTTCAATGCTCTTGAAAAGATGAAAAGGTCTCTCATAAGTGCATAGCCATTATCATGCTACCTCTTCATGTTTTCCATGTTAATGGAAAACAAATAGCCCACAAAAGTTATGACAATGTCATAATTAAGACAAGTCTCTATGTCTTCTAAGGCTTTTCACTTGACCTTTGTAAATGCTCTCCATAACTTTGAGCATTTCATTTCATTCATTTTGGCTTCAATTTGGACATGTAAGTAATTGATTTTGTCCTCTCATTTGTAGGACTTTAAATCCAATTAAATACTTTTCTCATATAAATATGGTCACACCATATTTTCTTCACACTTCTTCACCAAATTTTCCAACAATCCCCCACATGAAGAAAATCATGGGGTGAGAATAAAATCAAGACTCGACTCGATATGGTGATAGTTTCTTCGGTCAATATTTGTATAGGATAGGTGGGCAAAGCCTTTGAACCTTCCCTCGAAAGACATATCTTCTTTACTGACTATTCAGTAGACGCGATGTCCTTGAACTGTTCGTCGTATAATGTAAACGAAACACATATCTTCCACAAATATATTCCTGACACAAGTGCAGTTCTCATGGTTGGGTTCTTTTCCGGCCTTGAAACCCCTGCCTGGTTCTGTGAGAGTTTTGAAAGAATTAAGCCCCATTAATTCTTCTTAGAAGCGGCCTCACTTCTTTCTCACATAGGTGATTCTTTATTTCAAGTAATCCCGCATTACCTGTCGGAATCTCAACATCCGAAATCTAGAAATCATTAAAAGCTTCATGCTTAACCTCGTGCGGGAGTCACCAATTTAAACAAAGAATGGGAACAGGGGTTAACCCCCTCAGTGACCGCACATAGTCTCAGCAGTTAGGTTGTCCCTTTGAACCAAGATCTTGGGATCTCCAGTCAGCATGGTTGGGTTTCCTTTGCCTTGACTTTATTTATCCAAGGGCTTAAGTCCCATTCCTCTAGACATCTTCTCTACTTGGTCCCTATTTAACCCTTTGGTTAATGGATCCGCAATATTATCTTTGGACCTTACATAGTCAATACTAATGACTCCTGAAGAGAGAAGTTGTCTAATGGTATTATGTCGTCGACGTATATGTCGTGACTTACCATTATACATCACACTTTGTGCTCTTCCAATTGCAGATTGGTTGTCACAATATAAACATATTGATGGCACAGGTGTTGTCCATTTTGGAATATCCTCTACAAAGTTTCTTAGCCACTCAGCTTCTTCGCCACATTTATCTAATGCAACGAATTCAGCTTCCATAGTGGATCTAGTTATCACAGTCTGTTTAGAGGACTTCCAAGTCACTGCAGCACCTCCCAGAGTGAATACATATCCACTTGTCGCTTTTGAATCTTGTATATCAGATATCCAACTTGCATCAGTGAAACCTTCAATGACTTCCGGATATCTGGTATAATGTAGACCATAATCACGAGTAAATCGTAAGTACCTCAGTACTCTCACGATTGCTTTCCAGTGTTCCGATCCTGGATTACTCGTATATCTAGCAAGTCTACTTACAGTATAGGCAATGTCCGGTCTAGTACAATTCATTAAGTACATTAGACTACCTATGACTCTCGCATATTCCACTTGGGAGATACTTTGTCCTTTGTTTTTAGACAAGTGTTGACTGATGTCTATTGGAGTTCTGGATATTCCCAAACTATCATTTCCAAACTTGTCTAGGATCTTCTCGACGTAATGTGATTGACTTAAGACAAGTCCATCATTAGTCCGTGTAATCTTGATACCTAGAATTACATCAGCTAGTCCCAAATCTTTCATATCAAACTTAGAGTTTAATATGGCCTTAGTGGACTTAATCAGGTCATCATTGCTTCCCACAATGAGCATGTCGTCAACATATAAACACAGAATCACATAACCGTGTTCTGTGTTTTTAATATAAACACATTTATCACACTCGTTGATCTTAAACCCATTTGACATCATCACAGAGTCAAATTTCTCATGCCACTGCTTTGGGGCTTGTTTTAGGCCATACAGAGATTTTACAAGTCTACAAACTTTCCTCTCTTGACCAGGCTCTATACAACCCTCGGGTTGTTCCATATATATTTCTTCCTCAAGATCGCCATTGAGAAAAGCTGTTTTCACATCCATTTGATGTATTTCTAAATTACGTAAAGCCGCAATTGCTATTATCATCCTTATGGAAGTGATTCTCGTCACAGGAGAATATGTATCAAAATAGTCAAGACCTTCCTTTTGTCTATAACCTTTGATTACAAGTCTTGCCTTGTATTTATCAATAGTGCCATCCACTTTCATCTTCCTGGTGAAGACCCACTTAGAACCTAGTGTTTTACTTCCAGGAGGAAGATCAACCAATTCCCATGTATGATTTTGCAAGATAGAATCAATTTCACTCCTTATGGCTTCTTTCCATAAGTGACCCTCAACTGAGTTTGTAGCCTCTTTGTAAGTTTGAGGTTCAGCTTCGAGCATATATGTTAGAAAATCAGTACCAAATGATTTTTCTATCCTTGTTCGCTTGCTTCGTCTAGGTTCTACTGATTCTACATCATTTCCAGAGATATCATCTCGTTCTTGAGTTATTTCCTCAATATCTTCAAATAACTGATGAGATGAACCCAATTCATCTTCCTTAGACTTATAAGGAAATACTTGTTCAAAGAACGAAGCATTCTTTGATTCCAAGATGGAATTTTTGTGTATATCAGGATTTTTTGATTCATACACAAGGAATCTATACGCATTACTATTTTGCGCATAACCAATGAATATACAATCAACGGTTTTTGGTCCTATCCTCATTCGCTTAGGACCGGGAACCATTACCTTAGCAAGACACCCCCACACTCGCAAGTATTTATAGGAAGGCTTGCTTCCTTTAAATAACTCATATGGAGACTTCTCTTCCTGTTTGCGAGGTACCTTATTTAAAAGATAATTCGCTGATAAGATGGCTTCCCCCCACATTCCATGGGGTAACCCAGAGCTTAACAACATTGCATTCATCATCTCTTTTAGAGTACGATTCTTTCGTTCTGCAATGCCGTTTGATTGAGGCGAGTATGGTGGAGTTACTTCATGAATAATTCCGTATTGTGCACAGAAGGCCCCAAACGGTTCTACATATTCACCTCCACGGTCACTTCTCAACCTCTTTATCTTTTTGTTGAGTTGGTTCTCAACTTCTAATTTGTACATGGAAAACTTTTCAATTGCCTCATCTTTGCTTTTAAGCAAATATACATAACAATATTTTGTACTATCATCAATGAAAGTCACAAAATATTTGTTACCACCTCTAGTTGGCATGAATTTTAAGTCGCATAGGTCACTATGGATTAATTCAAGGGGTTCGGTTTTTCTTTCAACACTGTGAAATGAGGTTCTTGTTAATTTTGCTTCAACACAAGATTCACACTTGTGTTTGGAATCTATATGAGATTTGGGTATACACTCCAAATTCATTAGTTTCCTTATTGTGTCATAATTTACGTGGCCTAATCTTTTATGCCATAAATTAGAGGACTCAAGCAAATAAACGGAAGAATTATTTTTATTGATATTTTTGGGTTTGATAGCTATTACATTCATCTTCCACATGCCATCTTTTACATAACCTCTTCCCAAATACATACCGTTCTTTGTGAGAACAATTTTCTGGGACTCAAATACCATCTTAAATCCATGGTTATCCAGCAGTGTCCCAGAGATCAAATTCTTCCTTACATCGGGCACATAGAGAACCTCTGTAAGCTTCAGCTCCTTGCCTGATGTCAGCTTCAGGACTACTATACCCTTCCCCTTGATCTCAGAGGTGGCAGAATTGCCCATGTACAACTTCTCTCCAGCCTCACTCAGCTCTAATGTGAAGAACGCATTCTTATCCGAGCAAATGTGGCGGGTTGCTCCTGTGTCCAGCCACCACTCCTTGGGATTAGAATCCACCAAGTTCAGCTCAGAGATAACAGCTACCAGAAAGTCTTCTTCAGCTTCGGCTGAGTTGACTTCCTTCTTTTGCTTCCTTGGAGGCTTCTTACAGTCAGCTGCTCGGTGACCCTCTTTGTCACAGTTGAAACATTTTCCCGGAAACTTGGGTGATTGCCTTTTCTTGAACACTCCACCCTTAGCTGCTAACTTGTTAGAGGGTTTCTTCCTCTTTGAGCTCTCACCATGCTCCACTAAGTTGGCCCTCTCTGATGGTGCTTTAAACCTCTTATCAGAGCCACGGTTGTCTTCCTCAATTCGAAGACGAACCACAAGGTCTTCAAAACTCATCTCCTTTCGCTTGTGCTTGAGATAGTTTTTGAATTCCTTCCACCCCGAAGGTAACTTCTCAATGACTGAGGCAACTTGGAAGGATTCACTTATGTGCATCCCCTCAGCATGAATCTCATGGATTATCAGTTGCAGCTCTTGCACTTGACTTACTACCGTTTTAGAATCTACCATCATGAACTCCAGGAAGCGGCCCACAATGTATTTCTTAGACCCGGCATCCTCAGTTCGGTATTTCTTATCCAATGACTCCCAGAGCTCCTTGGCTGAGCGTTTGGTACTGTACACATTGTACAGTGCGTCATTTAAGCTGTTCATGACATAGTTTCGACACAGATAGTCAGAATCTTTCCAAGCACTATATGCCATGAACACTTGTGAGTCGGTTTCATCCTCCTTGTAAGTAGGTGGATCTTCGGTTAGGAACCGAGCCAACCCAATGGTGGTCAGGTAGAAGTGCATCTTCTGTTGCCATCTCTTAAAGTTCAGTCCTGTGAACTTCTCAGGCCTTTCGGCCGGCATCACTGGGGCGGGCACTCGTGCCACTGACCCGCTTGAAATTGAACCCGCAGGTCCATTCCCGGCCATAGCCGTCATCATTGGGGTGTTACTAGGCACAACACCAGGTGTGGGCAACACTGTTGGAAACACAGTTGGCAACACTACAGGAGCAACCGGGATGTTGGCATCAATGTCCATACTTTGATTTGTGGTTTGGTTTTCCATGTCTACAAAAGACAAACTAGTTAGCAATCTTGAAATATAAATTGTACTCACAATTTTATCTACACAAATAAAAGCTTTAAGATTGTTGGACTAAATTGAATGAAATTTCAATTATCTCAATGATGGAACATGTAGATAAAGCTTTGTGAGTATATTATATTTAATGAAGTGGTTTAATGCATCATTATTATTATATTAAATCAAGTGTTACATCAATTTAATATAACATAAATGAAGTACCTCTATCAATTTAATTCAACTCAATTTGATTCAATATAATCAACTCAATATAAAGCAAATTAAATTGAAGATGAGTAGAACGGAATAAAGATACACGCAAACCAGAATAGTTGAGGCTCGTTAGACGATTTCCTTAAAGCTTTTATTGCCGTCCCACCGGGTGCAAGAAACTGGCAAGAGCTTCCCAGGATACAACAACTTGTGAGTGTGTACCTCTTTGCACTACAAAGTAACACTCCGGCGAACCAAACTTGTGCAAGCCACTATCACCAAAGAAAAACTCAAAAGAGTATGAAGAACTCCAAGGAAAAGCAGCCGGCTATCAAGGGAGGAGATGTTGGAAATGAGAGAAGTTGTTGTGTGAGTTGATGATTTCCAAGCCTCATTTGCACCTCCTTTTATAGGGGAGGATGGGGCAACCCATCATAATGACATTGTGAATGTCAAAGGTCCTCTTAAAGGCACCAAAATGAATGTTCCAAGTCCCTTCATTTCACAAGATTAAAATCAAATTTTCAATGCTCTTGAAAAGATGAAAAGGTCTCTCATAAGTGCATAGCCATTATCATGCTACCTCTTCATGTTTTCCATGTTAATGGAAAACAAATAGCCCACAAAAGTTATGACAATGTCATAATTAAGACAAGTCTCTATGTCTTCTAAGGCTTTTCACTTGACCTTTGTAAATGCTCTCCATAACTTTGAGCATTTCATTTCATTCATTTTGGCTTCAATTTGGACATGTAAGTAATTGATTTTGTCCTCTCATTTGTAGGACTTTAAATCCAATTAAATACTTTTCTCATATAAATATGGTCACACCATATTTTCTTCACACTTCTTCACCAAATTTTCCAACAGCTTTATCTCTTAATCGGCTGATCTGTGGCAAATCTTCTAACCCATTGTTATTATTTATATTCTTCCTGGCTCTACTGGGCTGTCCTTGCATCACAACCTGACCATTTTCCCACACGAGCTCTACAAAATCATTTCCAGGTCTGCAACACAATCCCATGATAAACAAACCACAGTTAACATCATAGAAATTTAGTAAAGAAAACTTTACATTGCCATAGAGCTCGATCAATAATATTATAAACACTCAGATGAATCAGATGTACAAATTTCTAGGTGATATCAGTGACAAACTTACAGTGAAGATGGCTCAGCCGAGCAAGCAGCATGATTTTGCTGGGCTGATTTGTGTTTCCCTTTTGCCGATGGGTAAAGTCCAGAGAGAGACATAACTGGAGGGAATTTGAGAGCAGAAACAGCTTTGATTCTCAGTAATGTAGAAAGCACATATCAAGGAGGTGCCACCATGAACCAAGCAAGCACAGACTTTGAAAACCCACTAGTTTTTTTTTTACTGGGATGTCTTCAAATTATAAGCTCTGCAGAGCCAACCATAACATGAACAAGAGCACATGACAAATCTTCACAGTAAGATATATGTCAACAGAATAACAGTATTATATACTGCAAAAAAGAATATAAATATAAAAAAGGACAAAGAAAACACTTTTGAAAGCTATGTACAATAAATTTTTAAGACTTGATTAATCACTAAAACTATAGAATGAAATCTTATGTTCAGCACTCATTACCATATCAGCTACCCCAGATTAATTAAGATAGAAGTCAAATTGAAACTACTAGTAATCTTACTAACCCCAAATTCTCCAACATGATAAAAAAACTGCTAGAAATAAATGCTTCGGCCGATAAATGACCCAATTCAACCAGACAATTAACTATATTCCTGGTGATTTTGGGAAGTTCAAAATGGTGAGCTATTTCAAGTATAGTGGGGAGTGTGAGGGGAGAGTAATGGAGAAGAAGACAGGCTAGAGACTTGGATTAGCTGCAGGGAAAGTTCAACCCCAATGATTGATTTTAACCATGGTAACCCATACAACTGTACTCAAACTTATCTCGAAAAAAAAAAACTCAACCGTACCAGATGACTTCTTATCCTCAGGATTTCTCCGCGGTCCGTCCGCAATTGTGATGTTTTCAAGATCACAGCTGCTGCCACATGTTAAAGCAAATAGTGTAAATGCTTAGTGCAAACTGCAGGTTCATGCTAAAAAAATATTCTGCAAAACATATTATTTATAGAGTTTGCTTCACATGTGTGAAATACAAATTTACATTCCACGCAAAATACTGATTAGTAGTAAACATGAATTTTTTATATCCTCAAGGTACTCAGCAACATACGATGTAGTTTTTGCATTTTTGCTGAATTTGTCCCCAAACAAATTCCATGAATATAAAAAGTAAATATTATTCTATTTCTGAGGACACCTGAAATGGTGACTACAAGAACATTCATATTTTTTTTATTAAAGTGATGGTGCAGAGAGCAGCTATACATTTACATTGAATTCTTGGAACAATGTTATAGTGCCTTCTATCTTATCACATATGAATTTTATATATTATCTAACTCTCTGCAAATCATTCTCTTTAATGTTTCAACTTGTTTTTTTTTCCTCAAGCATTTCAATATTGATTTTATCACATGTTAAACAGATTTCCATTACTAGTTAATAATCATTAGTTGAAGCCTTAAACAACATTACAAGTTCTTAATCCTCCATGTTATTGGAGAGAAATAATTTAACATATAAATTTTGTATCAATGAAAAGGAAACTAATCGATCAAATGAAATTTGAACTGACAGGTGACACGTTCCCAAATCTTCAGAACCAATATCAAAGGTGAATAAAGTATCCACGTCATCACATCTTCCCACCTAGGACTCCACGTGGACCCCCACTGTTGAATGGAGAGCATGAGCATGGGAGTTCACGTGCGCTCGTATGTGTTCACGTGACCTTGTCCCATAACTTGGAGGCCCACAGCCTAAATCGCCCCCAAAGTCATGCTGTTTGGTTTTATTGCGTGATTCATCTACTTTAAACGCAACAAACCTTCCTTGTCCTAATATGCAAAATTGTGGTCCTATATTTGGATAGAGACACCCTTCCCATGAGCCTACCCAGAATTATGTCATGCCAAACCAGTATTATATTCAAGTCAAGAACACTTCTCCATTCACTTCACTTTAACTCAGATTCATTGGAAATTTTTATTTTGTATCATTCAAGGATAACTATAGACGTGGCGTACCAGTAATATCAGATATTGAAGGAGGTCCAGCGTCCCTGCAAATTTGCACATGAACAACCAAAACAGGGAAGAACCTATCAATAATGAAAGTTAACTTGTGGCGGATATCCATCCGTTGGCAATAAACATGTCCAGAGATTTTTCAGGTATATATGTGAATCAGATTCTACATTTTCCAGTAATGTCTGCATTTGTCATATAGAGAGGTAGGCAGACACTGGGCTGTTAAATATGCTGTTGTTCACTTCACTTTCTTAGATTGTTTGAAAAAGCGACTCAATCATTGGTATCATTTAAACTAACAAAATAATTGACTAATTGTAGGCTGGGGTACCTTAAATGCCCAAATATCATGTTCCATCCAGGGAAGAAATATTTCCATTGTACCTACATGAATATGCAACATTTCGGTTTATATCTTCGAAAAGGGCCCACTAGATCAACATGCTCCTCTTAGCTCTTGATGCTGAAATGAACGGTGAACAACATCAATAGTTATGTAATGGATTTCAAGTGAAAGGGATGGTTCGAGATGCCCTGGCATATGTAATAATGCAAGAAAGAATACAGGGGGGATGAGTTGGATGCGGATGTGCCAGGATAAGCCCAAACCTATGCATGTTACAATCATACAATGTAGAAAATGAAACAAGAAACGACTACTCACATATATCATCACTGACTTCGAACTCTCATCAATACCAAGATTGGGGCTTATGGCCAGCGCATCATCGATCTTAATTGTTAAAATGATTTGAAAGCTTTGCCATAAGTAGAAGCTGTATGACAACCCTAAATAGTTCACAATTTTTTTCAGATGTGAGCAATGGAAATCTAAGTCAGCGGGCCAAGTGAAAGAGCCAATTACTCATTGCGATGCCACAGACTTTAGCTGAGGATCAGAACAGAATCTTTATCCTTAAATATTCTGCAACTTTAGCTTATGCAACATCAGATGAATATCATGCTTTCCAGAAAAAACAATATGGACTGAGATTAAACGCAATTTGATGACCTGATTGTGGACTGATGATGATCCATGACTCTGCTTGTAGGACTGTAGACAACGATGCTTCATTGCTTCATCAAAGTAATTAATTCGAACGAATACCGTTTCCATGGCATGCCAGTTAAGACCATCTTCATCCCTGAACCTTGAAATTGGTGGAGGAATCTGAAGCGGGAGATGATTGGGATTTTGGAGGGAAAAGCAAAAATATATTTTTGAATTCCTTTTTTTTTTATAGCGTTCCGATTTGTTATGGTTTAGGATTCGGGTGGGCCAGACTAGGCCCAATAAATATGGTATGGATAAGGATTTGGTCGGCCCAAACAAGGCCCAATGAAGATGCAAGATTTCATATTTAAATGATTATTTAATTAACCTAAAAGTCGCCACCGTATTAAACTAATAACTGATTAAGCTTTTTTTTTACAATTAAAATCAAAAGAGAAGTAATTGGATTCCGTGTAATTCTATTTAAACCGACCCAACCAATGGAGCGGTGAAGCAGTCAGCAGAGCATTTTCCTCCGGCCAAAATGCGCGAAGGGACAGCAAACTTCATCGACATCCTGCTGGCAATCCTCCTCCCACCTCTGGGAGTGTTCCTCAAGTTCGCCTGCCACGTATGAGATGGAGCTTGATTTTGCCTTACATGTTTGGTTTGGTTCTGTTGATTTATGTTGTTGTTGTTGGGAATTTGGCAGGTGGAGTTCTGGATCTGCTTGTTGCTGACTCTGTTCGGGTACTTGCCTGGGATCATCTACGCCATCTATGCCATCACCAAGTGAAAATCGAGTCGACATGATGGCCCGATTCGATTCCAGTGCGTCTTCTTCAACTCCAGTATTTTCAATAAAAATGTAAACACTGATCTGTTCAGTTACAACTAGTGAGGTGTCAATTACATGTTGAAAATTATAGCTGCAAAATCAAGCTAACAATACGAATAAGGTACTTCAACATGGCAACTACACAAACCGAGCATCGAGTCGAGGCAAGTAAAACTGATTGATATACGATCATAAATTCAAAGAAAACTGGTATCTGTAAGTCCCATGGGATGCAGTGGTGGTAATTTGGATACCAGGAAAACTAAAGTATAGGATGAAGAACACAACACATAAGGGTAGGGATTTTTGTTTTGTTTTGTTTACCCCAATCAGTTGCAATGCTAGTGAAATGTACATGAACACGCTAAGGTTGGCTGACAATGAATGTTACCGAAAAAGGAGAGTTTTAAAGGAAGACACGTACGTCATCATGCTTTGTTTCTCACTGAAGCCAAAGGTGTGAACAATAAGCAAAATGGGAAATTAAGGCAATGAATGTACGGACAACCATTATCTCCATAAGGTCCCAGCTTGTTAACTTACCACATTCTATAAAATTGATGCTTATATTTAGGGAGATGAAACACATGCAGCCCGGAACCACCCTAAATTTTTAATGACCATCCAACTAACTTTACAACTCAGCATTACGCAACTGGTAGTGACCAACAAAAACTATGAAGAATCTAGAATGGTAATGACCGTGACAATTCATTTATGATCATTGTATCAACAAATGAATTGATAAATGGTGGAAAGAGCAGCCTTGATGACAATAAGTGCCCAGCAGCATGCCAGCGCAAAATTCAAATATCAAGCAAAATTCAATACAAATTTTAGTTCCAAGAATCAGAAATCGCACTGCACCTGCAAAAATTTCAGTAGGCTCCACAAAATCAGATGAAATGAAACTATAAACAGGATACGTATAATCTTGACTTTCTGCAAACTAGAGAAACAATGAAACACACATTTCAGTACCAAAGCTAGCTCCGAACAATGCACAATTTTCATCGAAACTGCAATAATCGAAAGAAGAAAAAAAACAAGGAATAAATCTGTAGACGAGGATCTGTTGATTGCTGCAATTTTCAATGTACCGAATGGACTCATCATGACTTAAAAGATACTAATATCATTGATTAGTTTAGATGGTACAAAAAAGACAATGACATCTAAATATGAACATGTAAAATGCAAAATTTAGAAAAAAAAGTTTTGTGATTTTCTTCCTTCATTCATAATTTATTTGTACATATCCGTTGAAATTATAAATAAATAAAAAATAAAAAACTCTTCACACCAACCAACCCCTCTAAAACCCTATTTATGCACTATTGTCGAGGATACGCAGAAACCAAACATCATATGACGAGGAAGAAGGTTAAGCTGGCTTACATCAGCAATGACTCGGCACGAAAGGCGACCTATAAGAAGCGAAAGAAGGGTTTGATAAAGAAGGTGAATGAGATTAGCACCCTTTGCGGCGTTGATGCTTGCGTCATCATCTATAGCCCTTATGAGGCTCAGCCGGAGGTGTGGCCTCCGTCGGTCGTTGCGGTTCAACGCGTGCTGGGTCAGTTTAGAAGGATGCCTGAAATGGAGCAGAGTAAGAAGATGGTGAACCAGGAGACTTTTCTCAGGCAGAGGATTATGAAGATCAAGGATCAGCTGAAGAAGCAGCTGAAGGATAACAGAGAGAAGGAGATGATTGAGGTCATGTTCCAGTGCTTGACCGGAAAAGGTACGAGGAAAATGTCAGAGATCAGATGAATTTTATTGTATCTCCGATCTGTGTTTGTAACAATGATTTTGTGTGGTGCTGAATATGTCCAGATTTGATGAGTTTGAGCATGATGGATTTCAATGATCTTGCCTGGCTCGTTGATCAGTACTGGAGGGAAATCGACAGCAGATCTGAGAAACTCATGAAGGCTGAGGAAAAAGCTGCCCAGACCACCACCACAGGAACTGAGCTTGCAGTGGACACAAAGCCACCAATCCATGACGTCAGCCCTTTGGTGAATCCTACTGGAGGTCCTTTTCCTAATTTTGAAGGGATGCAGACTGCACCATGGTTCTCTCAAGGCTACAATGACGCATCATCTTCCAACAATCACCAGATGGGGCTTCACAATGATAACATTGGTGGCATGTGGCCCAACAACCCTAATTTCTTCAATATGTAGGTTTTCTAAAGCCTTCATGCATGTTGTGTCTGTCTGTCAAACTTTGGTGTCTCCTCTTCTGTGAAATTTGGTCATTTGACCTTTATCTTAATGAATAAAAGCCTTCTACTTATTCATTTTTCTTATTATCCAACCAATTAACCCACAAGAATTTCCTCTGTAGACATGTCTATTGTATGTATGTCTTCTATAAGACCATATTAAGTGGCCTAGTCTAGGATTTTCAAGCATGCTTACTACAGGTACTAAAACACCACAAGATCAAATTCTCCTACTATCCAAGAGGAGGTTCATAGATTTCGAAGTCGTTTAGTTCGTTAAGCATGTACATTAGCTAAAACTAAACATTCGTAAGAGGCCGTTATCGTTAATTAGTTCAGTTGAACCATGCTTAATCTATACTTAATAATCTTACACTTATTCAGGCAGATGATGTTTTACTAGAGACCTGCATAGACAAGCTTACTGACTGATTCAATAGCAAGTGATATAGAAGACAGCAATTATTATTTGAAACACAATCTGAGAATAATCCTCCAAGGAGAAGAGAGGGTTGATAGAGAAGAAAAGTAACATGTGGTTTATGGAAAGAGAGAGATATGAAGCTCTCTCATTATGGTCATTGATTAAGGATTGATATTCTTGTTGGTGTAGTGAACCACTACTTGGCTGTCACCAGCCGCATTTCCTGGATTAGCTGCTGCTCCGGTTGACATGAGATGTCCTGGATTAGATGCTTGGATCCTCATGAGATTTTCTTGATTAATTGCTTCAGTCCATGTGAGATTAGTTCCTCCAGTCCACATGAGATTTCCTGGATTAGATGCTCCAGTCCACATGAAATTCTCTGGATTAGCTGCTCTAGTCCACCTGAGATTTCCTGGATTAGTTGCTCCAGTCTCCATGAAATGTCCTTGATTAGCTGCTCCAGTCCACATGACATTTACTGGATTAACATCTCCAGTTCCGGCCACATTGGCCGCTCCATTCCACATGAAATTCCCCACATTAGCATCTCCTGTCCCTATCACACTAGCTGCTCCGGCCCACATGACATTTCCTAGATTACTACCTATTCCAGTCCCAATCAAATTTCCTGGATTATTACCTACTCCACCCCAAATCACATTCTGCTGATTAGCTGCTTCAATACCCATGACATCTCCTGAATTATTATCTGCTCCAGTACCCACAAAATTTCCTACATCAGCTTCTCCAGTCTGCTGCTTATTCTCCACAAGCCCATCATTTCCACCGCCACTACATTTGCTGAGATTCTCATCAACATGTCTCTGCATTTCTTGCAGCGCCAAAACCGTGTCATTGAAATCCTCCACGCTCATTTGGTACAGCAAACCTGCGACTCCTTAAAACCATCATATGAAACAAAGACAAAAAAAAGAAGAAGAAAAAAACTTAATCTACCAACCTGGTCCATGCTGTAGCATCTGTGATATAGCAGCTCTGATTTCCTCACTCCTGTTTTTCCTCTCCTGCTCCCTCAGCAGCTCCCTCGCTTTCCTCATCTCCTTCTGCACCAAATCTTCCTGCGTCAGAGCATTCATGGTCTGCAAAGTCCGAGGCATGTTTCGAAACCTCTGGAGCACTCCATGAACAGCCTCATGCGACGGTGGCCATATCTCTGGCTCCTCCTGATATGGGCTATTGATTACAGCACACGCCTCCACTCCACAAAGCGTGCTTATCTCCATAAGCTTGTTCATGATATTCCCTTTCCTCTTCCTGTAAGTCACCTTCCTCTTCTTCCCATTTTCGATGAACTCCACTCTGCGCTTCACCATTTTTTTCCTCAGATCTGCAGATGTTTACAGAGATTTTTAAAGCCAACAATCCTCGATCTTGTTTAGGTTAGTGTGTGTTTTGGAGGTTGGTGGTATTAGGTTTGGTCAAAAATCAAAATAGGGATCATGTGTCATAATTACAATGCCCACTTTTAAATTTGATACTAACATCATTACATTTATATCAAATTAGTTAAGTTAATATTATTATATTTTTTGAAAATGGGAGATAAATAACGTCATAATTACCATGTTAACACATCATTAGTTATCCATGATTTTTTTCCTAATTCTGACTTGTTGTGACAAATTATGATATGTCATTTATAAATAAAAATATTAAACATATATAGTTTTATATTATTCAATTTTCTTAAGTTTTTATCTATCAAATTATTTAGTTTTAGACTGATTGAGTAATATTTTGCACTCATCACAGTATATATGTCAAGATGCAGCATGAAAATCATAACATGTGGAGAGATAGTGATTGATATTGCTCGAAATATCAACAAAAATTTCTTCAAATTCACAAAATTTGAATTACAACGGTTTGATTGAGTTCCTTGTTTCTAGTCCGGGTCAATTGACCCTGAGTTCGAACCCTAACGGTTCGAATGGAGCGGTTCACCCCATGCCCGCGGTCCAATTGAAGACGTTGCCAATTCCTCGACCGGTTCGTGCGCCGAGCAAACTCACCCATGTGTCTGCTTTTCATCAAATTGCTCGTCCACCTTCTCTTTCTTTCTGTCATCTTCTCCACTTCCTCCCTCATCTTCCCCGAACCCTAAGTTCCCGAATTCGATCTCGACGATGTCCACTCCACCGCCGGATGATTCCGACTACGCCTCCAACAACGGAGGACTCAACCACAAGCTCAAGAAACCCAAACTCAACCCCTTCATCTCCGACCTCCAAATTCGCGCCGAGTTCGCACACCACGATCCCACCACTATCCGCATCAACAACGGAAGCTTCGGCTCCTGTCCCTCCTCCGTCCTCGAAGCCCAGCGCAAGTGGCAGCTTGAGTTTCTCAAGCAGCCCGATGATTTCTACTTCAACCATCTCAAGCCCAATATTCTCAAGTCACGGAGGATTGTGAAGGAGTTGATCAATGCCGATCATATTGATGAGGTGTCTCTGGTGGATAATGCGACGACGGCTGCGGCTATCGTGTTGCAGCAGATTGGATGGGCGTTTACCGAAGGTAAGTTTCAGAAAGGTGATGTTGCGATTATGCTTCATTATGCGTATGGTGCGGTTAAGAAGTCGATTGAGGCGTATGTGAGTCGTTCTGGAGGGTGTGTGATTGAGGTGCAGTTGCCGTTTCCGGTGAGGTCGAATGATGAGATTGTGAGCGAGTTTAGGAAGGCGTTGATGAAGGGGAAGGCTAGTGGGAGAAGAGTGAGGCTGGCTGTGATTGATCACATTACTTCCATGCCGTGCGTTGTAATTCCGGTTAAGGAGTTGGTGAAGATTTGTAGGGAGGCAGGAGTTGATCAGGTGTTTGTTGATGCTGCGCATTCTATTGGGTGTACTGATGTGGACATGAAGGAAGTAGGGGCTGACTTTTATACTAGTAATTTGCATAAGTGGTTTTTCTGTCCACCGTCTGTCGCTTTTTTGTATTGCAGAAAGTCAGCTGTCAACAATTCTAATCTGCACCACCCTGTTGTGTCTCAAGAGTATGGAAATGGTCTGGCTGTTGAGAGTGCATGGATTGGGACTCGGGATTATAGTTCTCAGTTGGTTGTTCCGTCTGTGATTGAATTTATCGATAGGTTTGAAGGTGGAATTGATGGTATTAAGAAGCGTAATCATGAAGCTGTTGTTGAGATGGGAGAAATGCTGGCCAAGGCTTGGGGGACTAATCTTGGGTGTCCTGCACATATGTGTGCGAGCATGATTATGGTCGGATTGCCTGCATCTTTTGGGATTTCGAGTGATTCTGATTGTCTCAAGTTGAGAGCATATTTGAGGATTAAATATAAAATTGAGGTGCCGTTATATTACCGGCCAACGAAAGATGGGGAGGTTGATTCCCTCACTGGCTATGCCAGAATATCACATCAAGTGTACAACACAGTGGATGACTATCACAGGTTCAGGGATGTGATCAACGAACTCGTCCGTGATGGATTCAGTTGCGCTCAACTCCCAGGGAAATGAGGTACTCCTGCCCCTAATAATTGACTTAAAGAGTTCTCGTATTACATTAACTGGCTGCTGCTAATTACATGATAATATTCACATATCTTGATGCGATGCTGAACTTTTTAGCATAGAATCTCATACAAAACTGAAATCCATTTGACTCGGAACTACTAGCTTTGAAATAACGGATGCTCTGTTTCCCTGCGCTATGTGTCTCTTCTGTGTTTCTCGGCACATCGTCATTAATTAAACAAAGAACGATGGCTGGGATAACATTTAGTCATGTAGCTTTGGCTATCTATAGCTTGATAAATATTTTTTAACAATGCCAAGTGCTTTCATATGATACTTTTTCGCTGCAATCAAATGAGTGAAAACCGTTTACTGTAGTTACGATTGTATGCCAAATTATCCATTATTTTGTGATAACTGGAGGGGACATTTATTTATCTGAAACTGAATTCATCGCTGGTTTGGACCCATGCATTCATTAAAACGTTATTTTTGCTTTGCAAATTGCATTGCCGTTTTTGTGGAACAAAAACTGAATTGTGTATGACCACGGGTTAACCTGTTAAGTAGATGATGTTTAAAATCAGTAAATTTGATTTTACTCTATTTGCGAACCATCTGATGGACAGTATCCGTGATATTTCTCAGGAGCCTTGGGTTACAAGACTGAAAAATTCTGACATTGAATTGGATCTACTAAGCTTTGTAGAACTATTCCGGTAAATGCTGTGGAACTATTCAATGATAGCAAGGAAGCAGCTGAACTTTCATAAAACTTAGGCTCGTAGAATGACTCATACCGGAGCTGAGATGGTGGCTTATTCGCTGCTGAGTGAGAATTCTCTCGTTTATCAACCCATCTGCCTGGCTGATCTAGTTACTTTTTTCACCTCCCTGTGTGGATTTTCTGCAGCAATGTTTCTGTTGTCCCAACTCTTCAGCATCTTTAATTCAAATAATAAATCTGCTGTTTGAAGCTTTACAGGGACAATCGCAAAGGTTCTCAGGTTTCGGATATCTCTGTTTTCTTAATAACAGTTTGCATTTTGGTTACAACATTTCTCGTTACTGTGTCTGATTATCAGCAACTGCATGCATCGGTTTGTATTGAAGACAGCAGGAAGATACTGAAATCGGCTTATATAAGGAAGATCTGAAGGCAATTAGATTGAAAATCCCCAAATTATGGCAAATGTTGATGTCAGATGATGACGCAATGAGAAATACTACATGAAAAACAATCATGGGGGAAGAGGAGAAGATCCTTAGGAACCAAGGACAGGGACCCTAATCTACTGAGCCTCTCCATCCCTATTTCCGACACGGTCCGCTTGATTCTTGGTCCAGCTTGGTCCGGCCTGGTCCTCAACTCCATTCCGACCGAAGCCAGCTCCCATCATGTTCATCCCATAGTTGGCATAATCCAAGTTCAGATATATGTCAGGGTCAGGAACAAGAAAGTTGTCCTCCGCACCAGCAACAGATTTCTCACCAGTCTTCACGTTTTGAGCCTTCATGAGATCCCTCATTCTGGAACCTAAACTCCTCAAACTCTCCTCAATCTGATAATTCACCCCACTCAACTCCCCCATCGACAACCCTGCAACACTCTTCCCAGCCAAACACTCAGACATGAGCTGCCTAGCTTCCCTATCTTCATTACCCAACCGAAGCTTCACCAGCCTCAGCTTCTCCTTCTCCAGCCTGGCCTCATCCCAGCTATACATATCAACCTCCTTTCTCTTCCCAATATCCGCCTCGCTCACAGCCTTGAACTTCTCCAGCACGCCATGCACCGCCCCGGGCTCCGCTGGCCAGGTCTGAACCCCTCCTCCTTCCTCCATCTCACTAAAAATGATCAGGCTGGCCTCCACGCCACACAGCGTAGTGATCTCCTCTAACTTCTTCATCAACGTCTCTTTCCTCTTCTTGTAAGTGATCTTCCTCTCACTCGCATCCCCAATCATATCCTTCTTCACTTTCCCCTTCTTCATTTTCCTCTCTCTCTAGTTTGCTATGTGCTGCATTGTGTCTCCACGGCTACAACCTGGCTGTTTTATACAAGAACTTCTCCTCAATGATAAGCATCAAAAACCATCTGGTCTGCTTTCAAAAAGCTTCTAGAAATAAATAATTTACTCATATGGGAAATAATTACATAATCTTTTCTTCGGATTTTATATGAAATACCATTATTCTTTTCTCTTCCATTTCCAAGTTCATTCACCAAATATTCAACCACAAAAAACACATGCCAATATTTTCATATAGAATTTCATACTTCATTTACATTAAAAAAAGTAACATGTAATAATTAGAGTAAGTTAAAACAGTGGGAATGAGTTGTAACATGATGATCCTGTCATAAATTAAAAATCCAAAAAGTAGTGTCATAAGCATTTAATACTTTTAAGGTAATTTTCAAAAATAAATATTAAATTTCTATCATATATTACCAAATTCATAAAAAAGAAAATCAAATTTAAATATACATAACACTATATATATATAATTCTGTGATAGGAATGAAAAATAGTTTTTAAATAATGAGAATGAGTTGTGAATTGACATTTTTGTATGATAATTCTGTCATAATAAAAAAAAAAGCAAAAGATAACAACGTAAGCATTTATTACTTTAAAGACAATTTCAAGTAACAATATTTTTTAAGTAATTACCAATTTTCTTTATCAAATAAAACAAACTTTCCATCAAAAAGATAATTAAAATATTACATTCTAGAAACAGAAACAAATTTGTATCACGGTAGTTATTACACATAAATGAAAGAAAATAATTTATATATTGATTAATGCAAAACAATTTTATTGAATCTGTAATAAAATATAATTAATGTCCAAGGGCTAGTCTGGTAGTTGTTAAACCTCATGTCACAGATTCGATTCTTAGTGGATGTTAGGGTTGGATTCTAACGAGATGGATAAAAAAATAAAAATTAATTATGATGTGATGTGGTATGATTTTGTGTTTAATATTTCACGGGGACAAAACGTAATTTTACGTGTATGTTGAAAAATACAAACAAAGTTCGGCTCGTGGTCATCGACTCGGATGGAGTGTTTGATAAATCGAACCATGGGTTGAACCGAGTGGCCCGGATGGTTGCCCTAATCAAACGACAAAGACAGCACTCTCGCAGTTCAAATTCGTAAAACGACCGAGTATTGATCTAACACGCAGTGTTTGGATAAACCACGCTAGTCTTCCTCGTCCATCGTCTGCTGCATCTTGCGAAGAACGAAACCCTAGCCGATGACACATCTCATTTCCGAAGACGACCTTCACCAGCGCCTCGGATCCACGTCATACGCATCTCCTACGCATCATTCCCTCCAGAAACCCTAACCGAGTTTCTCCGTTTGACTCGATTTCGCAGTGTGCTGCGAAAAATCGAATTTCCAACCCTAATCGCATTTTGAATTCGACGCGTTTGGTCACGTCTGATCCTCGTAAGATGAATTCCTTGGCGAAGAAGCTCTCAACGGAATGCGGGAACTGCAGTTTCCAAGACCGGTGGCTGCTCCACTACGTCCGTCTCCGAGGAGAGCATCGGCGACTGTGTACCTCCTGCGTCCTCAAGCTCCACCCCGGCTCCTTCTGCTCTATCTGTTTCGAGCTTTTTGAAGGGTCTGTGCCACATCACGAGCGAGTGATTTGCCAGAAGTGCCCGTCTATTACTCACCCTGGTTGCGTCCCCAATTCGGATAATGTAGGCAAGCCCTACGTTTGTCCGCCTTGCAGTGATCCTAAATTTTCCTTTTTCCATGTGGAGAGGAATGGTGATAAACGCTTGGAGATTGATCTCAAGAATGCCAAGGTCTTGCTTTGTGCTGCCCGGATTGCTGCTGAGTCCATGACTAGAGCAGTGCATGTGGCGGAGGCTGATGCGCACAGGAGAGTTAAGGAAGCTACAGTGAGCAGAAAGAGAGCAAAGGAGGCTTTGGAGGAAATGTGCGCGACAGTTGCTAGGGAAAAGGTGAGGAAACTTAGAGAAGATGGCAGTGCTGCTGGATCAGCAAATGGGATTGATAGGAATGGTGTTGGAAGTAGTAGTAGGGATAACATGGTTGGGGGGAGCTGTGCTGTTGTTCCTGGAAGTTCGAGTCAGATTGGTTTTCAAAATAGGACGAGTAACCGAGCCATGGTTTTGGGTTCTGGTGGGAATGTGAATATTGTACGGAGTGATGGGGATGCTGGAAGGAGCACGGCTGCTGGAAATGGTGTCCCAGCTAGATCGATAAATGTGGATAGTGTTGGGATTACAGGTAATGCGGATGGGAAACATGGGTCATCCCCTTCTTGCCCCGCCAAAGATAAGAAGTGATATTAGATGAAGAACATTTGTGGGTATGTACAGGATCTATCTAATTTATTTTGCTCCGCCGCTTGTTTGTTCTATGATGCTTGCTGCCACCAGATTTGTAATTGGACTAGTTTTAGGTTGTTATTGTTAGTGTTGGTTCTTCGGCTTCCCAATTATGTTGGCCAGGTAGATATCAACTGCTAGACAGAGTGATTTAGCAATGTCAGAACATATTGAAGTGTGATTCTGATTCAAATCAAATTTGTAGAAATCAGGTTGTGAGCGTTGGCCTTTGATTTTGTAACAGCACTCTGGCCTCAGGGTTCTCCAATGAGAATGTAACTTGCTGGTATTATTGAGCCAAGCTCTTTTGTGATGTATGCATCTCTCTGTTCTCCACATAACTTGCTGCTGAAATTCCTGGTACATGGAAAGGTAGAGCTCAACTTTGCCGCTTGTTATCCCTCCAGCATATCCAAATGTTCACTGCAAAATCAATGAAGTTCAATGATCTGAACTGACTATCAATAATTCATTAATCTATAAGTTGAGCCTCTTGTTTTGAACACTAAATGGTATATGAAAATGTAGTATCAGGTACATAAGAGTAGCTGGCATATCCTTGTTCCAAGAAAATAAAAAGTAAGCTTTGCGTGGTAAAATGCAAAAAAAAAAAGCTGACCAGTGAATTTGTAGAATTAATGATTCAAACAACAATGCTGTATGAAGAACTGACCTGGCTCGCTTACGATATATCTGCTCCTTGCGCGGCAAATAGTGGCAGTGACCATAAACTCCATTCTTTGTGTTGCTAGTTCAGTTAATGAAGAGAATCCTAATTCAAAAAGCAATGTCAAATGCTAAGACCCTAACCCAAACTGTCGAGGAGTATAATGTCAACACTATCTTGCACTGGGCTATTTGCACAAATTGCTGTCTTCGCATGGCCCTCCTGATTAGCATCGGATCCAATCAGTATGGCATGCGTTTGTGGATCAGGTACCCAACCTTTTTCCAACATCAAATCCAGTAAATGACTTGCCTTGCCTTTGTCATCTTCTTTGAACAACCCCCTTATCAGCATATTAAAATTCTGTGCGTCAAGTAAATCACCGCTCGAGATGATGCTATAAATAATAACTGAAATCGTATGCAGCTGGCCGTGATTCGCCAGGAATGATATAAGTTTGCTCAGGGTTTCTGAATCAGGTATCAAGCCAGCATCAACCATTCTTGTGAAAAGCCAAGTGCATTTCATCGGCCTGTCCTGCAAGATCATGCTGTTTAAAAGGATGTGATGAGCTCCAACGCTAGGGGAAACACCTTCCACCAGCATAAGGGAAAAAACACTCAAAAGATCTGATGCCTTGTTTTGTTTCAGCAATGCGAGCATGATGGTATCATATGTGGTACTAGTCCAACTGGTACCTAAATAGTATGATGATGTCCGTAGCTTAACCACTTCCTCTACCTTGCTTTTAGCACATAGACTACTAATTAGAAGATTCAGAGAGGCAGACTCCAGCGCACATCTGGCTTCAGACATGTAGTAAAAGACATCGGTAGCTTCAAAAATCATTTCACCTTTACAAAGACCATCAATAAGCTCCGCATATGAATTTAAATCCATGACCCAATTCTTTTCTCGCATAAGCACAAACATGTTGAAGGCCTCCCTGAATCTCAACAATCTACAGTTCCCAACAATGAGACAACAGTACGTACCAGAGTTGGGCACAAAAGAAGAGATGATCATTCTACAAACAATTTCATTTGCTTTTTTAGTCATCCCAGTGTCAGCTAAAAGTCTCACAAGAATGTTCCAAGAGAGATCATCAACATTCTGTCTCCGAAACATCGTGTCAAACAGACATATCGCTTCATGCAATTTTTTCACATTGCAATAACCTTGAAGCAATGCATTGTGCACAGAGACATCGGTGAGGGAATTGTCCTCCACATATTTGTTGGCATCATGAAGTCTACCCGAATCGCAGAACCCATTCACTATATCCACCGCCACATTTTCTGCAAGTGTCATACCTCTTTCCAGCATTTCATGGCTGAGAACTACTGCATCGTCCAGAAACAGATTCTCAACTAGACACGGAATTAAAATTTCATAGATCCCCAAATCAGGCTGAATTTTTGATTCTCTCATTTTACGGAAAATCTTTATAGCCTCATCTGCCTTGCTCAACCTAGCAAACAAAGGCACTACAGTAGAACAAAAGCAAAAATCAACAATGCAGCCACTACTTAACATCTCATTCAAAATAACAACAGAGTCATCTACCTCGCCTTTTGCTATGAAACTGCAAATAAGTATCCTATAAGTCACTGAATCAGGAACTGAACCTTTCTTCCTCATCCTCTTATACTGATCTAAAGCAAGATCCACCCGGCCAGCGTCAAACAACGCCTGAATCAGATAATTTAAGGTATCAACATTCGGCAAAATTCCTGCTTTCACCATATCCTTATAAACAAACAACACTTCCACCAATTCCCTCTTCTCATTCACCAAAGCACCTAAAAGGGTATTGGCAATATCCACCGAGAGCTTACACCCTCCAGCAACCATAGCAGCAAAAACCCTTTTCGCTTCAACAAGCCTACAATGCTCAACAAAATGACTAATCACAGAAACAAGACCCTCTTCTCCATCTGGGCACTTGTCCTTCACTAACTCCTTACAAAACCCCTCCATCTCATCCACAAATCCACCCATCCCAAGCTTCAAAATTATGGAACAATACGTATCAGCATTGTGCTGGAACCGCCTCTGCCAGGATGCCCATTTAAATATCTTCACAGCAGAATTGATCTCAGCAGTGCTGTCGAGGATCTTAATCAAGCTATCAGGAGCAAGCACGTTCTTCAAAGATTGAATCTTGGACTCTATGTCATCTCCAATGGAGGGTTTGGGGTCGGATTCATGGACGCTGGAGATCTGCTTGGCGCTGGAAACTGAAGACATGGAGGCAACTGGATAAAACCATCTGCAGATCTGATGGCGAAGGGATAAAAACGATAACTTCATAGATTTTTAAAGTAGAGGGCACAAGCTATCGCCACCATCGTGCTCAGCCCGAATCCTCACCTGCAGTTGTGGAGATCAAATTAGAGGGCAGTAGCTTGAATACGGTTGAGTCCAGCGTGTTGCAGTAGCTACGCTTGGTTGTTGGGTGATGCGATGATGTTGATGGCTCGGCGAGGGTGGAGGAGTGAGAATTGCAACCTGCTAAATTGATTCACCTTCTCCGATACTCAGCTAGCTAATCCACAGAAGCATGTACAACAAAATAAACAATCAAATATGAGAATAAATAAGTAAATCGAAAATAATATTAAAAACATTAAATTTTGATTTATAAATAAGATAATTGAAATAGCTACTGAGATAATCAGTCGCAGCCTCCTCTACAGCCGTAGAATGTAGCCTTGTCACATTTTCTTGATATAGAAGCTTATTTCAATCTTTCTGAAATCAAAATATTGCCGCTTTCAGGAATGAAGATCCAAGTCAGACCTCCATGGACAGTACATATATATAACCAGCTCCCACGGGTATGTGGCAGAATTTAGTCTTTGACTCCCCTTATTTTTTTTACCAAACATGGTTCCTGTCTTCTGAATTTTGTAATTCAGCCTCCACTTGTAAGATACTGAAATAGAATGGAGTTACAGCAACTGAGCCACGTATCCCCCCGTAACAGATTTCTCCATTTCCATGCTCACCGGGATCCCAAGATTAATCCACAGACATCTTAAACGCTTCTACAGACATTTTCTTATGATGCCTGCTTCACCATCCATATGAACCCCGACAAGTCCAACTACCCAGTCTCCCCTGCATATTTCATGCTTCCTTGCTTTTGCTACTTAGTTTACAACATATATAACACAGAACTCGATGATCACTTAAATACCGGACATTAACTAACCAAGCCATGAGATGTTGTATGACCCATCCCCATTTATGTTTTTCTTTCACCTCAAGTAATTAAGCTATCGTACACTTGCCCTCCAAATCAGGCTTTGGTTCTGGTAGATTGATGGTAACTGGTTGCCATCCTGAAGGATTACATGAAATCCATTTTTTGATAGTAATCATTATATCTAATATCTGAAGTACATCCCCCAAGAAGAGCCCTTTCAAGCAGAGCTTGCGTAAAATAATCCCAACTTCATACCTACAATAAAAAAAGGATAGAAGTAAGCAAACACCTAAATGCATTAAGAGGTCATAAACAAAACAAACACAGAGGATTACCTGCACTTGGATTTGAAGATTGCATCGCGCCCAACACGTTTTGTCAAAAATTTCTCAATTTCATCCCAGGTTTCAGTAGGATAGTCATTAGGTTTTCCACCTGTTGGATTAGTACACTTCCACAGTCTCTCATTCTTGCCAATGTAAAATTGGAACAATCCTGAAATCTTCTTTTCAATCACCTGGTGCTCTAAAGCACTGTCAATGGCCTTCTTCATGTCCATTCTTGGAACTACAAAATCACCATATAAAATACAATCTACTATGTTAGCTTCTGTTGGCATAATCTTTTCCTTCCTTAAAGTCTCCAAGGCGAGTAAGATGCACCGTATGGAGGTACTAACATCATCAGACATCTTTTGACAATCAGTAGAGCCCCCTAAACCATTTTCTGTAACTTGGCATTCATCATTCCCATTTTGAACAACTTCACAGGCAACAATCTGGTATGAGGAAGCTGAATGATTCATATCAGAATGATAACAATTGCTGGAACCATTATCAGGTGTTACCTCCACCTTTGACAAATGCCCAATCTGTGGGCCGCTCACTCTTCTGATGTCCGGATAGTCAAAAGTAGAAATTTTTGTAGTATCACTCATTAGATGTTGAAAACCAGAAGGTTTGGAGGTATCTTCAGATATGTTTAACTTACCAATATCAGGTACGTTGGTTATAGGACTGGAAGCAAAGGTGTGTCCAACAGGCCTAGAGGGTACATGCTGAGATGTTTGATGGGGTAAGTTGCGGCCAAAAGGAGCGCCTGAAGCAGATGCAGGTCGCATTGGGTGGTAATTTGGCACTGGCCTCAAAGGCTGCCCATGAGATTGTCGATAGCCACTTTGGACTTTGAATTTACTCGCACTGTTTCGTGAAGGCTCAAAACTGTTAGCAATGAAATTTGGAGCAGGTGTACTTGTGAAGTTGTTAGCATTTTTTGGATCGCATACTTGATGGAACTGGTTAGCCTGAGCATGGCTGAAACCTGAGTTGTGAGGATACGCACTATCTATAATTCCTTGATCCTCAACTGGCAATATGACTGGGCGTGACATATTGGATTGATTTAAAAACTTTTGAGATTGTTTCCCCTTTTGTTTATCCTTTCTTCTTCCCTTGTTAGGAGGAAACCTTGAATTTCCTTGTGCAGAATTTTCAGGAAGAGCGTTTGCAGGATGAATAATAGGATCAAGATCAGTACTTGGTGTCGGTAATGCATTTGACACTGATAAGTTATCGTCACTAACAAGTTGTTGTGACTCACTCTTAGTAAGTGGCATTCCTCCAGCCATAAGAGTAGTCCATAGCCAAACACTTTTGGCAGCAGCTACGAGAGGTGCAGAAGCAATTTCAGGTTGTGCTAATAGAATATTATATCTCCTCATTCGCAACTGATGGAGAGCATTAGAAAAATCTCGATCACCAGAGATAAGTAGATAATTGGCTGGAGCAGGGTTGTCCACTGCCCAGAACAACATGTCCACAAGAATCTTTTTATCGCTTGCATCTTTAACACCTACAGACACACATAGTTTAAAAATTGCAAATAGAAAAGGTATGTTTTCTCTTTGAAAAAAGGAATTTTTTAATTAAAAACTAATATGATAAATATACAAGTCTCTCAAATGATACTATCTCTTTCACAATCATGCAATCACAGAACACATCTATTATTAGCTGCTATTTTTCAGCGTAAACATATCATCTTTATAGCAAAAAAAATTCTATCAATTCCTTAGAATCCAGAAATGACTATTAGAGTTAACATTAATAGGAAAATGACAACTGCCCCTACCATAGAATTTTTACACACTTATTCATTTTCTTAAAAAATTTGAGTTACCGCACAAAAACTTCTTAACTATGCAAATAAGCAGCATTCATCAACAACGATACACAATCGAAGCTGACATACAGACTTATCACCATAGGCCATAGCTGAGACACAGAGTAGTCACACTAGCTAGAGCACCAAACAAAAATGTCTCTATACTCACAATACATGAATGACAGTTCTTTACCACATAAAAAATCACCTAACCTAATAAAAACGGAAATCAAATAATATCATCCACAAACACTCAGTTAAATTTTGAATCATCATATACTCGGGAGCATTCGATCACATATGCAAACACATACAGAAGCCCTCGCCTACTCCAATCAACCCACGCAAACCTGAATACCAAAAAATCATTCTCACCATACCTGCGGGGACGTGATTAAGCGCGATTCCCGTGCTAGACAGCGCATTCTGAATCACAGCTGGAATCCGATTCGTATCTCCGTAAGCAGAAATCGACACCGCCCCACGATAACTCATCTTCGCCAAAGCGGAACTGATATTCTGCGCAATCGCATGCGGATCGATGCCCTTAGACACCTGACAATTCTCTATATCCCACCATACCGACGTCTTTGCCGAAACGTACTGCGGCTCCGCCCCATTCACAAATTCCGACGATCCTTCACCGCTCGCTCCACCACCTCCTCCGCCTCCTACGGCGGATTGGTTGCTCATGTCCGATCGATCGAGGATCACCCGAATCCAGAGGAGCAAGTAGATCGAGTAGCGAGCCGACCGACGGAGAGACTGATGAGGACTTTGTTTGAGTTATGGGATTCCTTTTTCAACTTTAAATAAACAATTATTGGAGATGTAGACGTTTATCACGTCATTGTACCGTGCATGAACGGAGTAGGGACTGTTTGGAAGGCGATGAATAAATGGGTTTTGGAAACTTAAGTTAGCAGAGTAAATTTAGAGCAAACAAACAAGGCTTAGTTCAAATTGACTCTCGTTTTCTCTGAGGTTGACCGTTGATTAGTTGAAAGAGCTGATGTGGCAGTATTTTGGTTGCTTACCTAACCTACGTGGAACTTACTATGCTGCATGCTTTTGGTGATGTAATAATGCAGATATGTAAGAGACGAGAACATTATTTTTTGATTCAATTCGTAAGTTAGATATTGGGATTTAAGTTAATAAATATATAAATAAAATCATATAATTCTTTACTAATCTCGAATTGATTTTGATAAATATATAAACTCACTCGATACTTTGAATACACAATTGTAGACGAGTAAATATACCATTGAATTCAACGCACATATTTATATGGAAATCCAAGATGATGTTGATGATGATAGATAGGTACACCTCCTAAAATCATGTAAATAAGCACTAAATGAACCAAACCCTAAACTATATCTTAATGTATGCAGAGAGATAGTAAAATGCAATCAAGTCGAATGGAGGATAGTATATAATATAGTTGTGTTAAACAAAATATGTCAGATTCTCATTTCTATTTTTTCCTATTCTACCCTAAACTCCACACTCCTGCTCTGGTCTATTAAGAATCGAACTCTAGAAGCTATCCGAGGAAGAGCAAAGAAATTGGGCAGTTTTACTTGCTTTAAATCGATGTGCAGAGGTTGCCAACATAAAACTTCACATTTACTAGTTTGCTCATTATTGAGGGAAGTCAAAATATATATTCCTCCATTAGGGCTTGAGATTCACTTCTAGTTTAGCATGCATCATCATGAAACGATGCATAACTTTTCATACCCTTGAAAGTTCCATGAACCAGACACGGATTTAAACGCACCTCTTCAACTTCAATCACTCAATTTCATCTCTCTTTAACCCCAAGTTTCAAAAGTTTAAACGCATCCCTTCCTCTCTCTAAAACTCTCTCCCTTTCTCTCTCTAGATTTGGCCTTTTTGGGCTGTTCTTCAGAGGTTTGATTTCTTCATGGAGCGGGACAGGTTGGGCGACAGCAATAACAAAGGGAAAGAGGACGATGAGGAGTTGGGGGACAACAGCAACGTTAACCCTAACAGCGGTGTAGGTCTGGCGCTTGCTCTTGCACTTGCACCACAGCCGGGAGAGGACGTGGCCGAGAGGAGCAGCCGGGCTGAGGAGGATGCGGCGGAGGGATCTAACGGTGCTGCGAGGAGGTTGCACAAGTGCAAGTACTGTTCGAAGGAGTTTTCAACGTCGCAGGCGCTGGGAGGGCACCAGAACGCGCACAAGCCGGAGAGGGTGGCGGCGAAGTTCCATGAGAGTTTGGGTAAGTTTGGAGCCATGGGGAGAGAGCCTGACGTCACCGGTAGGTATCAACCTTATTATTTGAATTCTGGCCGGAATAACGTCGGAGGATTGAATTTAGCAGGTGGGGTTGGTTCTCGGCCGGCTCTTTATCAGTTCCCTCATTCTTCATTTGTGGCTGCTGGCCTAGGGAATCGCGCCGGGTTCCCAATCCCTCCACCCGGTCCGAGGTTTGGGAATCAGGGCTTTGCACAGAGGGTTCATAATTGGAGTGAGTTTTTGAGTAGACCTAATGCAGCACCAGGAGCAGGCAGTAGTAGCCGTTTTGGCGAAAGTGGCGGCGGTAGCGGTAGAGGTGATGGTCGGAAGTTGAGTTATTTTCCGGGAGGAATCGGGTTTGGTCCTCGGAGCACTATAGGGAATCATAACCCTAACATGAATCCAAATGCTGCGAATCCTATCGATGATGTGGATCATGATATGAACCCTAATGCTAATGCCGATCCTGATGACAATGGTAACCCTAACGCCCATGATGAGGCTGATCGTCATGATGATGCTCCTGGTGATGGAGATGAGGAAGACGGCGAGGGAGAGCTTGATCTTACATTGAAGCTGTAATATTTCTAATGTCTTTGTTTCAAGTAATTAGGGTTTCATCTTGGTTCTTGGGATATTTCTTGAATCAAGCCCACATGGATTTCTCAACTACAATTTTATTTCTTGCAATCTGCAAATAAATCAAGGGACTTATTCCATGTGAAAATTGCAAACAACTTCAAGTTCTTATGTGCAAGAAGTTTAGACCTCTTTTACTTGTTTGTTTTGATACCACCATATATAGTTGATGTATATAGAAAACATGTCTGAGTTTTGGACAGTGATTTTAGATTTGATGTTAACTAATCATTTGACACGCTGTCAAAGTACCCTAGTTTGACACTGAGGGATAAAATGATGAAGGACTTATTATGGTTTTAATCTTCGCGATGCCCTCCGTCGAAGGTGGAGCTCAACTGTGTTCAGATATTTGATGGTTGAGGGAGCAATGGTTTTAGAGAGAGAGAGAGAGAGAGAGTATAGACCGGAAAGGGGAACAAAAACTTGATTGCAGACCTCTTGCACATGTTGGGCATTTCTCAACTAACAGAACCAGTAAACATCTTTGTTTCTGCTGATGTCATAACAATACATGTTCACATATAAAAAAGCCCTAAATGATCTCCATCTTGACAAACAGAGCTATAAATATCTCAAACTCATGATACTAGAGGGCTAAGTACGTAAATCTGATACATGTTGCCTTCTGAAACTCGCAATGTCAGGAACTCATCCATCTGAAAAACGCAATGCAAAACTCTGAAACAGTTTTCATGAATAACAATTTAGTGTAAACGATGATGTCCGATTTTGGAGGAGGGAGCAAGATTGTTAATCCGAGGACACGATGCAGTCAATTGCCTGTTTGCAAATGCCAGTCATTGTGGCCTCAGGTCCATACACCTGCATATAAATTTCAAGCACAAGAGTACTCTTTCTAAATTGCTAGATATTCCCATTTATACTCTTATATGATTCAAAAGTCTTAACCTCATGAATCATGATTGAGTAATCCAATATATACTAGCCTCTCTTCCATTAATTAGGATCAAATTACCAAATGCATATACTCAACTGTCTTGGTGCAGTCTGAACATTCTAAGCTCAGATGTTACTCACAGTCAACAAGGCCCTGATGATACCGTTGAAGGTAGCCGCAACATCTGTGAAGTTGGCAATGCCACCGCCGATCAGAAGAGCACGTTTACGGCCATCAGGATCATGAGTAGCACACTGCAAAAATATACAGGCATTTCAGGCTTAAGATAAAGTTCTTCGAAGACTCTCAGAAGATGTCTCACATCAATGACAACTCTAGCGTACTGCAGGACTTCCTCCTCATTAGGTGCTTCGCTATACTCTGCATAATTTCCAAGCTCGGATGCATAGCCCAAGTCTCTAACCTAGCAAAAGGTTTTCGAAAATATATCATCAGAAATCAACTTTCTCGGATCATATAGAGCTTGTCCAGACCGGACCTGTAAATGAGGAGCAAGTGATGTTATAGCCGGCACCGGGCAGGTATCAGATTTAAAGATGGCGCACTTACAGTGTCCGCATATATAACACTAGCACCTCCTCCGGCTACCATTGTCCGGATGCGTCCTTTGGGATTCAGAACTGTGAATTTTAATGATGGGCTAGTCTGTTACATCGGTTCATAAACGAAAGAGATGTTAGTATATCTTGGGTTACATCATATCGGCTGATAAATAGAAGAGATGTTAGTTTACCGACCGGAACGGATTCATTTCCAGGAAGCTGAAGTCCAAATCTGTAACAGATGAGGTGTTAGAGGACAATGAAAACTTGCAGGTGTAAGAGTCTAAGCATTTGAGATTAAAAACTAGCCAGAAATGAGATGAGGGCAAGGATGCAGTTAGCTAAGCTTGCCTTGAAAGACAGCAAAGACGCCATTTAAAAAGTTGCCAATTGTTCCGTGCACCTGCAGAGAGTATGTAACCATTGGAAGATATTCAGAATTGGGAGGTTATGATGTATGTGCATGAACAGACCTCCAAGGGGAGTGTTGCTATGCCTCTTCAGACCTCAGTTGGAGGAAAATAGTTTTGACCTGTGGCGTACATACTGTCAGTTTACCGCTTATGGGAGTTCTGACAATACGAATTCATTAGTCCAACTAGATTATAGTTTCAGGAAGAACATAGTCCAACACTGACTTTTATACATTGAGTTTGATCAAACCTTGTCCCAGTTCTCTTTGATTTCAATTCCTCCACATTCTGAAAAGCTGATAGTGCAGCCAAGTCTATCCGAGACAAGTGATAGGTAGTACTCATCCTCATGGGGAACAAAAGGCTTGACGATGAATGTGGTTATTGGTGCTCTGCATCCTCCCATCTCAACCTAAACAAAGAAGCTCAGAAACTTTCAGTTTCAGGAAAACACCCAAGAGGGTGAATAGCACTAAGATTTTCAGGTCAGTGACCTCAGCGCCGGCGAGCTTTGACAAACTCAGCTACTTGAGCTATGTCCAAATCTAATGCAACCAGTCCACTTTTGCCTCGCTTCCCAAACAGCATGTCAGGCTTCACAACCAGCTCTGTGGATGAAAGCCACGACTTCTGGTTCGTCATTTCAGCAAAGTCGGTTGTCTGCGTCACCTGAACAATGTGACAGAAGATCCACTGTTAAAGACAGACACAGAATAATGAGAAACCAAGAAACATGACATGGCCTAACCTGAGCAGAACGGATCTGAAGCTCGCTCCCGGCCAGTCTCTTCAAGTGCTCCTTGAGAAGCCTCTTGGAATCATACTCTCTGATCTTCTTCCTCGCCATTTTTCAAATATCTCCAAACTCTCTAAGGCCAATCTTGTTGCAGGAAACTTTTAAGAACTCAGATCCAATCTGAGTGAAGTGCACTATAAATGGTTAAGGATTTGGACAGAGATCCAATAAATTAGAGGGTCTGAGAAGATCGTGGGAAGAATCAGGCTGACCTTGTCAGTTTTTTGTCTTTGTGTAACGAAAAACTGACTCATCAGTTTGCTAAATCTTAGAGAAAAAAACATCATGTTTTTTTCTTGGAACATGTTTACATGCACCCGCATGAATAAAAACATGTGGGTAGTTTGCATTATCTATAGCAGCATAATGCAAGATTTGGCCAAGAGGTTCTTTTGGGTTTCATCACTCCAGAAAAGCAAGTTCTGCAGCTGAACTGTATCATGCCCAATTGAACCGAGAATTGGTGAATATATTTTTCAAACCGAACCGGATTTGCTCGAAGTTGGACCAATTTAACAGAGAGAGACCGGGCCAGTTAGAAAGGCGTTGCCGATTTAAAACGACGCCGTTTATCGTAAGGCGAAAAGGTACAATATAAATAAAATGTGCGGAACATTTTAATGTAAAAAATAAATAAAATAAATTCGCATTTTCACTTTCGCTCTCGATTTCGCTTCGCTCCAATTCTCCAGAATCCCTCGCTCGCAGATTTTCGCTACTAATTTCATCCCGATTTTCTCCCTTTCGCGGATCAGCGGTTGATTCCTCCGCTGCTGCTGCTTCACCGACACTCGTTTTGGTCATTCCTATTCACAAAACCCTAAATCGCAATTTCCAGCGCCGCGAATCGCTTTATCGGGAAGCGAGCTTAAGGTGGGATTGAAAAGCTGTGGTGTGTTCGCTGTTGCGACCTTAGCATTTGATTTCGGACGTCGTTCAACTGGTAATTTGGGGTTTCTTGGTTGAGTAAGGTGCTCTGTTTTTTTCGTTTTGTCGTTTTTCTTTTTGCGTTCGGGGAGTAAGCGAAACCCTAATTTTGTCCCGGGTTCGATTTTTGTGAAAATGTGGAAGTTTTTATTTTGCGATTTTTTTTTGGATTTTTGCCACTTTGAAAAAGATTGAAACTTATTTTCGACTGGGGATGTATGAATGTTTGGGGTAAATCAGCGAATGGTTGTTCGGAGATGCATAATTCGATTTTTAGACGGTGAAGCTGGTAATTCTTTTTTGCAGCAGAATTTGCAAACATAAGGTCTGAGGCCTGCACTTGTTAAGGAGATTGTGCAATTTTGTGTTCCTGCTTTTTCCTGTTAGTATTTAAAGATAATAAACATAATTGGACTTGGTGAATATGGTATCAGAAGATCTTCTGTCACAAAGTCAGCGCGATGCATTCACAATTACACAATGACATCAACAGTGAGTACTTTGGTTGAAATGCTCGTATGTTTGACGAATATAGTTACTTTCAGATACAAAGAGAATTAGGGTGTTCAGGGTTGTGTTATTCGCAATAGCTATAGTTAGAGTCTTGCTTTTGCTCAAAATTTTGGCTGTTATTTTTTACTTGATGTGTCCGTTTAGTAGTTCATTTTTTCATCCTTATGGTTTTTATGCGCATAGATTATAAGCTCACGTTTTCCATTTATTCGTTTTGCAGCTTTGTTTAGTTCTAGTTTCATTGAATGGCTGATAACAAAAATGGTAATGGAGCTGCTCCAAATAGCAAGGCTCCTGCAGCTGCTAATCCATATGTTATCAATTTGGCTACTTTTAGCAAGCGGTTGAAAGCGTTGTATGCTCATTGGAAAGAACATAAGAATGATTACTGGGGAGCTTCTGAGGCACTTTCAGTTGCGACACCTCCTGCTTCAGATGATCTTCGGTATCTGAAGTCATCAGCGTTGAACATCTGGTTGCTTGGGTTTGAGTTTCCTGAAACGATCATGGTCTTCACCAGGAAGCACATCCATTTCCTGTGCGGCCAGAGGAAAGCGTCTTTGCTTGAAGTTGTAAAAGCAGCAGCAAAAGAGGCTGTTGGTGTGGATGTTGTGATGCACATTAAGGCAAAAAATGATGACGGTGCGACACTAATGGATTCCATTTTTCATGCTATCCATGCTTTATCAAAGGAGGATATACCTGTTGTTGGACATATAGCCAAAGAGGTTGCTGAAGGAAAACTTTTAATAGCATGGTCTGGCAAGCTCAAGGATTCAAAGATTCAGCTCACAGACATCACAAGTGGGTTGTCTGACTTGTTTTCTTTGAAGGATGAAAATGAAATCAATTGCATTAAGAAGGCCGCATATTTGTCTGCATCAGTCTTGAAGGATTATATGGTCCCAAAGCTTGAGAATATTATTGATGAAGAGAAGAAAGTAACTCACTCGTCCCTGATGGATGATGCGGAGAAGGTCATATTAGATCCTAGTAAAATTAATGTGAAGCTGAAAGCATCAAATATTGACATTTGCTACCCTCCCATATTCCAAAGTGGTGGTGAGTTTGATCTCAGGCCCAGCGCTGCAAGTAACGACGAAAAGCTTTATTATGATTCGGGAAGTGTCATCATTTGCGCCATTGGATCTCGTTATAACAGTTACTGCTCAAATGTGGCAAGGACCATACTGATTGATGCCACACCAACACAGAGCAAGGCTTATGAAGTGTTACTGAAGGCTCAAGAAGCAGCGATAGGCGCGATAAGGCCCGGGAACAAGGCTAGTGATGCATATCAGGCAGCCTTGTCAGTTGTTAAGAAAAATGCCCCTGAATTACTGGCTAACCTTACAAAATCTGCGGGGACAGGCATTGGTCTTGAATTTCGGGAGTCGGGGTTGAATCTCAATTCCAAAAATGACACGGTCCTGAAAGAGACCATGGTTTTCAATGTATCAGTTGGGTTCCAAAACCTACATACCGAAATCAACAAGCCGAAGAGCAAAAACTTTTCACTATTACTGGCTGATACTGTCATTGTGAAGCCTAAACCAGAAGTTGTGACATCAAAGAGTTCCAAAGCTGTTAAGGACGTTGCTTATTCATTTAATGATGGTGAAGAGGAAGAGACGCCGAAAGTTAGAAACAATTTCACTGCTGCAGAGGCTCTTTTGTCTAAAGCAATACTTCGATCTGATAACCAGGAGATGTCAAAAGAGGAACTGCGAAGACAGCACCAGGCTGAACTTGCCAGACAGAAGAATGAGGAAACTGCTAGGCGACTAGCTGGTGTTGGGACAGGTACAGGGGACAGTCGGTTCTCAGCAAGAAGTTCAAGTGAACTGGCTGCTTACAAAAACGTCAATGACCTGCCTGTGCACCGAGAACTCATGATCCAAATTGATCAAAAGAATGAAGCAGTACTCTTGCCCATCAATGGAAGCATGGTACCTTTCCATGTCGCTACAATTAGGACTGCCAGTAGTCAGCAGGACACCAACAGAAATTCTTACATAAGAATTATTTTTAATGTTCCGGGCACTCCATTCAACCCTCATGATAGTAACACACTGAAGTTTCAGAATCTCATTTACTTGAAAGAAGTATCAATGCGGTCCAAGGATCCTAGACATTCCAATGAAGTGGTGCAGTTGATCAAAACTCTTAGACGACAAGTCATGTCAAGGGAGTCCGAGAAAGCTGAAAGAGCAACCTTGGTCTCACAGGAGAAACTGATTCCCGCAGGGAGTAAATTCAAGCCTATAAGATTATCTGACTTGTGGATCCGTCCTGTGTTTGGCGGTCGTGGAAGAAAGTTGACAGGTATATTAGCTATTTTCTTTACCTTCTGTGCATGGAATATTTCATTCACTAAAAATCAAATGTTAATTTTTTTTCCCGGGGTTCTATATGAATAGGTACCTTAGAAGCTCATGCTAATGGGTTCCGTTTCTCCACTTCAAGGGCCGAGGAACGAGTAGACGTCATGTTTGGAAACATCAAGCATGCATTTTTCCAGCCAGCTGAAAAAGAAATGATTACTCTTATTCACTTTCATTTGCACAACCACATCATGGTTGGTAACAAGAAAACTAAGGATGTGCAGTTTTATGTCGAGGTAATGGATGTGGTTCAGACATTGGGAGGCAACAAAAGATCTGCCTATGATCCAGATGAGATTGAAGAGGAGCAGAGGGAGAGAAATAGGAAGAACAAAATCAACATGGATTTCCAGAGTTTTGTGAACAAGGTGCATGATCTATGGGGGCAGCCTCAATTCAAAGGGTTAGATCTTGAGTTTGATCAGCCTATGAGAGATCTTGGCTTCCATGGTGTCCCCCACAAAGCTTCTGCATTCATTATTCCGACTTCCTGTTGTCTGGTTGAACTTGTAGAGACTCCTTTTCTTGTGATTACATTAAGCGAGATTGAGATTGTGAACTTGGAGAGGGTTGGTCTGGGACAAAAAAACTTTGACATGGCCATCGTGTTCAAGGACTTCAAGCGTGATGTCATGAGAATTGATTCGATTCCATCAACATCACTGGATGGTATCAAGGAATGGCTTGACACAACTGACCTGAAGTACTATGAAAGCAGGCTCAATCTTAACTGGCGTCCCATTCTGAAGACCATCATGGATGACCCGAAAGCATTCCTGGATGATGGTGGATGGGAGTTCTTGAATTTGGAAGCCAGTGATTCAGACAGTGAACAACAGTCTGAGGAGTCAGATCGAGGATATGAGCCTTCTGATGCAGAGCCTGATTCAGAATCCGAGGATGATGCTTCTGACAGTGAATCCTTGGTGGAGTCTGAAGACGATGATGAGGAGGATTCTGATGTAGAGTCAGAGGAAGAGAAAGGCAAAACCTGGGAGGAGTTGGAGAGGGAAGCCAGCAATGCTGATAAGGAGATGAATGAATCGGACAGTGAAGAGGAGAAAAAAAGAAGGAAGTTGAAAGCCTTTGGGAAATCTCGCGGCACTGGAAGCAGTGGCGCCATTCCCAAGAGGCCTAAGTTTCGTTAGCAGGATCCTCCTCCTGTCTGTAGCAATGGAGCACATACCTGCTGCTCTTCTAGTTAAACTCTCAAATCTAGACTGCAGAAGATCATGCTAGAAGTAACTTTTACTTCCCCCTTTGTGCATTTTGTACGCTGTTTGTGACTTCCTTGGATGTTTCTTGGAAATCCAAACTTAGCAGACCTTGGAAATCAATGTGTTTTATTTCATGGGATCATGTAAGCTTTAGCTGTTTTCATATGCTGTTTCCAGCACTTTGCAAGTAGTATCATCATGAAGCTCAAAAAAATCTCGTCCATTTCTTGTATAAAACATATTCAAATACCCAAAAACCAAGCCAAGCATTGATGAATAAGTGATACCCAGAATGTCATTGCAGAGCTCACCAGAATCACTGGATTGATGAGACTAGCAACTGGTGAAGATGGTAAACCTCATTTCCAGATAAAAACAAAATAAGACTGCCACGCCGTAAACCTACACTGCCAGATATGTGTAATACTTTCAGCGACAGTAATGTATACATATTTAATGGATACAGCGAGTTCTGTTCTGTTGATAGCAAGAAGAAAACGAACAGAGGAGGAATCCTTTTCTGGAAAAGATCGAACCTCTGATCCTTTATCAAACTAGACGCTCGCGAGATGCCGCTGGGGAAGTACTACTGCGATTACTGCGACAAAGAGTTTCAAGACACGCCGTACGCGCGCAAGCGCCACTTGCAGGGGCTGCAGCACCAGCGTGGTCGATCCATCTGGTACAACTCATTCAAAGGTCGTCGATATCTTCCAATCACGTATTCATTCGACTTTCCGTTCCGATTTATGTGAGCCCTTTACTCCTTTTTTTTGTTGCTTGCTGCAGATCCAAGTCAGCTGTCCGCGGAGGGATTCGCAACTGGAGTCTGCAATCGCTTTGTCAAAACTGTAAGATTTTGTTTTGCTGAATTAGGGTTTTTGTTGGTTCTGGGTTTGGATGGTTTTGAGATAGTGGAGGATTTTGGGGTGTGATTGTTGTAGGGGTTTTGCCCTTATGGTGATTCTTGCAAGTATCTTCATCCTAAGATTGACAATTTTTCAGGCCAAGGACCTCCAGGTGAGTGAATGCTCTATCATTTTTTATTACTCACTTTAAGCCATAATTTCAACTGTGTCGAATTTGAGATGCAATTGCGTGGAGTTTTTGAAGCATTGGCTGTGTAAAAGCCGGCTTCAAGTATGGATCGACCATGGATTGCTTGATCATTGCAAAGATTTGCTATGTATGAATTTCCTGGCCTCAGTTGATAAGTTGGGTGTTGGATTCGCAGTGACCAGCTCTGTGCAGCGTCCAGTTGAAGGATCCCAAGTATACAGCGGACTCTCTTTTCAAGGCAAGTTCTGGCTTCTTCTTTTGGCCTAGAAGTGATGCTGGGAAGCTACCCAGATTATATACCATCTTTTTGTTGTCTGCAATTGTATTTGGTTCGGAAATGTCTGCATTTTCTTTGCTCCTTGCATCATCAGTTGCCTAAAGGTTGGGGACTTTCATGTTGAGGTTGATTGTGGACTTGCAGGTGCTGTAGTTGGAGGTAGCTTGGGGATTCCATGGGGCAACCTACCTCCATCGCTGAAGCCTCCTCCGGAAGTTGGATATCCTCCTCTTCCTTATGTTGACTGGGGATAGGCTATTTAGAGATGGAAAGTAATTCTCAAACCAAATAAGAATCCGTTTTTTTCTTTTCTTTTCTGAATTTTTTTTTTCAGTGAAATTCCATGAACTGCATTCCTTGATGGCCGGATCTGACTTTGGCTTTACTTTATATCTTCTTGATGATGGCCAATTGCAAATTGTGTCACAACGAGAGAGATTTTTCTGCTATAAAAGCTGATCAAGAAATTCCTTTGTATGTATGTTTTCCAATACCCGTTTATAAATTCATCGATCTTGCACTTAGGTAATAACAGATGCATGTTATCCCATGTACAACTAAAAATTCCATTCAATCTTGATGATGGCGAGGTTTTGCTTGCCCGCTGTACAAGGAGACAATATTCTTGCAAGAGGTTCCTTGCTTCTTTCTCATTTCAAGCATTCAGAAGGCTATTGCTTCCTTCTTGAGTTCAGGTATTAATCCTTTGTGTTGCTGAAAATAATGAGTCTTGATTCTTGTATTTTAATCGAAAAATAAAGATCTACCAATATATAATATTCCGTAACGATACTGATTTTTTACACTGAATGATCGAGTTTTTTCATACTCCAGGAACTTTCATATGATCAAAATATAAATTGCACTTGACATTATTCCTCATGATGATACCTTACCATGGCCTGCTTCTTTTATCATCAGGTAGCCAATGTGCACTTAGCTACTGTAACTGGGAATTGCATATCGGCCCCCTCGTTGCTCGAGCTACCTATCAGACTCAGAGTCAGACGGCTATAATAATTCTATTTCTACGTCGTCCTCTACTACAAGTTCCTTAATCTTGCCAATGATCGGGAATGGCAAAACTGCTAGCGTTTAAACTTAGAAACCGAATCATCATCACAATCTGACTCTGAAGGGCACTGAAGCAATGGCAACCAAATGTAGCAAGCTACAGCTTTTCTCATATACTCACTTCATTAGCTCTACTCTCCTTATATAAGAAAGTATGTGTCGTACAGAGTAGAATTACTTGATCAACAAGTGCTTGGATTTCTTTCCAAGTAAGTTATTCATAGACATCTAATTACCCAAAGTTGGGTATTTAGAATCCCTTGGGTCAAGTTACTTAGAAATTAGAACTATGCCCAGAAATTCCCAATTGCAGACCTTGAATTTTCAAAGTGGAAAATTGCACCTCTATAAACTACCAACAAAACTGTTCACTGTGACTACCAATTAAAACTCGTCACGTGGATACTGATTTCGACTTGTTGATAAATGGGCCGGCCCGTTTGGAGAGATTAGGGCTTTGTGTGTCAGATTTGTGGTGAACTGGTTTCAATTTGGGATCTGGAGATGTACGAGAAGATTGATTGTTAGGAGAAATGTCAGCGATTTACAGTCTGCACATCATCAACAAGTCCGGCGGATTGATTTTCTACAAGGTGAGTTTGTGTGATAATCAAAGTTGAAATCCTTAAAAACTTTGAAGGTTCGGTCTTGGCTAGTGATCCGGAATCGTACATTTGATATATGTCTTTGTGGCGAGTCTGACAAGTGATCGAAGTAAAAGGTTCGACTTAGGGTTACATTTTATCGGAAAGTTTTGATCTTGGTGGAGGGGTTTGTGTGGTAAGAGTAGGAAGCTGTGAATAATTGATATTGGAATTCTGGAAATGGTTTAGGATTATGGGTCAGCGGGGCGGATGGATACCAATGACAGCTTGAGAGTTGCAAGTTTATGGCATTCGATGCACGCCATTTCGCAGCAGTTGTCTCCAGTTGTGGGGTGTTCTGGAATTGAGCTGCTTGAAGCAGATACGTTTGATCTGCATTGCTTCCAGTCGCTTACTGGTACTCTATTTTCCCGGTTGTGTCATGTTTCGATTTTTGAATGAGTTCGTTTTTCACAATTGTCGCCAATGTTACCTGGTTTTTAAGTAAATAACTTGATCTGGTTTAAATGGCTAGCCGAGTTGTGAATGTTGTATATCCGTAGAGTTTCTGTGGAAAAAGTTACTAGCAGAATTGTCTGCCCCAAGACTTTGTTTATGTGCTGCTTTAGGATCCGGTGCTTCTGGACAAAATCTAAGCACTTGCATGTCACAAAGTGTCAGAAATCGACTGAAATGTCCTCGTACTGCGCCTTTTCACTCATTTTCTGTCCGTAGGGGGTGAATTTGTTTAGCACCAGGGCTTCGATGTTACTTGTTAGTTGGTTGTTGTCATCCCAGACAACAGCGTACAAGCTTTAGTTGATTGAGCTAATCTGGCCTGTATTTGCAGTGGCAGTAAACTATTTCTTTTTTTGCGTTCAACCTTGTTCCATCCTCACTCGGCAAATTATACCCATCTGTTATTCGGGCTTTATGATTACATCACTGTGTGACATCATACCATCCAGTTTCAGAATTTATCGTATGATGAAAGTTTTTTCACAAACTTGCAGGGACTAAATTCTTCGTCCTTTGCGAGCCAGGAGCCCCTCACATGGAAGCACTATTAAAAGTCATTTATGAGCTGTACACTGATTACGTTCTGAAAAATCCCTTTTACGAAGTGGAGATGCCGATCAGGTGTGAGCTCTTCGACATCCACCTTACACAGGCTATACACAAGGACCGAGTTGCTTTGCTGGGGAGATGAGTTTACCTCTTGCTCTATGTATCTGAATTATATAAGTACCATTTTAATCCCTTGCATTTTTCTTTGTATATCTTCTCTGTTGGCTTTTTGCTGCAGTAACAAGGATAATACATCATAGGGTTGCTGCATTCACAGTGTCTTATTCAAATGACAAACATCATAAGCAATTGCTTCAGTTCTGGTTTATCCTGCAATCCATGGTTTATTCAAAATAGTCAGAAGACCACATGTATCAGGACAGAACTCTGTGGATTCTTATAATCTGAAATAACTCTGTGACTCGAGAACATGGTATAATAAAATCGGGGAATGTACGGGGGATGTAAAAGAGGTTACTAAAATAGCATAGTGCATTAATCAACTTGAGCTTGTAACCTATCCTTGTGCCTCTAAGATATGGCCAATGAGAACCAAATGAATCGACTGGATATAAATGATTAGGCAGACGCAGGATGAGCTTGCATCATTTGGGCAGATCTGTCAGACTTGGAGGGGTATATAAACTTGTCTTGCATGATGAGTGAATTCATACAACACTGAACGCTGATTGAAGAGTTGACGAGAATCTTGATGTGATGGTTTGGGCGGCAAATTGTTGAATTTGTTTTTTTGCATCTGAAAACACAACAAGGATATGAATGCGCAGACAATATGGTTACATTGCATGGCTGAGAATGAAATAAGCTAACATAACATTCAAGGTGTTAATAAACCATGTAATTTTTGGGTTGCTAAATAATCAAACTTCATAATGATTACATTACGTATATGTCTCTCTCAATTTCAATAATTAGTTTTACACTTTTATTGTTTTTTTCTTTCATAATCAATCTACAACTCCATATTTATTTCTTAATCATAGACATGTAAAAACAAAATAAAAATGGTGAGATTAAGCACCTACAGGGCTATAAACATTGTAAAACCAATATGATTACACACCTTTGTGGCATTTTGTAAAGCCGACAATGTTAGCAATGCTAAGGGTCAAGCAGACTCCCACAACAAGGCAATAATCAGCTTGAAACCTTATAACAGAGAATATCCCGAGTACAACCCAAGCAGCTGCCTGAAATGCAAATTACAGACTTAGGTGAACAATATATATCTTCTGCATAATAGTGCCAAACAATAACTCTAAAATGGTTAAATTTGCTTGTGTGTCTTATTTAACTTCTTCAGGATTCAGGTATCGACAAAGCTTTATAACTACCTTTACGGCAAATGAGTATCATTTACTTTCCTGATCAATAATACAGAATATATTCAATATGTCGGGTAATTGGACTCTACATATAATCATTACTTACTGTAAGATAAAGTGTCCACCAGAACAGCCATGAATCTTTTTTGTTCATTCGAGCCAGTGACTACAAAGAGCAGCAAACAGACTAAGGTAGAATCTAATCATTACATCACAAATAAAAATGAAATAATAAACTATTTGTAAGAACTTTAACAGATCCCCTAGCCAAAAACAGTTTCATGTTTTACTGGAAGGTACACATCCCCACTAACTAACCTCTTGGTCCAGTGATTCGAATTTCCACACACTCTCACCGAGATCGTTTATTTCATTCCACCACCGTAAACCCACTAAGATCCGTCCACTCACATTCTTGACTACCCAGAAATCAAGAGATGCAAGAAGAACAGTCACCACAAAGATGATGACAAAGCTATTGAAGAAAAGAGCTGAAAGTATGTAAAACGCCAATGCTGCAGCCTGCCAAACAAACAGTAAATTCAAACTTGATTTTTACTCTCAAGAAATCTTATAATCACAAACATGATTAGAAGGTTCCAAACCTTGAATAGAACATGAAAGAAACATGTCTTAGGGTTGGCATAATTTTCCACCGTGGTCTGTCGGCACAAATTAACATAAAAAATGAATCAGTACTTATTCTTAACAAGTTCATTTCCATTGCAATACGATGAACACGGAAAAATGAAAAGAAAGCAACGCAAAATGTAAAAGTTAATAGTACACTCATAGTGAGAGCTACTATGGAAACATAGTTTTGCAAAGATGTTTATCTTTGCTAAGTTCTGTCAAATAAACTGGCGATTCTGAATTCAACTAAACATACTTTTATTCATAAATTCCTCAACAGCAAAGCACAACACAAATACTAAAGAAAAAATCCACAATAAATCCAACTCAAACAGCTCCATTGCTCGAAAAACCTGGTCAATGTTTCAAAAAAACCTATTAACGGTTAATATTTAGTCACTTTAGAATCCGATCACATAGTACGAGTGCCCTAACGAACTGGTGCAAAATCAAAATCGACATACAAGAACAACGTTACAAAAATGCTCATACGAATAGATGAAAGTCGGAACGCGTAGAAGGGAATTAGACACCTGGTTGGGATCCATGGCATGAAGACGAGCTTCGATTTCTCAAGATGGATTCCGAGTCGTTCAAATTTCGATTTCCAGATCTCGGCCGACCGAGATTCAGCTCTCGACGGTCTACGTCACCAACGTTCCTTTCACGGGCTCGATTTTATTGGGCCTTCTTGCTCCTCGGCCCATTATATGTCGAGTCGTCGAGAAGGTAACCATTAGGGGTATTTTCGTCATTTTGTAATCTTCTGGCAATTGTGAAAACTGGAGGTTGAATCGAAGATTCGAAGTCGCTCCTGCTTCAACCGGATCCGAGGACGTGAGAGGATTTGAAGAGGAAGGAAGAGATGTTGCAGTGCATATTTCTCATGTCTGATTCTGGGTGAGATGGGTCGTGTTTATTCTTAACTTTTTTAGTTCAAGATTCTTGCTGGCAACAATAAGCCCTAATTTCTCTGATTGATCGATGTAATGATTTGAGTGAATGTCGAATCCTGGGAGTACTTTCTGAAGATAGGGATTTTTCAGGGAGGTGATGCTGGAGAAGCAGCTCACTGGCCACAGGGTGGACCGGTCCATATGTGAGTGGTTTTGGGAACAGTCTGAATCTCAAGGTGACACTTTTAAGGTACGCCACATTGGTGTTGATGAAATTTTCTTGGATAATTTTGAAGTTGTTTTCTTGTGAATTTTGATTTATACTTGCGATGAAATTGATATGTTTGCTTACTGGTTGTGTTTTGCGTGGCAGCAACTGCCTGTAATTGCGTCGGCCACACATTACATTTTCCAAATAGTTCGCGAGGGTATCACCTTTCTGGCGTGCACCCAGGTTGAAATGCCCCCTTTGATGGGCATTGAGGTGAGCTTCCATCTGTGTCATCGTCTAATGTATTATTTACATACTAAATAGAGAACTGCTGAAAGGGATGTGTTGGGTACAATAAAAGAGTTCAGAGAGATTCTATGTGTATCCACAATGACCGTCAACTATTTATCTTTAAGTTTCTTTGCAGAGTCGCTGTTGTTCTTTCAGATTATCTCGGAGGATTGAATGAAGATCTGATAAAGGATAATTTTGTCATTGTATATGAGGTGAAGGCCTTTTCCTTTTGGCTTCTTCTCCAAATGCGAGTTTTCGCTTATGTGTGTGAATATTATATGGTTGAAAGAAGCTTCAGATTTAGCATATGAATACCGCTGTGTAAGATTTTCATGTGCTCATTGGTAGTAACACATATTTCTTTTGATACGGCTAACAGCTTCTTGATGAGATGATAGACAATGGATTCCCGCTTACGACTGAGCCCAACATCCTAAGAGACATGATAGCGCCACCAAATATAGTTAGCAAAATGCTGAGTGTTGTAACCGGGAACAGTTCGAATATGAGCAATACACTTCCAGGTGCAACAGCAACTGCGGTTCCATGGAGAGCAACAGATTTAAAACATTCACATAATGAAGTTTATGTCGATCTTGTAGAAGAGATGGATGCAACAATAAACAGGTTAGTGCACCATTATAGTGCGAGGTATCATTTGAATGTGGTGTGCTTGATTGAATGTGTGAGGAGAGTTTATGATATAATTTAGATGCGGTGTACTGGAGAATGAGATTTCATTTATATGTCGCATTAGGCCGAGCGCTAACCTCGTAAGCGAAGAGGTAGCGTGGTATTCCACGGGAAAGGACTTTGTGGCACACTTTTGTGTGATATGCGCACATCAATTCAAATTTGAGCTCTATGTTCGCTGCGCTGCTCTCATATGCATCATAGTGTTCGTAATGCCCAACATTCCACGTCTTTATCCAATGTGATCTTCTGTGCTATTTCTTCATGGAATTGCAATTGTTATTTGGGTTTTATTAGGTTTTGTAATTATATGTAATACTTATGTAAGATACGATCCAAGATGATAGATGAAGAAGAGTAATGGATTTAACAAACAAATAATGTGAAAGGAGACCTTTTTGGTGATTGTCTTATTTTTTGTAGATGTAAATTTGGGCTTGTGTTCATAGTGAGGTCCCGTACAACAATTTTTTTTTTTCAGGGACGGAGTGCTGGTTAAAGCAGAAATCTATGGGGAGGTTCAAGTAAACTCCCAACTTTCTGGTCTTCCTGACTTGACACTATCCTTTGCAAACCCATCTGTCCTGAATGACGTGAGGTTTCATCCCTGTGTACGATTTCGTCCATGGGAGTCGCATCAAATTTTGTCCTTCGTGCCACCTGATGGAGAATTCAAACTCATGAGTTACAGGTGCGTGATACTGTTCTTTGATTTTTCCTTTTGAAAGCATTTTGCGGTAGCTTTAGTTTTCTGTCATGAAACGTACATAACATCTAATAAATATTTATTAGTTTGTGAAAATTGACTTACGGACACTCATCCAATTTGTGCTTCTGTATTATAACAGGGTAAAAAAACTGAAAAGTACTCCGATTTATGTGAAACCCCAAATCACGTCAGAGTCAGGGGCTTGCAGACTTAGCGTCATGGTTGGAATTAAAAATGACCCTGGCAAGACAATTGATGAGGTAAAGGTGCAGTTTCACTTGCCTCCCTGCGTTGTATCTGCTGATCTTAGCTCCAACCACGGAACAGTAAACATCCTAGCAGATAAGGTATTATCTCCCAAGTCTTGCGGCTGTAGTTCTTATGCATTTAGATTACCTTCATTTAATGATCTCTCAAGTTTATGCAACATCAAAGTTATTCTGTTTCACATATTGACTCACTTCCTGTTACTTCGGCAGACATGCCTTTGGTCCATAGGTCGGATGCCAAAAGATAAAGCTCCATCAATGTCCGGAACTCTGTCCCTTACAACAGGCATGGAACGCCTTTGCGTGTTTCCCACTTTTCAAGTGGGATTCAAGATCATGGGCGTCGCTCTCTCCGGTCTACAAATAGAGAAACTCGACCTGAAGAACCTTCCTCGAAAGCCGTACAAAGGTTTCCGCGCCCACACTAAAGCCGGCCATTTTGAAGTCAGATCATAACTCAAACTTCTGTTCAGCACATTACTACCCTTATCCATTTTTCTCTGGCTTGCTTCCTCAACTTGGATGTCTTTGCTACTTGCTGACCTTGAGATGTTCTATGTTATCCTGTTTTTTTTTTGATAGGGATGTTTCAGTTGGGTTCCGTGCCCGGTTTTGCTTCATCAGCCAATCACGTATCGCCACGTCATCAACATACCGTACGCCCCGTAGGAGAGGAACACTTTCTCCCTTGCGTGTCCCTCAATTTTACACCATTGTCCCTTCCGCAAGATCTTGAGTCGCCGAATTTGACGCTCCTTCAAACATCGCAAATCTTTCTTGTCTGTCTCTCTCCCTCCATTCGTTGCATTTCCAGGTACAGCAATTCCATCATCGTCGTCGAAGAATCCCATACATCTGATTAATCGAACTGACATCAGCGGATTTCGATCTTGTAAAGGGTGTGAGATTCTTCAGGGGATTTCAATCATGAGGGCTTGCGCAATTTCAAATTTTGGGACGAAACCCTTGTGTAGAATCCTCCTTACTTGCAGAAATGCTGTGCCTTTGTTCGGATCGAGGCTGCCTTCCAATAGATTTCATTCCTCATTGGTAGTTTGTAGTGCGTTGACAAGTCGCCGCGTGGTCAATTTAGATGCAAGATGTCGAATTCATTCGCGCCATTATCAATTTCTAGGGTTTAGAAATGTGATTGAGAGGACCAATCTTGCGTTTGGGCGTCCAGGTTCTTGTTCTGGGCTGCCTAGGGTTTGTTCAACCTCATTTGATGGTGCTGTAGCAGTTTATAATGCTAGAGAGTATTCCACATCTGTCGAAACGCGTGTGAATGAAGGTAGTTTTGAGAGGATATACGTGAATGGGGGCGGAGCTCAGGTGGTGGAGAAAATTGATATTGACGAGAGGCCAAGTTCTGTAGAAGCGAATGCTGCGGTGGAATTGAATGTTGAAAATGCGAGTGGTGTGGATGGAGATGTTGTCTCGGCTGGCAGGCCTAAGAGGGAGGAATCTGAGATCGAAAAGGAAGCTTGGAGGTTGTTGAGAGATGCTGTTGTGACTTATTGTGGAAGCCCGGTTGGAACCATGGCTGCTAATGAGCCCGGGGATAAGCAGCCATTGAACTATGATCAGGTTTTCATTCGTGATTTTGTGCCTTCGGCACTTGCTTTCTTGCTTAAAGGAGAAGGAGAGATTGTGCGAAACTTTCTGTTGCATACTTTGCAACTACAGGTAGTTTCCCTTCCCCCTATTTCGAGTATTCTCTTACCGGATAGTTTTTGTCACTAGTTATTCGAGCTGTGATTTGCATCCGGCCAATTGTCAAAAAAAGTCAAAATTTAGGACTGAAGTATCATTTGGTATGTTTTTAGAGTTGGGAGAAAACTGTGGATTGCTACAGTCCAGGGCAAGGGTTGATGCCTGCTAGTTTCAAAGTAAGAACTGTGCCACTGGATGAAAATAAATTTGAAGAAGTCTTAGATCCAGACTTTGGAGAATCTGCAATCGGCCGTGTTGCACCAGTAGACTCTGGTGAGCAACTTTACAAATCCTTTCATTTTACTCATTGTGTTTCAAACTCAGAAGGCGTGTTTTTGTATGTCTAGGATTATGGTGGATTATCTTGTTGAGAGCATATGGAAAGCTCACCGGCGATTATGCATTGCAAGAAAGGGTTGATGTACAGACAGGAATCAAGTTGATCCTAAACTTATGTTTATCAGATGGATTTGACATGTTTCCTTCTCTTTTGGTCACGGATGGTTCGTGCATGATCGATAGACGAATGGGTATTCATGGTCATCCACTTGAAATTCAGGTGAGTCATCGATGAACTTTGCTTTCCTGGCTATTGAGAATAAATGGGTCTGAAAAAAATAATCGAAACTGCAGGCGTTGTTCTACTCAGCTCTTCGCAGCTCCCGTGAGATGCTTACAATTAATGACGGTTCGAAGAACTTGATTCGAGCCATCAACAATAGGCTAAGTGCACTATCCTTCCACATCAGGGAATATTACTGGGTGGACATGAAGAAGATCAACGAGATATATCGTTACAAAACTGAGGAATATTCCACGGAAGCCATTAATAAGTTCAACATTTACCCTGAGCAAATTCCTCATTGGCTAATGGATTGGGTACCAGAGGAAGGTGGTTATATGATCGGTAATCTGCAGCCAGCGCACATGGATTTCAGGTTCTTCACACTCGGAAACCTGTGGTCCATTATTTCATCTATGGGCACTCCCAAACAAAATGAAGCTGTTCTGAAATTGATCGAGTCCAAGTGGGATGATCTTGTCGGGTCTATGCCCCTTAAGATATGCTACCCTGCATTGGAATTTGAGGAATGGCGTATAATTACTGGAAGTGACCCCAAGAATACGTAAGTTCCTTCAATATTTTTGACATTGTGTTTCCTTAGCTAACGCTGAAAGGTGTATTTGCTCTTTCAGTCCTTGGTCGTATCATAATGGTGGCTCTTGGCCTACGCTTCTGTGGCAGGTAACCTTGTATTTTGTAAACCTTAACTGAGCCTGTGGCAGGCAATTTGTGTACCCTATTTCTGATCTTCCGTCCATTTTATTTATCAGTTCACATTGGCGTGCATGAAGATGGGAAGAACAGACTTAGCTGAGAAGGCTGTTTCCAAAGCAGAAAAGCGTCTCAAAGAAGATGGCTGGCCGGAGTATTATGACACCAGAAATGGAAAATTCATTGGAAAGCAATCTCGACTTTTCCAAACTTGGACTATTGCTGGCTACTTGACATCTAAAATGCTCTTGGATAATCCACAAATGACATCTCTGTTATTCTGGGAGGAAGATTATGAACTCCTTGAAATCTGTGTCTGCGCTCTGAACAAGACCGGAAGAAAGAGATGTTCCCGTGGCATAGCCAAGTCTCAGGTTCATATCAAATGAATGCAACTTCCTCAAGAAAGAAATCCTTGGATTGTTGAAAAGCTTAGGATACACACGCAATGAGACCGGTCACTGCCATTTTCGCAGCTATACCCCAATGTTGTGTTTACACTTTACAGTCCTGTTGATTGATCAGGAAAGTTAGATCAACTTATCCGCGAAGGGGACCTTTTTAACCCTTAGCTCGTAGATGATCGACTGTTGTCGTCGTCTGTCTGTATACAAACTGATGTATCTGTTTCTTTCCGAATAATGAAGTTGTTTTATCTCTGTAAAAATGGTCTCATTTGATCACTGCACTTGTGTCCATGTCCTAGCTGCTCTTATGAAATTCCAGCTAGAATTGGTCACCACTAGAATTCCAGCTAAGCTTTCATCCTTCTCGAAAAAAAATTTGGTGTCGTTGGAGAAGATTTAAGGAAGCCCATAGCATCAGAATTCCAGCTAGAATAAATCTGTGTTCTCTGAATATCAAGCAGACTACCAGTAATCCATGCAAGAGCAAGAGCCTTTTTTGAAATGATGAAAACGGTGCCGATCCCTCACCAGAATGTCCCGATCAAAAATTTTGGATATAAGCTTCGCCGCAGCATGACAGTCGTTACATATTCGCAAATTCTTCATTATTCTTATCGGCATTGGCTGCAGAGTTGTCATAAGGCCAAAGGCGATAGCAAGCTTCTCACTGTGTCTGAAAATATTGCTTTCCTTTTCTTCATCATCAATGTCATATAACACTTGATCCATGTCAGGGACATAACCTTCCATCTTCAGCCTCATGAAAATTTCATCCAACTTATTCTCTATATCATTTATCTGAGAATGACTTCTGTCTCCGGCTAGAAATTCATGAACGACTCCGTTGACTTCAATTGAACTCACACCGGGTTCTTTCACCACACCATGCTGCGCCATTGTTCCTCTTATCTTGAAAACATCATCCCAATTGCCATTAGAAGCTAAAAAATTTGACAGCATTACGTGGAAACCATCATGGTTGGGTTGAAGCTCTATAAGCTTCCTCCCAACCCTCTCGCCCATTTCATTGTCCCGGAATTTCCTGCAACCCCCCAGCAATGCACCCCAAGTTGCAGCATCTGGTGATATTGGCATTTTCATGATCGTTTCCTCAGCCTCTTTTAACATACCTGCGCGACCAAGAAGATCAACCAGGCATCCATAATGTTTTACAGTAGGTTCTATCTTGTGTACATCAACCATGGCATTAAAGTAGCGTCGCCCTTCTTCTACCAGTCCCATGTGCCTGCACGCACCTAGAACTCCTAAAAAGGTAATCTCATTAGGCTCAACAAATTTATTCATCTCGGAGAAAGTCTCAAGAGATTTCTCAGTCATCCCATTCATGGCATACCCGAAAATGAGAGCATTCCAAGAAGACACTCCCTTTTCCTCCATCCCATTAAACACTTCCAGTGCATTTTCCACACAGCCGCATTTCATATACATGTCAATGAGGGTTGCGCCGAGAATAGCATTGACCTTTACATCATTCTTTTTTATATACGCATGAATCCATTTTCCCTGATCCAGCGCAACAAAGCGAGTACAAGCTGAGAGTAGGCTCACGAAAGCAGTCTCATCAGGCTTAAATCCATCAACCTGCATATCATTGAACAGCGCAGTCGCCTCAGAGAACCGGTCAGCCTGAGCATAGCCTGATATCATTGCACTCCACGACACAGCATCCTTTTCAGGCATTGAATCAAATGTTTCTCTGGCGCTATCAGCAAAACCGCATTTCAAATAGCCACTTATCATTGAATTCCACGATATTTGATCCAAGAGATAACCCGACTGAAACAGTTTCTGAGCAGCCACAATTCCTCCACAACTCAAATACATGTGAATCAATGAATTCAGAAGACTGACGAACGACTCAATCCCAATCTTGACAACCAACCCATGAACTGAAAGCCCTACCTTAATATCACAGAGGTGCGCGCACGCAGAGAGGACACTAACTACTACGACTTCATCAATCATGATCCCAGTTCTATACATTTCCTGAAAAGAACGCACAGCCTCCTCGTACATCTCACCCTGCACATAACTGGATATCATCGTACTCCACGAAATCATATCCGGTTCTTGCATAGAATCAAATAGCCGGCATGCCTCCTCCACATAACCCATCTTCCCAAGCAAACCAATCATTGAATTTTCCGCATTCAGGCTCCTCTCAGGCATGGCCTCAAACACCTTCCTCGCTTCCTCCACATCCATCCTCTTCACATACCCCTCCAAAATCGAATTCCAAGACACCAAATCCAACACAGGGCTTCCATCAAACACCTTACGAGCATCATCCATATTCCCACAAACACCATACAAATTGATCAAAGTGTTCACCACATACACATCAAAACCAAACCCTAGCCTCAAAACCTGACAATGCAACTCCCTCCCTTCAAATTCCCCACCCAAAACCGCACTGCCCCGAATCAAAACCGGATACGTATAATGATCAGGCCTCTCACCCTTCTCCAACAACCTCTTCAAAACCCCCAGAGCCTTGTCCAAGCAGCTCCTCCGCACATACGCCTTCATTACCGCGTTGCACGTAAACCCAGTTGGCCTGTCAAACGCATCAAAAATTTTAACCGAGTAGTCAATGGGGATGAAATCCGAGCGGGTGGAGAATGCAAGAAGCCTGCTTGACGCGAAACTGTCGTTCAATAAGCCGGTCAGCATCATCGTCGACAATATCTGGTTGAATTGGCTCAAAGTGCAGCATCTGGACAACAGATTGTCCAACGTGGGTATGGTTAGATTCGTGTAAAGATTCAACCTTTTCAACGAGTTCATCAAAATGAGAATGTCGAATGAAGAATGCAAGTGGTAGAAAATTTACATGATTTCAAAATTAAGTAAAAAGAGAGACCCACCATTAAAAACATCATTATAAATTCAGAACTCCAAACATCATAAAATAATCAATATGCCAGCGTGTCGAGACTACAGAAACTGGACCCAATAATGCAAGATATTTTCACATTAAGATTTAAGACGAGTAGGTCCTTCCCATGTGTTTAATTTATTCTTAACATCTAAGAAAGTAATACTAATGGAGACAAAGTGTATGTACACAAGCCACGTCCAAAAAGTATGAAGCAACAAAGTTTGACTCCGAAGATTTTTAAGACCACTTCAACATCAAAAGAACCATGGAAGTAACTTCAAAACATGTCTCTATCCCTACTTATTGATACTCATGTGAAGTTTCCATATGTTGAGCACAGGATGAAGCGATAAAGGCTCTGTCTTGTTATCTTAAAGATGTCACTAGAAGTTGAAAACGGAGGAAGAATAGCCAACCAAACAATTCTTACCTCATATCCCACTACCAATACTTCTTCATCAACGGTCCACAATCACCGGACAACGCCATCTGGGCACCCAAGAGCTGCTCCTGCTCCCTGAAATCATCATTCTGTTTTTCATGTTATAATATAAAAATCAAAACTTTACAATTTGCATTTGATAAGCTGGAATCTCTTTGTTGACATAGAAAATAGTGCTGTTACCTGGAGATTGAGAGATTTCAGATGGCAGGGAGATGGGCTGGGACGGCACTCCGGTGGCTGGAGCTGGATTTCTCACTGCCAACACAAATCTCCTACTTGTTACCGAGGTGGAACTCGCCGTCTATGTGGCTGCCGGACATGTACTTCTCAGTTGTTGATAACGTCCTGTGGAGCATAATCATGGCTCTGGAGTCTGTAGCTGTGGTCACCATGCTTTGCTTCTTCTTCCTTTTCTGCGGATGCACTATCTGATCTTTGAGTTGTGGGAGTGCGAGACATGAAGGAGTTGACTATGCTGGTAGTTTCTCCATGTAAAGGTTAAAACTTGATGTGCGTATATATATACAACTTGCTACCTGGTTATGTCCCAAGAAACATCAGTTGATCATCTGAATGAGCTACATGCTTTGTCTCTGCTAAGTTACTGTCTTCTTAGTTTTGAGCTGGTGAGGGGATGGGCTCCTTTGCTAGACACTGAGAGACTGTCTTGCAGGAGGCTGTTCAACCTTGCATCTGGGACTGTCTCCTAATTCTTGAACCGCTTGACCTAGATTTGAGCAGCATTCTGTAACACATGTGCTTGGCTCAACTTTTATCTTCCATTTTGCAGAAGTTTCACTGAAACCCATATTTTTGTATACCCTGGACGCGCTTAGGATGTACCCAAACAAGCACGACAACCTGTTCTTTGATGAAACTCATAGGAGTAGAATCATCACGCTCCAATTTCAATCTCAGCATCAACACTTCCTTGAGCAAACCCTTCCTACCAGATCCAGCAATCATACCACTGAAGTATAAAAACTTCTTGCAGGCATTTTATCAAACACTTTCCGTGCTTTCTCAACCATGCCAGAATTCGCATAACATCTCGGTAAGCTCGTCCAATTCGCCACATCCTTAAACCCTATCTCATCAAATGACAATCTTCCCACCAGACCCATCAAAAATCACCAACAAGTTCCCCACAAACCAATCGGAATTAAACCCTAATTGACTTCCCAACTTGGGAATGCGGAAGATTCAATAGGTTGACGGATCGTCGGAGCGTGGTTGGTCGACGAAGAAGCGTTTGAAGTGGCGAAGAGGGTGCTTAGCTTTCGGAGATGAAGCTCGGAAACGACGATGCGCGCTTGTAGCCGTCTGGCATTTTCATTCTTGATTTTCAAACAATCGAACTCGAGAAGACAGCATATCAACAGATAGTTGCATCAAAACGATAGCGGTTAATCCTGCTCCATTGAACCTAGAGTTTTGTTGAACTGGACTATCACGCTGCTGTCAATCATCTTTGAGAATCTCCCTAATGATCGACATTACCCGAATTGTAAGATTGCTGGCATTATTACATTACTTAGATATGCCAATCTCCTGATCAAATAAGAGCATCATCATCTTATCTTCTTCCTGATCTACAGATCTCGCAGTAGTATGGAACAAGCTCTACGCATCATCATGGTAAATTTGACATGGTTCTTATTCGGGATTATTCTTCATGATGTCTATTTATCGAATCTACTGTCACACTGAGTATCAAATGAAGGACAAAATTGTTTCCTCAGGTTTCTTTATAAGCAGCTGGAGCTGCAGGCATGTATCCAACAAACATAGAACTTCCGGGATTCTAGAAACTTCTGATGGCACAAAATATTATTTCCTCTTTCTCCAGAAGTCTTCTTTGAGTTTTGGTAAGTTTTTCCAAGTTCATTGTCACCATAGTTAGTTCCTTTTGAATACCTCATAATGCATTATCCTTTCTTGCACAATGCTACACTGATACGAAGGTTGTTATCACTTGCTCCATATTTTTCAACTTCTCTATCACGTGACTGTAAGCCGCTAGCAAGAATGATCAAAGTCGATCAGTCGGGCGGAGGAGGTAGCAAAACTATACAAGCTGCAATTGATACTATCCCTGAGAATAACGATGAATGGATAAAAATCCACATTCGTGCGGGAACCTACTTGTATGCATCTTTTCTCACAGTTCCTATTCCTTTTGTCAAAAAATTTGTATGTAATGATGCTTTGGATACTTTTTATGCAGAGAAAGGTCAAAATTTCAAGGCACTAAGGGTGTATAATTTTGGAAGGAGAAGGTCTTGAAACAACAATCATTTCCGGGAATGATAATGTTGGGACCGAGGAAATTAATTTGAACATCTCCCTCCAGAGTTCAATTGAAAACTGTTTTTTGGAAGTTGCCAAATGGGTAAGTTTGCTTAAAGTTGAAGTCATGAAAATCCATTTTAACCGAATTCTTATGCGTCTGAATCTTTGTATTAGATCGATGAAGTGCAACCACTGTTTGATATTTATGTCTCAATTCCTACATTTTGAATTGTGCTGTTTCCTTTTTCATGATTTACAAAGAGATGTTCCAATAAAAATGTTAGGAACCATATGGGTTGAAGCTCAGTGCGGACCAAGTTTCTCAGTTTCTGTCCTCTTTATGGGTTCAAGCAAACCTTCCAGATAATTTATCATCAAATACTGAAGCTATGTCTCATTCCTTCAGTTTGACTTTGATTTCTTCGGGTATAAAGTTTGGTCCCGTTAAAATACATCAAGAATATTTTTTATACCCAACTGAGAAATAACCGGCGCTTAGTTTTAATATCCCTCCATATTGCTGCAGGACCTCAGTGATAATATTATGGTGCAATTCTGTCAGCTTCCTTTTTCCATCCGAAATATGGCCTTGGACTGTAACAGTGTAACGTCTATACATCGTCTATTGAATATCAAAATTTCATCGGAAATTTTATTAAAAGAAATGCATTTAGTAATGGAGGGGCATAATTTGTCTTCCTTAGCTGCTTAATGTTTGAACAGCAAACTCATACGAAACTTTTTGACAGGGACACTGCCGGCTGCTTACCAGAGATACATATTAATATTATCAACAGGGATGCTGCAAAGATATTTCACATTTCTGACCGGACAGAATGGATCAAATTGCTACTTCCATCTGATGTAAGCTTTGTTTTCACAATGTTGTTATTGTAAGGTTTAGTCATACTGAACAACTGTGTACCATGACATACATTAATGGTATACATTTCATAAACAGATATTGTGCTTAGAACTTAGAAGTTAGAACTTACCGTTAAACATAAAATGGAAACTGCTCACTTGAACCTCGTTATTTCTCTGTGAAATTTTGCTTACAGTTAATAGGTAACTCAAAACATGCGTGTACTAATTATGAAATGCTGCTGTTATGTTGATAATGAAGCAGGAGGTGTCTTCCAATTTGTTTGTGGAGGATGATGCTACAAGGAATCAATAGTTTCTGACCTCTCGCGCATCATCCCCAAAGTTCCAGCATCACCCTCGGTTGCACAAATTATAAACATCCGTCAGCTTCTTGATTAGGTATTGTATATCCTCTCTTCACTTGCACCATTTTGTATCATCCAACTCGGGGCTTATTTTGGACTTATTCTCGTCTTTCTAGGCACTTGGGGTTGCTGGTCAAGTGGCTGGAACAACCACTTTGCCATGACCAGCCTCTGCGAAGCCATGGGAACAGGAGCAGAAAGAAGCTTACGAATTGGCTGGTCTATAATAATCACTTTTCCAAGTCATCGATACCCAGAACTCCTAAATGTAAGCCTTCTAATGCGCCTGTATAAATTTCCTAGTAGTAATAACTTACTAGGACTCTTATGTGCATTTATTCAGATAACTACTGGATGCATTGCAACAAACGGGTCGGCTGCAGATCCATGGTTAGCAATGAAGCTTCCTCCCACTAGTCCCTTCCTCCGAGCAGCTTGTAAAGATGGTGCAGATTTAAAGAGAATGAGAGAACGAGTTCAGTAGTAGCTGCTTACTCAACTAGCAAATTCAATCTCAGAACCTGAATTGGAACTTCTTCAACCAGGCCTGTTTTAATGTAAGCTTTAACTCCAGCAATGCTTCATGCAGTTATTTTTATTATTGGCATTATTTTTTAAAATTTAATATTTAATCCAGAAAAAATATATAAATTGAAGGGGAGCGAACTAAATTCAAATGATTGAGGGGGAAAAAAGGAGGAGGAAAATTCGGAGGCAGATGGCGATCGGAGCTGCAGAGAAGAGAGGGCAGGTGGCCGGCCTGGCCTGGAGCGAGAGGTGAAGTAAGGTTTTGAACTGGTCTGTCGGATGTTTGTGATTGATTTTGTTAACAATACTCCAGCATTTCTAGGGTTTATTTCATGATAATGTGGGAGAATCAAGGTTTTGAATTGGTTGATCGGATGTCAATACTCCAGCATTTGTAGGGTTTATTTCATGATAATGTCGGAGAATCGTGGAAAAAGTTGGATCGGCTGCATTTTAAGAGCGCAGCACTTGATCACAGACTCAGTTTTGGAAAATTTGTATAGAGTTGCATTGATCGTGAAAATTTTAGCTGTGAATTGCTGTTATCTCAATGTGCAGATTGGTGGACTGTTATCTACTCGCTTGACCATTGTGAGCAATTCGATGACCTCACGAGCTGAAAAATCTGACTAGTATAAGAGGTAAGGGTGAACCTTCATAGGCGTCATATTGGACTGGCTGATGAAATTCATTGGAGTTTGGAATAAAGGAGGGTCAAGTATCAAACTAGTTTGGAGTTTTGTTGATTTACCCAAGGGGCAGATTACATATATCTTTCGGAATTAGTCGGGCCAAGGTACTGTAACAGGTTAGTGCTCCTAGAATTCGATTCCAGATATCTTCTATGCAATTTGCTCATGCTTGGATTATCTTGCAAGTGGTGCTTGCTGCTGATGCTTCTTGTATGGCTTTCGTTTAAATAACACCCATTCACCCGGAAAGTGATGCTCATCTCTTTGACTTATGTCTGCACCGTTGAGGTTATCAACTGAGTAAATTGATAGGGATAGTGAATCCAGGTCAGGTAATTATAGGCACTCGACCACATCTTTAGCCTGATTGTTCCTAACTTTTGGTCCTATCAGGCAATACACAGATTAAGATTAACCACATAATATGCAATTCATTTATGGATAGCAAATGGTGTAATCAGAGTTTGTATTTATTCAATCATTTTCCTTCGACAAAAGATCATCATCTGCTAAAATTAGCCGACCCCACACATGTTTTCTTGGATTGGCAACTTGACTGAGGTGTGCATTTATTTGTCATTTGAAGACACTGAACTATAGATGATAGGACGGCTACATCCAACATGCATATTATTTCGATTGACCCGCAATCTGACACTAATGACAACAAAATCATGTATTACTATTTATTTATTTTATAATACTGACATAGAGAGATGTGATGATTTTGGAGATAACAAGTGATGGGAAAAAACCATAAGAAAAGAAAGGGATTGTGTCATCCTGGCAACAATGGAAGTCTATCCAAGTAACCGCCTGGATTTTGTGGACACACTGACAATTCAATGTCGTAATCTGGTCTTTTTTTATTTCAGCAAATCCAGGCTGCAAGGAGACCAGAAGAAAACAAGACCCATCTTGGATACAAGTAAGGATGGGAGATGAAGAAGTTAAAGATGACACAAGTGATTCAACCCTGTGCGAGGCACTTAGGCAGATAACACTGAAACAATAATTCTTAGCAACAGAGATTCAGCATCAATTCAGAGTAAATCTTCAACAGTCAATTCCTCAATCATATTACCATGGTTAAATGGTTGGACCTGTGAGCATTTGCAGGGCAGGAATATTCCTCCACGGCCTTGGTCGTGTGTGTGAATTGGCATTGCTGTCTTTCTTGCTATGACTACTGAGTTGATCACCTCATCAGTTGGATGGTATATGGATAGAACCTCGAATCCACGAAGATCACAAGGATCAATAACTGGGTACAGGAAAGCTCTAGCACCATGAGCACTCCTAAGCATTAAAATTGCACCAGGAGCCATATGCTTAGCCAAGTGATCTATCACTTGTATCTTTGCCTCCTTGTCCATACCCACTAAGGCAGCCAAGAAAATAACCTCATATTCCTTCAAGGTGTCTGTTACCCTCATTATATCTGCCGTATGGAAAACCATACGTTTGGAGAGGTCTGCATCGGACGAGACCAAGCTAGTGGCTAATGAATTGGCGGATTCATCAATGTCATAGTTATGGAAAGTTGTGTTGGTGAGGTGCTTAGAGGCCAAAACTACAGAAGTAAGGGGGAGGGGACCTGAACCCACAAAGGCTATTTGAGTAGGGACGCGAGAGTAGTGTTGGCTTAGGATGTTGAACTCAAGTTGGCCAAGTTTGATGTAGTTTGTGTGATATGGGAAGAGGTCCAGGTGATCAAGTGGGGATTCAAATGATCCCAATATGGTTGAGTAATGACTCTCCATAAGCCCCTCCGCTTCTCCACAGATTCTGATCAGCTTACATCTCATTTCCTGCACCTGCTTGGGTAGCTTGGTGACTTCAATGGGACTAGGCGGAACACACATTTCAACAAGCTGAGTGAAGATCATGTTCACCTCTTTGGAAGGCTTGAGGCTTTCCAGGCGTGAGAGCTTCTCGTAAATCTCAGACACATTTGACACGAGTTCTTCCTGGCAACCCATGCTCACACTACGAGGTTAGTAGAGATTCTTATGTTTTTTAGGGGAAGAAGATTAAGAGAACTCTCAGAATGCAAAACTGAACACTTCTTAAGTTTTTAGGACAACTCCGAATTGAGGTTGTGTATTTATGGGCACTTGTGGGAACCACTTTTGGAAGGCATGAGTTGGGCCTTCCTTTGGATTTGTGAACGTATACACTAATTGAATTTGAAAATGACATTAATATCTGTTAAAAACATCAATCAGAGGTTAAAATCACACACTTTTGATCTTTTTCTGGTTTATAATGACAACATCCTTAGCATAATACACAGGGATAGGAATGGATGCAATAGGTAAATATGACAGGTAAATATCAGATTCTTTTACTTATTTTGGTTTCACACTTGAAATTTTCCTTCTCCTAGTTCTGGTCAATAATCTCATATTATTCCTTAAAGGGGCAAGTCTTCCAGAATCTTAAGTGAAATTACTAATTATTTGATGTCCCAGTAATTGTTTGCTTACAAGTTTCAATTGCTGCTGGGGCAATAGGAGACCAACACCTCATATTGGCAGTTGAAGTTAATTAAGTTGCAAGCATGTTCATGTTAAATGATGCAAGTTATCTTTACTTGTATTTTTCTCATGTATTATTATGAAAGCTCTTAATTGTTAAATGTGACTTTCTCGTATTAGGAGTCCGTTCTCTTGAACTTGAAATTTTAATGGTTTAGTTTAGTTTCATTCGGATCAGTTCAGCCATTTTTAATTACTTAAAATTTATATACTTCAATTATTAATAATTACTAGTATCAATTTTATTTCAACTAGTAGTTAAGTTAAATTCAGATGAGTCCAGTATCAACTCAAAAAAATGTACTCGAGTTACAATAAAATCAGGCATTTGATTCTCCTCATTTGTACATTTCACACCTTCATCTCTTCCTCGCCTTTTTTCCCTCCTCATATTTCCGTATGAAATACTCATCTGTTTGGATATGAGTTTTGATTCTTGTAAGACAGAACAGTCTTTTGTATCTGTTGATCATCAATATTGTATTCGTTTAATGAGCTAACGTATTTCTGCGTGACCCATGCAACAATTACTAATCACGGATTTGAATGATCGAATGGAGTCTTGGCATCCCTATTTATCTGATATCCTTGACCCTAGAAGATAATGAAGCCATTTTGGAGTGCAACAAAACATAGGAGCAATGTTGACCCTAAAAGGTAATTCTAATGAATCGATCAAATCATACCTTTGAAATTTCGATGCACTACTAGTGACTTGTATCTAGCAGGTCTGGATCACTTTGCGGAATTATCTTGTTAAGGCGAAACTTGAAAGATACAAATATTTTATTTATCCAGTTCGGCAACTGCCTACATCTGAGAACTTCTTTCGAATTCTCAAGATTTTACTATCACGGTTAACATATAAATGATTCAAAAACTCAGCGTATGTGGGAGGAGCATATCTATTTGTGGTGTGAATGCTTTTGGAAAGGCATATTCTAAACTAAGTAGAAAGGTCAACTGTCATAAATAGATATGCTCATAAACTAAGTAGCTATTCATGGTGTGAATAGTTTTGGAAAGGCATATTCTTTGGTTACTCTCATTTTAATATGTTTTCATACATTATCAGTTGAATATATTTTTTTGGTATTTGTTTCGCATTACTTTCCATTTTGAAATTAACCAGCTATACTTAGACCCCGTTTGGTCTTGAAAAGTTTGACGGATGGAAAGAAAATATGAAGAAAAATGATTTATTATTTTTTTGTTTGATTTATCATGAAAGATGAAAAAAGTTCCCGAGATGGATGGTCACAATATACTCGAATTTTTATTTGATTGTTTATTGTGCTTAAAGTTTAAACACAAGGGAAGGAAAAATGTGGAGGAGGGGGTGTTGTTGTGCACAGCCAAATGAGGCATGAAGGAAGCTGTTAGTTGTCCAAAGAGTCATTTTCTCAAGCAACAACCACTGAATTATTTGAAGGTAAAGAAAGTTGTTTTTAACAAATTCATAAAGACCCAAATGGAAAGGAGACTAACCCATAAACGGCTAACACTTTGAGAGGCACAAAGTCATGTTGACACTCCCCAACTTAAATGCCGGTTTCAGTGGTGTCCACTGCTGCCATCATTACAACTACTGTTTGTTCAACTATGCACAAGTGCTGCTTATCCCCTCTTCTTTATACCTCCTTGTTTCCATATCTAACACTCTCCTCGCCTTTTCTTGCAATAAAACAGATCAAATCTGCCAAAAAGAAAAGCATGAGGATGGGAATTCGCATTCTTAGAAAGCATATCAGGATCATGTTGGTGCTGATAACATTATCAATGCTCCTAAGGTACGCTACTATCAGTTAACAAATATCAACCACTCTATTCCATTTAAGATTTTTAATAATGAGACTACTTGCCCAACCTTTTGAACAATGCAATCACCAATAATGCGACTACTCGACATCTATATGACCACATTCCCCATCTCCCTTTTTGATATTATTCTGCGCCTCTTTATGCAAAAGCTAACAATTTGTGACCTTTGCTAGCAGTGACCTGTCCTAAGCATATCATAGAGCTAAATCACAACATAATTAAAGTCAGCTGCTAAATGACTGTAACTGTAAGAAAAAATAAACAACCAAAGTATCAAGAAAATGATAAGAACAAAGAATCAGTTGCCAAAAAACACAAAAATGGTAATTATGAATTGCATCAAGAAAATGATGGAAAGGAGACGCTGACAGATGAAAGGATAACTTTCAAGGGAGCCAAGGGGTGGGATGAATGCTGCCTGTTTTCAGTTCCAGTAGCTGCCGGATAATTTCCTTATCAGAATAAGTTGAAAGAACTGATGCCCAGAAAATGTGCTCACGTCAAATTGATTCAGCAAGCAACAGGGTGGTGTGTGGCTACCACACGACCCTTCACACACTTTACTGATGCTGATATGCAGAATGATACTGCTTTTTCAAAAGCCTAACTCTTTCACGCAAGGCAACCTGGTCTTCCGTGCCTTTCCTGCAAGCTAATTAGTCAAGAAAGAAGAATACACATCATGGATAATGAATCAATCTGAAAGTTAAAATTGGAGTATAAACCGAAAGACTCGCATGATAGAGATTTGAATGATAGCTGACTTGAGAAAATCCCAATATAAACCTATGAATCTTTAAGAAACCAACTAATGATAAGGAAGAACATAATTAATAGGTAATTTAAAATAGGATTAAGATATAAACTGTGCATACACATGACATAATTCGGTCCAAGGAAACTCAACCAACATGTACTAAGGAAGATCAACATGTACAAGTAAAAAGGTGTGCCACCATGCTGAAACTTATTTTGTCCGGTGTTATAAGGTTGGTCACGGCCCCAGTCTGTGAACTGGGATTCCAAATGGGTACGAGAAATGGTGCGTAAATGGCCTGACTAGACAATACAGAGCTTTAACCAACAAGTGAATACTGGAAAAGCACTCAAGAAACTAAATCCACATAAGCACCTACCTAGAAGACATCAGGCTAAGACAATAGGAGTACAAGAGTTGCGCTGAAATTTTGGGTCTGGCCCAAACACTAATCTAGACTACCACTACGCAAATGAAGCTGGCTAACAATAAAAAAACTCCAACTATGTGCGTACCCTTCTGCCTGAGAGAATTGATGCCATGACGGTAAAAGAGAAAAAAAAAAAACAATTAGCATTAGAGCATTTCAAATATTTAGGAAAATAATATGTGCTCATTCACACATATTAACATACATTTGCATAAGTTGAACTAAAACTAAGTTGATCAACTTACCTAATTCTTATTTTACAGTAAACTCACCTAATTCTTTCACCAAAGATATGCACCTTCAGAATTTTCAGAGCTCTCAAAAGTAGGAGACTCATATGATACTGAATCTTCAGAGCTCTCAGAAGCAGGAGACTCGTACGAAACTGAATCTTCAGAACTCTCTGTATATGTTGAAAACTGAAGTAGGAAGTGAACTCCATTGACCACATCATACACCATTAGTCCAATCCTACCACCAACCCAACTGCCTAAGTGACTTCCAACAAGATAACCAACCCTTCCTAGCCTCTGTTCTCCCAGAAAACCTCCAGCATAGGCGCCAAACAGTGTGCCTGCACCCCTGAGAGAACCTTCAGCAATAGTACCACCATAGTAAACTGCTTCAAAGAAATCCCATCCAGAAGAGATGATGGGGCCTACAATTCGCTTTGCTTTGCGGGTTACGAGCTTTGCTGCCTTTTCACCTTCCTTCTGAGCATATTTGGCAGCTAGATTGGCTGCTAGCCCCTGAGCCGTTGCATCAGCAAGTGCATCCTCAATTGCTTTATTCCTTGCCATCTCGACATGAGCAGATCTAATGTTATAAAAATAGAGTTTTATACCTTCCTTCACTCCACAAGCTACACTTCCAGAACCCATGTCAAAACAATTCAAGACAGTAAACTGCCCGCTCTGGGAGGAGGCTTCTTCGCCAACCAGTTGCCGACATTTCTCAGCTGCAAAGTGTAACAAAAAGATAAATTTTTTGCAAAACAAATTATAGTGAACAAATTCAAATTAAACTAAAGAGTCGGGTTGATGTCCATGAAGTATCTACAAACTTTGCCTTGATTTGGCGCAAGGAATGCTTGTATTTTCAACAAGTCAGGGGAAAATGGAATGGAAGCGAGAGTGACGCATTCTTCTACATTGTCTTTTGATTAGTGTAAGTGACTTATAATTATGAAATGGATGCAAAAGTAGGTTAGTGTCAATGCAAAGTAAACAATTAAGCATATAAAACTATGAGAATCATGAAATATTTGTTACATTTAATTATGAGAGAGCTCAAAATGCCTTAACTAAATTTTTTTTTATAATGACAGATCTAGTCTTGCTTTAATTTGTAAACAATGTGACTACAAATTGACAAGATAAGTTAATTGTCAGCAACAAATATCACATCAAATAAAAAAAAAACATAATACAACTGAAACACTAAACCAGGTTAATTTGCCTCTCAAATATTTCACCAAATGAGGACTAGCTGACAGAAAGTCTTAAAAACATCCCTTTCTGTATTCCATTTTTCCTTTTAAGTTAAAGCCGTAAGATCAAATAACCTAGAACTCTAAATGTGTCAAGAACTTTCTAGAGCGCAGCTATCCTTAATCATAACTATAAAGAGATTATATTTACAAAGATTTGGTAGGCTAGGGAAAGATCAGGGTTGACTATATTTACTTAGAGAGACCCATGATGCATGTGGAAGAAAATATCTAAGATACACAACAGTTTGACAGTGGATAATATGCCTGAGGATTAAATAACGCCACAATCCAGAAACATGAGAAGCCAGCTCATCTGAACAAATCCTTTCAAGGATTTCTCACACAAATGTACTGCCTTCCAGACTGCTTTCTATTCTACTATAAACTATAATCAGTCGATCCAACTGCGCTATCCTTATCTCTTTCTAACAGTGTCATTTTCACTTTTCTGCATCAGATGAATGAAGAATCGCCACAGAGTAAACGAAATAATTTCACATAGAGCATATTTTGTCAAGTGCGGTGGACCTCTTAAATGGACTTTCTGAATAAATCTCCCTATGTAACACTTTAGTCCGACTACATGAAATCCATTTCAACAGAATCCTTGCTCACTTGCACAATCCACTTCAGGACTTGCTTCAACAACCGAATTCCTAGACTCTCACTTTTATCTAAACCTCCTCATGCGCAGTACCACCACCATCAAATCTGCCAAAAATACCTACCTAAAAAAGCCTCCCAGCGCACACAAACACTATATTTCCACAGCTACCTAAATCAAACAGCTAAACAAGCCGAATGGCACGATACATAGAACGTAGAGAGCCTGAAACTCATTACCTGTGATACTGAGAACGACGACTCCGACGACAAATCCGATGAACTGGATCCGCCGCCTCTGTAAATCCGACATCTCCGAGTGCGCCTGATCAGCCGTTCGAGATTTGGAAAATTGATGTTCAACGGAAGGTATTGAAGAAGATGAAGATCCGAGAAATTCAAAGCCACACGCTTTAATATTTATAGTTTTTAATTAACAATACAAAAATTACTTTATTTATTAATATCTTCAATAATTAAATTATGATGCCTTTCGCCATTACAAAAAATTTGACGCGAATTTATAATAAATGTATTTTTTTTTTAACGAAATATGCGAGTTGATAAGGTGTCAAGATTGACGGAAGAAATTCAAAACAAACAATTTAAAAGGAAGTCAGGCTTGCGTCCTAGGAGGAAGTAAAAAGGGTTTGAATGTCATCACAAACCCGATGAACTCGATCATAACTAAAAGGAAGAAAATCATCTGCGAACCTGCAAAAGAAAAAAGCAGAGAAGTGTCAATGAGTTCCAACTTGATTTACATAGAACAACTTGATAAATTCCGGCAGAATGGAAATGTTACCGGGAAGAAACGAAGCTCCGTGGCGCGATTCGGCCCACGATAACCTAGTGAGAACAATCATGCATTCTGTCAGATAATTCAATATGAGACGATTAAAAATGAAGCAAAAAGTTGTGCATTTGAACGATTTCTTGGTATTCAAAATTATTATGCTACTTGTGATTCATTTGACCAGCTTGGGCAGATGACATCTAGAAGGGGAGGGAAGCTTACACAACACCGCCCAGGGCAGGACCAGCAGCTTTGAAACAGGACATAGCAGCCACTGAGATCCCATTTGCAGCTCCTCTTTGATGTTGACTCTGGGAAACACGACATTAGTAAGTTAAACATGTATGTACATACATGACAGCGTTGAAGAGAGGGAAGAGGAGACACATACCACTGCTCTATTTTGCATAATAGATAATCCTGTGGCGATTGAAATCTGAAGGAAGCCGGTCAGTCAGTGTATCAAATATACTAGTCTAACTGATGTTTAAGTCGGAAGTAAGATATGAACTCACGCCTAGTATGTTCTTAACGGTGGACGCACATGTGAGCGTTGCAATGAGCTTAACATCGCGTAGCAGAGCGATCACAGGATAAGTTATCAGCAACAGTATGCTCAGGACCTTCAAAAGATCAGGAGCAGTCAGCATACTGAAATTTATTTAAGAAACACTGAGATGTGGAAGTTCCCTAGTATAAACATACCGCCCCAAGGCGACATACACTCAAGGGCCCGAGGATTCTGTCTACGTAGGGGTACACAAATAGCTGGAATACCAGAAGACCAGCGCCTGAACATTTAAAAGACCAAGGAAATTACTGATAGCTCTACTTGGAAAAATGGTGTAGAATAGAAACTAGTTACCATAGCAGAAGAAAGCACAGGTAAAAAGAAAATGCTTGTAGAAGATGTAATCAAGTTTGGAAAATGTAGCATTGAAATGGTACCTGTTATGGAAAGAACTGTGCCAAGTTTTGATGTTGTGAAACTTAATCCTCCCAAGGCCCTTGGACTGGTAGCCCACAAGGAGAATATCTGAGAAAATGGAGAGAAATGTCAGCAATTGAGTTTCAACCGGATGAATAGGGATTTGTCCTTCATTACCTCTGAATAAGCGGTGTCATGAAGAGTAAAAACACAGTAGACCAGGATGGAAGACATCAGCGGCCAATTCCTCAGTAGACTTTTCTGAGAGGTCTGCCCACTGTCTTCTGACGGTTCCATCTCATCTGCTGTAATGTTGGTAGCTATCGACCCATCAGCGTCGTGGCCTGACTTTTTTTCAGGATGGTTGTGTAAACTTTCCTGAGAAACATTGAGAATGCAGAAGAAAAATTATTAGTATCAAGTTCTCTAAGTTACTTCCATATGTATCATCAACTGTTTTTATGACATGTTTCTCCCATTTTCATCCTTAACTTCCATTTCCTTAAATGTTAAAAATATGCTGAGAGGCAGATAAGAATAAGGTAATTCACCGGCAGCCAACAGCAAGCGATGGATGTAGCAAGAGAGATGATGGATATCACAAGACATGGTAATGCATATGGAAACCTGCAAATTTGAACAGATAAGGGAACTTACATAAATCTTACGAGTACTGTTTAAGGTTTAGACCTGATAAGTGTTTTTTTTTTCTTTTCTGATAGCCAAAAATGGAAAACCTGAGTGGCAAGCCTCACCTTCCTAGAAGAGATCTTTTTGAAATTATACTTGGGAATTTGTCAGCCGGCTACAACATACAAGAACCCATCAGAACAAAAATATTCCTTGGAAGCAAAATTTCACAGTCCCTTGGCATGCTGGCCTTTTCAAGGTTTTTCGCATATAATGGTGTAACAAAAGACATCAACTGATTTAGCCTAGGATTCACTTACACAAAATGTGAACTCTGTATGGCATACCTGTGCTAGAAAACCTCCAAGAGCTGGTCCGATGACCAATCCAAGACCCCAAGAGGTACTGATCTGGAATATTTACGAGTGGTTATAAGTTTCAACGCATCATGAAGAAAACAAGCATGTATATTTACTAGTAGCTACGCCAACTTACAACTGACATTCCCAACGCTTGATGTTCCTCACGACAAACTTCCATTACATAGGCCTGTAGATAATTACTTTTGGGTATGTTAAAATCCACATATTGACGGATACCGACAGTTAAACAGAACTTGAGAAAATCTAAGTAATCTGTCTACCATATCTGAGAGCAAAATGATTTACAGAGACAGACCTTTGTCGGACCAAGTACGCCAGTCAGACTACCAAGAAAAAACCTAGTGACGACAGCCATCCAAAAGTTTTTGCTGAAACCAAAGAGGGTATTGAAAACAACCCTGCAAAGGTAACAACTAGAAGAGATCAACTGTCATTCCTGTTCACCAAAAATGCAAGCATTGAAATATTACTTACACTGAAATTGTGCCACATAACAAGACAGGTTTGCGACCATATCGATCCGCTACCACTCCCCAGGGAATGGAAGTCAGTGCCCTGCCAACCATATAAGAAGATCCTGCACAAAAGAAAGCAGTTAGTAGCTGTAAGAAAACAGATAACACTCAACAGGACTATCAAAAATTAGGATCCACACTCTGTAAGCATGCCATGTACAGAAACGCCCACCTAAAAAACCAGCATAGAATCCAATTGCTTCTGGCCTTTTAGCAATGTGAAAATCATTGATCTGTACAATATTTATTCGGTTGATAAATGGACGCATTTATTAAAATAAACCACATAGCTTGGCTTTCGAAATTATATATGTTCAGCACTGCAGAGATATTCAAGGTCATTAGTACTACAGGGTAGGTTCTCAGATCAACACACAAACATATTAACATAACAGAATTCAAAGCTCACATAATAACATGAAGGATCCCTTGTCTGATTTTTAACAGTTCTTAACATTCTTTGCTATGTGAACATATGCCAAAAGTCCTAAATCTAAAATGAGTACAGACTAAAAAGAGGATTTCAGTAGGAACAACTGCCGCTGTTTTTAAGCAGTTATTTGGGTGTAGTAATGTACCATAAAATAGAGGAACGGAAAAAGCGACGATATAGGCAGAGCTGCAGAAACAAAAACAACAAGAATAAATGACAACCTTGGAAGCTGAAAAACTTAACTAGAAAAATTAGCAGCTAGATAGTTGCTGTCAAAGGTTTTACAGGTGTTCCACATTTAGGATCACTAAACTTTTAACATATAGCAGTGGATACTAAATTAACAAGAAATTTCGACAAAAGCTCCATGTAACATTTCACCCAAAACACACTCCACACAAAGTGTATGCATAAAGCAGATCAATATGATAACTTTCTAAAGCTAATTTCACCAACCTTTGAAGTATAAGGATCAAAATAAGTAAAACAATGACACCAGATTTTGATGTTTGTGTCTTGGCCAGTTGGCCCCTTCTGTACTGACAAAACCTAACATTGTGGCATATGTGGGCAGCTACTCTACCAAAGAGGGAACAACAACATCGTATGATCAACTGATGATGTCGTATTTTAATATTCCGGCTAGGAAAACCCCCAACAAAAGTTTACACGAAACCTAACATCGATACTCACCAACACTACAACAACCCACAACAGTAAACTCGACGCTGTCAATAAAATCGAATCATCAAACAAGAGAGGTGAAGCGAGTAGCTTACAGGAAGCGAGAACCACAATCCACACAAACCCTAAATGCAAAAACGGAATCCCAGTCTTCCTCTCCTTCATCGCCTCGATTTTACACCCAGGACACCCCTGGTAACGACAACTGGCGGCATCTGCAGTGTCCTTGTCTTCTTCCGCCTTTACTGCTGCCTCTCTCATCTCTACCCTAATGCATGCCTTGTGAAACACCGCCCACCAAGTTATATATATCAAACCCAGCAAGCGACAGGTGGCTCAAAATCTGTCTAACGAAGTTAAAGATCGCAGCTTTATATGAACACCATGTACGGGCTACGTTTGTTTACCAGATTTCTGAAACTGTTTGAAATCGAGGTGGGCTCCTGAGATGCGGTCGCCAGCTGGACTTCGTCAGATTCTAACCATCTTCTCTTCACTTCCGTGTAAGTTTCTCCAGCCCAGTTTTCATCACCAAACCCTACTTTTTTTCTCAAAATAATTTTGCATGTGTTGTATAGAAGTGTTGACATGCTTACATAATGCCAATTCTTTTAGTTTTATTTATTAGAAAATTGTTAATTCACACATTCATACATTTGAGGCACACACTCAAAATTCATACATTAATAAAATGACATTTAACGACCAAAAGGGCAAAACAGTCATTTTCAGTTTGACGATATATCACTTTGTATCAACAGAAAGAAAAAGGAAAAAAAGTAAACATTATGATTCCTTTTTAAATATCACTTTGTATCTTCAAAATAAGTCTGATCCAAATCTCACCCTTTCGACGAGGTCCATGAAATGAAAAAAAAAAGTGTTAGATTTGCGTATCATGAATTTGTGCTTTTTTCTCAAATTTTATTTTTGATAACATTTCATTTATTTATTTAATTTTTTTAATCCATCGATTTATAATACATCACCACAATCACTGGACTAACTAACGGTTGCCTTTCATTTATTTTAACAAATTATTATTTCGCTTGAATGATAAGTCAACGTCCGGCTGACCCAAAATAAGCAGACTTTTATTGTTGATAAAGATCAAATCTGAGGCTTCGACAGTGACGTGGCAAATGGAAACGGTGTCGTTTGTTGATAGCTTCGACAAAGGCTTGATTTCAAGCCCTAGAAAAGTTTAATCGGCGATGTTGCTCCGCTCATCTCCATCCCCGCACATCGCTTTCGTCTCTCCCAGCAATCCAACATCTCTCCGGTCGTTCGTCGTCCATCCAGCTTCATCGCGGATGTCCAAGCAGACAACTGATCCGAGCATGTTGGAGAATTTCCCGAAACCGCTTTCGCCGCAGCTACCGGCGATATCGAAAAGCGTGGAGCTTAGCAGAGCTATGACGGCCACTGCGGCGTCGAGTTTGTTCAAATTGAGTAGAAGCGACGTGGTGTTTGAAGATGAGTGGCTTATTGTTGTTAATAAGCGGCAGGGAGTGTACTGCGAACGAGTGTTGGCATCTGTGCCTGATGTTCTTGACGAATCGGTTGGTTCTGGTGGTGTTTCTGGGACTGATGAGGTCGGTGAAGGTTTGATTCGCTTCTTTGATTATCAAGATGATTGATTTTACCTAGTTTGTTTGTTCATGTCAAATTGGGTACAGCAATGCTGCAAATTTTGAAACACATGAAATCAATCAATTTCCATTGATTGAATCTGAAAAATAAACTGCATTGAGTTTGGAAGAAATGTTTATGGGCAGCAGTAGGAAGCTATTTTGAACAGTTGCGTCACTTGTTTTTTAGTCATGTTATTATTATTTGATGTGAAACTCATGGCAATTGTGTAGGTAAGCGAGTGTGGGAGCTCCATCTTGCTAATCGACTTGATCGAGATACGAGTGGTGCAATGATTATCACCAAGTCCAATAAGATTGCTGCAAAGCTGGTCAAGGCATTTACTGAGCACAAGGTGAAGAAGACCTACATTGCTCTATGTGTTGGTGTGGCTCCGGAATGGGAAACTGTTACTGTTAGGTCGGGTCATGGCAGATCAAAGTTTGGTGCTTGGCGTGTCTATGCTCTATCTGATGTGGGACGGTCACTGCCTGGTGGGTCGGTTGTTCGCGACATGGAAACTGTATTTCAGGTTTTGTCAGTTAATGGAAAGGGGTGTGTGAATGGATCAAGAAAAAATGCAGAGAAGTGTTTAATGATTGAAGAGAAGTCTTCGGTAGATAATAATATGAGGAGCGATGATATTTTGATAAGAGCCAGTCCTCGTAGCGGAAGAACACATCAGATTCGCCTACATTGTCAGTATCTTGGCATTCCTATCAGAGGGGATGTGAAATATGAGGGCGTGCATGATTGGAAGGGAGTGACTTATGATGGCCACGAGCTTCATGCAGAGAGCTTGTCGCTGGAGCACCCCGTTACTGGCAATCCTATCATGTTTCACGCTCCTCTGCCTTTGTGGGCAAGCAATGCTCTAGAGTCGGCGACTTAAATACGTGGCACAACACTTAGCTGCCCTCATCCACCAGCCTTTTCCATTTTGGTCGCAAGACACAGATATTGTGGTGTTCCCCGAATTTGGAATTTTGAGAGTCAATCAGCAGCTAATCGAAATGAACGCCACATCTCAGCCTTTTAACCGGGCAACAAAAGTTTGTCAGTGTTTTGGCTTGCTGATAATATCAGCCCTCAGCCAAACATTGTTCCCTGTTCAGTTGGGGAATTGAAGCCAGCCGGAATGGGAGACCATAAAGATATTTTAAAAGAACATCTATTGTATCATCTCTACTGTGATTTGTTCCGGAACTTTCCAGACATCTGAGGATTTGATACTACTCACAGTCCATTATTTGTAAAACTCTTAATAATGACCAAGAAGAACATGTCTGTCTGGTGCAAAATGTTTAAATACTATTTAACAAAAAGTAGCTTATCATATTTCAATGACCATCTGCTAAAAGATGTTAAACTTTTATTTTGATATACTTTTTATTTATCCTTAATTTATTTGAATCTCAGGTTATATTAAAAAATCATTAAAACAAAAGAAATGGTCACACGACAACTCTTTTTTTTTATTATCCAAAATGTATATAAAACAATATTTTTAGCCATGCGACTTTTCCAAAACATTTAAAAAAAGAAACCCCCAGTACAAGGGTACATAACATACACTTCTACATAGTGTTTGTCGTGTTTTTTGACTGGCACCAAATAAAAAATCCCAGCCAGGTAATGGAAACAACCCTATCAAGTTGCAGTTACGAAACGGCGTCGTCGTGAAAGATACCGAGCCAGTTTGCCTATGCTGAGCTGTAATCTTCCAGCCTTTCAAACGGACAGCTCAGTTTAAAACGGCCCAATTGTGAGCTGTTTTCGGCCCATCCCATTTTAAGTTAGGATCTGCTGAGCTGTAATTTCCCAGCCATTCGTACGCAGCCAGCTCAGCGAAGCCAACAAGTCACCGTTTCCCCAACTCTCACTTCAAAACGCAAATTTTTGACTACAAAACGACACAGCAACACGTCATCGACTACGTCCACAACAACAACCACTGCAGATCGATTGATTGTCTCTCGCACCACGCAGCGACCGAACGGTACTTCCATCTCTCCGAGATTCCCAGAATCCGACGGCTTCGTTTCTTCTCCAGAATCGGGTTACCGCGGTTGAGATTCGGGCTGTAGATCGGTAGATCTGCGCGAAGATCGGCTAGAAGATGTATTTGGTCGATTGGTTTTATGGAGTTCTTGCTTCGTTAGGGTTGTGGCAGAAGGAGGCTAAAATCCTTTTCCTCGGGCTTGATAACGCTGGAAAGACCACTCTGCTTCACATGTTGAAAGATGAGGTTCGTTTTATTTGATATGTTTTTTAAAATTTCGATCTTTGTTGTAATTGGGGAATTCGATTGGTTGATTTGGATGTGATCTGTTCGCGCGTTGATGTAGGTTTTTTTTAGGGGGAGTGAGATTTGATGATCTATGTGGTGTCTATGATAGCATTTCTGGATTTAGATTTTGATGAAGTCAAGTGATCTGATTTTTCTGTGGTGAAATGTTGCAGAGGCTAGTACAGCATCAGCCAACGCAGTACCCTACTTCGGAGGAGCTCAGTATTGGAAAAATCAAGTTCAAGGCGTTTGATTTGGGAGGGCATCAAATTGCCCGCAGGGTTTGGAAAGATTACTATGCTAAGGTACTTGCTTATTGGATTTCTGTAAACGGTGTAGTGTACATTTTCACCATGAGTTCTTTTCTGATCTATCCACAAGTATATCATATTATTGAATCCTTGTTGTAGTGATGTACATAAATGATACAGCATCTTCCAAGGTGTTGTGAAAAAGGGTGATATCTGGCCTTCATAATCCCAAGTAAACTTCCAGGTGTTTAATTGATTCACAGAGGGCGAAAATTAATCATGGGAGTTCGCAGATATTACCTATTTTTTTATTAAGGTGCTAATAATAGTACCTCACCATACTATCAATAAATGATTTCGTTGACATCTGTGGTTTTGAATTCGTGTCTGCCTATCTAACCTCGCTATGAGCACCAAGTGGATCGTATTTGTAGGTTTTACCGGTTCATTTCAATTATATGAATCTTAACTATTGACCAGTGTCTCCTTCTCTGTTGAAATGAAGTCTTGTATGATTTGTGCATGGTCATCTGTTCAGATGTATTTTCGAGGCCTAAAATAATTAATAATCCATTGACTGGTAGTGACTGTAAAGGAAATAATAATTGATGTTCTTTTTCAATGGTTTTATTTTGCTATATAATGTCTAACAAGTTTGATGATTCATCTTTCATTTGTTTTTGAACTTTCCTCTCTGGTCGGTGCCCTGTGCTGCATAATAGCCCCTCAAAGTTTCTAAACGTGTCATGTGCAATATCCAAGGAATATTTAATAGTGCTCTACTATAAAATTAACATGTCTCTCTTTTGGCTGAAGGTGGATGCAGTTGTCTACCTAGTTGACGCCTACGACAAGGAGAGATTTGCTGAGTCAAAAAAAGAACTGGATGCTCTCCTCTCTGATGAGTCACTAGCCACTGTACCATTTCTCATCTTAGGAAACAAGATTGATATTCCCTATGCTGCATCAGAAGAAGAGCTGCGATTCCACCTTGGCCTGACCAATTTCACAACCGGCAAGGGGAAGGTGAATCTTGCAGATTCAAATGTGCGCCCTCTAGAGGTTTTCATGTGTAGCATTGTCAGGAAGATGGGTTACGGGGACGGGTTCAAGTGGGTTTCACAGTACATCAAATAGTGTGGGATTGCCAGCTAAGTATCAAGCTTCTGCTTTTGCGCTGCTGAAGATGTCTTATTTCAAAGCCAGTATGTTGGAGAATATCGCAGATTTGTTCTTGCTTTTTTGTTGGTATGAAATAGGATTTTTTTGGTGGGAATCTATAAAGATATTTTGTCATCCATTATATAATATTGCTATGTGTATTCAAGCTTCTTTGCTGATGAAGTGATTCTCTGTAACTTCTCATTTTTTTTGCAAAAATATAATCATAAAGTTTTAACAAACGTCATGGAAAATGTCTTCCGAACTGTCCTTAAAAGACAAGAAGACACTTTGAGCTGAGAAGCAACATTAAACCGCTGGGGTCTTCTTAGCTTTTCCAGGGTTGTTGCAGTACAGCCAACTACCAGAGATAATAAGTTCACATCTGGAAAATGCAATGGCCAAGTCAAAAATCCAAAAGAGCTCTGCTCTATGGTCATGCCTGGACTTGCATTCCTCTGTCGATGTCATATTGTTTTAGTCAATACCATCTTAACCAAACTATATCCGCTTTTCAAACTCTTTTCGCTTTCTTTACCTGTATAAATATAAAGATCCGAAGCTGGACCCTTCCACCAACACTGTCTGCTATACCCATTTCAGAGAGATTCATAAGGTGATACTGTAAATGCCTGTCTCAGTTTCAATGCCTCTCAAGTTCCTTTCCCTCACTTTGTTTTTGCTCTACATGGTCAATTCTTGCTGCTTTGCAGGTACTTCATTATCACATCTTCTTGATGTTTCTTCTTTACAATGAAAACCTTTGTTCAGTTACATGACTTGATGTTCCCACTTGATAACAGCTTATGTGCCAGAAAACCCAGTTGCAGCTGCTTCCAGGGCCTTCTACTGTTTCAACAATAGATTTGTGAGTTACTGTAATTTAAATTATTCCGCTTCGATTATCTAATGATAATTTGGGAATGTAGTAACTTTTATAGAACTTATGAGGTCCAATATTTACTGGGAAACTGTGTAGATGGCTTGTGGCACAAACACTCTGGCTGTGCACCTGGCTCAGGACCTCTGAAAAAGAAAAACACTACAAACAAACGATTTTCAGTTTTCATTGACAAATATTGAGATTCTCAACTGAAGAAAATTTTAATTTTTCAGTACAAAAACTGTGGGGAAGAGTACAGGTTAGACCAAAGTGGCTATGTTAATGTTCCAAGTTACGCAACAGATGACTACTGCCACGGACCATGCCTCAAAGAGACTCAATCTCTTCTCAACTGTATTAATGACATGTTCTCAAGCTTCCTATTTTTAAACAGAGCTACAGTTCCAGATATTAGAAACACCCTCCGAGCTGGTTGCAGCTATACCACCCAAAGAGGTAGAAATTTCAATTTTTAAGTTTCCCAGTTCTCAATAATCCACTGCCTATAAACACCTAGCAAATTTTCAAAACTTATTGATGATGTGCAGGGATTTTCAACGTGGGGGATTACATTGGAAGAGAAATAAACGGCTCAAACAAGCTTCAGACCTCAGTTAGCTTCTATGTTCTTATGCTAGCGATTCTGGCTTGTTTCTATATGCTCAAATGATAACCATTGTCGTGCCTAGATACGCGAAACATGAAACAAAATGTTTTATTCTTGTGCTGTAGTTGTACCAGATTCATACAAGGGTGACTAAGATAAATAAAATGAATGAATAAACCTGACTTTTATTACTATTTATTTCCTTTACCAGCTCGCTTAGCTTGGCCGCCTCAAGCAAGCTGTCCACTGTATTGGAGTCCGATAAAGAGCAAGTGGTGTTCTCCAGCTGCATACTGCTGGAATCGGAGACGGGGATGCTCTGGCTCTCCATCGATACAAATCTACAGACAGAAAACTCAATAAAGTAATGTATAATAATGACAAATATTCAACAATGGCAAGTATATATTGAAGCAGATATGCACATATAGTATAATAAGGTACAAGGCGCTTCAAATAACAGTCAGATCCATAAATTTAAAGGCCGATTACTTTAAAGGTAGAACATTATGGACCCGTTTATTAACTATTAGCAGCATCAGTTAAAAAAGTGTAGAATCTCAATCTGTCACAGAAGAAACTAATGACTTGTGAAATCTGTAAATGAGCAAAATGCAATGCGTCAATTGGCCTTTAAATCAAGGATATCTTGGTGACCTTCATTTCACAAAAACAGCCTCAAACGGACCCTTCGCCATTAATGGATCCTAGTAGCTCTTCATCCGGAGCATCGCACCCACATGAAAACAACAAGAACCACCTCATTCTGCTCGACACGGACCCCTCTCCAAAATCAGACCGCATGAACCCCAACGAGTTCCGCTCTTTCCGGGGGGCTTGCAACTACAATCTCAAGGGTGGACTTTCCAAAATTCGATGGTACCTCTATATCGTTATTACTCCCGAACTGAAAGTGCGGGTGGCTTCTTTGCATATGGAAGATAATGCACTTCAATGACATTATAATTATATGCGCACTCGTTTTGATCAGTTTCCTATAATTATATGCCCCAATTTTCTATAATTAATTATAAATCAATTATTGGAAAAAGAAGCAAATGGGTGTTTGGTCTAGTGGTATGATTCTCGCTTCGGGTGCGAGAGGTCGGGAGTTCGATTCTCCCAACACCCCGATATATGGTTATATTATTCTCTTTATTTTACTTGTTGGATTTTGTAGTGCCACGTGGCGATGTTGTGTAGCTTATTATTAACCCATCCAGTATCCATAGTCGGTTGCAGAGAGAGGCTCATTGCAAGCTCGTGTCTGCAATAACTGCACCAATCTGCAACGTAACGTATATTCTGCTAGTCCGAATTGATGACACCATCAACATCATGTGAAACTCGAATTTCAAAATTCCCCAACAAAAACAACAACCTCATCGTCTCCAACATCATCTCATCTAACAAATACATGTTCCCACATTTATGTAAAACTTGCAACTTTCCATATGAAACATATCAGATACTAAATTCCCTTTCTTTCAACTCTCTCTGACCTTTTTCCTTCTTTCAGTGCCAAACCATCCCCCGACAAGAGAGATTTGTGGCGTAAACATTTCCAAGCATATCATTCTAAATTGCGTGTTTAATTAGTTATTCGGATAGTAAGAAAAGGACTTGGCGACATTTGAGGATGGAGAAACGAGATAGCAAACAAAAAGTATCAAATGAAAGATGTGTGGCAGTTGATGAAATAATGGAGATGATTTAATTTCCATGTCAGTGTAACGTATATTGGATTTTTGCATTTATCAGTGGGTACCAGAAGACTTGACATGGCCATTGTAACCACTGAATTATATAGGATGAATGGGTCCTCTTTAAGTACTCCTCATTACTCATGCTGCCCACAGCTGAACATGAGAAAAATTGATTGCTTGCTCGGTTTGCGTCTGCAGTTTTGAATCGGATGATTGAATGATGTCTAAACAATGTCAACCTTTCATATTCATCTCTTGTGTATATGAATGGCTCCGCAAGTTAACGAGCTTGTTAAAAATTTTAAATTTAAATATCAAACATCGATAAAGTTCGATTTCTGATCTACTAGAGTTGATTGGGTGGGTCAAGGCCTTATGGGTAGGAGAAAAAACCATCCCGAAAGCCATGTCCAACAAATTAAGCTAGGCCAATTTCAGCGCTGAAGAGTGTAGATGTAAAGGACATTAGCCATGTTGAGCCAGACTGGATTGAACTGGCCATGGCTCAAAACCTTAGTAGGATGGGACAAGTGTCCTTAAATTCATAATTGTCACCCAAGACAATCCAAAACCCAACTTGTCAAACAGTCACAAACCCTAAATCAATCACCTCCATATTTTCTGAGCAACAGATGGTGATGATGATCTTGAAGTAGAAGAAGTTTTGATAGATGAAGAGCAGCAGAGCAGAAGAATTGAACTATGAGATTAATTAAAGGTGTAATTTTTACCTTGAAGAAACGGAATTGAGAGCTCTGGCAAGGCCATTCATGGCGCCATACCCTCTGGAACTGAACCCTAAGCAACCAAGCAAGCCTTGCCTGTAAGGCAAAAATGTCTTCCTCTTCATCTCCTCTGCCTGAGCTCTCTTCGCTGTGTAATGAGCCTCGTGTGCCGACTGTCGCTTCCCAATCGCATTCCTCGCTTTACCAGAATCACTGATTCGTCGTCCACCAACTGTTTGTGAAAATTCCTCTTTCAGTTTCGCCTTGTGCAACTTCTCAGGCTTCTGCTTCTGAGCAGAGTTTGAGGATTTGGAGAAGGAAATTGAAGACCAGAATCTGGCGGCGTGCCGGCTGCCGGCGTTGCTTCCGTCGCTTTTGCTTCTCATGAAATCTTTGAGGAACACCCAACGCTTCGAGTTCCTACCGCCGGAAGATGACCTTGAAGACGACGATGAAGGATTATCGATTTTCGTGCCGTTGTTGTTCTTCTGCTCCTCCTCCTCTTCATGCTGCTTATCATCATCATCTTCGTCGTTGTTCCAGTCGGTTCTGAGCGGCGACAGAGATCGAGCCTTCCGCCTCAGCGACCTGTCCCTCATCTTCTTCAAATCCCTCCCTCTAACCATCTCGATTTCCACAGCTTCATCCTCTTCCTCATCCTCCTCCTCCTCGACATCGATCAGCGGCGCCAAATTCTGCGGCCGCTGCAGATGACTGGAAAGCTTCATCGGCCGGATCTGCCCGTTCAAGAACAGCTCATCCGCCGAGCTCATCCCCGACGGCTGATCCACATCAGCCTCGTCACACGGACCAGAAAATCCGAAGTCAAACTCGAACGAGCTAGGGTTAGCAGCAGCATCGCGGGAGCAAGAAATCACACCAGCGGCGGACGATGAAAAGGAAGCTGATGATCTGAGAAAGTGCATGGGACTGGACGGCGCGCTGTAAAAGTAGCCGATGGGTGCGCGGCCTGGGCTGGAGGGAGCGCTGACGTACGGTGTTGAGCTGCATGATGAGCTGTCGAGTCCTTCGTCGTAGTACGTGTGAGGGATGATTCCGTCGGGAGTAACTCCGGTGGCGGTGGAGCCACCATTGTTAAGTTTAGAGTTCATTTTTTCGTCGTCGGGTTCTGCAAAAAATGGTGAACAAAATCTGAGACCGGCGAAGAGAGAGAGAGAGAAAGCTGATTGATTCTGGTATGTTCCCCATTTGACTTTCCTTATTTATACACGTAAATATTAAATCTCAATATTAACTTGCTTTTAAGTTTTAACCCTAATTTATAAATTCAAAATATAAATTGAATGCCAAGTGGGATATTTAAATTTGTGGAAAAAAGGACATTGGGAATTGGAGAAGGAGAGTTGAATAAAAAACATGTATGGAAAGTAAGCAAGTAAAAGATACGTGATGAGACGTATGATACCAAACATGCTAGAAGATTCTATCCATCTTCTCTCATGCATCCAGACATGAGGCGCATGTTGTGGTTTTTGACAGTTATGTTTATTAGGATGCTGCTCTGACATCATTAACTAACTAGTGGCTAATGCTCACTTTAACTACCTCCCAGGCAACTTGTGACTCTCATTTCATCACCTACTTTCTGGTTTTGCAGCCGCATTCATGGCCATCAAAACTCACACTTGCCCCAATCTTGAATCCCAGTTCAGGTCGCCAAAAACAAGCAGTAAGTTCTTGCTACAAGTCAGCTACCAGTTCATCTACCAGAGAGGAGAGTATTAAGTTCTCCATTTCTGTACACTTTTCCCACGCCTCCATCTCAAAGCTCACCCATCTTCCTAAACCCCAGCTCATATCCTTGTCCACCACCTCGTCCACCATCACCTCTTCCATGTTTCTCAAACTTGATATCTCCCTGTACACCTCCTGCGAAAAAGACTCGGTTTCGTGGGTCAAAGTTGCCCACTTTGCCCAACTTCTGCAGCATCCGGTGGCCAGCTGTTGGCATCGTTGATTCGTGAGTTCAGATATGCAGTCAAACAGTAGCTTCCGTTCAAGCTTGTTGCTACCGTCTGAATAGACTTCTGATTCTGACCAGCTCGGTTGATTTTCTAACTCATGGAAAAGAGTAGAGTTGATGACATCAGCAACTTGACCCAACAAATAATGATTTGCTCTCAGCTCTGCTTGACCGACCACATCTCTTACATAATGTGATTCCCAGTTACTTGGTGGAGGGCATACTAACTTCCTGGTTGACCCTTCTGGCGAGTCTACCTCGAATTCAGCCTGCCTATACCTTTCCCCAGGTATTGTATTGGTAACCTCAAAGGACGTGACCTCCGAGCACCCCTCGCTCTCTGCCAGTTGGTAAATTCATATTACAGGATGCACTCGGATAACAAATATTCAAAGAAGCGTCATGTGACTGACCCAAAAAATATACGAATACCACACTTGATGGTAAGAAAACCTATTCTATTTCTAGGATGAATGCAAGATTAAAACAGCCCGCCCTATAAATTTTTAATCGACTGCCTCCTGTTAGTCATCGACGAGGAACTTTGGCATATTCACGTGTGATTAAGACCAAGTAGAAAGAAAACATATGCTGAAAATGACAAGTTTACCTTGTATGCTGCAACTGTTCTCACTGGATGAGCAACAGCCTTCATTCGATGGCGCGACTTCAGCTTGTGAAACTGGGATAGGTTCAACACAAAATTTCATTCTGGAGTCATTCTTTTTGTTGACACTGTAGCTATCTTCGATCTCCTGAGGAGCGATGACAATTGATATTATGATTTACGTATGGAAATGATTATACAAACATTCATCTCAAAGAGAATATTTACCTGTAATCTCTTGTTTGCAGCGAGAAACAAATCATCACTAGCGCACTCTGGATCAGTAACGCTATCTGAATTTTCACTCACTATACAAAACTGGGAGGTATTATTGTATTCTTCGGATGAGGTCCTGATCACATTAGAAGAAGGCACTGAATCCTGAAAACACGTCTCATGAGATTCGCTGAAGGTGCCTGAAGAAGAATCGATTCTACAGGTTAGCTCCTTGAGCTTTTGTTCCAGAAGAATGCCCAGAGCATCAGCGCCGATTCCATTAAACCTCTGAGGCGACAGGGTCAGCATCTTAGTATTATGCTGGGAACCCGCACCAGTTGGCTGGCCATTTCCCATTACTCGCACAGTGTCTTCAGGCTCAGACGCAGGCTTCTTTATAGGGGATGAAAAAGTAAACGATATAACATCCATCCCATCTTTATTATTACCCGTGGCCCAACTACTGCTGCCGTCAATCACAGCATTGCACTGTATAGACTTACCGTCTTTGCTGACCAAAACCGTATCAGACATCATATCCTCAGAATTGTTAGTCCCATTCTTCAATCTCTTCTGCTGCCGGGCATTCATTCCCCTGGAAATTGGATGTTGTTTCCCAGTATCAGTGACGGTTACGTCCTTCCTAGCCCTGTTTTGATCATCTGTAGCAGATTTTCGTTCAGTCTTGTTAATCCTCATCGAGCCATTTGTTGGGATAGACTTTTTTACCAGCTGGTTGGAAACTGAGCTGTTCGAAGCTGAACTATTCCCACTTTGCGTATCGTTTTGTTTCTGGTTATTTTGCCGGAGCACAGTAGATGTTCTAACTTTAGCGACTTTTGGTTGCTCACTTCGCAGGACGCCTTGCTGGCTTCTTTTCACAGCCTGCTTTGGCACGGCCTCATTATGAGCTTTGTGGCTAGTAGAGTTCTTCATGCTACTGGAAACAGGCCCCTCTCTTTTTTGGATATCGGACTTTGCTACTTCTTCCCGGTGTGCGACTTTTCCTCTACTTCTGGAACTATCAGAACTACTTCTTCCTGAGTTTAGAGGAGCCTTCATCTTCGGCAAATCTACTGAACCATTCAACGTTTTGGCCTCCTTGCGGCTAACATTACTTCTCATGGCATTTTCTCTGGGCTTCTGAAGCCTCAAGCTCTTCTGAGAAGCTTCCATCCTCTCTTTCAGGTCACGTATTCTTAATGGAACAGATGAAGATGTGTGTGATGCCATCCTACCATTAATGGCCGTCCGAGGATTTGAGTCAATTATTCTTGAAGCTGCCTCCATTATATAAGCAGCATTCTTCGTCGGGATAAACCCAGGACTTCTGATCGGAGACAGCAGCTTATTGTGAGTGATTGGGATTGTTTTCGCAGACCTCGGAGACATCATTTCTGTCTGAAATCTCTCAATGGGTCGGCCAGGCATCTTCTGTGGTGTCATTATCACAGGAGCCCTAGAAACCCCATAATGATTATAAGAAAATTTCTGGTACTTCATGTCGAAACCTTCAATCCGAGAGTTCGAACTATCTCCAGGAATGCATCCATTCCTAAGAGAACGAGAATCCATATTTTGAGCGGAACAAGGTTCATTAACATTCACGCTTGGCATTGTATCGAGTCCCATTAATCTAGCAACTACGCCAGGAGCTCCAGTCCGATATCCATCATCACTGCTCATGGATGAACCACAGTTGAATTCACCGCTTCCGTTACTAGTCACATTTGCCCTATTCTGACCATATTCTACCTGGAAAACCAAATCATACGCCACAATTTCCGCTTTAACAAATACAGCAACTAACGAAAAAAAGAAGCATAAAAGCGAGATAAAAAACCAACCAGACGAAATCTCGGGTCATGCTCATCAAGATTTTCCTTCACTTTCTTGATTCCATCTGATACATAAAGCCACGTTTTCAGAACCCAAATTACAAACAGTACTAAAATGCACAAGGCAACAAAATCGAGCGGTTACCTAGTTCTCCGCCATTGTTGTTGGGGAATAGCTTCTTTCTGGACTTTCCACCCCATTCGAAGAAACTGAGGAATCCTCCTTTCGAGCTTTTCTTCTCCACTTCCATTCGTTATTTCTTAAACACTTCTGCTTCAGTAATCACACTCTGATCGATTACAAATTGAGCAGAAATCCATCAACAACAAACATTACAAAACAAGCATGACATGAGCCACGTTGAAGTCAACAACGATAAACACTAAACATCCATAAATCCCAACATCAAAAAATCACATTTTTTTCCCAATCCAATTTTCTGGAACACCCAAAGTTCAAACAAGCACTAAATGCGCAAACTGAGTCATCTAGGGCTAACTTGACAATTCAAAATCCAAACCAAATAAAATAAAAACAAAGATTTGCAGAATCTGACCTTGAAAAAGTTACAGCACAAGATTCATATCAACAAAAAGGAAAGGCCTGAAACAGTGTCGGATCTTAGTAGCAGTGGCGCCAGGTGGATTGACAGGACCGCAAGATCTGAACTTTCTATGAGGAGAGGGCAAAGTTAGGGCTTTGGTCCATCTGGGCATGGATGAAACGCAAATGGGGTTGGGATTGTGCAGAAATCGGAGAATAGAAGACAAAATGGTCAGAATGCGCAGATGGGGGATTTAGAGGAAGAGACAATCGAGAGAGTGACATCAGAGAGGATTAAGCGGATGAAGAAATAAAAGATAGAGAGAGATATAAAGTGGAACAGTTGAGGAAGAGAGAGAGAGTGTGTAAGCGTTTAGCTCGCAAGCCAACATTTTTAATTATTCAAATAAACAGTCAAAATCAAGAATTTCTCCACCATTAATAATTTCTTTAATCAATGGACGAATGAGGATGATCATGAAGCTTTCTTCATCTGGCTGAACAGGGTCGGGTCGGGTAGGGTTTAGATTCCTGGATCGGTTGCGAGTAAGGAACTGCCATCATTTGAGCTAGCAACTGCCGACAAAGCACCTTAAACGATTTCTGATAAGTTATCCGGATCCTTTGTTGATATGTAGGCTTGCTTATTAAGTTTGTGCGGTCCAGTCGGGCTGAACGACAATTTCGACACAAACCGCGATTCTGAATTATGAGAGTAAATAAAACTCAATCACGCCCAAAATGATGCCGCAGGTTTTCAAGTCAAACCAAGAATTTCATTCTATTAATTTTGCATGTTTATTTACTGGGCAAGAAAATGAGTTCCCTGAAAATTTAGGCATAAAACTATTCGCAGATCCAAAGTTTACCATAGATTTACAGAGAGACCAGATCGAGGGATGTGCAAGTAAATCAAAATCTCTTTTCTGAGCTTTCATGTGTTGATTCACTCTTCATATTCCATCCCACGTTTTTCCTAGACTTGGCATTGTCCATGCTGGGAATCTAAACATTTGGAACACGAAAACAAAAAAAGTTATGAGTAAAAATTTTAATATCTGAATTGTATACTGTGAAAATGAGTAAGAATAATAAACCTATAGGTGGAATATGTGTGCGATTCCACTTTGTACTTACAATGTAAGACTTCCATCCCCTTCCATTAGGAGTAGGGTGTGAGTGATCCCGGATATGGCTAAAAATGTGGATGAGCACCACAGCATCAAGAGCAGCATATTCTAACTGCACGCAAATGATTTACCAGTAATAAATGGTTAATACTATGCATGTATCATGTAAAACAAATATCAAGTGTTGGTGGGTGTAAAACAGAAAATGCACCGGTCCGTATAAAAAAAACAACTCATTATGCACCAGTTAGGAATACAGCAAACTAGGCAGTAATTTAGAGTTGAAAGTTTAGTAAAGATGATGCCCTGACTGACAAACTTTTTCTAGAACACACAAGCCCCACAGACATACAAAAAGGAATACTTATGTTCTTTCACTAACTGCTGAATCAACAAATCGCAAGGATTATCAAATGGAATATGATATGTTGTCTACCACCAAACTGAATATCAAATGGGGACTACCATGATTTGTCAAACCATTACACCAGTCACAAGAAATAAACAGAAAAGAATATATGAAGATACACACTTGATTGGAACTCAAAGGCCGTTGCTCCCAATTACTGTTTCGTCTTGTCTTGTTCAAACCAACTCCGAATATTTTCTACCAGAAAGGACAGAACGGGATGCCAAAATAAGAGGTGATATTAGTTGAAAATGAGTGAAGTACAGAAACAAATGGAACTGATCGAAGAGTGCTGCACCTTTGCAAGTCCAGCCAGACCTCCTCGTGGCTCTTTGAATACATTCTGGATATCCAGGAGCATCTCATAGTGCTTAAAACACTTCAAGTTTTCATATGAAGAAGCCAGCTGCTTTATATCACATTGAAAATTATACCCTGCAGTAATCATTAGTGCATTATGCATACCGGGTAGCTACAGATAAAACACCACCTCAACAGGCGTTCACAAGCGCACTTTGTGAGCCACTACTAGCAACTTGTCATGCATAAATAACTTGAAATAACTATATGCAACAATAAGCATGAGTGGAAGAGATACTATGATGCATGGAAATGCAAATGAGGTGCCGTTTCTTTGTTTTGATGAATTAAAATTTCACATCTCAGTTCCATTATTAACTTGCGTTTCTTTGCAACCTATTTCTTAATTATTTGCAAAGCTAACAAACGGACTTGGAAAGAAGTTGAAATTAGCATAAAAAGTTTCATGTGGCATGGAAAACCATATGTACACAAATTAATAAAGATGTATGGCTTCTTAAACTCTAGAACTAGTGAGTGAGTTCTTCACAATTATGCATAACATACCTAGTTTAAGAATTCTTGGAGAATGTAAAATCCGAACAAGACATTTGTCTAGTGTATCAGGCACATCATCGCACAGTTTTATCAGGTCAAGGATGAAAACCTTCTTTTCTGAGGCGATTTGCATGATTGAAACCTGAATGAAGCAAACATAAATCTTTATGGCAAACGAAAAGAAACATTAAGAAAGACCAACAGCAAAATGATGAAAACTACAAACTTCAAGCACTAAAATTAGATGTTAAAGGGTATTCCCTTTCTTAAGAACACATTATTTTATGTGTTCAAAAATCTAAGCATATGACACATTACCAGCATGATGAAGTCAATGAAGTTTTTTCAAAAGCATTTCTTTGAAGCCGCGGAGTTCAGAAAAACAAAGGTAAGAGGTTCAACTAATAATGAAGGGTGAAAACAGGACAAAAGAAGTTCTCAGAAAGACGATAAACCTGATGGAAAATTTTTCCGTGGTTACCTTATTGGGTTTGCTGCCTTTTACATAATTAGGCTTCCATTCGCAATCAAGGCCCACAACTTTGCAACCTTCAATGTGGCTCGTTGCATCAAACAAACCATTAACGTCATCCACCCATGTTACCTCATCACTTACCAGTTCACTGAGATGCAAATACTGTTTCTGCAGTAAGCAAGCTTCAGGTGCTGCATATAATCAATATTTGAATCATGTACAATTATAAATACCAGATTCCATGTTTTTTATTTCAAAATGAATTTGCTCAACTATTATTACCCAGTTCATGCAAAATGTGGACTAGAGCTAGTGACATTAAACATATGATCTCTAGCCACTTTTATCAAAGAGAGTTCCCGAGGCACATCAATAAACCTTATATATCATGCACTACAGTGTAATAACTTCAAGAACGGCATACTTATAGCTGTCTAATCACAGAGAGCATGTGTTTTACCAACAGTTTTGACAAATCCATCGAGGGAGTATTTATCACATAGTTCATCTACCTTCTCTTTATATCCAGCTTCCATTGCAAGATATACCTGTTATAGAAGAACAAAGGTTAAAAGTGCATCACGAGCCATGTAGAAAGGCAACTATCAAGTCATTCTATGATATGAAGTAATCAAATCTAATCTCCATTTCACAAGTACGTAAAACAGAAGGGCAAAAATAATTCAATTCATTTTATCAAGGAACAGACCAAAAATTCTATGAGCTGTCTATCGCTGTTCGTTTTTGCCTCTGCAACGTCCCAGCATCCTTTTTCCACTAGCTTCTTTAATGAGCTGAGACACGTATAGATCACTTGGTGCGTCAATTAACTCAAGAATATATATAGTTTTGAAAATTATATAGAAAATAAACAAAAAGACCACGAAAAAGCGTGCTGCAGTACCTCTCTTTACATTTATGATACACATCTGGAAATTCCTCCCGAAGATTGTTTTTCTTGAGAATCGCATAAGCATTACTCATTAAGTTCAATTCTACATATTCCTTGACAAGTAAGCAGAGCATTGGCTTCCCCATAAACGTTGCCCACTTATCTGCTGCCTTAAATTCTTTTTCTTCAATCAACTTGAAGAGAAAGGAATCACTGGATTCTCGAAGAGAGAAGTGTTGCAATAAAGAGATAGCAGTTAAATATGACTGTGACTCTAACATCTGAAAGATATAGTGTTCGAGAAAAGTCCTAGCAGAATCACAATAACCAGAATCTTTTACTTCTGTGTTGCAGATGACTTTATCAATATCTGTTAACTGGATGTCAAAGGCTTCCACTAGCTTCACAGCTATCTTCTCATCATAAATAATATGTCCATTAAGAATATCAACAAGTAATTGAGCAGCTAAAACTTTTGCAGTTTCTATGTCAGCTTTGGTTGTCCCAGTTTTCAGTTGACGACGAAGGGAAGACACTATCAAGTGACCAAATCCTTCAGCATATGACTCGTATAGCGGCAATACATAAAGGCAGTGCGCAATGAATGTAGCTGGCCCAGGTTGTGGTGAATTCTGTAAAGCCTGGTGAACATGCTGTTGAAGAGCTCGGAACTTTTTTGATGCTTTCCATGTGCCTATATATCCAAATCCCATAATGAAAAACTATGCAAAATACTGAATGAGATAAACAGATAAATAAACAGTAGTTGGATGTGGATGAAGCTACAAATTTCAGTAATGGCCACCGCCTGAAAGAACTTGAGTAGTCAGGGACCAGTTATCTTTAGTAACTTATGTTAAATGAGATATTTAGCATATCCTGTTCTTTAACAAAAGGCAGCGGTACTTCCAGATATATTTGTTCTCATTCCTATTTCACTTTGAAGGGATAGAAAACTTGCAACACAGTAAAATATTTTATAGTCTAGGTGCATGCTCATTATATCAAAGACTGGCCATGCAGTTTGGTGTATTACACATGCCTAAAAGCCGCCTTCAGGTCACAAGAAACAATGTTACCTAGCAGAAGACAGGGATAAACCAAAAACATCCGGTTGTTACTGATTGAACACTAATCTGATAGCACACTACCTCAATCTCATAAACGAATGGACATTTTAACGTTAAATTAGGTTTATGCAGCATAATTTACTTGATTCAAGATAGAACCATACAAAATTTTATAGAGAGAATTTTTTTATAAATAAATGAAGTCAACACATTGAGAGGAGAAGGGAGAACCAAAAATTACCACACAGATAGCACTCTTTCAGGAGGTACAAAAATACTACTGGAGGAGTGTGGGATAAATCAGAAAACCCGTGTACGGTGACTGTCAATTCATCTCGTGCCTTATCGTCATCTTTGCAAAGCTTTAGAACATGTTCATCCACACCCATGCTCGCCACTGATTTTCCTTCTGGTGTAATATCAATGTCAGAAGAGTAAAAAAAGAGAAATTATTTGCATTTTAAGGCTCAAAAACACCTGGAAACAAAATTATTAAATCTTCAAAAACAATGTGCATTTCAGAAATGAAACCAGTAACAAGATAAGGTTGTATACAAGACCAACTGAACTACTTGTGAATCTATATCTGCTGCAACTTTTAGATCCCATTGTTGGGTGCATGAGATCTCATTTTCTTAAGCAAGTGATGCATGTCTAATGCCTTACAACAAAGATTTTATAGGCATCTTTTTCTTTCTTCAGTTAGTTCATTTTTTTAGCCATTTTCTTCCATGGGGTACATCTAGGACAACAAATATGGGAAATTAAGAGACTTTTACGTTTCTCTCAATTGCCAAAACGTGTTTGGGTTCAGCATTCACAAGTAACAAATACCTTTTGCATATTCCGCTATCTTGATCAGCTAACTAACAATTCATACCTTTTTCCTTTTGGAGCTTCCTAAGACATCGTTGATTCAAACAACCCCTCTTTCTGCCTACTTCATCTGATTGGGTAAATTTATGTTGCCTGACACCACCGCTCCAATGCAGCACTACTTAAACACAACAGGTCTACTAACTGTCAATCAGGCGACCCGGGGGGAATTGATATGAACTACTGACACATCGACGAGACTAGAGTTAATCTTCACAATTTTTGCAAATACAAAGACTACGCAATTAATGGTCAGTATAGGCCAAATTGCACTCAGAATGCATCAAAATACAATAACAGCCAACATTCACCGCACCAAAAACTTAAAATACAAACTGTTTTCAGCTCACAAAAACAGTAACTCCATACCAACACTATTCAGCACCATCGCTATTTTTTATCTGTTATAGTTCTGTATCTTTTCCTTTTATAAAGCCGATTACCTTTGAAGGAATCAAACAGTGTATCATCTTTTTCTAGTCCTATTCACACTACATATCTCCTCAAACCAAAGCCTCAACCATATCGTTGATCATCAAACACCACACAACACAAATCAACAAAAAAACACAAAGTCGACGCGAAGATACGAAGCTTACTTTCGAGATTCCGCCGCGGCAGTATCACACTCTTCTCTCCCCACGAGCGCCGATCTACAGCATACGTGTCGCTTCGTGCTTCGACTCTGATTACGTGGGCCAGGCTCGGCCCGCAAAACCCTAAAAGTCGTTCGGTCTCGCAGCTCTCGCGTCTCGACCATCGACGAGAACGTCGTTTTCGCTTATTTTGACTTTATTTATTATACTTTTTCTTTTCTTTTCTTTTGCTATAGAATTAAATTTCTTGAGGCACACGATTTTCTCCAAAAATAATTAATAATTAAAAAAGGAGAGAGGGTGAAATTCGTCGTTAAACTCACGACCAGAAAAAAAAAAAAAAAAAAAAACCTGAAGTTCTTCCCCCGCCTATGGATGGAATTTCTTTTAGAAATGTCACATTTTCAAACCAACTTTTCCAAACGCTTCATCCGAAAGAGACAAGAAAAAACACTTCTCAAATGTGGTGATGATTTTCACAGTACCGTTCTTATTTAATTAAACAGAAGACGGGGTCTTGTCTCCCGTTAAATCAAATGAGATCGGCATTGTGAAGATGATCTCTTAAAAAAATATCGAGATGGATTGCATAAATTCATGTATCACCAATTAAGTTAAATTTCCAGCACAATCAGCAAATTTCGATGAACCGGCTTGGTAAATTGATCTTAGCAATACTGGTCTCGTACGAAATAAAATTCTGTCGGATCTTTTCTTCTCTCCCTGACGAATTTCAAAACTCTAAACCCTAAATCCCGAAATCTCCTTTTCCAATTCGTCCCCAACTTGCTTCATGGAGGCTGATACACGAGGAAGATTCGAATTTGATTTTGAGGTAAGTGAATGAATGGTGCTTCACCATTATGAAATTTATTTGGAGAAAATATTGTGAAACTTTGAAGTAGATGAAATTAAAATTTGGGTTAATTGGTATGAAATTGGGAAATAAATCAGTTATGATTGAATTTATACGAATTGGTGTGATATTAATACTATTTACTACATATATTGAATTTAACAATAATATGTGTAGAAATTTTACGTACATGTCAACATTAACACTCAACAACCCTATAATTCAATTATGAAAATTTGTAAGAGACCGGTGTTGACAATAGTTTTCCTACCGACGGCGACACACTTAGCTCAACAGAACTTCCTTCCCAATTTCCACGCTCCTTCCGACTCTTCTTCAGTTCCACTTCCACCTTTTCATGCATCCACAATCTTCAGCTTCCGGAAGTCAACCATTCAAGCGTGCGGGAGAAGAAGAGGACTGACTGTATGTACATGTCCACGTACGACGACGAGGATAAAGTATTCAAATGTTGGATACGTGTCTCCCCGGTGAAGTCGAGTCAGTTTGATGTAATCTCGTGCAGATCCATGTCACTATCGTGTGGTCAGTTTAAATTGATTGGAACGGAAATACTCTGCAATTTCTCAGCTCATTTGGTTTTGCGAAAGGCACTGATGGGACGTGTTGGGTTCATGTATTTAAAGATGTGGATGATTTTAGGTCAGGTTAGTCGAGTCAGATTGAACAATTTAGTCTTAGATTCCGTAAGCTTAAATAATAATTTAATATGTTTAGGTGGGGGACTCGAAGTGTTAAAAAAAGGCTCAGATTTGGAGTTTTTGGTGGAATTGGGGCTGTTAAAAGTTTTTGAGGAGCATGTGTTTGACATTTGAGGAGTTGTGTGTAGATGAAGCTTCCATGTATCTTCCTGAGTGATCCTTGTAATCTAATTTTGGTATAGTATGTTATTTTGTGCTATATATATAGTGCTTGGTGGGATCTCATAACTGCTCAGTTCATCTACTTGATCAGGTTCTAGATATTGATGGTGCTGAAGCGAATTCCGAATGAGCGGGAGAATGATGAGCCCGAGCCATCAAGGCGTCGCTTAAGGTTTGGACTGTTCATTATTAGTAGGGGCCTGGGGAATAGATGTCTGTTTTCAGCATTCTGATTGTTGTTTTTAGCTTGACATACAGTCCTACGAAACTTTGTGGATATGTGACATCTGAGGAGCTTCAGTCAATCTTCGAACCACTCTTTAGAAAAACGGTAAGTGTAGCAGCAACTTTGGTTTGATTTAATGTTTCTTTTATGCGAATCTAACTGTCAATTCTGGTTGTAGAGCGAGTCTGGTTACTGACTTTTACCTTAGGACTTAATTAGTATGCCTTAAAGCAGTTGCATATGGTTGCATTGAATTACATTTTTGAGTTGTACAATTTCAGCGCTGTACCTTTTCATATGCTAATTTCCATTATAATTTTTCCAGAGATCTCTGCTGCGTACCTATTCCCAGAACAATGAACTGGCTTTTAATGATTTTTTTTCCTCGAAATGCCTACTCATGTATTTGTTGCGACCTCTTGTTTTTAGGAAAGTGCTTCAGTTGGGACTCCTCAAATGTGAGGTTTATGTAATGTGGTGCATGTGTAACATTACATATGTGTTTTCCAACCAAACTAACTGATAAAAGGAATCATGTATTTGTTGGACATTGTCTTTGTTTGCACGATATTTGCCTTTTTTAAGGGATTCTGGTTAAGTAGCGTAGTTGTGCTCTAACAAATTCATGTGACGGAAAATTCCTTTCTATGTCTAACTTGTATTTTTTTTTTTTTTACATAGAACTAGCCCATCTATATAAATCTTTTGAGTTACTTTGGTTGTCACCTAAATGCTCATGGTTTTATATTCATCCGAAGTTGCTAAGCCGATCTTACTTTGGTCATACCCCGTATTAACTTGTGTGTAGAACTAATCACTCTACCCCTATGCATAGACTTACGTAAAATTCGTTTCACAAGTCATTCACAGCATATGTGCCTATTCTGTTGTTAGAAATCACACTATTTTGAAGCTTTTGAGCATACACAAACAGTTTGCACAAAATATGGTGTAAAGTAAACCAAACAAGCACAACATCAGTTGTTATAAGATGCTTGCTTCTGAGTGTAAGCATCAGAGTGAAGTTGATATCATATTTCAACAAATGCATCCAAAATCCTTTGAGAAAGATATGGGACTAAGTACATGAATGGTGATTCAGTGGCAGAACCGGTAAAATCATAGCCCCTGTATTTTATTCATCAGGTGCGGGATGCAGTGGATGAATCCTTTCATGCGTTGTTCCCATTACAAAGGTTAGTATATTTGACCAGTGTGTGTGATGGACTTATGGGCAATGTTCGACATTGATCGAGGATTTTTGTTGTCTCCAATGAGGTTGAAGTGAGAGAACTGTGATCAATTGTGTACATTAATTGCATTCATAGATAGTAACGTAGTTTGCTCTGCCTTTTTTATTTGGATTTCCGGAGTAAAATCACTTTTCAATTAATGCTTCCTCTCTCTTTCTAATTGTATTTATTAAGTTAATTCTGTACATGATTGGCCTGCTTGATATCCTTTCTTTTATTATTACACCCTGACTTGAAAACCAGACTCATGCTCCTTCGTTGGACATAATCAAACCACCCATGTACTTTTTTGTCTTAGTGTATCTTATTATGTTACTTTGACAGGGGTGTCTATTCTTTCAGTCATGACGAGGCAAGAAGAGGCTGGATGTTGTGTTTTGTCAAACAGCCGCCTCCAAAATTTTTTACAGGCAACAAGGTAGAAGACAAGGATGGTACTCCACTTCAAGTAGAAATTGTTCATGTTGATAGCAGAACAAGAGTTACAGCTGCTCCCTTGTCTTCCTTAAAACTTGAAATTGTCGCCCTTGATGGTGATTTTGTTGCTGATCCACAAGAGGACCCAGGAGAAAAGTATTTCAATTCTCATATTGTTCGTGCAAGAGAAGGTAAAAAACCATTGATGACAGGAGAAATACATATCTTATTGAAAGATGGTGTTGGCATCATTAGGGATATTTGCTTTACTGACAACTCTAGATGGACTAGAAGTGCGAAATTTAGATTGGGGGTTAGAGTGCTGCAAAGCAGTTCTAAAAGATTCGGTGTTAGAGAGGCAGTTAGTGATGCCATCAAGGTCAAGGATCGACGTGGAGAGGGTATGCTCTAAAATTTTAGTTTCTTAATGGGTTCATATATTCATTGCTTGCTAACCTGCATAAGTTGGCTCTTGTGCTTTTGTATTGAATTTGCTTTCATGTGAAGGTAAGTATTTGCTTTTGAATTAAGAAATTGTTTCTTAGCCTACATGTAAAAACTTGAATATGTTGAGATTTTGTACTCTAGTTTTTTTGGTAGAGATACGGTATAATTTTCATTATACACTACTCTTACTTTTACATGCATATGTACATTGTTGGTGGTGGTGTTTGATACTGGACTGTTGCTCCCTGTTACCATCTTGTTTCAGAGCATTGTGTGTATAGTCTGAACAGACAGCTCACTGGAGTTTTTTAATGCAGCCTGTATGAAGCACCCATGTCCGTCCTTATATGATGAGGTGTGGCGTCTGACGATGATCAGAAGGAATGGAAAATTTCATAAACGATTGGAATCAATTAAAATTACAACTGTTATGGAATTTCTTCAGATGCTTGATGCGAACCCAGCTCTTCTGAAAGAGGTAATATGATGATCACAATGAAATTGTATTTTTGATCATTCAGGCTTACTTTTTTAACTTTCGGACTTGAGCTATATTTGTACTGGTCATTTGCTCTCAAATTTTGTAGACACTTAAGTGTGGCAACTCAACAAGGATTTGGGATACAATCGTTAAACATGCTACCTCATGTCTTGATAAAGGGAAATACGAGGACCTCAAATTGACGCCAAAGGCAGTTCGTTCCCTCGGTGATGATCTTGGAGGACATGTGCTTAAAGATAGGCCGTTTTCAAGAACTTCCCTCATGTACCCTTTTCAGCAAGTAGCTGATGATCTGTTGTTATACACTTCTAACAATGGGATCAATCAAGTCCCAGTTGATGGCGCACCAATTTTTAGCTGTGCAAATCTGCAGTCTGAACCATTAATGAATCCAAGCCTTCCTTTGCATTGTCTTGACTTCCCAATCACATATCCAGGTATAATACATGCATTTATCTTGGTAGTTTCAAACACTTGGTTATATTTTCATGCAACTTTACGAAGATAATGTCAATTTCACTTTTATTTTTCAGATCAACAAGGCCATGCCCTTTCTCCATTTGCGCCTTCGTCATCAAATTTTAATGGAATGGACAATCCAATGGAAGTTCCTCTACTCCACCCTCCTATATTTGATCCGCCCCAACTAAATAATTTCCTTACACGTCCTTCCAGGAAGATATCTAATGAAGAGTTGAGGCACTGCTGGCTCACAGAAGAGGCATTAAAAATGCCAACACAGCCAACTGTTCATTACATACCTGATGACTATGGGCTCTCAAGTCCTCTCCAATTCAGTGGAAGTTTCAGCGAATCAGACTTGGAGTTTCTTTCATCCTTTCTTCCATACAACGGAAGTCCCAAAACCGCTTGGTGTAAACTCAGGGCTGCTGTATTGTGTTGCATTCTTATCAGGCTGAGGGCCAAGAAAGCTGCAGCTAATTCTGTGTTCTCTGGTGGAGGTTTTCAGCAGAGGGCTCCTGCTCCCAGCACTATCTAATCCTTTGGAGCCTCATGTATCATTTCTCTCATTTTACTTTATTTATTTGTTGCATATTTTTTATAACAGTGTAAAAAGTGGAAACTCAGTTTCCACAAGCAGCCCAATTTGTTGTAACAATCTCATGTTTTTAATAAATTCTTATTTTCAGTTATGGCAAAGAATTTCTAAACAAAAGAAATTAAAATGTAAAGAAAATTCCACTAGAATCTGTTGGGCCTAACACATAGCCCAAGCCCGCCAACTTTGATGGCTCTATAACTAGTGTCAATTTCGTAATTTTCCTCAACTTCAGTGGCACTCGTAATTCGGCTCCATTCAAGTGTTTTATAGTACCGACATATACCTCATTTTTTGGATTTTTCAGCAAGGAGAAATGCTCTGGTCATCTAGTCTGACATTCAGCTGACTCCAATTTGTATGAAGTTGATGACACAATCTGAGTACAGCTTCTTGGTTGGACATTACATCTCATACCTGAAAAGGCAGTGATGCAGTTGGTAATCAGTTACATTGATATCATAAGACAGCTTATGAACACATGTAAATTTCCGAGTTCTATGTCATGTAATAATGCATATATGTTGCCACCAAAAAAAAAATCAGTCTATCCTGCCTGTAGATCAACTTCAGGAATTAGTCTTACTTCTTTTACACATTATGCTCATGCATTGCTAACCCTGGTGAACTTCGGGCTCATCTTCCAAGCCGAAAATGTGTCCTTTTGACTCAATGATACACTTAGACTCGCTTGGAGAAAAGATTAATACACATATGAGTGTATGTGAACATATAAAAGAGGGCTCACAATGACTAGAAGCAAAGACATGCAAGGACAGACAACTCACCTGAAGCGAAGGGCACCCAGTTCCCAGAAATCCCAAGCCTGCGTCATCCACAAATAGGCACTTCACCATCACCAAAATTTCCACCCTTTGTAATGAAGAGATGGAGGAAATGCCAAACTATTCAAAACTGGTCTCCAAATTCCATACCACTTGAATTCAGCATCACCTTTATAGCATCAAATCGTTCATTCAGTACTCAATAGAAGAGTATCTGATGCCTACAGAGAAGATGGTTCACCTGCAAATAGAAGATACGAAGTGACTTCAACCCCTGCATTTCCTCACAAGCAAATCTATCCCAATAATGCAAGTAATCTCCAGACACCATTTCAAGCTGTAATTGGAGGGCACGGTGGCTAAGACAGATTGCTGGAGGTTATGGTGTTCCTGTGAGTCTATCCTTCAGCACAGAATTCTCATTGCAAGCCTTGTACATTTTCTGTATAAACTCAGATGTTGTTCGTGATGGTGCAGGAGCCCTCCCCTAACATTTCTTACTATGTTAAGCAACTTGAAAATCTGAAGTCCATTAAGATAGGTGGGGCTCAGGTTTCTAAATCCTACTTGCAAGTCATTCTTGACAACTGCAAAAGACACGAGTAAACACAAACATTAGACAAATTCCTATGTAATGAGGGAAAATTTAGATTTTGAGTAGTTGTTGGAATTGCACGTGTATGAATTGGAAAAAATAACGTCAAGCTACCTGCCCTGAATGAAGACCAAGAGAGGAATATAAAGAAAATAATTATGACAAGCACATCTAACCTGTATAAGGGAAGAACACATAAAGGGAAGGTGCTCAAGTGCATTGCTTCCACTGGTCATTGGTAAGAGGCACTTCATGCAAGGCCGCCACTTTGTCAGTTTTACTGCGAGCATTTCTCGACAGGTTTGCACAATTGAATTCACCAACCTGAAACCAATAAAAAATGATAGGCAACAAAATGAATTGTTCTGTGAAATAAATAAAATCTAATTATTATAGCTTAACTGATTAGATAATTTAAATAGTCTCATTATGTTGCAGGCTTCAATTTGACAATCCATGTTTGTATTTATAAACTGATAAAATGCCATCAGTCAGATTTAGAGATTAAAACATTCCTGATATTTGATTTGGTATTTTAGTTCCAAATCAATATTAGTTTTACAAAATATAACCTCCTCCCACCCACATACAGCTCATAGTGAGTATCTGCAGATTCACCCAAAAATAGAAACTGTGCTCTGGACTTGACAACAAAAAAGTGATGTACAACAGAATACTAAACTAAAAGGGAGCGATGAATTCCGAACTGAAGCATCCCAACTTGAAGAATAGGAGGCTCCTATAATCTCTAACGATCTCTAGTATTTAGAGAGCGACAACAAAGATTTCATGTCGTTTGACTCACTTTTCCCTCCAGGCCTCTAGTTTCATAACCGACAATCTAATTTTTGAACCATATTTCCGTACTTGTTTATATATGCCTTTTCTTCTGTTTAATCTCGCCAGTAATACAACTCCAGGAGGAGGCTCCAAGGAGGTTAGGAAAAATATACCTTTACCATCTCTTCTTCTTCTTGTAAGGCTTCGATTCAAGGTTTCTAATTGGAAGCATTACAATGTCAACCTACGATAGTGAGAAGAAGAAGAGGAGGATTGTTATCATTAGCATCTCCTCTATCATTTTGATAGCCATGGTGGTGGCAGTTACTGTTGGTGTAAGTCATAGCTATCACAGTGCCCCAGCAAAAGCTGATCCCACAAAGGCTGCATCCTCCTCAAAATCCGTCACTGCATTGTGTCAAACTACGGACCACAAGCAAATTTGTGAAGAGAGCCTAAAGCCATACGCAGGCAACACAACTGACCCAAAAGAGCTCATCAAAATTGCTTTCAATGTCACCATGCAACATATTAAGGAGGCGGCAAGGAAGTCTGACGCTCTACGCAAACTTGAGAAGGACTCGAGAACAAGCGCTGCCTTGGAAAATTGTCACGAAATGATGGAATACTCCGTCAATGACATAAAGGCTTCCTTCAACAAGATCGGTGCCTTTGAGGCTTCCAATGTAGATGACATTTTAGCCGACTTGAAAGTCTGGCTGAGCGCTGCCATCACATACCAAGAGACATGCCTAGATGGGTTTCAGAACACAACTGGCACAGCGGAAGGAAAAATGAGGGATGCATTGAATGCCTCGTCCCAATTGACCAGCAATGCTCTTGCCATGGTTACACAGCTTTCTAACGTCTTCTCGAGCCTGCACATTCCTGGCCTCACTTCCCGCCGTTTGCTAGGTGCTGATGAATTGCCCATAGTGGGACATGACGATGACCAAGGTTGGTTTGATCAAGGACGGAGAAAGCTTTTGTCAGCTGACCTAAGTCGACTTAAGCCTAATGTGGTCATTGCCAAGGATGGATCTGGCGATTACAAAACCCTCACCGAGGCTGTGCACCATATCCCCAAGAAAAGCAACAAGACCTATGTGATCTATGTTAAGGAAGGTGTCTACAGCGAGCAAGTTGTTTTCAACAGCAGCCACACCAATGTTTTCTTGTATGGAGATGGACCTACTAAAACTAAGATCACAGGGAGCTTAAACTACGCAGACGGCGTGCCTACTAGCAAGACCGCAACAGTCAGTAAGTATCCCTAATCCAAAAACTATCTTCCCATAGATTCATATCATGATTTATCATTCAATCATATAGCAAAATTCATAGCAAGAACCAGGTTATATGAATTGAAATTTAATGAACGCAATTGTACCTGGTCTGCAGTTGTGCTGGGAGATTTCTTCATGGCAAGAAACATAGGGTTCGAGAACAGCGCAGGACCAGAGAAGCACCAAGCCGTGGCCCTCCGAGTCCAATCCGACTTCTCCGTCTTCCAAAACTGTCGAATGGACGGCTACCAAGACACACTCTACACCCACACCAAGCGCCAATACTACCGCGACTGCATCGTCACCGGCACAATCGACTTCGTCTTCGGCGACTCCCCAGTCGTCTTCCAGAACTGCACCTTCATGGTCCGCAAGCCAAACGACAACCAATTCAACGCCGTGACAGCCCAGGGCCGCAAGGAACGCCGCCAGCCATCAGGAATCATCATCCACGGCTCGAAAATCATCGCCGATCCCGAATTAGAATCCGTCAAATCCGACTTCAAATCCTACCTCGGCCGTCCATGGAAAGCCTACTCCCGCACCATCATCATGGAAACCTTCATCGACGACTTCATCGCGCCTGAAGGATGGACTCCCTGGGCCGGCGACATCAACACCCAACACTGCTTGTACGGCGAGTACCAGAACACCGGACCTGGCGCGCCAATCAAGGATCGGGTGAAGTGGAAGGGGATCAAAAAGATCACCAAAACGCAGGCCGTCAAGTACACCGCCGATTACTTCCTCAGTGCCGCGAGGTGGCTGCCGCAGCTCGGTGTGCAGTACACGCCTGGTTTGATAAACAAAGCGTGAATGAGAAGCTGAAGACGAAGACCAGAGACAAGTCAGCGCTTGGTCAACTATAGATTTTGACCATTGAATGACTGTTTGGTGGTGGAGCTTTCCAACCTGAGAATTGTATTCGGTGACCGTTAAATAATATCTACAATTTAAAAATGCGTACTGGGCTTTGTTGGGCCAAAATTAAGCCGTTGGTAGTCAGGCCCAGTAACTTCCCCAAATCCATCTATAAATTCCAATCCAACAAATTAGGGTTCATCAGCTAAAGAATGGTTGGGTTGATTTCACGACGTTGTCCCTGTGTGCGGCATCGATTTCATAGTTGTTGTCTGTGACTGGGTTTTGATGTTAGAGCATTTGTTTGATATTTCATCGCACTCAGTTCTTCTCTGATTTCATACAATGATTTCCGAGATTTTATCTGTGCGTAAAGCGATTCATGATCCTCTCTGCTTGAGCCTTCCCCAGATTTGTCAATGGAGATGAGCTCCAATGTTATTGGATTACATCCTAAGCTCGTTTCTTTTCATTAACCTCTCGTTTTATTGTATCATTTAAAGCGCATGAAACATTTAAAGCTGTAATTTAATTGGGTTCCTTCTGCACTATGTCATGTAAAGCCAGTTTTGATAACAAATATGTATTGGTGGCTGTAATTTGACCAGGGTTTCCTATGTTCATAATCACTTTTTCTGAAGATGCAGCGGTATAAAACATGTATAAAGATGAATCTAAGATGAGGTTGGGACCGATGAATCTAAGATGGAGTGCTGATGAATCTAAGATGGGGTTGGGAGAACTGAATGAGAATGTGGATGCCATCAAATGCAATAACAATCTTTCTGAATTTGAAATACCAAATTTTGAGTATGTGACTATCAAACTGTATAAAGTACTTAACGTTGAGCAAATCACATATGGGAAATGGAGCTGAAGCAACTAAGGATTTAGAGATTGGGGTCGAGTTGAATCATCATCCTCACCCTGGTTTTCAGCAATGTTGGAACCAATTACCCTAAGCCAGCACATTGTACTTCTTGAGGTATTAGTGAAATAGTCAACACTGTTCATGATAGAGTATCTCTAAACCGCGTATATGACATCACCTTTTGTATCGAACGTCGCTCCAATTCTAATTTTCCAATAATTGCTCTGTCTTCTACACAGGAACTCGTTATCAAATTCATTCGCATCTCACGCCGATACATCTGTAAATTCAGGGATATCTCATACGAGGTGCGGTTCTGGAACGTTAGGGTCACCTCTCTATCCATTTCATCTAACAATTTCATCTTGTCCCTATCAAACTCATCTCGTACTGGCATGTCTTAGTGATTCGAATGTGAACATAACCATAAAGTCAAATTTAACGTCCTCAATTCTATTACAACACCTCCAAATGATATGATGAATCATCTGAATAACTTGACATTTCATAACAAATTATTGCATACTAGCTCAATTTGGATTTCTAATTATACTTGATTTCCACAATATTACAAATACATATTATATCACTGTATCAAACATATATGAGCCACCATTTACTTAACAAATGATACCTGAAGTCAAAATCAATAATTTATTTTTACCTTAATTTATAACCTCCAAATAGCTCGAAAGCACAAGTTATCAACTGAAAGGAAGAGAATGGAGGGGGAAGGGAAAGGATCGCAGGGGATAGATATACAGAAACACGGGAAACGTAAATGAATGAGAAATTATGATCGAAGGAGAGCCATTTATGGGCAAGATTTTCAATGAGGCCGGCAATATCATTGCCGGCCTCCTTATTGATCAACTTGGCCATGTTGTTCGACAGCCGGATCTCATAATTATTCTGCAAAAACTTGTCGACTTTTGAATAATATGTCCAATTTGATCAATAATGAGGCTGACAATATCATTCCCGGTTTCATAAAGACACCGATAACAACATCTGCGGGGTGAGATGCGGCGGCTAACATGGCAAATTGGGTGACACGTCGGCAGTTTTTGATCAAATCTGCCTACTTGTTGAGAAATGCAATAAATCGATAATGGTGTTGCGAAAATAATAACAAACGCACATCCGTAAAAGGCAATTTACAGAAAACGTATTTTGAAAACTTAACCGCCTAGGGCGCATTTTAAAAATTTTTCTCCAAAATACTCCTAAGTAAAAACACAGCAAACTTTTAAATTCGTACCGAAACGACTACAGCTGCAGCTACGAAGACGGCGGAATGTAAATATCGTTAGGGTTTCGAATTTGTAATTGCGCTTCCATTATGGGCCGTACTGACAAGGGGACCTATTTTAGCCCAAATTAAACTGGTGGGCTAAATTGGGCATCGATTCGATAAAATACCAGAAATCGACGTCGTTTTAAAAAATTATACAAACTTAACCAGTTCCAAACAAGAAGAATAGTTAAGCAACAGCCACATTAACGATTGCTGATTCCAAGATTAAAACTAGCGACGCACCAAAATATTGAAAGAGAGGTCATCACAAGGAAACTTGGAACAAGTAGCAGTGGACAAAAACTTTAGTCTTAACAAAATTTGTTGCAAACCAGACATCCAATTAGTTCCGGATGCTCTGGAGGGGTAGCCGGCGACTCCACCCCTCTAGGGCCAAAATCGAGCTGATAACAATAACTGATCTAGTTCATCCTCCTGACTAGTTCATTGATTTTATCCTCGCGGTTACCGGCATCACCACCTTCCACATAGTGGTTTCTCTTCTTCTTTAGACCGCCGGATGGGGCACTGAGCTTAAATGGCCATAAGAAGTTGTTGGCTTGTTTAAAATGTGGCCCAACTGTCATGATTTCATGGATGAGGTCTTCAGTGCAAATTATCCCATATTTCCCAAGTGCCTACAACGAATCATATAAAGGAAGAACTCAATGAAAGGTTTTTCTGCAAATTTCCACTGGAGACGTCAATCAATAGGATGCAACTGAGGCTGGGCTAAGAAGAAGCAAATATTACCTGCTCCACAATTGAGTTATCAGTTAACGCAATGCGCTGCTTGTTCAACTTCCCATGGCCTCTCTTGTAAATCAGTTCCTTCACACTTTTCAAATTGGGGTACCTATAGATGAACAGCCGCTGTTAAATCATAAAACAAACATGCAAGTTACTATTTGACTGAATGAAGAAGAACAAGACACTAGATAGGTTCTTCAACAAAGAAAATTCCATTTAAGCTAGACGAAATGTATGTTTAAAAATTACTCAAATACACATGTTAATCCCTCCAATCTGAAGCTTTGAATTTTCACATCAATCTAACTCGGCTAATATGAATATTATCGTTAACACCATCAACTAATGCATTAACCTACCCATAAGTCACATATGGCTCCACCCTCTGTAGCATGTTCATTGTTGCTTTGTTCACTTTAAGGAACACGCCATTAAAAATCTACAACATACAAAACAAAAAATTAGACCACAGATGCATACCAATAACAATATGGAATGTATGAACAGAAGAGGACCTTTTTTAATACACAGAATTATGACATTTTTGAAAAATAAATGTGTAATTGGAAACCTGTCTTAGACGAAGAAGCTGCAAGATCTTCTTTGTCTTGGGGTGCATTGCATTGATACTACATAAAATAATAAAAGGACTTGAGCACTCAAACACATATATGTAGACCAACACACATCAAAGCAAAGGCATCATTGCACCCAACTCGGATACATATATAAAAAAACAAGTTGGATATGTTAGCAAAAAATGACAAGCTATAAGTGCAAGTTTCCACATTTTTACATGAACAAATTCTGATTCTACAGCTAAGATTTTAAGTTACACAGGCAATATCCAATGTGTTGCTAGAACGAGAAAAATTCAGTTACGCCTTAGTCTCCCAATGAAGTGGCTTACTATCCAGAAGGTTATCCCTGCTATCTATACAGATTATACTCATGAGTAGAACCGCTACAGATCGATCTACATAAAGACTATTTTCAAAAACCTAAAAAATATCCAACAGAGCAGTCATCTAACCCGCGGATACGTATGATGAAGATGAGCTTGGCCTCAGGGTTCACATAGAATCCTCCTTTCAACTTGGCTTCCCTTTTTAACCTGATCAGCTCCTTCTCCTGAGAAATATATAATCAAAAACTAATTCAGCTCAGATTTCTAAGCTACGGCGAAACAAACAACAACGCGATCGACATTTTTAGTTTCGCCGAATAGAAAAAAAAATAACATCAGATTGGGATGTCATCACCTGCTCAGAGTATTCCTTCGCGTACTTCTCAGCCCGCTTGAAGATGACTTTCCGGTTCTCAGAATTGTGAACCTTCTGCTTCTCTAGCGCCTCCTTCTTCGCCAAAGCCCACTCCTCATTCCTCTTCTGCTTCTTCAAAACCGACTCCGGCACGACGACTTTGCTCTCCACTGCAGCCATTGCTCAATACAATCGCAAAACTCAGCGATCCACAGACAATAACGCTGGCGGCAGAGTCTGGTCACAATGGAACTCCAGTTAGGGTTTCGAATCAAGCATAAATTGAAAGAGTGGGGAGGGCATTCTGGAATTTTGTGGACTTGTTGGGCTTAGCTTTTAGGCCTAGTCGGATTGCCACTGGGATTGGGATTATTTACCGCAATGCTATTAGGCCCAGTGGACCGTATTCAATTACGGAACCTATTTATATGGGCCTGTTACGCAATATATGGCCCAACACCTTCGGAACACCTTCCTTACGTCAATTAGGGTTTCACTGCACACACAAAATTTCGGCCAGTGTTCATCATTACGTTCCGCTTCGCTCATCCAGGTAGAATCAATCTGCTGATTGGTTCTCTGTATATCTAATTGCCTCCTTAGAACTTCTACTACGCGTCTCCTTGTTTTTTTTTCTGATTTTTTTTTTACTTATTGCCTGGAGATTTTGGAATCGAGGGTTTTTGTGGTGTGAAGCTGATTTGCGAGGATGCAGAACGAAGAGGGACAAAACGTCGACTTGTACATCCCCAGGAAGTGGTGAGTGAGCTGCTGATTTTTATTCAATTTTGTTTGATATGATGAGATTGGAGAATGAATTTGTGTGATTTGATTTGATTTTTTTTTTTTTTTTGATGCAGCTCCGCCACCAACAGGCTGATCACTTCAAAGGATCATGCTTCTGTGCAGATAAACATTGGGCATTTGGATGCCAATGGTGTATACAATAACCAGTTCTCCACTTTTGCTCTCTGTGGCTATGTTCGCGCTCAGGTACTTGCTGCATCTACTTATTGATATATGTTGTTGTTCTTTTTGCGTGGTTTAGTGCTTGAACAGATTGCTTGTATGTTTGACTGTAGCAAGTGTGAATCTATGTGTAAACAATCTCCCAAATTTGCATACACTATTGTTCGCCGACTTGGTGTCAAAATTGCTTGAATACAGTGAGATTTATGGTCTGTTCTACCAAACAATTTTCAGCTATTGAATTCAGTATTCAATACTCCTATTAAAGTTAGCTTCAGTTAGTTAGTTCAATAGAACGGACCTAAGTTTCATCTGATATCAATTGCAGCGCTGATCGCTGCTGTGCGTTACAGTTTATTTTGGGCTTGATTTTGCAACATCCAAATATCATAACTTAAATTAGGGGAGACTCGCTATTATATGATTGTCAGTGGTTGTAGAATCGTTCAATGACTACTGAATTATGTGCTGTTTTTGATAGACGAGTTTCTATTCCCAGTTTGCCTTTTATGCAACTAGCGAATCAATGTTTCCAAAATTAACGCGGGGTCCTTGAATAAATAAATGAAGTTTTGCCTTTTTGGACATTGCCGCTGATATAGGCAGTATTTTTACCGTTTAAATGCAACCTGCAGGGCGATGCTGATAGCGGCCTTGACAGGCTCTGGCAGAAGAAGAAAGCTGAAACCCATCAGTAATCAGCATTCCACCACATAGTTGCTCTGCTTCCTCATTTCTGTTGCCAGATGAACCATTAGACATTCGAATGTTTTTCTTGTTTTTCAAGTCATGTATTTCATTGCCAGATTGTTTCTTTCAATTCTAAAGATATGCTTTAACTTTTAAACAGTAATTTCATGTTTTCCTACCGTATCCAAATTTACTCTATTAACTCTAGGTCATTCTCAACTACAACAGGTCCTAGAAAAAGAAAGGAGTTATTTCTATAGGGTTGCATGGACACGTCAGCGGGCCAATAGCAAAGCATCAATTGCGAAATTTGACGTCATTAAAAAAAGTAAAATAACTTGACAATTAAATCCAGTTTTATTAAGGCTCGTTTGGTGTAACAGCACATCTGGATCTATAACGTGGCTGAAATCCAACCGCACACTACGCTCGCGCTCTTTGCATGGGTCACAACAGATTATAAGATCGCCTTGGCTTCAAATGTCGTCGTTTTCCATCTTTCGCGCGCTAAGTTCAGTTGTTCTACAAGCTTCTGCATCCAGTGCTCGCGTTTCCTAACTCGATGAGTTTACTTCCCGCTCCGGCGAGAGTCGCTGGAAGTAGTAGTGGAGGCGGGAGGAAGAACTCCGTGTCGAGATCTCTCAGGGCCGGACTTGTTTTCCCGGTCGGAAGGATCGGAAGGTATCTGAAGAAGGGTAAATACTGTGAGAGGCTGAGCAGCACTGCTCCAGTTTACTTGGCTTCTGTTCTTGAATACATGGCTGCTGAGGTACGATCAAGTTTGAATTTGATTATGTGCCTACTTGATTCTTGGTCATTAGATCGTTCTTGTCACGGTTAGTTTAGAGTTGTGATTCGGATCATATGAGTTGGACGTTCTGTTACTGAAATCTTGTCTTTATATTGTTGACTTGATTTGAGGTTTTGGTGCTGAGTTTCGATGCTTAGTGGTTGGTTGATTCTTTAAATTAAAGTCTTCGGTGCTACTTTGAGTTTGGGGCTCTGGATATAATATATGGCGTCATGATTGTTGACGATTCTTGATTGGAGGCACTGGTCTCCAGTTTTGATACATAGAGTTTGGATGGTGGTTAAACTCGAGTCCCAACGGTGGTCTTTGACTCATATGTTCTTGAACTGAGATGGAGCTATGTACTCTTGTGGTTGCTTAGTTTGAGTCTCGGGTGTTGTGTTTTGATGTTTAGAGGTTTGATGATGCTCAAAATGGAGTTTCGGTTGTAAAATGCTTTGGGTAAGATTCAGTGGTATTCAATATTTCCGGGGATGATCTTTTGATGCATGATAATGATTGATGGTTAGGTGTTGCATAATGTCTCAGTTTGATGATATGTATTCTGTACAGTGCTTAAATGTATGGATTAGGAGTTGAGATTTCATTTCCGTTCTCACAAACTGCAATTCAAAAATCAGGTTTTGGAATTGGCTGGAAATGCTGCGATAGACAACAGTAAGAAACAGATAACACCTAGGCACATAATGCTAGCTGTGAGGCACGATGATGAATTCAGCAAGCTGCTTAAAGATGTCACCATTGCTCAATCTGGTGTTATTCCAAACATCAACCCAGTCTTGCTGCGAAAGAAGAGCGATGGACCCGGCGGAGCTGAAGCTGCGAAGCCATCGCAGGCCAAGAAGTCACCTGGAAAGACTGCCAAAAAGACCCCCAAAAAGACCGCTGTCGACAAGTCTCCCAAAAAGACTGCTGCCAACAAGTCTTCCAAAAAGACTGTCAACAAGGCCAAAGCCTCTAATCGACCAAATCCTTGAAGCACCTTTATGTGATCAGTCTCTCGAGATCTTCCTAAAAAAGTCTCCATTTCACTGCTTTTTTCATTCTATGGTTGATGTTGTTCAGAAAGTAGAAGTGAGTTGTAAATGAGTAGAGCAGTTGCAGGCATGAAATCTATCTCCTGCTGGACCTCAAATAGTAGTTAGTAGTAGCACATTGCAAGATAAAGGAGAGTTGTATCATCTGTCATTTGCTTCTCATCATCTCTTTGTTTGACTGAGATGAATAGAATAAATTCAGTTTTCTTCTTCTTTCTATTTATTCTGGAGAGAGAGAGAGGGAGCCACTGAACGGTGTCGCGTCGTCTTCTTCTTCTTCCTATGCTCCAGCCTAACATCGATCAATCATGATTCGTCAGTCTCTGGTGAGAAAATATCCACTCATCGATTCGTCTCGACGCTTTTTTCACAAAATCATCTCTCGTGAATTCATCGTCTTCTCATTTGCAGAGGAGGATCCGTCGCCTTGCAGCTGTGGCTGCTGCTTCAGGTTCTGGATTCGCATACTGCTCCAACTCCGGCAACGACACTGGTGAGTTGCTCCACTGTTGATTCTTTGTGTTTGTTCTCTTGTTTGGTTATCGTTATGCCATGGATTTGTGCATTGCCATACTCCATCCTCTCAATCTTAAGTTTCAGATGCGACCTTGTAAACGGGAACCCTGGAATTGCCTGTTAATGTGGGATGATTATTTTTCACTTTTCCTGTGCTAGTTCATGTGGAAGTTTCTAATTTCTGAAGCTCTTGTTGACTTCTGTGTATATATTATATTTTTTACCCAAATTAAACGTTGCTTACATTGTATCTTCCCCTCATATATCTTATGGCAGAAAACACAGTTCCTGGTAAATTGAGACACCACTTATCATGGTCATTCTGGATTCCGCTTGCCGAAATTATGTCTACTACTACATTAGAGCCTTCACTTCTCTCAGCATACGGTGCGAAACTATATATAATATGTAACTCTCTAATTCAATCTTGTAATGTTTTTGTATGAGATGCTTATAGTCGCGTATTGATGATTGTAGGAAGTGTGCCTCCCATTCCCGAGGTTTCAAGGGTCAATTTTGTTTCATCCGTTGATTCTAGTAATAATTCTGAGTCAGGGGATGGCTCGAACAAATCCATAGTCACCGCCGCTGCTATGGTTGCTCCTGCTGTAGTCATCATATCCATCCCATGTAAATCTATATTTTCATATTGGTTTAACAAGTCAATTTTTTTAAGTGTTTAGTTTTGCTCATTGTTTGTAATGAATTATTATAGGGCGTGATGAGAAGAATTCAGGGGCCAGTTCTGGATCTGGGACTATTATTGATCCAGATGGAACTATTTTAACTTGTGCTCATCTTCTGGTGGATGCTCATGGCCGACGAAATACTTCTGCTGGAAAGGTCAGCAATGACTGTTCTTAAGCTATTGTGCATGGGTTGGACGATCAACCTTCCATGTGTTTTTTGTTCATTGCTGGTCCTAATTCCTACACTGCAAGTATGTCAGGTCAAGTACCCCATATGCATTGCACGATGGGAATCTTCAGAGTAGGCCTATGTAGGGTGCCCTAAGACTATTAAATTTGCATCACATGTCTCCCTTTCTGGTCTTATAAACTGTGGCTTAAAAATACCCTGCAATGGAACATATGCACTAACTTAGAAATTCTTTGAGGAGTACAGTTTCATACATATTAGTAAGTTGATATGTAAAACTAGCTGTTGGTTGGTTTAGTGAAAGCTTATTCCTAACACTGTTCCTCATTTACGGTAATCATCAAATGAATGACAGTGTCAAATTCCCATATCTTGCAGTTTTACGCTGTAAAATTTTATTTCAGCCTAAACTCAGTGTTCGGTTGTTCAAACAATTAGTTGTTGATAAGGAGGCAGATAACATTCATTGAAATGATAATCTGTTTGGTCCCAGAAGTAGGATTCAGTATGCCTTGATGACTAGTTTATATGTCCCTGAATTGATGCCTTCTTCAGGTTGATGTAACTCTGCCAGATGGTCGGACATTTGTTGGAAGTATACTTAATGCAGATGCACACTCTGATATTGGTATTGTCAAGATAAATTCAAATAGTCTACTACCAGTTGCAAAGCTAGGATCTTCGCGTAAACTTCGTCCAGGGGATCCAGTAGTCACAATTGGCTGTCCTTTGTCGCTCCACAATACAGTTACTGCTGGTATTGTCAGGTACTCCGATGTTTCCTTGCACTCAACATGAAATACTGAAGCCTTTTTGTACCAGTTCTATACTTCTATCCCTTTATCGATTAATTGGAAAGTCATTGAACAAGCCTGATGTTTTCAGAAATAACAATGATGATGATTTGCCTATTTCACAAAAGGTATCTTATTCACCACTAAATTATTAGAGTGAAACCATCAATGTTTGCTAGAAAAAACTTACTCAGGCTGGCTGATCTTTTTCATAACCATGTAAATTAATATTAGCGAAGAAACCTGGAATGTTAATTTCTTTATTGTGAACAAAACACAGCTATATAACATACATTATTCTACTAAAGCTGAAATAAACTGCTTGTTGCATTTTCTCATGGTTCAAATAGGTTTAACATTCTTACTGGCCGTAAGTTATTAGCTGATTTCTAAACCCTATACCTAATTTGATCTCCCTGAATAGCTTTCTTGATCGCAAAAGTAGTGACATTGGCCTTGGGGGTATGCCAAGAGAGTACATACAAACAGATTGCGCAACTAACAAGGTACAGAAGACTATCTAACAATTTTCTGATATCCGTTTGCTTTCTTTAAGGGTGATCATTGCAAATGTTATTATGAAATAAAGCCTAATGTTTCCGGATATGCTCAGTAAAAATGCTCACTCTCTTACTTTTGCATATTTGACACCCAAAAATATTGCTCATTTATCATAATTTTTCTTTAGGGGAACTCTGGTGGCCCCCTTGTTAATCTTGATGGGGAAATTGTCGGGGTACATATAATGAGTATACATACTGCAAGCGGATATAGTTTTGCTGTGCCGATTGATTCAGTAACCAAAATAATAGAGCACTTCAAAAAACATGGGTAATGATCATCTCTCTTTGACATATATGGTTTTTGTTCATGCAATATTTTTTCGAAGTATATTCATCACCTCTTGGTCATATGCTACTGCAAGTGGATATAGTTTTGCCGTGCAAATTGATTGGTCAGAAGATCCCTTGCTCCTATTGGGTTCTCTGATCCTAGCTGTTGGCTAGGATGTTTACTCGCATCATCTTCTCTATTTCGTCTCTTTCTGCACTTTAGTGACTAGAAATTGCAGGATGATGATAAAAAATAAATATCATTTTGCTTCATTCTTTATGTTTATTGTAGGAAGCTCTTACATGTTAGAGCAGGTTTAATTTGCTAGCTTTTTCTCATCATGTTTGCTTTTTTTAGATATCATTTTAAAATTTGCCTTTTGTACGAAGCTCTTACATGTTAGAGCAGGTTTAATGTGCTAGCTTTTTCCTATCAATTTAGATATCATTTAAAATTTTACCTCTTGTAGGAAAGTTGTCCGGCCATGGCTCGGATTAAAATTGATTGATCTCAGCGAGATGATTGTTGCACAACTAAGACAAAAAGATGATATGTTCCCCAACGTCAAAGGAGGCGCCCTTGTGGCAGTGGTATGATTTTTTATACATGTCATCATACCCTCAAGTCTTATCCACACCAGCACAACACACAATCTGTGCTCACGTTGTGTATTTTGAAACACCCCATAGTCTTCAGGCTGTAAGATGTTAGTAGTGTCCTTTACCATGCTGGCTGATTAATTCAGTCCTTTTGCTCATCCCTCCTTTACCTATAAATTTGTGGGATGCATGACTTGTAAACACCTTGACTGCTTTTTGTCTCTTGTAACCCACAAATGGTTAATTCTTTCAGTTTTTTTTTATAAAAACAAAACAGAATGTTTAATCAAAGGTTGCTTGAAAGGCACATTATACAACTGATAGCATGTGTGACCATGTTCCTTTTATTCACAGAGAAATTTTTGTGAATCTCTGCATCGTTTTTCTTTTCATCCTACCCGGGTACAATTACAGGTTATTCCAAGATCTCCAGCGGATGTTGCCGGTTTCTGTCCAGGGGATGTTATTACAGAAATTAATGGGCAAGAAGTCAGAAATTCAAGTGAGGTAACTTTCAATAAATATCCCTGCTCCAATCCTTTCTGTTGATGGTATTTGTCCTGCTCACCTTGTTTGAAGGAGGCTCACTCACTATGATTTCCAACAACCCTTTACTTTATATAACATGAATTATTTTCAGATCGCCAGTATATTGGAAAACATGATAGGGCAACCCGCAACCGTTATTGTGAGAAGGACAAAGGATTGTTCTGTGTTACTGAATGTAGTAGCTGAGGAGGCAATGCCAGATTTGTGACATGTTATCCTTTCAAAGAGGATTTTCAGATGCATCATTCTTCAAGAGTGATTTTACACACACTTGCCAATGTAATTGACAGCAAATCACCATCAGACTCCAATTTAGCACATCACCAGGGAGATATGAATGCATCACACTGTTCTGAGCAAACTAAATCCAAAATTAAGGAATTATAATTTGATATGAATTAGTTCTAATAGGCATGTTTTATCACCATCATTTACAGAGACCCAAACTCCACAAACCACGACTGAAATTAAAGAACAGAAACAAACACAAAACAATAGTGGAAATTATAATCAGAAGTCGAACCCACCATCCATGGCATCGTCAAATCCAGCATCATAAGAAGCCATGTCACCCACATCTGACACCATATCCCCAATCAGCAACCCACCCAACAACCCTGCTCCGATCCCCAGCCCCAATCCTGCTCCCCCCATCTTGTTCTTCTTCTTCTGGGGCTGCACCATCTGCGGCGGTGGAGCTCCGGGATACCCACCATAACCCGGCGCCGGGGGATACCCATACGGTCCTGGAGGTGGAGCTCCGGGATACCCATATCCTGGCTGCGGAGGCGCGTATCCTGCAGGAGGATACCCTTGTGCAGGTGGGTACCCTTGTGCTGGTGGATACCCCTGTGCTGGTGGATACCCATACCCGGCCTGCTGTGGGTAAGGACCCGGCCCGTATTGAGGTGGAGGAGGATGAGGATAATGACCCGCACCGGGAGCGAAGGAGCTCGGCCCGGCTGCCATGGTGGGCGGATAAGCCATCACAGGCTCGTGAACATTCTTGCCGCCCGTGTTATCAACGGTGAACTTCTCTCCGACCTTGTACGAGAAATTAAGCGTTCCTTTGGACTTACCTGACGGCGCCTTGACGCTGTAGCTGAGCGACTTCTCCGCCTTCTCGGCGCTGCCGTCCTCCAAAAGCTCCTTGACCGGAACATAAACCTCGCCGACTTCCTTATCGCCAAACGGCTTCTCCGCCATGATCTTGAACACGAGGGTAACGTTGTTGTTCTTCGCCAGATCCTCGTTGATGACGAACTTCATCGGTTTGCCTTTCCACTTAGGGTTCTTGCCACCGTCGGTGTCGACTTCCGTTTTCTGCTTCGAATTCGGTTCTCCCGAGAGCGAAACGGATACGTACGGATCCATCTTGCCGATCAGGTTCAGCTCCTTCAAATCGGTTGCCGAGTGGACGAAGATCTCCAGATTGCGACACTCCATTCTAGGGTTCCTTGAAAATCGAATCTCACAATTCCAAGATGAAATTGGTGTCGAAACTCACCAGAGAAATTCTTCGAAGGACGACGAGAACACCGATCGAGGGATCAACCTGATGATTGCGATCGTAACTGAACGATTGAATCGAGAGAGGATGACGGTGATAATCTGAAGATATACGCGACTATTTCCAGAGAAGCTCCTATTTATAGCGTGGAGGCAGAAAGAGGAAATTGACTAGAAGGCATCCTCGGTCGGACCGTGACGGTTCGGGATTGCGAATTAAGGAAAAAAACGGCTATTTTTAAGGGAATAATAGGAAAGAGGAAGGAAGGTCGGTCGAACCGCCTCGGTTCAGTAACCGCCTCGTTAATAGAAAGGTTATGGACGCGCAACGGCGCAAAGAACGCGGTCGAAGCGTGTGATGAGGAATCTTAACACGCGTGGGAATTAGAATATTCCCTGTTGATGCTTTGTTCTGGAATTTATCTGTTTTTTTTTTAAATAGAAATAGAAAATTCTGGGGACAAGTGGATGCACTGAACAAGGTGGCCACCCACATTAGTCATACCTAGGCTAGCTTGGTACCATTTCAGACATGATCTCCGGAACAGCTTCTAGTACTGGTTGAGAGCACGAGCATCATCTAAAGAGACATCCAAGTTGTTTGGACATTTTTGTTTCTCATTGGTCGATTCGTCCTTGATCAGAAATATTATGATATCCATCATCATCGGAATGAGGATCATCTGAATCAGAATCATCAAACTTGGCACCCTTGTTCTTGAATTTCTTCCACCAGGAGCGGATGGTGGATACCCGAGTGGCGGTGCTGCATAATACATTGCATGATGTCTGAGAAGGTGGAGGATAAGCAGCAGAAGTAGTGTTCGTTATTTATAGATGATGTAGCTACTTCATCTACACAACAGTTAGTAAAAAAGAGTAAGAAGAAATTACTGGTAAAGCAAATATAAGATAGGAAGAATGAGGATGCAGGGATTTGTAAAATAAAGGAGCCATAGAGTTCACACAATGTGTTTGTTACAAAAAGGACTCTGCTCTATTCAGAGGGAATGGTAAGGGACGTAACCCAGGTGTGCCTTGATGTTGCTCACAACTTCATTGCATCTTCTCAGCATGCCTAACAGTTCCTTTGATATATCAACCGACCCTGCTGAACCCGAGGGGCCACCATAGTACTCGCCGCCCACGATTTGGGGAGCTGGTAACGTGAACTGACGTGGCAGAAGCATATTAGTAGGAGGCATAGATGATGATGAAGATGATGGCGATGATGATGATGGAATGACCTTTTGCATATTTCTACTATTATAATCCATAGCAACACTAGTCGAATTAGTAGCAGAAGAAGGTGCACGAGAATCACCAAAACTAGCAATGTTGTTGTTGTTACCGTTCACAAAGTTTCTGGATGCTTCTTCACCTCTCCTACTTTCCTCCCCATCCAGTACAAATTTTACGCGCACACTTGCCCTGCTAGGTGCTGCTGCCGCCTCGTCCGCACATGGCTTTTTCAAGATAGACTTCAGCTGAGACGGGGATGGCAACGGTGGCTGATACCGTGGAAACTCCGGTTGATAAGCTTCCTCCTTCGTTTCTTCTTTGGTTTCTGGCTCGGGGACTCCAACTTCCCTAAGCTGGCATCTTATATTTCCATTGCCGAACAGGGATGTGTTGGACGCTGCAAACTCATAAGCTTTTTGGGCATCAGCTTTGTAGCGGAACACGACACGGCATGTTGATGACTGCCAAAACACTCTCATACTGTCCAAATCCAAGGGTCCAAACCTAGCAAACCGTACTTTAAGTGCTGCAACAGTGGGCATAGCTGTTCCTTGAGGAAACTTTAAAACCAACATGGTTGGCTCCGGTACTCTTGGGGGAGGCTGAACTCTCCTGGTAGGAGGAGCAATTTTGCTCATCTTTGGTTTCCCCAAGATAGATGTTTCCTTCTCTTTCCGACTGGGTTCTAAAGTTTTTCGACCAGCCTTTTTCTCATTAGCTAATGGCCTAATATCACTGATTTTCTTTGACTTCTTCGTGGCAATCTCATCCTGGCGATCCGGTAGGGGGCGCTTCCGTCCACCTTTTGTGGGGTCATCTGGCCTGCCAGGCGGCCTGGCAGGTTTCTTGATCGGCTTATCTTTACTATTTGCGCTGTGAACAATATCAGGAAGAGTACCAATTGTTGCGGACTTACTACTCTCTGCATTCACAGAATCAGACTCTCCCTTGGGAGCCAACAGTAGTAGGCTTTTCTGGTAGACCAAGGACCTGAATTTTAAAAAAATCTGCTTAGCCACCACAAGACTATTTCTTTCAGCACCATGGAAAGGATCAAGTGCAAAGATCTTTAAATCAGAAAGTACATCCTGAAATTTAAGATCAGGATTTGCTGATGAATCTAGAGGTAGATTCACAACAGCACCGGGAAAAAATGTAGAAGCCCCCACTTTTTGTTTTCCATCTACAAGAGGACTTAAAGGGCCTGTTTTTTCAGTAGCAACTCTCCTCTTCGGATAATCCTCCATTTCTTTCTTTTTCTTCTTCATCTTCTTGTGTTCTAGAGTAGCAATGTCTGAGTCCACTTCACCTATAGAACGTTTAGGTGCTTTAGAACTCTTGATCACCCCTTTTTTGCTTGATCCAAGACCTTTGACCTCAGGATGATAAGCAATATTCACTGGTTGCATGCTTTGAGATGCTTCTGCAATTCTTGTTTTCTTTTGTGTTTTACGCATAGCTTCCACAAATGGAACAATTTGAGCACTCCCTTTATGTTTCAAATCAGCCACATCCTCAGCTTCAGGCTTGAAACTGCTATCCCTCGTAATTGCTTCATGCGATAGACCTGAGGCCTTCATTTCACCCGAGGTATCATTCTCATTCTTAACAGATGCCTTCAAATGAGTTGGATCCAAGGATTCCGTGTTTTTTTCGACTGACAGAAGATGGGTCTTTACCGAGGTGGTAGGGGATCTCCTCTGCAACACATAGTCTCCAGAAGCTAATTCTGATTCCCCCTCCACATATGTTAGAGATGCAGATGAATCTAACTGCCTATTGCGAACCTGAGATTCTTTTGAGCCATCACTCTCATCTCTACGCTTCAAGAGATACCTGTTTTTCTTTGACTTATCCTTCACTTTCACTGATTTGATGGAGTTCTTCTTACCACGCAACGCTTCCGCAATTACCAAGGGGCCACTCAACTGAGCTGAATATAATAATAGAATACGAAGATTTTAGCTTCCACAGTTAAGTCTAGCAATGTTGAATTATAATAAAATCAACAAACACAAAAATGCACCAATAAGGGTAAATATATAAGCATACCAAACTTCTCAAGCAAACCATAGTAACACAACTTGATGCCAGGAAATCAACAGAAGATCATTTCGATATAGACAACAATGTATAATATAAAATCAATTTCTACAACACTGAACTTGTATTGATAAAGTTTAATACCTTGTGCTTGCACCCTCAGCGAATCATCGGATAAGTTCTTCGGTGCACGAACGGGCCGTTCAGCCGGGTAACCAAATGCCTCGGAATATGTATCATCAAACTCCTCGAATATAGCTTTGCGTAATGCCATAACTACAGCCTTGTTTTTGGACAGATCAATGCTCCTCTGATAACTACTAAGAGGCCTCCTTGCCAGTTGAGAAATGAATTTGATGGTTTCCAGTGGCTGAAATCCATCCCTTGATTGATCGATCAGTGTTTGAGGATAAACAGCTACGTAATCATAGTCACCGAGATCAACAGCAAAATAACCTTCTTCATTTGCTGGCCGAAAGTTCTGCGGGTTCCTACATCTACAAGAAAGACCAACAGAACGCCGTCTGCAAACCTCATCAACAGCCTCCTCCACTGCCTTTATAAACGACTTCGCACTCGTCTGGCTAAACTTCTCCGCAAAGTGCTCATCAAATGGTACAAGTTCAGCAGGGTCGAACCAACCATAGCTGCTGTCACCAAAAAACGCAACTAATATATGCCCCTCTCTGCGCGTCCTCCTAACAGAAGATGACGCAAAAGCTTCATTAAAAATGTGCCCAGGCCACCAGGGGTGGGACTTCACTTTGCCCCACACCAAATCACCTACTCTGAATCCAAAGGTGGAAGCCCTAGAAGAGCTAGAACCACCCCCCAAAGCATAATTATCAAACTTGTTTAACAATGAATCATATCGACTCACTGATCGATCTTCACCCTCTCCCTCGCTATCCTCATCCCTGACATCGCTTCCAGAAACTGACACCGACAGCTCTACAGGATCATCATCAACGTCAACCCCACCACTCAGAGCGTTCGACTGCTCCAAATTTCTTCTCGAATCCACACCCTCATTTTCACTTTCAGAAACCCTAGTTTGCAAATCACCTACCTCACCTCCGCCCCTTACCTCCCCCCTGCCACAATCCTTCCCATCACCAGCCAGATCCAAATCCATAAAATCCTCATCTCCAGCATCAGAAACCCTAGAATCGCCGTCCTTCATCACCTCGCCTTGCTCACCGCTGTTGGTGGATCTGACCACCTCCCGGACATCATCGCCGCCGATATCTGCGCCGTCGCCATCTTCGCCTCTTCGATCATCGGATAGACGAGCATCGTCCACCATCGAAGGTACGGCCGCCGCAGATTCAGAAGCCCTAATCTCCATTTTTTTTGTTTGTCGAGTGTTACGCAGTTGCGTCTCTCCTTCTTCTAGCCCATCGTGGCTCTAGGTAGATCCCGAATGCCGATAACTGGTTGAAATAATACATTCGACCCTCAAGTTCTAAGGTATTCCATTTAACCCCCTTTTATTGATTTTTATTTGCAATATGGTCCCTCAGGGACGAAACCAAACTATTGTCAATAGAGTTTGATACAAGTGGATGCGTAGTAGCATCTTCTAGGCGTTCTCTCCTTTTGGTGGGTGTGCCGTGTGCAAGTGTTTCTATGGTATGAGGATATGCCTCATACTTGAAGGGGCTGTGCTTATCGATATAGGGTCCGATCTGGAAAAATGAGTCTTGGAAGTAAGGTTACACAAGATCCTGACTTGTACAGAATCAGTAATTGACGTCAAAAACCTATTTTGATTGTGCAATTCAAACCACTGGAAGTAGTAGGTACATGTTATGATTTCTCCACGCTGCGATAAAAAGGTGTGTATAAACTATATATTAAGGCATACACGGACTTGAGAAACCATAATGGGGCTCCCTTCTATCTTGTAGTAACTTGTTGGCTTATAATATAGGAGAAGAATTTGAATGGGTGACACCAATTGTGCGGTGATGCTTGTTGAAACTGTTAGGATGCTTAGTAACCATCTGTGTTCTGGTTTGGGGGTGCCCCAGCGATCCAGCCCCATACGCCTGAACTCTGCCTTTGTTTTGCATTCATGGCGGCCTGTTCAGAGGCAGCTTTTTGTTTTTGAAGAAGCTCCAGCTCTTTTTGCAATGAATCCATTGTTTGTAGTTTTGATCGTAGCTCAGCAACTTCCACCTGTTACAAGTCATATTAGATATGGGCATTGTTTATTAAAAAGAGTGTAGTCAAGGAACTTTGTATACCTCAAGTTTAAAGCATCTTGATTGTTCAGAACCCAGTTGGCCACGCACTGCTTGGAGCTCCTGCAGCGTCAGGATGCATGTAAAGTATATGATTTGGCAGAAAAGGAAAAAACAGTTTATATACTGAAAATTGTTTAAGAACATAATTAATTCTACTAGAGAAACACCCACTGATGCAAACATTATTCTTGTCTGCAAAGAACTAGGATAACGAACAGTAAATGGATAATGTTTCAGTAGTACCGTTATTAATAGTTTGATGCTCTTTCCCATTTATTATGCTACCCTTTCCTAATGAATAAGAGAGATAACTATACTGCAAATACAAACCATTTTCAATTTTCACGTCTATGATCCTGTACATCTCAGTAATGCATGGAATACCTTGTAAAGATCTGTGTAACGAGCCTCAGCATCAGCTATCTCTTGCTTCAATTGTGTAGTCTCTGACTTTTCTTTACTGAGCAAGGTTTCCAACTCTTCTTTATCTTTCTTGAGAATAAGCAGAAGGCTCTCCCCAGATTCTTCAACTTTAGATGTCTGCACAGCCAGCTAGTAAATTCAGAAAATCTGTGCAATGAAGCTGAGTTTGCAAGGAAAAATTGATGAATAAACAACTCATTTTCAGTCAACTCACTAAGATCTCTAAACCATGTCAGTGGATGGGAAGCATAACCACTACAGCATGTCATGAAAACACAATTAAATGGACAAGTTTGGTTTAGATTTGGATTCCAAAGCCATATAACTACTGCATGAAGCAAGAAGCAAGAAGCAAGAAGCATAAGCATAAGCCTTTGGAACAACCCTGAAACCCCTCACGAAACATTTGGAGATAGAGAAGACACATGTACAAGTTCTTGCTGCAAGAAGGCCCTCAGAGAAATATAATTTACTTTTAGATAAGCTACCACATGCCATTCCATGAAACATCACTCTTGCCTTTATAGACAGAGAAAGAAAATGTGGTCTTTCGTGGATAAGTCTTGAAATTCAATGGCTTTGAGTTCGTCAACACTAGCTTCACATGCTTTTATACTTGACTCAAAGATATTTGTCATTATTCAATTACATGGAGAACGTCAAAGCATATAAGTTAGCATGCAATTACCGTGGCTTTGGTTGATGCATCGCTGTCAACAGAAATCTCTCGAATGTTTCCTTCTTGGCCTGATCCAAGTTCAGAAACTACATCTTTCACACTGTTAGAAGCATTATTAACTTCAAAATTACTATCCGGCAGGGAACCTTCAATCACTTTTGATTGCATGGCAGACTTGAGGCTTGGTTTTAAGAGATGAACCTAAATTCAAGAACGCAGTTGAAAGTCAGGAAAAAAAAGGTTGACACATGTTAAAAAAACTACTTGTAACTACGCCGAACCTCATTGCTGTAACGCCCATTGTATCCTCCAAAAGCTACCAGTATCTCCTCACCATTATCGGAACTCACTATCAGGCTCAAACCCTGAAACCAAGCAATTGGCGAATTAAGATTTTAAAGGCCATTGAATCTTGAAACAGGAGGCAGCTAGACTAAAATAACACCACAAATGGAGTACTAATAACATATCTTAGCTGGCAACTGGCATCAAATTTCATCCATTGCAAAGGGTGCAATCTGCCTATATCAACTGTGACCCGTTTTCTGTTTCGAAGTTTGTCAGGTTTCTGGTGTAAACACTAAACCACTTTTCTGTTTTACTTGAGTACAATCTTACCATTCTACAACGCAAAATGACATACTTATACTTCCAGAGGATTACTAAATGCTGTTATTTATAATTATACATGCATCTACTGGAATGACATCAAAACAAAGTTACTTATGAACAATTTTATATCCATATTTTTCAGGCATATGCTTTGCATAGTGGCATTCTGGCATTCCTTTTCAACAGTTTTCTGAATATCTTAATGGCCACTTTTCACAGGTAAGCAAGCCACCAAAACAAAGTATGTCATTTGATCAAGTTATAAGGATTAACCAAAATCCATAAGTCATGTAAACATTATAATCAAGGATGCATGAAGCAAATTATACTAACTATTTTATAATCTTTTCATAAGTCTGATTAATCAAACCTCACTGGCAATTGGAACACGTCCTTGAACACTGGTCAAAACTGACCAAACCAGTGTTGACATATTTAAGACAACTGTTTCCGAAATTCCTGCAGAGCAAGTATAAACAGCTTAAGATAACTACAAAACCAGCACTGGCAACATAACTGACAAGGACATTCTGAAAAGAAAGCCTGGTACAACATAAAAAGCTTACCGCTCGTGTTGTTACCGCCACCAGCAATAAACCAGTTTTCTCCTATTGTGACTCCTGCATGTCCAGCCCTCGGAGTAGGTATCTCTCCTTGTTGTTTGGGTCTTGACCACTCCATCTAAGAAATACATAAATTTGATCATAATAGGAAAACTAAAAACTTGAATGATATTATTACATTTTTTTTCTCTTACACTTTGCAAGTCAAGCACATGGAGATCATTAAAACAAGTAGCATGTGAGCCCCCACCAAATATGAGAAGGTAACAGTCATCATGAACTGCAGCTGTATGGCCAGATCTTGGGGAAGGAGGGCCACCACTATGCATAAGAAAAAATAAAGCAGTATTTAAGATCACATAATCCGCATAAACATGATTCATATCACTATATTGTAGAACAATTTGGTGAGATACCATTCATAACTATATTAATATACTCAGCACGAAGGTTAATTATAAATTAAGAAAAAAAGGTTTAAATTTAGTAAATGTAGGAGATGCAAGGCGCATCATTAGCAGTGTTGATCCGTTATCCAGTTTCCAAAACACTAATAAAAAGATTGAAAAGTCATCTTACATTGCTTCCATGTCGTCCCAAGTCATTGTTTCTAAATCAAGAATGTGGAGATCATTCAACAAAGTTCTCTTTGCATCTTCCCCGCCAAAAATTACTAAAGTTGAACCAACCAGTGTCACAGATTGACCTCCACGAGAAACCTATTGCAATTAAGATATGACAGATATCATTGCTAAAGCAGGTCATACATCATGCAAATCAGCATACTACAAGTATACAAACCCACAATAAATCTCCCAGCTCACTAGCTTACATGACAGGTCAGTAATCCAACATGAGCAGTTCATAGAACATCTTCAATGAGAAAAAGGTGTTCAAAACACAAGTGGCGTCCCAGTTAAGCACTGACCAGAGACCTCAAAAACTAAACTATTGGACTATGTTATTGCATAGAGGAGTACATGGTAGAGAATTCTTAGAATCTTTATTACTGGTGGGCAATAACAGGAGAGCAGTATATACATATAGTGGTTTTTAGTGGCTTGTTATCTTCTTGACAGGAATTAACACACAAACAAAGAAGGGGAAAAGAATACCGGTGCCTTCCCGTATGTCTTTAAGGTCGACCATATCAAAGTTTGAAGATCAAAAACTTTTACTGCAAAGATAAGAGACGAAAAGAATGATAAGCCATTGTAACATTTGAAGCACATCACTAATTTGGTTTTATCTCCAGGCGGCATAACTGTTACAGGGGCATCTGTGATAGCATATATTCTAAAGCACAGATAAATGGTATCTGCCTTTTGTTAAAGGAAGCATCTCTTATATGTCAAGTAACTATAAGGACAACATAGAAGTTGACAGCCTTTTATGAAAAAAATATTTCATCATCTCCAGGCGGCATAACTGTTACAGGGCCTAGACATTGAAGTGCTAGGGTATGACTTCAGTTACTACATGAGAAAGTCTGCAAGTTCTTGTTATGAGATGAATCTTTTAAATTGGCAGATGTTTCCATTGGTATTTTCAGGTATGTTCTCCCATAAATAGTATAGAGAACATGTATAGGCATACAGCTACCTATTTGTGACATTTCTACTAGTGCAGCATCAATTTATTTTCTTGAGCCCGTTCAACCTAAACTTTGCAGAAGGTTTCTGAGCTTTAAATATGCATATCAAATGAATGACACACCTTGAATAAATTCAGATGGATCTTTAGTGTGTCCAGCAACTGAAAGCAGCTTATTTTGCCAATAAATCTATACAGAAAGCAAAATATTAGATGTTGGATCAATATATGGATAATAAGGCACACAGCCGTAGCACAAAGTATATGCAAGCCTATGAAAAATAAACTGACCAAGGAGTGACCAGCACATGGAGGTAATGGTGCTGGGGATGACGATGGATCCGAGGAGTCAACTGTACTCTTAGCTTCTACCTTGGACCATGTCCAGCTTCTCAAGTCAAGAACCTGCATGTGTAATGTGTGGATTCAACTATGTTTTTGCTGTAAATAAGGAAAAAGCATTGTGATATTCATCAGATGATGTTTGTTTGAATAACCATTAATTATCTTATTTCGGTGCAGTTCCAGTTATGTGGCTACATATCCAGTTCCTAACGAGAGAACAGTCAAAACTCCCATTCATGATATTTTCTTGAGCAGTCAACAAAATGAAAGTTCAATATTTCAATATATTTTTATATAAACTTAAAAAGAGTAAAATGCCTCAGAAAGAAAAATTATTTTGACACGTAGGTAAAAAGTAAGAAGTTTAATATAAATAAATGCAAACCTGAAGATCATTTAAGTAGCGACCATTATGGTTCCCACCAAATATATACATTTTGTCTTGAACAACTGCTGCTCCATGCTGAAAATAGATGGTAAAGAAGAAGATGAAGACAACTCAAAAATAGAAACAAATGGCTATGTACTTATGTATGCATAGAGAGGGTGGGAGTAACTATACCTCATACCGACTTCTAGGGGGTGGTCCATATATTGGAAGAGTAATCCATTGATCATATGCACCCACTGAACCAAGACCCTCTGACACTACATCTTTATCCTGTGTTTCCAATTGATTTTCATATTCACTGGAAATAGCCTTGGTCTCAGGAATACCATTCCCATTCTCAGTACCAGGTTGGGTTATTGAATTATGCTAAGATCAAAGCAAACAGACTTCATAGTTTAGATAAAACAGTATAATAGCAATATTGATGAATATTAGAAAAAGGACAAATCTTAGGCGACCATATAACTTTATTCTACCGCTAGGTTTGTAACTTTTAGCATGAAATAACATTTAAAACTGAATGATTCGCAACATTCACCATTGCTGCAGAGCCCATGGAATAGTACATGAACGATGTAGATAGAAAAGATTCAGAAATGGTGGTTACCAAATTAAACTGTAGCAGGTAGCCTGTTAAATGATACATAATCCTAAAAGTGGTGTGTGAGTGTATGCTAAGACGTATCAAACCACAGTATAATAGTAAATGTAATATGTGCAATGCTACACCTCAGGAACCTTGAATGAGTAGCTTCAATACTCAAACTCATGACTAATATCATATATCGAAGAAAACTCAATTCATTGAGGGCAGACATCAATTGTTACATTTTCATAGTACTTGGGGACTTTACTAATATGCTATATGTTTACCAGTCAACTTTTATCCTTATGTTACGGGTGTCTTACTAAATTAACTCTAACTCTGATCTCTGAAGAATTGTCACATTTTCAAGTAATGTAAACACGAAGGAGAAGAATCAAAGCAATCCAACTTTCCAAAAACAACTTGGCCAATGTGTTGGAGGCTAACTTAAAAATCAAAAGTACTGATTCACTAAAGCATAAATTTTCATGAACTCACATTGAGTTGCACATCTACATCATGGTCCGCTTCATTATCAGTTGTTCTCGAATACCACCCTGGAACTTCCTCCTGCAAGAGTTGGTATGCGGTCGTTAAATGACTGAACTATCAACAATATACTAAATGATATCAACAAAATCCTTTTTCTTCACCTCTAATATTTTCACAAAGAGGCGCATTGCTTCAGTGGAAGCCATTTTGCCAAGTCCATTCCAACTGTTAATAAACGAAATATCTTCATATACATATCAAGACAAAACAATGAAAGGCAATGGAGCTTCATTTCAGAATACTCAGATGGTGTGGCCCATTGCTCATACAGAGTTGAAACTGGAAATGCATTGTATGCAAGGAGTTGTAGAAAAATGCCAACCTTGTCCATTTACTCTGTTCAACTGGATTCCAAGCTCGAGGTTTTGGGGTACTGCATGGCCCAATTGTGGCCTGATATCAAAACAGAAAATGAATGACCAAAGGGGATGAACACATGCAACCTCACACTGGTATGGAAAGTATTTTTGCTAATGCTATAAATATCAATTGCTGGATGGAAAACCTCTATCAGACTCACTTGACAACATCTCTAAGAACCCTAAAGGAGCAGAAAAGCTAAATAAGAGAACTCCTAAAAATAGCCCATTATGAATGACGTGCAGCAAAATGCTCCAAACAGTTGAGAGTTAGGGCTCTCTACATCTCCCCATCACCACATTAAGAAGAGAGACTATATAAAACCTCCAACCAGATCTTCCCCAATTAAACCAAACATTCCACACTATCCATTCAGCAACGAAAATAAAGTCTTCTTAACAAGCATTACCACATTCAGTCACAAATCACAACAGAAACCATTTTCACAAAACCTCATCCATCTCCAACACCCATGCATACCCTAATCAACAGATCACAAAATGAAAAAAAAAAATCAACAAAAAAACCAAGAACGCAATCCCCTAACCCCCATGGCAATCAAAGAAACAAGAAGATTCGAAAAAAAAAAGGATCGGAATGCGATCAACCTGCTGATACAAAGCGTAAAGAATGAGAGCAACGTCGTTGGAGAACTTGGAGCTGAGGCCATTGGTCGGTGACGCTGATCCATCAATTCCGGCATACGCAGCCGCCGCGTAGAACTTATCCGGATACGAGAGGGACGAGCTCGCTCGGGTCATCGCCATTCGGTTTCGCTGCTTCCTTCCTTCCTTCGGTTTCGATCTCCCCCGATTCAGATCTCGCCGCAGAGGATTTTGATGAGTTTCGCCAAATCCAATATCTTAATTCATATTTATTGCCGTGGGGCCGACTCACTGCTATTCGCCAGGCAACGCTTGGTTCTGCCAAATCATACCTATTTAGCTACGAAGTTACAAATGTGTCGCCGAAAAAGGTTCTTTTGATCTGGATGAAGCGTTATTTTTCTGGCAACATTAATTTGAGCAAGGAAATTAATAAAATTATGTGTATAAATAAAGTGTGGAATCACAGAGCGGAGCAGTCCGGTGTACAATCGAATCAATCGCGGCTCGTGAAGTCGAGTTTAGACTGCGGACTGACGCAGCGGAGACGTCGAGCAAACCCTAGTCGAGGTGCGCTTCAGTTTCTTTTTTTAATTATGGTTGTAGTTTTGTGTGTATTTAGCTAAGAGTAACAAGTGTCGGAGTTGACGATACAATTAGGCTTGAGGACAATCTACTGTGCTAATCGAGATAGTTTGATGTTGAGGAAGTCTCGACACATATTCCAACACTTATTTGATCCACTGACTGGAATTTTAGGAGCTTCTAAGGAGCTAGTTACTGCTGATCTTTGTTGTTGCAATGATTAGAATGGTGGATGATTTATGTGTTATATGTGTTAAGACTATTTCCTGTGTGTGAATTGAGTTCTAGGTTGGTGGAGATGACTGGCCCTGTAATTTTGATTGGTTTCACTGATTGGTTCTATTGTGGTTTCTTTCGTGATTCTTTGAAATATTATTTGAGTAGAAAAGTGATTTAGATTATATTTAGGATCAATTACGGAATTTTTATTGCCGATGGTGGTGTTAATAGTGGCAAATGTTTAAAGTGTGTTGGTGGGATTGCAGGTGTGTTCGTTCACTGTGTTGGATCAAGATTATGATGGATAGTAACTATTCGACATCTGGGAATGGAGAGGACGGTGTGGGGATTCCTGATGACTTTCGGTGTAAGAGATCTGATGGGAAACAATGGCGGTGTACTGCAATGTCCATGCCGGACAAGACGGTGTGCGAGAAACACTATATTCAAGCTAAGAAGAGGGCTGCAAATTCTGCACTTAGAGCTAGTCTTAAGAAAGGCAAGAGAAGAAAAGTACTTGATAGTGATGTTTACCTTGATAGTAGAAATGATGATATGGATATGCCAAATGAAGACGAAACACTTGAAGAATACGCAGTGTCTCGTTCAAACAAAAAGTTCAAGGGGAAAATACAAAATAGAGAGTTTTCTTATTCACCTGAATCATCTCCTGGGAGGAGTTTTAGAGAATCTCCGAGGGAGGATAATGAATTAGAGTTTTCAAAGTCTGCAGATAATCAAACTACTTCTTATGGTGATCTGCCTCTTGTTGCCATGGACGTAACTACAAACAAGTCAAAAAATAATAATGATTCAGATGAGATGAAGGTGTGTGATCTTCATGTATTTATATGCATTTTACTAAATTTTATTGAGTACTCTTATTCTGATGTTTGTTGTGCTTCATTATAGTAGGTCTTGTTCCCCTTATATAGAATTTACGATTTTAATTACAATGACTATTAACTGATACAAGAATCTTAAAAGTTCTGGAGGATAAGAATGCACATTAGATTTCAAGATCCTCCGCAGTATTATGCATGTTCACATTATGTATTCACTATGCTAGATCATATACATTTAAAACTTTCAAATCATACAGAATTTTCTTTTCTTTTTTTCCCCTTGTTGGCTTTATTTCGAATAAGTTAAGCAGCTAATTCCTTTGTGTTACAGGATTATTCTGATTGCAGCACAGACTCCTCCGATGAAAGTGATGAGCAACCTTGCCACCAATGCCAAAGAAGTGATAAGATACTGTGGTGCCTAAGATGCAATAGGAGAGGATACTGTGGTAGTTGCATCTCTACATGGTGGGTTGCATCTCCAGGTGTACTATCATCATCATCATTTATGTTCCTAGCAATTGAAAAGTGACTGAATTTCATTATGAAGGTACTCGGACATCCCCCTTGAAGAAATTCAAAAAGCTTGTCCAGCATGCCGCGGTTCTTGTGTATGCGACAGCTGCAGATGCACAGAGAGATTGCTAAAGGTACTTCAGTCCAGAAACTCATAATTTTTTATATCAGAGTATTTTCAAGGGCATGTCAAGCTTATTAACATATGGTCTCTGCATACAGGCACGGATACGCAAGATACCTGCCCAAGAAAAATTAGAATACTTCTATATTATGTTGTCTTCCGTACTTCCAGTAATTAAGAAGATTCATCACCAACAGACTTCTGAAGTAGATCTGGAAAAAAGGCTTCATGGTACAAATTTATTAATGCTCTAGTTACTGGCAATGGTCAACTTCTCATGTGGGTGGTGTAAATACTTGATTAGCCATTTAAGTTCCACTTGTTTTATTCTATCTCCTTTTTTCACTCACAGGAACTGATGTAAATCTTGCAAGGGCCAAGCTGAGTGCTGATGAGCAGATGTGCTGGTAATGTTTGCCTTTATGTTGGGTAGTTCACTTGATGTGACTGAGTTCTGTTAGTTTGGTTAAGTTATTGAGAGCTAGGAGATTTTCTTCAATTGAGTGCTCTACAGTAAGATGGACAGACTGAGATGCTACTCTGGTTTGGTAGAACTGGAGACCCACCATAAACTCATAAGAAACTGATATCTTACTATTAATGAAAACTGTTTCATGAATTGTTTCCCAATGGTTTATACGATTAATCTCCTAATGAAAAGGCTGGATTATAATCACTATCTTTCAGCTTCATATATGTCTTTGTTAATGGTATCCAGAACTAAATACTGAAATGTTGGATGTATTGGGTTCTTTTACAGCAATTTTTGTAGGACACCTATTATCGACTACTACCGGAATTGTGAAAACTGCTCGTATGATTTATGCCTTAATTGTTGTAAAGATCTACGTGAAGCATCATCTGTGAGAGGTCAGGATAGAGAAGGCATGGCAGAGGCCCCCAGAAAAACTAACATCTTTATTGGTAAACTTCACAAATGGAAAGCAAACCGTGATGGCAGTATTCCATGCCCCCTAAGGGAGTGCATTGGATGCCCATCGTTAGTTCTATGCCGGACATTCAAGATGAACTGGGTTGCAAAGTTGGTTAAGAATGCTGAGGAAATTGTTACTGGGTGTAAGGTTATAGATTTTGATAATCTCGACAACAAAGAAGTGAGTGACCCTGCATTTTTCAAAGCTGAAGATATAGAAGATAGTGATGACAATATCCTGTATTCGCTTCCTTTTGAAGATACAGGGACTATGGGGATTAATATATTTAGAAAGTGTTGGCTTAAGGGTCAACCAGTTATAATTAAACAGGTTTGCGATAACTCCCTTATCTCAAGCTGGGATCCTGTGAATATCTGCAGTGGTATCCTTGAGATGACAAACAAGAAGATAGATGAGAACATGGAAGTGAAAGCCATTGATTGCTGGGACGGGTCTAAGGTATGTTCCAACAGATATTCCAACAGTGATGATGCAAGTTAAACTAAATGCTGTACCTTTTAACTCATATATATTGTTTTACCTTCTGCTGCAATTCAGTTTTCCTCTAACTCACAATATGTTTGATTTCTATTGTAATATGAGTGCTATAATAAAGAAGTTAAAAGAGAAAGAACAGCAAAATACTTGCAGTGATTACCATAATCTTTTTTTATGTAATGATCGTTGTATGTTAAAATCTGATTGTTGAATTGGGACATTGGCAGGTTAAAATTGAAGTTGACCAATTCATCAAGGGATACTCCGAAGAAATTACTCAAGAAAATGGCAAGCCACAAATTTTAAAGTGGATAGTATGCGCTGCACCTAGTATCTTTGAAGAGTTTTTATCATACCACAACCCTGAAATCATCAGCAGATTACCTTTTCTTGAGTATTTCCATCCTAAATGGGGACTTCTGAATGTTGCTGCAAAGTTGCCTCAGTATTTCCTACAAAATGATGCGGGGTTCAAGATTCTAATATCACACGGTGCATATGAGAAACTTGGTGAAGGTGATTCTGTAACGAAACTCAATTTCAGCATGAATGACAAGGTAAGATATTCTCCGAATTTTCTTTTCAACTTTCGACCCACATACTTGTCTATAACATATTCATTCGGGTCTCAACTACATGGTTTTTATTTTTTATTCAGAGAATTTGGCTGTATTTTAAATTTTCAAGAGTGCACTGGACCAATTTTTTCATAAAACAACTTCGGCCTTTTAAAGTATTTTTAACCATTTTAATGGAAAAATATTAATGTGGCTGGTAAAAGTTATGGAAGGTTTGTGCAGTACTGATTGTTTGTATGTAAAATCTACAACGCCTCTTAACTGGTACATACATTAAAATATAACAAAAATTGTTAGTAATAATGTGAATGATATGTTTATGATAATTTGAATTTCAATATTTCACTGATTTAAGTTGTAATACGTCATGTAGAATTTTGCAAGTTAAGTTACTCTTTTAGCTATAAGAAGAGGCTCCTGAGTCGTACATACTGTGTATATTATGCCACTATGCATACCTGTTGTTTGTATGCTCCAATCTTGTAGTCTGTTAGATAATGTGGTACTGTGGTATTCACTTGGATACGTGCAGCAGGTAACCAATTTGTCTGATTTCCTAGTAAAGTTTCATTTATAAGAAATACTTGATATTTGTAGATTGAATTGATTGGATGATCATTTTAACTGAGTAGGTTTTCATATTGGTGCACTCTAAAGTGAAACGAAATGACTCGTCAAAGGAAACCTTGAAGATTCCCGATACTGAAGGGTATTCGGAAGCTCCTCAAATAACAGCTTTAATTAAGGAATGTCCTCCTGCGTTGTCACATGAAGGACAGCCAGCAAATAGTAATATGGATTCAAATACAGAAGACAGTAAGGACGGGACTTTAAGAGAGCAACAGATTATTATGTGTCCTGGCAATGATGTCAGTAACAGTGAACTTCTAGGCAAGTGCAACGAAGATCTAAAAAAGACAGATGCAGGAGCTGTTTGGGACATCTTCCGTCGTCAGGATGTTCCAAAGTTGGTTCAGTTTCTGAAAATGAACTTCAAAGATGCTGAAGAAGTTGACTATGTACTCCTCACCTTGGCTTTCACAAACTTTTGTTATAATACATTGCATTTCTGATTTGGATCCTGATATATGTCAGGTGAATCCTCTTTACGATGAAGATGTATATTTGAATGAGCATCATAAAAGACTACTGAAGGAACAAGTTGGTAAGAATACTTGAGTCTGTTAGTAAATCACAACCAATTTCCTTTTCAAAAGTGTTCAATAGATAGAAGACAATTCTGTGATGATATACTAGCTTTACTAGATCTTTCAATTTGTAAATATTCCTGAAATGATGGAGATGGGCCAAGGAGATGACTCATAATTTAGTAGTTTATTATATCAGCATGGTAACAATCCAAAAGATTTACATCATGTGAAATGTGAATATTTTCCCTGATTTTGGTGGACATTTTAGATTCAAACTAGAGACAGTGCATAATTTGTTTTATTAACACAATTATCACTCTTCACCATGCATTTGCCTTTACATTTTACTTCTTCAATTGACTCTTTATTGTGCATACAACTCATGTCAGTGTTTGACTGCTTCGTGGTCCTCTCCTTTTAATTGAAGCATTCTTTAATAGTCAGAAATTAATTTTTGTAGGAGTCGAACCATGGTCATTTGAGCAGCATATCGGGCAAGCTGTATTTGTTCCTGCTGGATGCCCATTCCAATTAAGGAATCTCCAGGTGTGTACTGCTAATAATTCAGTAGTCAAATCGATGCAATTCGGTCAACAGGTTGAACTTGTAAAGGACTAAATGCAGTGGACTATCTTTCATTATGATATGGGTTTATCTCACATCACTAGCTTTTTGTTTAATGGCCTCTACTATGCCTGCAATTTTTTGCCTGAATAAGAACAGTCATTTAAATGCCCCATATTAGCAGCTGCAGTTGCTGTTTATAATGCTCAAGTTGAGGAGAAATTTGCACTTGATTTAGTGTGTAATGTTTATGGTGCAGTTTAGCGTATTATAAAAGACGAGTACTTTTTTTTACCTCCACCCCATCCCACAAGTACTGAAAATACTAAATGGTATTAACAATATTCAAATAGCAAGATGGTTGTTGTTTGGGTTTTGTTCACTATACATGAACTAAATGGTTTATGATGTTATCTTCAGTCGACAGTTCAGTTATCTCTTGATTTTCTATCTCCTGAAAGCTTGGGAGAAGCTGCAAATATGGCTGAAGAGATTCGCTGCCTTCCAGATGATCATAATGCGAAGCTGAAAATATTAGAGGTTCGTGAAGGGAGTTTCTGTTTGATATACAACACAGTGCACTCATCCTGCGTTAACTTTCAATTTTTTGTTGTTATTTCTCAATGTTATGTCTACTGTTTCTTAATATATACATTCATCGCAGAAGTTGACTGACTAGATGATACCCCATGCAGGTGGGTAAGATATCACTATATGCTGCAAGTTCAGCTATTAAAGAAATTCAGAAGTTGGTCCTTGATCCAAAGTACGTGATGGAGGATAATAGCATTTTTTTAGTTCGAGTCTCCAACTTTTTAGTTACTTCTTGTTTAGTTGTCATCTTTTAATAACTGGTCTAATATATTATTATGATAAAATTAGTTGTCATCTTAAAAGTTAATTGACATAGCTGACATTTAGAGCAAGCTATTATGTGTATGGAAAACGACAGGCTTTTTGAGAATCCTCCATTTTACCTTTCACAATTTACCAAACTGACTTATGGCTGTGATTTATGCAGGTTCAGCTCTGATATTGGACCCGAGGATTTAAATTTAACTAAAATGGTCGCGGAGAACTTAGAGAAGATGAACAAGCACAGGCAGCGTGTGGCATGCTCTTGAACTCGCCTTCCAGCAGCTTTTCAATGAGAAAAGAAACTTGAAATCAGTGCACATAACATTCATATGATCTTAACTTGCAACACTACCCTGACTTTGGAACGGTTGATTACGCTTTGAGGAAGTTACATGGTTTTCAATTTCGCAGGAGGAAAGAGTTATGTATATTTTCAGTCCCTCAAGCAGTGAGGGAGAATGAATCAGCAATGTTGTAGAGGTCTTTTCTCACATCGAGCCAAGCAGACTCAGGTGCTTGCGCATTCAGAGTGAACAGCTTCCCTCGACGAACACAGCACACTGCCACATTGTGCCGTTTAAATGCGGGGCTCTCTACTTCGAACTCCAGCAGGTAATATTTCACATGGTTTGTTGCATCCTCTCTTAGACTCGACCCTATTAAAGTTCCGGCCACTCCTGGCCGTTGCCCTGTTATGGTCCCAACTATAGCTTCTCCCACCTCTCTAGGACCTCCAAATGCTTCTATCCTACAATGAAGTAATAAAGCTATAACCCCTCATCATCACTTGCTCATTTTATAGCTCATATCGCTTACGAGAAGTCAAGCGGCACAGGGGACACAATGACGCTGACGTTGAGCTCGCCGGTCGACCCTGGCGGACCAAATGCGACCACCGGCTCATTCACATCCCTCCGCCGCCTTGGGTTTCTAAGCAATGGGTCGCTTAATGGAGGAGGGTCCAGAGACCTCTCCTTCTCTGCCCTTCCGACTGCCCTGTACATCACTGTCTGGTCTCCCACCCATTTTGCAGGATACATAAACTCTGCATTTAACATTCTTAGTTCATCCACTTAACTAATTTACTAAAACTTGAAGCTCAAGCTATCACATACCAAACCCTTCATTCGTCTCGATGCAACGGCTGTATCCTCTTATCGGATAGAGCGCGTCCAGCTTCAGACTCCGACCAGCCTCCGGAGCCAAACCGAGAAGAAAACTCGTACACCCACAAAAATCAGCTCCGAGCGCCACTAGCGACGCTGTCCCTACTCCCACCAGCAGCCTCCGTCGAAACGCCGAAGCCAGCGGAGCGAATTGCTCCGACGGAGTCGAACCCTGGCGCCGGTCGCTCTCTACGCCGTCGCCGGGGAATTGCGAGATGAATTTCAGCTGCTGGAAGCAACGTTGAGTTGCCATTTATGCTCAGGCTCACCTCCTGGTGAAAGCCTGGTTATTAGTCTAGTGATTGCAGCTGACAATCGAACGCTTAATAGAATGTCGTTTTAATCCACGAGTTGGAAATTGCCACGTCACTTGATGGCGATTAGGCTATCTGGTTTTAGTGGCTCGAATTAATCGTTGGAAATTAGAATTTAAGAAACATGAGGGTTGGTTATGTCAGAGATATAACTATAGGGGTCTGAATGTAATACACGAAAATCGAGCTCCCTTATTGCGACTTTAACGGTCGGAAGGTTGTTCCGATCAGTCAACGCGTTGTTCCTTAGACGCTAGCACTATGGATTTTTCTGGAGATTCAACCCATGCTAAAGTCATCTATACCTCATCGGGATCTGAGCTCGCATTGTTAATTGCTTCTTGCAGCTCCAGCTCAAATCGTCAAAAAGCGTCAGATTTACAGAATCACAGCTCAAAAGTTCCATAAAGTTTTGAACTTAAGGCAACCGCGCCTCAAATTCGTGTTTGAGCTTCCAATGTTGTGCTGGAGAAGTTTCAGAGTCCAGATTTAGGAGAAAGATCGATTCTGAGCTGATTTGATGCATAAGGTTCGTTTTCCAGGATTCATCTCATTGGTTGTTTTTATTTTATATTTGTGAACTTGTGGTTGATGTTTTTGATTGTGGAGCTGCTGTATCTGTAATGATCAAATCGGGAGCTTTACATTTAGGTTGCTTTTAATGCTTGGAGGAAGTGAGATTGATGAAATCGAGCTTTAGGTGTAGAAGAAGCGAGCATTTAAGTTTGTTGATACATTGTAGCCCTAGTTTGTTTCCTGATCTGTTGATATTTGCTGAACATGTTAGACTCGTAGAATGATGAAGTCGGATGAATCAGGAATGGGACAGAATCATAGATCAAATATACTCGCAATTCCAAGTGCAAACTATTCGAGTTTATCTCGACAGAGAAGGCTTTGTTTTTTGTCGCAGAAGAGTTTTTTTTACTAGCCTTCATAAATGGATAGTTTTATCTTTTGAGTTTGAGCTTACTAAGAGATGATATTAAATTTTTTCTTGATCAGATTGATGCGAACTTATACAGTAGTACGAGAGCCGGCGCTGGTGGTTAGACAAGAAACTGGATAAGAAAAGATTTGGCTTCTGTAAGTTGAAAATGGGGTGTTATTGCTCCAGGAAATGTAGACCAGGCAGGCTTCTTGCTTGGCTACAAGTGGTATTAGGATTCCTTGTCATCGCAGTAAGCTTAACAAGCCTCTTTAGATTTTATTCTAACGGATTCTTCCTGCATCATGATGACATTTGCCGCCATTTTTATGGACCAAAACATGTGTATGATGGGTTGGATATGATGGCACTATCGGAACGTTTTGGAGAAGTTCTAGATAAATTAGATCAGCTGCAGGAGAAACTGGAGTCAACTGTGCATAAAATGGAGAAAAATAAGGATGTTTTGTCCAAGGGTAATATTACAATGGTGGAGTTCAAAAATTTCTTAGATGTTGAGGTGCTTCGGCCTCTTTACAGTGCCCACATCACGCTTAGACAAATAAGAATACCGAAAGCTGAAGAAACTAGGAACTCAACGATGAAAGAAGATCCTCTTATAAACTATTTTACTGTGGAGGAGATCCGAAAGTACATTACTACGAAAAAGAATAGAGTTGGGAATAGAAACATTTACGGCAGTGATGGGATTTATAATACTATTGGGCATGCTTGTGTTCTAATGAAGAAGGAATTGGAAGAGTATATGGATTATGACGTAGGAGCTTATTGCAACGATGACTGGAATGTGGCGCAGAAACTTATGATTAGTGGCTGCGATCCTTTGCCACGACGAAGGTGTTTATCAAGAGCCTCGAAGCTCTACCAAAAGCCATACCCTATTAATGAATCCCTATGGAGGATTCCAGATGGTAGAAATGTGAGATGGAGCAATTATCTGTGCAGAAACTTCGAGTGCTTGTCAAGCAAAAACCCAAAAAGAGGGTATTCAAAATGCACAGGGTGTTTTGAGATGGAGAAAGAAAAGCTTAAATGGGTAGGAAACAGTTCGCTTCGGGTGGATTTTCTCATTAAGGATGTTCTCGAAACAAAGCCTAAGGAGATACGCATAGGACTAGATTTCGGTGTTGGGACCGGAACATTTGCTGCCAGAATGAGGGAACAAAATGTGACAATCATATCAACTTCTCTTAACCTCGGTGCACCCTTCAGCGAAATGATAGCTCTCAGAGGCTTAATACCTTTGTACATAACTCTGAATCAGCGTCTCCCGTTCTTCGATAACACGATGGATTTGATTCACACAACTGGTTTCCTGGACGGCTGGATTGACCTGCAGCTGATGGACTTCATTTTGTATGATTGGGATCGCGTGTTGAGACCAGGAGGCTTGTTGTGGATAGACAGGTTTTTTTGTAGCAGGAAGGATTTGAATGATTACATGTACATGTTTCTGCAGTTCAGCTACAAGAAACATAAATGGGTCCTTTCGCCAAAATCCCAAGATGAAGTTTATCTATCTGCATTGCTGGAGAAGCCTCCCAGATCTTTATAACTTTCGCCATTCTTCCTTCATGCTGTAAACAAGTTTTCTCAAGGATGTATTTTTGTAATTATAAAAAAAATTATAAAAAAATAAAACCGAACAGCTTCAATTTCCACGTCTGAAATTATAATTTCTTTAAAAAGAAAATATAATTCTTATCTTCTTCTTCCTCTGCTCTGATTTTCAGTGTTGGAATTGGACTGATCCAAAGATCCACCCAACCCATTGTCAACTTCTCACATCTCCAGAATCTCGCCCTTCAACGTCGCCGGAGCATTCACTCGCACTTGCCGATCTTCGTCAACCAACTTTCTCAGCTCAATCGCTGGCCAACTGTTTCCGGTCCCCAAAACCTGCATTTTCGATCGAGATTCCTGCCGGCGCTGCGCGATTCTTGGATTGATTGTATGAGGGATTCAGCGGAGTTTTTGACTGGACGCGGTTAGGGACCTGTTGATTGTGTATTTCGCTGAGCGATTGTTGAAGCCGGTGGGATTTGGAGGTTCTGAAATACGGATTTTTTGTTAGTTGACCGAAGATTGTCCAAGTGGTAGAGTAGACGATCGGTTGAGTTTAGATAAGTTTGTTCAGTTTGATCATCTGGTGAGATATCTGACCCTTCGCTACATTGTTTGTTTAATCCTCATATGCCAAATATTGATTTGTGTGTTTATTTTAGTTGATGAATTGCTTCAGCAAGTTGCTGCAAATTATCTCGAAATTCTTGATAGCAATAACTGTTGTGACCCTCCGTGCTGCTTGAATTTTAATGTTATTATTATCAATTGTCAGGTGAAAAGTTGTAAGTAGTCTTATTATTGGAAGTATGGGGGAGGCCGAACTGACAATACCAAGGATGGCAGTGGACGAGGAGTTAATAGTTTCAAAAAGACAGCTATCAGTTTACTTGTCTAATCATAAGGCATACGATTTACTTCCACAATCTGGAAAGGTTTGACTATCCTGCCCATTCATGAGCTTAACAGTGATGAATTTATTGTTTCCATTGTTATATATGGTTTTAATGTTTCAGGTTGTTGCTTTGGACACTAATCTTCCTGTGAAGCAAGCATTCACCATTTTGTATGAACAGGTCTGTTGTCATCTATGATGATTGTTTGATTTGATGTTTGACATAGATGGAAAGGACTGAAACCAATTTTGAACAACTTATGCATAAACTATTTGAGTTTATAGCTTCTTTTCCTTCCTTGAAACTATAGCCTCACAGGAAGGATTTGAAAAATAGTTAAGGGATATTTTCTATCATGGTTCATTGTTTTTTGGAATTTTACTGTTTTCTTCTTCTTTATGCTGGCTTTAGAGTTTCTTCATGTATAGGTGGCCAAGAAATTGAGGAACTCAATAGATTCTTCTTTTAATATTTTCCAGGGAATCTCTGTGGCTCCTCTTTGGGATTTTGATGCGGGTCACTTTGTTGGAATTGTAACTGCAATGGATTTCATCATGATATTGAAGGAGGTAGTGTAAAAACATTTGCTGACCAAAATTCTCTGACAACTGTTATATTATAGTGCTTTTGTGGACGACTTCTATCGGTATAATTTTTGAAGTAGTGCCTTTTATGCATTGTGTATTTGATTGATCATGAGATACAACTGAGGAAATATAATTTCATCTTAACGTAGCTTCAAAATTGGGGATCAAGTATGTCCCACGATGAACATGAGACACATACTATTGCATATTGGAAAAAGATGAAATCACCGCCTAGTGGAACACTTGATGGCTTCGAGAAACAGTCTACCAAACACCTTGTCTACGTGAGTGCACATTTTGGTAATTATAAAGATTGAACTTCGGATATCGAACTGTGGGTTTACTGTCTTTCACATGTGTTATTTTGCATGTCTGCATGTATATATATTTGTTGAATGCAGATTGTGTCTACTCATATGGACAATGCATCTTAATTTTGAGAATGGAACATCAGAAAATCATTTTATGTGGTGACACAAGAGTGCCATATCTTATCATCAAAGATACAATTTTGTTAATACCGATTCAAAAATTGGACTGCAATTTTATTGGTTTCCATGTGCTTTTATTTATTTCTGCGTGTAAAGATGTGTATCCATGCAGGTCTGATGTGTTTGTTTAGTGAATAAACGTCATTGTATTTCTGAGAATGGAATATGTTGGAGATTTTGTTATGTGGTTTCTACAAGTGCCACTCAGGGGTTTCAGCATTGTCTTTATGACCATGGTTTGTTGTCTGGTAAATGACTTTACATTGTAAGAGTAACAATTAGCGATGTGGCATGTTGATTGCGGAGACAAAACATCATCAAAACTAAGATTGGTTGCCAATAGTTGGCTTGGAATTCATGAATTTTTTTTGTTAGCTGCCTACTAAATTATGAAATTTCCCCCCAGTGACTGCAGTGAGAAACAGATATAAGTGTAATGAGTTTGTTATAATCTAAAAGATGTATAAAGTTTTTTCATGGGTAGTTTATTCCGAACACTCATCATTAGATGTGTAGTTCATAAATAAGCATTTCTTCTATGACAAAAGTAAGACCGCTCATGTGTAATCTTACAATAGATATGAAGATAATCATTTTTCAGGATAAAATCTTAGCTAAGTATTACTTTTGGTTTCTTATGTTGAGGGTACTTTTTGTTTTATCTTTTCATTTTTTTTGTGTGTTTTAAATTCAATGTGCTCATACATACGGATGTTCGGGTTGAAAACTTTTATATGTGCCGTAGGCTGGTCCCTTTGATTCTCTTCGAGATGTTTGCACAAAAGTCTTACAAAACAAGATCGCTTCAGTTCCCATCATTCATTCTTCTGCGCCAGATGAATCATTTCCTCAGTTACTACACCTTGCGTCCCTTGCTGGAATACTGAAATGTAGGTTCAGATAATTATATAAATTATACTCCTCATGATTTTTGATTGATCGGTGAATAGTTCAGGTATATGCAGACACTTCAGACATTCTTCTACTTCTTTGCCCATTCTTAGGCACACCGTTGGTGAACTTTCCTTGGGTACATGGGCTACAAAAGTTGAAAAGATCACAACACTGAGACCAGATGATTATCTTGATGCTGCCATGTCCTTGTTCATCAAAGGTATCATTATGATTCTTTAGCCTTATTGTTCACCTTCCTTGAGTAAAGATAGTTGGAGCGGATGAACCTTTTGATAAGAACGCATATAATGAACTGGTGAATTGCTGGTTATGACCTATTTACCTATTCTTGAGTAACTTTGGTGGTGCTGAAATTATACTGGCATATTTCATATCTTATAGTCATCAAGCTCTGTGACATTTGTATGTTTGGCAGCTGGAGTTAGTGCAGTACCGATAGTCAATGAGAATGGCTCACTCTTAAACATATATTCTCGAAGGTACTCAGCTGGTTAACATTTGTTCCATCTCGCTCTTTGTCTTTCTGTGTGTACCGGACTACAGGTCATTGAGTTGATCAACTGATACCGCTTTTTCCACTTATATGCTTTGGTTATTTGTTTCAAGTGATATAACTGCATTCGCGAAGGATCAAATTTATGCACGAATTGACCCTGCTACGATGAGGATCTCTGAGGTAGCTAGCTGCATGGCCATGCGACTTAAAATTATCCTACTGCTTAGTGAAGCTTACTGATTGGAAGTCTATTATTGCTCCTAGCTTCCTAACTCTCTGTTCTTTCAGGCATTGCAAGTGACAGAAGCGGTAAAACACCGCTCAGGACTGAGATGCCACACATGTCTAAAATCCGATTCTCTGCACAAAGTAATGGAACAATTGGCACATCCAGGTAAGTCTCCACTTCCTTGTTACCAACTGTCCATTTCTCTTTTATGTAAGACATATACATTGTAATACTCAAGTTCATGATGCTTCCAGGAGTTAGGCGGCTAGTGGTTGTGGAAGAGGGAAACAACAAAGTCCTGGGCATTATTTCACTTAGCGACATTTTTCACTACCTTCTGGGCTAAATTTTCTTGGATCCTTTCAGTTGGCCAAGCTCTAACAAAAGAGCTTCTGCAAGGTTGCACATATACAAAAATCCTGTAACGCGTATGTCGTCACCAAAATTTTCAATCCTTGATTACTCATTTTCTTGTACATAATAAGCGTCTTCTCCAGTCACAATAATTTGAGATTGACTTCATTTGTGGATTTTGTGTAGTCCGAACTGTTATGCTATTCTCTATATGCTGTTCTCTGGTTACTCTTGCGTTTTTTCTTACCCAATTAATCTTTATCAGTACTTATTTATTAAATTGTTGGAGCTCTTTTGAAAGAGTCTACAATGGACATAGAAGGTGTTTAAATGTAGGAATTGATGAGTATTTGAGAGAAAAATTGGTAGTAGGAGGTTACGTTCCAGTCAGGAAATGGGTTTGTTTGGTCTCCTTTCATTGGCTAGTCTGATCTTTTTGTAGTTAAAGGCTTAAAGCTTTCATTTCACTTTTTGGTGGGGCGCCATCTTGTTTCATAATCTTGATTGGAAGCAGATGGAGTAAAGCCAAATCTTTGCTGAAACTTTGATGTTTTTCTTGGTTGTAGAACTCTTGAATTATTGAAATTTGTTCTCCGTGATTGTTTGAATTGAGTCGTATTAATTAATGCTTGAACTTTTTCAACTTGCCCAAGTGAAGATGGTGGCCTTGAAGTAAATGAGAACTCATAGATTTTGGCAAATATGTGGTGCTTGTTTATTTTGGCGAGTCTGGGCGGTGTTATTGGCTATGCTAATAATGGAAGTTGGAAGTCCCTTGCAGCTGGTGGACTACCCGCTGCGGCTTCCTATTATGTCTACACAGAGCTCCCTGGTAATCCAACTTTTGCATCAGCTCTTGTTCTGGGTAAGAATTTAATGAAGTTTTTGGCCAATGTGTATCTGCTAATATTTTGTTGTCTTGTCTTGCTTGGGATGGCCGGTGGCTATTAGCATGAAAATTTGCGTGCCAGGACTAGATACATACAACAATGGAATGAGCATGATAAATCTAGTATGTGATTCAACAATGATAACAGTGTGCAAATAAACAATGTGTAGTCACTGATCAGAGGGTATGGATTTGAATGTTGCAAATTCCTTATCTCATAAAAATTGTGTTGGCGTCCCTACCTGATTCTTTTGTTATATGACTCTACCACCTGGTCATTTATTGTCTCTCTGGTTTCTTATACAGGAGGATTCATATGATGCTGCTCCGTTGCTTTGCTAGACACAATGCAGGCTCTGCACATGGGGCAGCTTATGTGAGATCCAAGCCAGACATCAATGCAAGACATGTGGAATGCATGGTTACACTTGGGCAGAATCCTCATAACCTCGCCATCTTGCAACTCATTCAAACACACTGCACACTCCATCTCCCTGAACAGAGCATCACCTTTACTGTACATCTGAAGTGTCGCAGCACCAATGACAGATCCCTCCGACCCCAAACTATTGGACTCGTGCTCAGCCTCCTGCCCGGATCTTGGCCCTCCTGGTCTTCTTCTTCTTCTTTCCATGGAATAGTACTTCAAGTAGACTGCATAAGTGCACATTGCCAGTAAACCAGTAGCCAAACATGCAAAGGTGGCAATGAAGAGCGGATCAAGTGTATAAACCCTGCCAGGATTACGAGCTGATGATGACGCCACGGCGGCGGTTGTGGGAGGCATAAGTACATACTGGCAGGTTGTAGGGCATTCTAGCAAACACGGTTCCGGACAGAAACCAGCGTTGTTGTTCCTGGTAGCGTTGCAGAATGAAGTGCAGAGAGCTCTCACATTGGTCCATCTCGGTTCCAGTTTAGTAAAATGGGTTGCCATGAGAGGAGCAGAAGATTGTTGCTCCTCTATTTAATAAAATGTGAAGATTTAGCCTCAGCTCGAAGGCAAGTGTTGACTTGCAAGTTGCAACTGCAACTACCTTCATCATCCGCAACAGGATAGGTCACCAATCTTGGACCCAAGGGCACCCAACATGCCCTAAAAGTCACTACCTGCAGATCTGAGTTCACCGCAAGATCACTGTCAAGTATACAGTATCTCTTTTTTCTTCATTTTGTTATCCTAGGAACATCAAGATTGAGTGGATCCCAGAATATGCATTAGACAATGCTTATACCCTAAGCAGAAGAACATTTAAATGTCTATCGGGATACTCAACAAGTTCCTTGAACACCACTGCAACTAGTAACTTGCATCACAAGTAACCAAAAGATTCCTTAAAAGCCCAGATGCTTGAAACAAACATTCAAATGGTGTCTATCCCTTTACGAAATAAACTTTTCTGAGCTGTCCCTCACGCAATCATCTTTCTACTGTCTTCACGTTTTGTGAAAGATAAAAACTATATATCAAATGGGTTTCGCAGAGACTTATTCTAATGGCTTCTTCCAAGAGATTTAAGGATGTTTTTGAGTTTGTCAGAAGGATCAAGAAGTCATCCTCTGCAAATAGGGTTGAAGGGACTAGTAGCTTATTCTTAACCCTTGTTCCTGCTGCTAGGAAATCTGGCTATGATAACTATCACTACTACACTTCAGGGCGCCAAGGACTGCAGCTTATTAGCTCCGCTGGATCCTCTCCAAAAGAGCCTGCTGCAAAAATGGTGTAAGAATCTAAACTTGTCTCATTACTTGTAGTGCTTTTAAGCTGCTCTGTACCTGACTCTGATTATATATATGATCAGAGGTGATGATGGTAGCAAGCCAACACTTGGTGCACCACCTTCGCAGAGGTCGATTTTTCGTTGTTGGGGTGCATGGATTCTTGGATTTCTTGCATCAGCAGTTGTACCATTCTGGAAGACTAAATGGGAAAGAATTCAAAAAATCGAAGGTATTTAAACCAATTTAACAAATTACATTAGGGTTTGTTTGATTCCGGTTGCTGTTGATTGAATGCAGGAGATGCTGAAGTTGTGGTTGAAGAGATTGAGAAGGTGGCCAAAGTGGTGGAGAAGGTTGCAGCCGTGACAGAGAAGGTTTCTGAAGAGTTGGCGGAAGGGCTTCCGGAGAATAGCAAGCTGCAGAGAACAGCATTGGTGATTGAAAACCTGTCCAAAGTTGCAGCTGCTGATGCAGCCTCGGCAGAAAACATTATTCAGAAAGTTGAGAAATTGAAGCAGGATTTTCAAGACTTGGAAAAGGCAGTGATCAGCAAAGCTCCTTCCCATGAAAATGCACAATGAAGCTGAAGCTGAGTACATGCAAACCTCAAGCCCCGGCTCCTGTGTATTCATTTCTTATCCTCTGAAACTGTCTCTCTGTGATAGGGTGACTAACTGCGCATCTAGGGTTTCACCAGGAACATTGATTTATATAGTAAAAACAATAATTGTGGCCTCTCCAAATTGGCCAAAATTAGTATGTAGGCCACAAAACAAACAAGTCATTGATACTAATTGAATGACTATTTAGGGAGGTTATAATTTTGGTGTTGAAACTTCCATTTGAAAGGAAATAAGGCAACAGGAGAAGTATCAATCACTGTGGAAAGAAAAAACATTGTTGAAAAATATCAGTCATCACTGAGGTCTCCTTCTGACCTTCTCTATACATTTTCCTATAATTGATGTTGGGTATATTTGTCCTAGGGTGGCTTGTCAAACGAGTTACTTATCTAGGGTTTATGCATAAAAATGGGAAGTTTAAGAACAAACAATGAATCATGTCCACTTTAATTTGAATGAAATAAGTTACTTACATGAGATAAGTGAAGATGATGGAAAGTAGAGGAGGCGAGATTGAGAGGGAACAACTGCCTGCCTGATTATATGAAGAAGACCACCCAGGTGGGTATAAACATGGGTGCATAACAAAACTTGCTGACATAAATCCAATTTGTGGATGGTTCATGTCAAGGTATGTCTGTGAAACCAATTTAGCACAACGGTATATTACTCTCATCTCTCGATTATACGTTCTCTCCTTGGTCTGTCATCTTTGAAATCCATGTCTCTGCTAGATTTATTGTTCAATCTCCCACGTTGACGATCACCGCCGAATCCTCCACGCCTTGGCCTCTCCCTATCGCGCCCACCATTCTCATCATCATCAAAGCCACAGGCGCCGCTAAACCTATCCTTAGCTCTGCCATAAAGTTCTCTGTCGAATCCTCCCCGCTGCCCACCACCTCTGTTGTTGCCTCCTCGTCGCCCTCTATTAGAACCACGGGAGCTACGGGATGATCCACCAAAATCATCTTCCTGGAAGTCATTAAAAGAGTTGGAATCTTTACTGCCCTTGAAGCTATTTCCTCCTCTGTGACCTCCTCTGAGAGTTCCACGGGAATTACGAGATGACCCACCACCACGAAAATCATCCTCAGAGTCATCAAAAGAGTCAGAATCTTGACCACCCTTGAAGCTGCTTCTTCCTCTACCACGACCTGATGGTTTGCCTCGGGATCCTTTGCTTGAATCTCTTGTGAACTTGTATTCATCTCTGGGAACAAAATCATCTCCCAGCTCACGACTGGGTTTGCCTCTGAATCCGTTTCTCGAGCCTCTCTCAGAATTAATCCTGGCAGGTCCCTTATTACCCTGTCCTCCTCTGAACCCTCTAGATCTATTACCATCACCTGATTCAGAACCATACTCGTCTTCACTATCAGGTCTTCCCCTATTCTTGTATTTACCTCCTGCTCTCTCATCTTTTCTTCTCTTTCCGCCGAAATCATCTTCTGAATCAGAACCAGGACTCAACTCTTCATCTGATCCAAAACTCAAACCCCTTGATGGACCATTCTGACGTCTACCTGGTTTTGAGTTAGAATTCGCAACATGACTAGATTTCCAGTTCGGATGCACTGAAAGGTCTTCATCTGAACCAATATCGTGATCAACGTCTGAACCGGAGAAACTAGCATTCTCCTTTATTGGCATGTGTGGCTTTTCACGTGGAAAAGGGTCACCTCGGCCACTTTTGAAAGGCTTTATATCTTCAAAATCTGAAAAGTCACCATCTGAAACTTCAGTAGGAAAGTCCCTCTTAACTACTGTATCGTGGACATCAACTTCATAACTTTCAATATCATCTTCATCATCAAAATCGTCAAATCCTGTACCAGGCCTATTAATACTAGAATCAGCATATATACTGCTCTGGGTATCGGGAATGCTGCTATCATCGCCAATATCATCTTTAAAACCTCTAACATTGCTAATCCGAGGCTTGACCTCTGAGGGAAAATTTCCCCCAATTCTCGCAGAGTCTGCATACTCAAAAGCAGCAACATCTGCTCCATCTGATTCATCATCGTCAAAGTTTAAGTTCCATGCATTAGAAATGTCTTCTCTGTTACCAGGAACCCTTTCGAACTTGTTCATGTGACTTTGCTGCCTTTCATGCATTTGAGTTTCCATGGACTCATCATGTGGTCGCTTGCATTCACAATGGAAGCATGCCATGTTTCTCCTATAATTTAAAAAGTTGCACCTGAAAGAAAATTTAAATGAGAAATAGTTCATCAAACCATCAGTAGTAACTCTTTGAAGAGCGTGTAAACTACTCCGTCACTCGACGTACTAGATCATGATGATGTCACTGAAATAGAAATGAAAACGAAGTAACACTATAACTCTTGGAAAACTTACTCGGAGCATTCCCATTCGCCTGGAAGTAATTGCCTCTTCGGACGTTTGGCATCACATTGCAGGCACACGGTATTCTTGGCAAAGTTCATGAAGTCACACCTGTGATCAGTTCCATACACAATAAGCCAATGATAGATACAAGAGACGAAAAATGGATTCATCTACAGAGGGAAAGCATAATTAAGGACTACTCTACTTACTTGGGACACAACCAGTCTCCTTTTTTCATCTCAACGTCATCACGACCCACTCGTTTCCTGGGAGGTGGAGGAGGCACCTTGACTTTGGGGGGAGGCCTCTTGAAAACCGGAGGAGGAAGATTTGGATCAATAGGCACAGCACTCAACTTGACAACCTCATGTAGCAACTTACGGACCACAGTCTTCACTGATTTATTCTTCAAAAGAGACTTATTCATGACAGACCCATTTATAGGCTCAAAACCGTAAGTCAGAAGGACACGCATTATGTCAATAGTTCGTGCCTCGTCCTCTTTATTTGTCAGCAAATATCCCCTTTCACAAGAGCTCCTCAAGCTGCAGGAACTGCAGACCTGAAACGTATGTCAATAAGATATGCATAAAGATGAAAGTTGAAGGGCACTAATAAATAGTTTTCTTATCTACGAATATAAATTTAAAGACAATGATTCTGGTATTCAGTGAACGAAACTATAAAGCACATGGGTTTCAGCCTACAAGTTCAGTTCAACAGTTGATACACGATTACTTGGACTGTCATACATAGAAGCTTCGACAACACTATTAATGGTGAGAAAAAACATACAAGGATTGAGAACTGAACATATCTCCTAAATGAGAACTCCTAAATGATAGAAATCGAGCGTGTCCATTCACATATCTCAGTGACCAACCAACAAAGACAAACATTTCGTAAAGTCGGTCAACATCATCCGATGCCTTGTAAATAACATATTATTCACTCAAAAACTAATGAAACTCTAACATGACAGCTGCGAAAGTGAAACTATCGTACTTACATCTCCTTCATCAAGATGGACATGTTTCCTTAACAGCTTTGAAGCAAAGACCACTTTACTATTTGTGCTTGGGCAACCAAAACCAACCAGAACTTGAATGTCATTTCTCGACAATGACCTGAAACTCGTTAGCCATTGTCAGATATTTACGCCAAGAAGATAAAATGTAAGGTTCCAACAAACAAATCACCCCATATAACAAAATGCAAAGCAAATGGCAGACCTCAAAATTGATGTGCATTATGAAAATGTGCAATTTATGGTACACTCATTTCTGCAAGAACCATGCTCATATTCTGATACATAAAACATTATAGGCCTGTCAAATGACGGAAAACAGCAAGTGAAACTGTATACCTTAAGATATCAAACCTGTCGCGGCCAAAATTAAGAAAAGCTGTCTGAACAGTCTTGAAATCCCTAGTAAAGTCCACACCTTCTTCCACAACCTCTTCCATATCAAACCCTAAATCCTTAACTATGCTATCCTCATCCACCCTCTTATGATCAAAGTAGTTCTGCTGCACCAACCTCTCCATCAGCTCAATCCACTCCGGCCAAGGATGCACCAACTCCACCTCCTTCTTCAACTTACTCTCCTCCAAGCTTTTCTCCTTTTCAACCACCCCATCCTCCTCCCCAACCGCCACCTTATCCGCATCAGACGCTGCAGGCAGTACAGGAGTCTCGCCGCTTTGCTTCTTCGACTCCCTCCACGCCCTGATGCGTTGCAAAGTTTCGTCTTTTTGCGACCGCTCCCGCTCGATTGCGTCGATTTGGTCGAAAACGAAGCTGAGGCGGGCAGAGAGGTTGGAGGGCTTGTTGGGGTCGGTGGAGGGGTTCGGGGATGTGGGAGCGGGTTGCGCAGTGGAGTAAGTTTTAAGGGTATGGTTGCATAGGGAGTAGTAGAGATTAGGGTTTAAGAGAATCCGGCTACGGAGTAGGAGCGAGATTGGCTTCAACGCCATAGACGGCGGCGGAGGAGTGTGTTCAACGACCGCGATGGTTGTCCAGAGTGACGCGAAATTTCATTGCAGGGAAGGAGACGTCCGGAGGAGGAAGAAGGAGACCTAAAACCCCTTTTGGGCTGCTAATATGGGCCGGTATGAAGCCCAACGAGAACGGCCCAACAAACCAATATTGTTTATGAGACAAGGCCCAACAAGGATATCCAAGCAGGCCCAATTACAACCATGATCTTTCTCTTTTCTGTAAAACAAATTACAGATTTAATATTTAACACATTTTTTCTGAAGCTATAAACAAGAAGCATACTCTGTAGTACAACAATGGAAGCCCTCCCCACTGGAGTGGCTTTAGAACAGCTCTGCCATGCATTTGGGGTAGAGACAAGTTTCAGTAGCCACGGCCGACATGCTTAGGAGTTCTTTTTGCACCTTGCGTCTTTCGTAGAAGACGGAGCATGCTAGAGATGTGCATTTTACTCCGGGTTCAACAAGCCAGTCGCCACCGCCACAGTGCCGACATATCTGAAAAAAAATGCAGGCTACTTAGTTTTATTTAGATGAGTATATGAGGAAAGGACAGATTTGAGTAGAGGAGATAGTACATACTGCAGCAATATGTTGCATGTCTTTCTCCAGTTTGGAAGTCTTTCTGATAACTGTTGTCGCCATGGCTGTTTTATTTCCGGAGCAGTTTTCACAGAAGTGCTTAGAGGATTGTGCCAACTCGCCGCAAAGGACGCAGTGCTTTGAGAGGTAGTAATAATCAATCCTGGCTCGGTAAGGATTTGGACCATAATGTTGACGTTTGCCAAAGGCTTCCCTGACCGGGCGAGGAATCTCTGAAAGCCACTGGCTCAAATCAGCCCCAACAAGACCAAATACCCGCTGTAGAGCTGGAATGATCTGCTTGTTGATGTAATACTGATCATTTAATCTGAAAGGGGAGTCTAGAGCAAGAAGATCCAATGGGTCAACAACCATGTCAACAAGTCTTGCTCCAGGATCACCGTGAACTACAATGTAAGGTATACGCTCTCCATAACGTGGCTCTGCCCTTGGATCCGCTCGCATTGCTTTAGTAGCAACTATAGCGGCTGGTGGAAGGGAGCTAGAATTCCTTGTACTGTAAGTGCCTAAGCGGACTTCTTTTGCAAAAATAAAGTCCTGAAGTGATACTCTTCCAGAAATAATTCTCTTCCACTGGCGTTGTAGATATGCTTTCACCTGTTTGAATGTCAAATAAAACCAGCAATGATTACTTTATCCCGCAAATTATTGAAAAAGTGGGATATTGGGCACACTTAGACTTGGGACATATAATGACCTGGAAAGGAATTTTTTTTAACCTTTGAAATGTCTTGATGTTCAAAGTAAAGTCTTAAGGACTGTTCCATGGTTTTCGCTACAGCCCCACATGTATCTCTACGAACCGTTTCAATGCCTTTCGCATCAAAGATGGGATCAATTTGGTCAGGACTCTCATAACTGTAGCCAACATAGCGCTTCTTAGTGAGCAGGAAGCAGGGATGATACACCTTCTCCATCTTGAGCGTCACAGGATCTGGGTTCATTCTGGTAACTTCAGTAGCTATCTCTTTTCCAATACGGAAAGCTTCTTCAACCGTGCGCCCTTCAAGTAGCACAAACAGACTGCAAAAGAGAATCTACCTAAGCCCATAGTACTTATGAATAAATACAAGGTTTCTACAGTAATTAATAACTCATACAATTTAACAATTCCGGGCAATTAATTAACTTTTATAATGATGCACAGATGAGTCGGGAACACGAGTAGAAATGAGCGGGACTGCCTAGAAGTTATAACTTTTATAATAAATATGCAGACTACTAGTAGAAATGAGCGGAACTGGCTAGAAAAACCTACAATACAAAGAGAAATAACTTTTACCTGTCAGTATCACCATAAATAACTTTAGCCTTCCAGATTTCATTAGCATTCACAAATGAAATAGCAGTTTCCAGTGTCCTCCGACCACACTGAACAATACTGTCTGCAAGCTCAGCACAAGGCATGCGGCCACTAAATCCCGCAGCAGTGTAACCATAACTAACATTTGATATCAGCTTCAGAGCAAGTTGTCTAGAATTAAATATCTACACAGATGTAAGAACTGGTAATATCAGATACTCGTCTAGTTGAAGAAATTACATGAAGAAAATAGTCATTATAAAAATTTTGGACTGCAACGACAGACATGTCTTCCGAAGATCATACCCTATGAAGAACCTTTTGCGAGGAATCCAGTTTCTTCATAGCTTGTTTGACCATTATCCTAGTGGACAGAATTTCCTCTAGCAAACGAGGAAGAACCCCTTTACGAACCTTTTAATACATAGACCAGAAAGTTCAGTTAATCACCAATAGCCATGACCATAGCTTAACCTTATCATTAGAATCGTTACAGATACTTCTTTTAAAAGAAATACAAAAAGAGAGAGATGGTAAAATGAAATGATGGAATGTTTTTTTACCTCAGGAGGCACATACATAACACCATTGGGAGTAAACAGTATTTGGTCCTTCAACTTGCCCAAGGCATGTGGTTCCGGTGAATATGAACTAACACCGAGTATGTTAGGCTTTGGAGGTGCAAGTTTCCCTAGGCAAGTGCAAAAACAGAGGTTGTATGCAATAATCATGGAAGGATACAACGATTGAAAATCCAGAACAATCACTGGATCTGCATAAAAACCAGATTTTGGCTCCATGACTAGGGGTAAGCACTCCATGGCAGGCTGAGTAGCAACCTGACGCGACACCGAACATATCAGCCGGAAAAAATGGAAAACCAGGCATGTATGACGTATGAGTGGTAAAATGGGACACATTAATGTCAGTTAAATGTTTCAAAAACACTGTTGCATAAAGTTCGTAGAAACAAATGTTCATAGTTATTTTATTACATTTGTATGGAACCTAAACTTGGAAAATAATATTTTTATACAGACATCAAGCTTGACTGGAAAAAAAATGTAGCCGCCGTTGATAATGAATGATGAAAATTTAGATCCTCATAGAAGAGAATTACTCATAAGACACCAAGAAGGTTAAGTTTGGTAACAGCCAATATACTGCACATAAATTCAAGATTTACGTATACAATTGGGCAATGAGATATAACATGGTAATACAGAAGGAAAAAAAAAGAAGAGGAAATTTGCCTACTCAATAATTGAAATAGAAGCTTTGAAGTTATGCAAGAGAAAAGAAACGCATAAAATAGGACATTGACCTGTTGGCTTCCAGGAGAGATTGCAATATAGTTTTGTGAATGTGCCAATCTCAAGAGCATTGATTCAACACGATACTGCGAGCCTCGAGATAGAACAGAGAAAAATTCAATCCCAAATATACGAGCTAGTTCTGAAGTTCTGTTTATCTGTCAAGCAACCAGATAACAGAGAGAAAAATCACAAAAATGGTTGCAGCAACAGTGCTAATATACTCTTCAAATAATTAGCCAATCCAATTAATCTCTTTGAGGAAATAGGAAAGACTAGCAAAATTAAAACACAATAAATGTCAGGCATAAATGTGTATTGTCTAAAAAGCAATATGATAAGTCAAGAAAACAGAAGACATTCTATTAGTATATTCTGTTAAGTATCGAGAGCTTAGTGTTAAACCTAATTTCCTATTTATCGTTAGGTTATATTCATCACAAGAAATAGGGAAGTCACCGCACCATGTCAAGTTGATCCATTATCTCAAGGTTTAATTTTGCTCTCTCCACAACAAACTCAATAGATCTGTATCTTGCACGACTTGGTCCACTAGAAAACCATGATGCCAAAACTTTGTTACTGATAAATGGGACTTTTCGCCTCAACACAGCTTCGGCGATAGCTTCAACTGTGTACATCGTAAGCTTGACTTCACTGCGCATCAACCTCCAAACATTGAGAACAATTCTTCCATCAACATGAAGACCACTTGCATGAGTTCGGCCCCACTCATCGTCAATTGATCCACCATCAAGCAGTACAGAATCACTGTTTCCAACTTCGAGAAGCACATCACCATGGAATATTTTCTCAAGCCCCACTGAATTGTTGCAATCCAAATTTGTTACAGATGGTGTCCTTGAAATTTTATTAAGTAAGCCTATCCCTAGCTTTGAAGCTCTTTCTATCAAGAACCCAAGAGAAGCACTTTGAATATCCCAACCGAGTAATACATCAGGATCCAATGATACTATGAAATCCACCAAGTAGTTAAACATATGCTTTTCTTCATTAAAGTGTAAGATATTGCAGCTGGATAATCCATCAAGATTTCTGAAGTAAAACACGATGGAGAAAAAATGTCAGCCGAGTTTAGAGGCAAAATATTGTGTGATCCATGCAACTAGCCGCTACAAAGCAAAAGTTTCTTACATGTACACAATTCAAGATCATTGTTTCCCATGACACTTGTAAATGAGAAAAGGAGGGAGATAGATCTCACCTTATTTAATGCACAAACACAAAATATAACACTGATAATGTGTCATGTAAAATATTTATCTGAGTGCAGGGCATTAAATCAGTGATTTAGATCGATTAGCAACGCCAACTTTGACTCTCAATGATAATACATAGAGGATTGAGTGCGCAACAAATTAACCATTTTGGAATTTCAGAAATTTCCATGGATTGAAGAGCTAGCTCCTGCGCCACTAAATGTCTAAATTGTTTTCTAAAAATTCAAGCCACAGTAATTTTCCAGATAAAAGTCCATTTTATGCTGGTTTAAACATAAACCTACCTTTCATTTAACGCGGGAGTGTGCAAGAGAGCATACAATGAAGCCGTAGAATCATTATCATCCTTTACAGCAAAAGCTAAAATTTTGATCGCATCATAACGTGGATCAGGAAGCAGATCTGCTCTAGATTCTGCAAGAATCTGCCAGAAGTATTAAAAAAGTGAGTGAAAAGATAGTAGTGGAACACAAGCTGGTAAGTGATTAGTACAAGGTGAAGCTCTCGACGTGTGCCCTGCTGTAGCTAGCTAGTGATTTTCCTTCTTGAGACAGCATTTTAGATTTTATGTATAGTTAAATTAAAAATAATAAAATGTGCTTGTTGGCATGTAAAACATCTGTAAAAAAATAACTATTTATTTTTTTACTTTTCCCCCATCCTAGTCTTGTATAAAAGCAGGCATTTTTTTATAAAGCTACAATCAGACATATCGAATCACATTTTTGGAACTCTAGTTACATAATAACTTTGCTTTATTTTATCTAGTCGTGGAGTATTATACTCCTATACTAGACTGGCAAAAAAGATTAGTTAGTTATGACATCTCATAGACTAGTTAGTCCCTAATTCAACTAGACACCTTGTTCGTACCCTGACTTGTTCTTTTATGGCATAAATTCCAGCCTGGTTTAGTCAATCAGCCTGGTTTAGTCAATAGGAAAGTTATGACCAAACAAAAGGATAAGAAGCGAAAAACAGCCTGAACACGCATAAGTTGAGTATGAACATTACTCTCTAAAAGTTGATCAAATGTTGACACACTCTGAATGGATGGAGATTCAGAGAGGCCACCTTACTAATCAGAATTCACAAGGCACACCTATATGTGGATTCCTAACCCATTTAAGCACCTGAAGTTAGAATGTTGCAAAAATTTGTAGACATGCAATTCACTCTTTTAACTTCCACTAGTTGAGAACAGTTACCTCCAAGCTTAACAAAGTTAGCTGCTGTCCACGGCCGATGCTTGCGGGATCCCTGAATCCAGTTTGACTGAGGGGCGTAGTCTTTGATTTCCCACTGGGACCAGATATCTGAGAGAAATCTTGAGATACATTATTCCGAACCTTTTTGACATTTTCTGCTTCAATTACAAGAGCTTCTTTCCCCTCATCACATCCTGCATCCATCACCATAATATTATTTGCATCGTCTTCTCTGTTTGATTTATCCATGTCTGATCTAGCACAGGAGTGGGAACATCCATCAAGTAACTGCTCTTCACAAGAACGAGCCGAGGAATCTTGCAACGGAAAACATGGTACAAACATATTTAGTTAGCTAAAATATCCAAGCCACAGTTGTCAATGTAGCATTTTGAAGAGATTCAGAAGTTATTTCAGCCAGGATTAATTGCATCACACACAACAATCGGATCACCATGTTCTATAGAAATTAGAAACAGAAACTTCGATATACAATTTCCAATAAATTTACCTAATTTGAAAACCCAATAACGAACTGAATCTGCAGTTGGAGGTGTGGATGCAGGCGTCAACATGTATACAGCAGAATCAGCAATATGGTGGTCGGCAGGGACATTCGTGAAAGCTTCTTCAAAGCACAAAGGATGATCATCCTTGCCTGAATAGGTATTTTGACCTTCCATATCATCATATGAATCCTTGACAAATTGACAGGGGCTTTCATTTGATGAATTAACTGAAAATGCATTACATGTGAAATTCATCAAATTGTCCACCTAATTCAGAAAAATGACAATAAAAAAGAAGACGATTTCCCTCTGTATAAGGAGGAAAAATATTAGACTGCAATATTGAATTTTCATTTACCTTCTCCCTGCTCTTCTTGTTCAGGCACGTCGCGGGGGGTAATTTTGTGTACATCAGAAGGTTCTCCGTTAACATCTAGTACTGGTAAAGATTTGCAAGATGCAGAGTGGATCATCCTACTATGTTCATAATTGCAACTCCCAATTTGCATGGCAATGCCAGTTCCCTGGTGTGACTCGCAAGACGCTTTTTTTATACATTTTCCGATGCCTCCAGTCTCGCTATGTTGACATATATGACTCTCTTTGCCATCTGATGGACATGGACCTCTGAGTCCCATTGTCTCAAATGGCTGATCAGCACAACACTCACTAACAGGTTCATGGTTAGTGAGGTCACCATCAAGTAAATGCTCGGAATCTTGAGACAGTATATTGGCAGTCGTTTTCGGACTAGAAACTACAGAAGATGTCTTGAAGGATACATGCGGATAAGCATCAAATGTAGGAGCAGAAGTGTCTTCAAGCATCATGCTCTTGGACAAGATGTCTACCCCTTCAGTTGAGTTATTACTACACCTCTCTGAAATATTAAGCTGTCTATATGTAGTAGCATTGATCTGACAAGTGCCCCTATTTCTAGAAGTAATTGATAGTTTACCACATGTGGAAGAGTTCATAACATGCTGTCCAGTGATCGAAATGTGACATTCGGATGGAGACTTCGAGTCATGAGGACCACCTTTTAGTGAAAGAGGTTCTGAGTTTGTGCATATAGATGTATTCAGGTTTGATTGCTCCTTAACCAAAACTCTTTTTGCCCTGTTTGTTTCACATTCAAGAGAACTGACACTGTAGCTTCTCTTTTTCCTCATCAAGTCACGCAAAGACCAAGAAGCTAAGGTACCCTCTGGAGGATCACCGCTAACATTATTGACTAGCATATTAGAATCGCTATCCTTTCTTGTTGAATCCAAAAGTGTAGCTTCACTGCTTAATCTGTTCACTGCATTGAAACTATCATCCTGGTGACTATCTTTCATTTTTACAGGCATAGAGAACGGTAAAACACCCCATCGTTTACCACCTTTTTGTTTACTAGCTGACCTTGATTTGTTTAGCTCCTCAAGATGCTGGGAAGATTCTGCAGAGTCGAAAATCGAATATGAGTTGCTGCGAGGATTATAGCAGTGATCAATAAAGGAGCCATCAACTTGTGGAATGCCACCTTTTGGAGGAGTCTGCGTAGTCTGGATTCCACCAATCAGGTCTAGATTTTCACTTATGTAGTCAACGTCATTTACAACCTGAATGGTGTTGAGTATATCTTGACACTCCAGCTGAGATGCACTCTCGTAGTCGTCATTGGCTTTCTCTAGCATCTTATCAATAGATGCTGCTGGTAACAGTGGATTCAAAATTGTTTCGCGCAGAAGTTCATCATCGGAATTTATGTCCTCTGCTGCCTGAGACGAGGCAAGCCACTTAAGTACCCCAAGGATTTCTTCATCTGAGGACTGATATGAAATTGAAATAAGGGAAAAAGTGAATTCAGAAAGAAGCAGTATTTGGATCGTAGAAACAAAGATGAAAGTATGGGAAAGAAAATACATGATAAAACAAATCAAGATCATCATTGAGTACACCAGTAACTTTCATGGAAAAGAAAAACATTATTAAATGTATGTTAGTGCAGAGTTAGATTTAATGACTCACAGTCATAGCAACTAAAGCAAGAACTGGAAACCAGAATATTACCTTTGGAGTCAATGTTCCAACAGTCTCCATTTGTTTTGATAGTACATCCTTGCCTCTAACTTCGGAGGCTGTAAAATGCTCGTTGCATGTTGATTTTGGCAATACCGCTGCGTCCGCTGAGCCTTCAAAAAGATTTGCACTACCAATACAAAGGGCAGCATTTTCAAGTTGTTCAATTTTTCCCACATTATTTGGAAACGATATGAGTTGGGCCAGTTTGACATCTGCATCCATTGGATTAATTGAACTCTCTGCCACACGAAAAAGTTCTACGATATTCTTCTCCATTTCAGATCCAAGTGCGAGAATTTTCAAAACATCTGCTTGACACGGTTTTCCAGGATCAGGGGGCAGATCTTTATATGCATTATGCAAACCAGTTCTTTCATATTCTTCCTGGTATTGAAGTAATAAGGATTATAAATTTTTTTTGAACAAAACAAAGCGAAGCCAAAAAATGAGTGATATAAACACACAACTAATAAGATGAGGCACACCTCCCAGATGGGTATGAGTGATTGAACCATCTTCGCATCTGAACATGTTTGCGATTGAGATTGGAACACTTTTTGGAACTGATTAAGAATATCTACAGTATCAAGAATTCACAACGAAACTAATCATGCACAGAAGCATTAATCTATGATATGAAAAGCAAATTTTAACCAAATGAAGTCTTAAAACAAACCGTCTGTTGTAGAATCACCCTCAAGCTTGCAGGTACTTGTACGTTTCACAAGCTGAGTGGTTTGATCACATGAAGAACCTAATGCCTCAGGTATATGCCAAATCCAATTGCCAGGAACTGTGGAAGATATCCAAACTGGTGAATCTGCCTAGTGAAGACAGGAACCAATGTGTCATACAACAACCACTGAATAAACATTGGGTGTGCTTTTTATGTGAAAGGGAGACTGTAAAGAATAAATAATGAGATAGAGTAACCTTGGAGTTAGGTGATGAGCAGTTGAGCTTTCCAGACAATTGGTTTCCAGAACTAACTTGAGTAACTGTATCAGGTATCGGGAGGCGAAACTTTGTTTTTGACAAGTGTACAAGACCCATCCCATACAAATTGTAATCTACCTACCATTTGGTACACAAGCACCATAATTTTGGAATAGATCAGTTTCAAGCTAATGACTAAATAATAATGTGGTTCAAGGATATTATCATAAAACTGAAATTAACTCAACCAATGTTTCTAATATCACTTCATGCAGTTCTATCTTCTAACCGACCTCAATGATTTTCTCACTGAGATATATGCATACACCATCAACTCTTGCCATGCAGACAGTCTTATGAGATTCAATATGTGTTAATCAATAGTATAACACCAAAATAAATGCGTTCAATATTTCAAAAAAATAAACTCATGATTGTGAATTCACTGACAAATTTCATTTTAGTAAATCAGTATTCAACTTTCAGCAATGAAGAAAGCCCTCTACAATCTGCTTCCCTTGATGAGTAAGGTCGCGCTTTCGTAAATTATGTCAAGGAAAAGGCTAGCGCTTTCTATGTAAAGATGAGAGAGAAACAGGAGAGAGGAGAGAAGGGAGGAGCTAATACAAGGGATCACAGATCAAGGGAAGGATGGAGCATATCCCTTAGGAAATTCAGGGAAAGGTTCGTGAGCCTCTTCATAGATAATATACCTTTGGATAGAGAAATTAAGTGGCTGAGGAATCTAGTCAGTCAAGATGGATTGATAATGTATGCATTCATTTCAAATAAAAGACGAAGGCCCACACAGAGTAAATTTGGTTTTATCAGATACAAGACAAGAGAAGAAGCAGAGAAAGCCATTAGAAGATGGCATGGAATACAGGTGGGGGGAGGAAAATTAGTAGTAAAAATAGCAGACGATAGAGAAAGGCCAGATAACATGAATAATAAGTTCCAGGTGCACCAAAAAGTATGGATCCAGAAGCAACAAATGAGAACAAGACAAATCTGGAGACAAAAACCAGAAATCACAGCAGAGGTAAGTCAAGAAAGGCTCAAGAAGTCTAGAAGGAAAGTAATACTAGAATCAGTAAAAGAGAATGCAGATTGGTTTGAAGGATGTGCAGTTGCTCAGCTGCATGAGTTCCAAGCTGTATCCATACTGGAAAAAGAACTAGAACTCAACAAGTTTGAAGTGGAGAAGGTTATGTCGCTGGGTGGGAAGAGAATCCTATTAAAGTTCAAAAGCAGTGGAATAAGGAATCAATTTGTTGAAGAAAAATCAGAGTCCTGGAGCTATTGGTTTGAAAGGATCCAGAATTGGGAGGAAGATCTAAGGCCAAAGAAAAGAACAGTATGGGTAAGCTTACTGGGTATCCCCTTCAAAGCTTGGACAGAGGAAAACTTCAATAAAATAACTGGAGTACATGGGAATTACGTGAAGTTGGATGATAGGCTATTTCAGATTTCAGGATTAGAAAAAGCCAGAGTCATGATTCAAACAACTATAATCACCAGAATTGAAGAAGCAGTTGAAGCAACTATAGATGGTGAAACTTTTACCATTAATGTTTGTGAAGAATGTTATTGCAATGGAAGTGAAACTGATTTTCCTAGACTAGAAGAGCAAAGTCATAATTATGAAGGTCAGGAAGAGGTGAAATCAAAATCTGGGGAGAAGGCTGATTCAAAAGAGGTTGAGCCACCGCATAAGGAAGTTGAAGGAGGTGAACACTTAGACGGGGAGGAGGGAAAAAGGCAGGTAAAAGACAAAAAGAAATCACAGGAAAAAGCTGAAAAGAAGAAAAAAGCAAACTCAAAAAAACAGCAAAATCAGAAGAATCACAAAAACAGATAATGTCAGGAAAAGTTGAAGCTGAAAGAAGTTGGGTTGCTTTACTAAAAAAAGGAAAAGGTGAAACCTTAACACAAAAAAATGCTACAGAGAAAAGGCAGACAGCCCTGATGCAAGAAAGTGATCAAAAGAAAGTGCTAAGGTGGGGATCTCAACAGGAAAAAACAAGAGAGGATCAGTTAGAGGAGATAAATCTGTTGGAAGAAAAACTGCAGAATGGTTTGATAAAAGAGAAGAGGAAAATGTCAAAAGGAAAAGAATTATTAAAGTATTCAAGAAGAAATAAAAAACAAAGGAAATAAAAAATCAAAAGAAAGAAGGCAGTAATGATTTACACTTTGAAGTTCCAGAAAATCAAATCAACCCAGAGAAATTAAAGAGAAAGGAAGCAGAAGAGACTTTCCAACTAGCAAAAAGTCTGGGTATTCAATTTCAAGGCACTGAAGAAGAGATTATAAAGCAATTTGAACTCCTGGAAACCCAAGTAAATCAAGAATCAGAAGGAGAAAAAGCATAACAATGAAGATAGAAAGCTGGAACGTAAGGGCAGCAACCAGCAGCAATAAACAAAAAATGATTAGACAAATGAAAGGAAAGTTTCATGTGTAAATGATATTCATACAAGAAACAAAGGTTAGTAAACATGACTTATTATTTGCAGAATAATTATGGGGCAACGAAAAAGTTAACTGGATGGCAATTGATGCGGATGGAAATAAGGGAGGACTGATTTCTATGTGGAACCCAGAAATTTTATCAGATGATAGCCAGTTTCAAGAATAAAAATTTTCTTTGCATTCAAGGTAAATTACAGAATCAAAAGTATGACGATGTCATATCGTTTGCAAATGTTTATGCTCCTTCTCTAGAGATGGAGAGAATGAAACTATGGGAAAATCTAGTTGATCTAAAGAATTCTCAAGAAGGAGAATGGATCTTAGGAGGAAATTTTAATTCAGTGTTAGGAGATGAAGAAAGAAGAGAATCAAAACTGAATGTTAAAGATACCAGAAATTTTTTTGAATTCACTCAAGCAATGAATGTTGCGGACATTCTAATAAAAAGAAGAAAACTCACGTGGAGTAACAAACAGAAAGCTAGCAGGCTGGACAGATTCCTTATTTCTCCTAAGATACTTGATCAATGGACTTGGAATGGAGAAAAACCTATCAGATCATGCTCTAATTGTTCTGAAAGAAATAGAGAAGGATTGGGGTATGAAACCTTTCAGATTTGAAGATGCTTGGCTGATCACGCGAACTTGAAGAATATAGTCACCAGCACTTGGAATGACACAAAAGTGGAAGGATTGAAAAGACATAAAGAGATTTTCTATGGGGTAAAAAGGAGAATGGCAGAAAAATTCATTATGTATCCTGGGAAAATAAAAAGACCAAAGATATATGGAGGATTGGGAATTCAAGGGATGATGGAAAAGAATATGACTTTACTTGCGAAATGGTGGTGGAGGTTGATTTCAAAAAAGGAAGGCTTATGGAAAAGAATGGTGCTTGACAAGTATAAATTTAGAGAAATCATTGATGAGGATAATTTGAAAATTCCTAAAAGCAAGATTTCTAAAAGTTGGAGGGATATTCTAAAAGTTATAAGAAGTAATGGTGAAGTGGGAATGGCATTCAGGCAAGGACATAAATTAAATCTGGGCAAAGGAGATACAATAAAATTCTGGAAAGATCTTTGGATGGGAGAAAAAAAGGCTTAAAGAGGAATTTCCGAAGCTATATTCTCTAACACCAAATAGGAATGCAGTAGTGAACGAAATGGGAGAGTGGTCAGGGACTTTTTAGAATTGGGTAATCAAAATAAGAAGAAATTTATATTCATGGGAAGAAGAAGAGAAAGAAAAGTTATTGAGAAGTCTCAACCACATTCAGGCAAAAAATAAGGAGGATAGAATTATTTGGGCATTCAGCTCAGATGGGGAATTCTACATGAAGTCGCTAATGAAAACAGCCTTGGAGCTTAAGATGAAGTAACTCAAGTGTGAAAAAATGTCCCATCAGATTTGGACAGGGTTAGCTCCTCCTAAGGTGTTAATATGGAAAATATGCCAAAATAGCCTCCCATCAAAAAAAGAGTTGCAGAAGAGAGGAATTCTTAAGGCAGGAACTAACCTAAACTGCCTCTTCTGTGAAGATCAAGAAGAAACCACTGACCATCTCTTAGTGCACTACAAGTGGATACGGAGATTATGGGCTGACATCTTGTTTTGGTGGGGGGTAGTTTGGGTATTCCCTAAAACTACGAAGGAGCTAATACAAAGTTGGTCAATAAGGAAGTGCTCAAGAGTGTACAAAAGATTTTGGAAAACATTATGTTATTCCATAATCTGGACAATCTGGAAAGAATGGAATAGAAGATGTTTTAAAAGCCAAAAAAGATCTAGGGAGGAACTAAAGGAATTAATAAAGACATGGATGGCTTGGTGGATCAAATATAGGAATTCAGAGAGCTCGTATTCAATCTTGACCATCACGAGATGCATTGAAGAAGTAAGGATCACTTCCTCATCAAAGGAAAAAAAATAAAGGAAAAAGGGGATCCAGTCCACGTAAAGAACTTCAAATAGGCAGCAAAATCAGTGGTGAAATGCTTAGTTCAAATCTTAAATGTTTTAATAGGTGTAACGAGGCAAGGAATATCAATTCCCTGCCTTAAGTGAACTTTGTGTTTACTTCAATCAATTTTACTCTATCAAAAAAAAAAAAGAAATTATGTTACACAGTTCATGCTAAAGAGGAGAGAGCACTTAAAGGTACACATTGAACATAACAAGGACTACTTTCAGATCATGAATAGAGAAATGAATTAAGACGCATATGTTAACTTCTTTGCTACAAACAATGAGTTGCATACTTCTTCTAATATCAGTACTGGTAATGAAGAGCTACAGAAAATATGACACAATTCAAACCATACCAGAAACTGAAGGATAAATGGAATATGTGCTTCATAGGGCTGCAAGCTTTTATCAAGAACAGCTCCACTCTGAAAAGTACAGAGCTACCAAACTGAAACATTGCATACTAAAATTTATACACATAACATACTAAAAACAACTATACTTTACTGATATTGCAAATGTTACTTAATCTTCTCTACATACACATAACATACTAATCTTCTCTACATAGATCCAGCATTACTGGATATATTAAGAGGCACTGCATTAAAAGGTCAATGAAATTGATTCTAATTAGTGTCTCATTGAATCAACATAGCACAGCATACAAAAGACCATGCAGAGATATCACACATCTAATAGAAACTATGAATTAGAAAAACTAATATGAAGCCCTACCAGTAAAAGGTTGGCTGCACGAGCCACATCTTGTGGGTGATAGCTTAGATCTCAGTCAAGGTGTTAAAATAAATTTTACAAAAAGGAAGAAAACTATAGAAAGAAGAGAATGGCAGACCGTTAGGTCCTGAGATTAGTAATTTATCATGCTAGCAGTGGAAACAAACCATCCAACAGTCATCATAAGAATCCTGTTCAAGCTGTAAACGACAGAAAAAATCCACAGATACATCTCTAATGTGATTTTCAAAAAATATATTAGCTCCATATACAATTTCCAACGACTCCTACAATGCTGAAGAGCAATTTAATGGATTTGCGAAATTCACTATACTCTCAATAAATGTGTGTTCTGATTATATTGGTGCGGCGTATCTTAAGCTTTCATTTTTGAGACTATTTCAGGAAACAAAATGTGCATAAAATATTCTAGGTACATAAAAGATGCTCAAGATTTGCGAGATAACAGAAAATAATGAAACTATAGAATTTGATGAACCAGAAGCTACAATAAAACATCTGACAAGTAAATAACACCACTCCAGCACTGCCAAATAAAATAAGAATAAAGATGATAATGATAAAAACATACAGATAATTCCACTCACAAATACCATAAATACATGCAGCACCGAGTAGGATACAGGTAGATTTTCACAAATAACTCCTCAGTTAAAAAGTAACCATACAACTTTCTTGCTCGAACAAGGCTGCAGGCATGTACATGTTGTCGTTTTGAACCAACTTTACCTTTCAGCTGCATAAGCCCATCGTAAATAAAATCAACATCAAAAGAAGCGTTGTAATAAACTTTACTTTTGATGGGAATTGATAAATGGAACCAACCAGAAACAATCTGAAAATAGACTTTACAGGAAATTGATAATACCTTTAATGCTTTTTCCAATGCATGAGAGATTATTTGTTTATATTCACCATCTGCCCAGTTCAGTAGAATAAAATTGAATCAAAAGAAAATTTCAAATGTGTAGTAAAACGTAGTTTTGAGAAAAAAAACTGTTTCAACGTGTGAAACAAGAAAGTTCAATAAAGGATATCCTGTCAACAAACTAAAGATAGATCGAACTAATTGGAAGAATAAAAAAACGAGCCGCATTCTAAGAAAGCTCATGTATCCATAGTCAACTAGCTTATTACCTCCTTGTTGCACTTCCGGGTTAGACTGGATATCAGAACATGGGACATATAGATAAGGCAAAGCCTGCACATTTTACAACCAGAAAAAGGAGGGCAGTTAAGCAAAGACTCAACATCAACATAACCAAAAACAAAATGATAACAAATCAACAATCAGCAATTACAGCATTTGTCTTACTTTGTGTACATGCAAGCAAGTCTTTTGTCCAGCAGGCGTGGAGCCAAAAATCCTGATCACAGGCACCTCATTCACCTTCCCGCCTACAAAATCATTTTTAAATTAAAAAAAAACACACACTTTGGCCAAATTCTACACAAATCGAAACCAACTAAAACCACTTTCGTAAACTTTACACATGATCAACCTAAAAAGATTTCCCCTTTAGTAGTAACCACATACCTTGAAAACTACTGTAACATACATCAATTTCAGGAATCGGTGGCGCCATGTAATAGTCGATATCAACGATTCTAACGCTGAAAACCCTCGCGGAATCCGGCTGCGAATCCTCCTCCTCCTCCATGTCGAACCTTGGCCCTAATTTCAAAACCCTAACCCGAATCCCTACTCACTAGCCACTTCAATCTGACAGCTCAACTCTTCGCTCTCATAACCTCTCCAGAACGCTTCCAAGCATAAAAAGTCGGTTACTTTTTTCCGCTTTAAACTGTTTCTTTAAATTGGCATGTTTTTGAAATTTCCAAAAATAAAATCGGAATTATTAAATACATATATATAAATAAATAACATTGAAAGTTTCCGATTATTAAATATTTGGTGTGAGAATAGATAATCAAATTTATTTTTTCTACACCGAAAGTGGAGAGCTGATGAATTGATTTTTTATGTTATTTTTCTATTCTATTAAAAAATTTAACCAAAGTTCCTGACCTGATCCATCAGAAATCAACCTCTAATTATTGAAACATTTAACGTTTTTTATCACTAGAGGTACTCGGTTAATTATTTCAGATGGGTAAGACGAATATTTATATGACTTGAAATGAATAAATATACGGTGAGAATGGTATAAATAATCACATACATTATTTATTTAAAGGAATAGAATGAGATAAGAATGATCAAGTTGAGGTAGGTGAAATGGGAGCGAGTCTATATGGAGACGCTGTTGGGGATGCCTTTACCGGTTATGCCGACTCCGCTGGTGGGATAGAGCAGTGTGTAAGGGACCTTGACGGGGCCGACCCGGTTCTTGAGCCTCTCATCATTGTTCATGGCAATGATGCTCTCCTCAATCTCCTCCAGCCTCTTGCTAAACTCGCTAAACGAGGCTAAGGGAGCCTTGTCGGATGTCCAGTCAGCGTCCGCGCGTTGACCGAGGTAGACCTCGTCAGAGGAGTGCCTTGACAGGATTTCTATGACTGAAATGCCGAGAAGAGTTTGTAGCTGAGGTGTGACGGTTTTTAAGAATGCCTTTTCGGGGTCTGTTGTGAGCTCTTGGAACTCGGGAGTGTCTGGTTCGGGCATGAAGCGACGGCTTATGGTCGGGCGGTTAGGCATGTGGCCTGCGTAGGGATATTGACCGAAGTTGACTGCAGCGTGGAGGGCTGAAGCGATCCATATGATGATCGTGCAGGATTGGATTAGGTCAGTGATTGACTGCATTTTGGGCCACCAGGGCGCGTCTTGCTTGTCGCCGTGACCCTCCGTCCGCAGCTCGTGCCACCAGGATTGGAGCTCTGCATCGTCCTGGACAGTTTTGTCAGACTTGTAGTAGAAGTTACAGTAGTCCTTCACCCAAGTTTCGATGGCGGACCAGATCTTTAGCCCGTCCACCGCGTAAGGGTAGTCCTCGATCAGCAAGCGCAACCCGTGCGGCGCGTCCGGGTCCTCCACTGCCATTCCTCTGGGAGAAGCCACATATTTGTCAGACAAGCGTCCGAGGATTGAAACCTTAAAAAACAATGTAATGTAATCTAACCAGCTGCTGTCTGATTACCTTTTGAGGAGATCTTTGGGAAGAGCTTGGTCGGTGAAGACCCAATCTTTGTAGATAACTGAAGACATTTCCATAGCATACTTCCCGGGGAAGACTGTGATTTCCAGCAATCCACCGGCATTGATCAGAATCTGTCGCGCAGTAGCGTTGATGAACATAGTGTCGCGGAAATGGGGATGCAGAAGCTTGTGGATCGGGTGAAGCACGCTGAGTTGCCTGTTCGTGGCGATCACAAAAGGCTCGATCGCCGCGTGCGTGTGCATCCTGCATTTAGGGATAAAACATCATCAGTACGGCCTACTTTTCGACACTTTTTAGGCCTAAACAAGTACCCACCAGTGACTGATGAGCTGATGCACCCCAGAGTCATTTACGGCCGCATAAGCCTTGGCTAGCTGCCACAGCACGGCCTCAACGCCTTCTTCAGCTGGAGTGAACACCTTGCTTACCGGCCCAAGGGCGTCGCCATTCGGATGTGGCAAGCTTAACTCGATGGCCAGCGGTTTCAAAGTACCGGTTTTTTCCAAAAACAAGACTGTCCTGGTGGCGTAAAGTTTCGTGGAAGTGTTGTCATTTATCCTCCTTACATATGGCATGAGTGATTCATGATGGTTCAGTATGTACAATCTGTTCTTCTCCAATGCCTGTCAAAAAAAAAATCCAATTAGTACAATCTGTCGAGGATATCATCAGAATCTTCGAGATGAATATCTGACCTCATCCACTGTTAGCCCTTCTAAACTCTCCTCTATATGTTCTCTGGTAATTTTACTGGTATGATCGCCGTATAGATCACGGTTGAGCTTACTTGCAGGTGGAAATTCCTGCAAAAGAATGGAAACTTGAGAAGTTAGAATTTATTGGCTCGGAGGCTCAAAGACCCGGCAGAAAATGTTTTGGACAGATGCATTACTTCAAGACGGCTGATAGAGACCGGATTCACTCCGGCCAGCATTTCTCGTCCGAATTCAAAATCAGTCCTCCAAGCAGACCTATCCGCTGCAGAAAAAAATACAGTTCAGATCAGCTAAATTCCTCCCTCAACAATGTTGGGGAAAACAAATTCTGAACGACCATGAATGTACCTTGGACTACGGCGGGCATGGGGTATTTAAGCAGTCCAGCGCCGTCAGTGCGAAAGAGTTCCTTTAAAAACTCGAAAGGGATGAGTTTGCTTATTTTATCAGCTCCTGGTAATTTGATACCACCTTCATATAAGTCGAGAACATCTTGGAAAGAATCAAACTCATTCAGAGTTTTGTCGAACAAAGCTTCAAGCTCAGGCTGGATCACTTGAACTACAGACTTGAATGCATAGGCTAGAAAATCGGACATTTTCAGATGACCAAATCTCTCGTCTCGGGGAACGTAAATGTCCAAACTCTTAACTATCGATAACCGCTTTTCTGTAGTATGATCTGTAACAAAACAAAAAAAAGAAAGTCAGAACTTGATTTTCTGAGGAACTTTTAGTTCAGATGATTTTTTTCAGACCTGTTTTTGAAGGTTTTCGGCCTGTCTTGCCGCGACGAGGATAAGGGAAATCACTGGACCCTCCAAGAGTTTGCCGGGCATAAGCAGCGCCTTTATCAGGATTTCCCAAATCATTGTACAGGGCATACTGATAAACTCTATCGTGTTCTTCGAATTTCTCAGTCCCGTTTCCTCTCAGGTTTTCCAGCTCCTGCGCGCGGTACTTGAGCAGCGGCAACGGTGTCTCGCTTGGAAGGTAAGTCTGCAAAATCATACAAACTGTAACTCAAATTTCTTGAAAAGCAAGTTTAGTAACTTGCTTCCCAAGTAATCTCCAAACAGACCTGTTTATGCCCAAAAGTACCTGGTTAGCGAAGAAAACCCGGTCGTAGTGATACTTTTCCAGTGGATATATCCAGGAGTTGCACACGAAATGGATTCGGCCATGGGAAGGAAAATTCTCCAGGGTAACCGTCTTAAGGTAAAACTCGTTGCGGTGATCGTTTTTAATCAGAAACGCGCCGGGAATTCCTACATCCTCGTCCCAATCGAATGTGACCTTAAAATGAGACTCTCCAGCTGCTAGCTCCTGGCTGGAGGTGATCCAGTCCTCCAAGTAGGCCGGTTGTCCTACCTTTCCTCCTTGCACCCCTGCACATGAGGTCCGCGTCACCAAAATACAGTCAATTATAATGTAACATCATTTTAGGTTCTGCATTTATAACACGACCGAACCCAAGTCTTAAAAGAACACACACGTAATGCAACTAGCATTTACTAACATGTCCTACCAAAAAGAGAGGCCATTAAAGTGCCTGCAGAAACTATTCAACAGCATTGAATTCTTCAAGTGGCTGGCAATTCAACTATTTGACACAAAAAAATGTTGGCAGATCTGCCAATTCATTTGGAGTTTCATTTAATAAAGTTCAAAAACCGAATCAAAATAGAACGATATTAAAAAAGCGTATCATATTAAGATAAAGTACGTCATTTTAAAGCTCTAAAGGGAACTCTTATTATGTACTTATCCATAGTTTGCTTTGTAGAGATAAAACAACATTAATCAATAAGCATATGATAATTTAGTGGATTAGTACATCTAGTGGTGCTTAAATTTAAACATGCCTGCACATGTTCCAAAATTTGACTTTTACATGACTTGGTGCTACTGACCTTAATTTAATTGGGAACGATAATTATTATATTTTACGTCGTGTCGAATCAGAGTATGTGCATTTCAATCAAATACAGTTCAAAATAATGTGATATTTCACGTCATGTCGAATCAGAGTACGTGCATTCAAGTCAAATACAGTTAAAGATAATACCGAGTGATGTGATATTGGAGAAACTCCGATTGAGAAATTTGATGTGAATATGTTGAGTGCAAAAAAGATGGAAGAAGGCTAATTGAGAAGATGAAGGAATTGAATGATGAGGATAATGTAAATGTATAGTGAGAAGCTACTCACCATTAATATCTGCAGCAAGGACATTATTAACTTTACTGATGAGCTGCAGCGACACGCGCTGCGAGAAAACCTCGCCGAGGCGGTCGGCAGCGGATGCAACAAAGTCATTGAAATCCAGGACATTCTTCTTCATCAGCACAACCCTCCCCTGGATCTTTTTCTGCTCGGCACCGCCATTTTTGCTGGATATGCAGTTGCAAGTTATGCAACTTATCAGCTTCTCAATCATGATGATCTGCTGAGGATGGATTAATTAACAGGTCTGAGATTTAGAGAGAATTGGTGGGGAAGAAAAGAATAAAAGAAATGTGGTTGAAGATGGATATGAGCTTTTCTGAGGTTCTTTATATAGACCAGCTCGAGATGCTCTTCTGGAGATTTGGGACTTTGAATAAATGAAAGTCTCACCAGCTGCATGTCTCATTTTCTTAGAAATTTCCCAATTCAAATAACGATTTTTCCTAATTGAATCATGTATATTTATTAATAAATAATGTTTTCAACTACATCAATTGGAATGAGAACCGGTCAAGCACAACAAAATACAGTCAATTATAAAGCAACGTCATTTTGAATTCTGAATTTATAAGACGACGTAACTTTTATTTTCAAGTTTTCATCTCAAGTAAACTATAATGTTTTAAGATCAAAACTACACCATTTTGATATCGACTTGGCTGCACCGGATCTAAATTCAGATTAACTAAGGTTTATTTTTATCATACTTTGATCATTTATCTTTCATTTTCGGGTTAGTTTTATCTGTTAATCAACTCAGCAGACTCTAATTACCTACACTATTTTCTGTCAAGGTCAATTAGGGAGGGCCAGTTTTATACTACGTGCCATTGTCATGCCAAATTTGAAAACCCTAAATTTCCTTCCTTTTGATCCATTTAAACATAGGACGTGTTAAATGGTCATACGCGGATTATATATATATATATTGGGGGCGGATCAATCATGTGCACCATACCTTTCCCTATTACATCACATATTCGAATATATCGATTTAGCTACTCGTTCTTATGATTATTATTGACCAGCAGTTTAGGGTTTATTTATATATGCAAGAAGAAGTTAAACTATGTGCTGAAGCTAGGAGATAAAATTAATGGCACCAAGACCGATTCGATTGGCTAATAATGGTGAACAATTTGTATAAGTCCAAAGGGAGCTGGTGATGGAGTTTTCATTTGATACAAGTTAAGTACCAAAAACTGGTAGTTTATTGAACAGCCGAGTTGGGATTTTCTTGAACATTTCCATGGACTAGTGACAAACTGCAGAAAGTTGACATTTTTTCCCTGTCAGTTTCTTAGACCGAGTTGTGCGTGGCTGATCTTGTCAATCATTTTAGCTCAATTCAATGTGAAAAGGGTTTGAAGAGAAGTTGGGTTGGACCATCTAACACGTGTCTTCATGATCTCTGATGCAAAAATTAGGGTTTTGATTAGGGTTGATGAATATATTAGATGAGGCCAGGCTCTTTTATTCCCAAGACAAAAAAAGAGAGAGAAGAAGATGTTGGCTTTATATTCTTTTGATGAGTTTCACATCTTTTTCTTATCTGGTTCTTCCTGTTGGAAGACTTGTGTGTACTGTACCTGAGAATGATGTTTGGGTCCTCGACCAAATTGATCCATACAAAATGCGCATTTAGGTTGTCTATGTTTCACAGTACACACAAACATGCTTTCCTCTGAATTATTAGGGTTGAGATCTGTCTGTGTACATAGAGTTCAAATATTTGAACAGCTTGAAATGTCTATGTGTTTTAGAGATGCAAAAATTGAGTAGCTAGAATTTGTCTGTTTTCATTTTGTGAACTGCATTAATTATATTGAACTACCTATCAGCTCTAGAAAGTAAAAAAGAAATGTTTAGGCATACCATTTTTTGTGCATCACATGGGAGTGGTCCAAACTTGAATTGAGTGCTTTCAATGTGTCAATTCAGATTGAGTTTATTTATTATATCAGTACAGATCGACCTGAGTTGCCTCTCTTTCTCGTTCCTACCAGTTAAATTTCGCTAGATATATATTGTTTTAAGAACCAGGTATGTATGGGGCAACCTTGGATTATTTGAGTGTATACAGATTGCAAGTGTTCATATCAAATAGATTTGGTGACAGCATAAGCTCCATTGTTTGTCATTATATTCAAGTCAATGAAGACAATATAAAGACATGTTGGAATAATTTGAAGTTTGAAAAAGTCGGCTAGCTGAGCAGGTAAGGGAACTGGCCAACCTCGAGGAACATGTCATTTACTTGTTCACGGGGGAAATTAGACAATCTAGCAGCCATTAATTGCGCATTATTCATTTAAAGGGAACGCAAGCAAGTAGCTGATAATTAGATAAAGAAAATGAAGTACCAATTAGGAAAAGAAAATTCAAAATGATGAGCTGGGAGGAGTGTAGCATTTAGCATCTCAAATGGCAATATTGTTTGGAATTACCTGTTAATCAAGTTCCACTTGTATGTAAAATTGTAGTCTTTAATTAGCCTCTGCTGGTTGTTCCTTGCAGTTATATAGCCCTCTCACTTGATGACTGATGTTGTGTCCTGGTAGCTTACTATCTCTGCAAAGATTCTCAGAGAAATGAAAACGAAAAATAGAACAGTTCTCTATCGAATGAAACATATGGATGTAAAAGTGCAAAGTATGCGAGCTTATAAAGACATATTATTACTTATAATGAATTAACTGAATGGGACTCATCAATCTGAATGGGACTCATCAATCTGAATGAATCTTTTACATGAGCTGTTAAGAGATGACACGGGGAACAGTTCATAGTAAATGCAATAACATTATGAAATATTTGTACCTGAGTCGCCAAACCGGCAAGGAGTATTGATGCAGGGCATCATCTATTCAGAAAAGAGGCTGTAACTAAATAAGGAATGGCCAAGGGAGTTTACCTGTCAGTTGCAGATAGTTGAAGAACCATTAAGAAGTATTTGTCATCTTTTTGCAAAAGCAAATCATCCATGAAGCACATATCTTTCTCCAGGATGCTATCATATTCAGATCCATCGCATTAGTACTTGACTTCTACAGCCAATGAAACACAATATTTATAAATAGATTAACTATCTCAATCATCCCCATTGCATGAAGGAAGATTGATACAACATACAATTATATGCATAACAGCATACTGCTTTTCTTATTCAGACTTCCTCTTCCAGATCCCCAGTATGTAACCCCCTTCACTGGAAAATGATAGTTAAATCCAGTAACAGCTTTAGGCTGTTCCACCTTGCATCTCCCATCTGAGGTCCTGAGAGAATTCCAAAAATGCTGCTCTCGGGTCACCATTAGATATAGACAAGTAATACTGACCTGTTCCATCATCAACTTGCATTTTTCTCTTCAAGGATTCAAGTATACTTTTCTTACCATGGTTTGTGGCTGCTGAATTAAACGTACGGCTAATATCTTTTTTGGAGCGATCATCTGGATACAAAACTGCAACTTCCCGTTTGGCATGGGTGTCAAACTCGATGTAGCATGTGCCATCATTAAGAAAATCGGGACTGCTAACAGATATGAGTAATCTCTCTCTTGAGTAGATGCCGTGGTCACTCATCATATTGTTCAGACGTTTGATGCCCATCACCTGCATTCATGAAAAAGTAGGTACAAAAATCAATCTGAGCAGTGTGCTATCTGAATAAGGAACTTTTTATTTTGAGGTTATTCAAAAACATAACAGAAGAAAAGCAAGGTACAATCCTATCAGCCAGCAATGGTCAACAAAGAAAGAGTATCTTTACATTCTTCCTGTCACAAATGTGGTTTCCATACACACTGAACAGATATATGATGCCTTTAACTACCAAAACCCTGTTTTTTTCGAGGCGTTACCATTTAATGTAATCCTCAACACTCAAGTTTTGGCTAAACATACTCCGTGAAGTATGGACTTGCCGAACAATTGTTTTTCCGAAAAGATATTTATATTAGAATGACTGAAACTTTAAGGAACAAACAACTAACTACACTAAACTATCTCTAAAAGCCCCTAATACGGCCAGAACTAACACCAAACGATCTAACCCCAAAAGAAGGCATTTACAATATCTTCATATCCTTTTACCACTTGCCGAGCATTTTGCTACTAATTATAAAAATATTTTTTCTTCATGAGCCCCTAATACATTTCAGACCGCAGAAGTTTTCATGTCAGAGTCAGACTGGTAAACATTAACCTAATCAAGTAACAGACCTTCCTTTTGACAGGCCCTCAAAAATGATATCACAGTTTAACCAAACTTAGAAGATAACGCACTATCACCGTAGCAGCAGCAGCATGACTCTCTAAAGCCACGATCAATTGATCATATTCATATACTAAAACACACACTTTGAAATAAGCAAAAGTGGTTACAGGCGGATGTATCATCCATCAAACCGATCATCCTCAATTGTCAGAAATCATAAAAAACATGATAAGATGAAATTGAACCAAATTTCAAAAGCAAGAAAAAAAATCAAGAAAATACCTGAACGGAATACTTCACAGCGAGACTAGTGACGCTATCTCCTCCCACAATCCTAAGCGAAATCGCGAACTTCCCAATACCATTTTCCCTCCAGAAGCTTTCCGAACTCGGGAGTCCCAAACACTTCCTTCAACCGCCAAGGCGCTTTGAACACACACGCTACAATCTCCTTATCCGACGCCGTCGGGAGTTTCTAGAAGAAGAGACGGAGCGTGTCTTCGCTCGCGAGAGCTGAGAAATTCGAATTCATCGGCGATATCACTCCCGCGCCGGATGCCTTTCCGCCGATGTCGGAGGATTCGGCGAGGAGCGACCGAGCGAGTGAACCATTGGCTCATTTTTACCGTTAGCAGCACTATCACAAATTACGTAACTATCCCAAAAGTATTTCCAGATTGCAATTCCACCCCTTAAGTTTAACTTGTGAGAGGGTGAAACGCAGCGTTTTGTTGTCAGAGTGAGCAGAATATGAAATACAAAGCACAGCCTGCTAAAAACTGATTTTACATAAATAGAAATAATATCAAAATTCAGGCAACAAAAATTTCCAAAATACAAGAGACTTGGAAGGCACAACACAAGACAACAAGAAGGATCCCACACTTGGCACAATTGGATAGTCACATAAAAAGAGGTTAAAACAAGAGAAAAGGGGTCGTTATACGAGAGACTACCCGTGGCCTAGGCCGTAAGCGTCTGCATAACCTGGGGCTTCATCGTAGGAATGGTCACCATGGAATTGATGGTCAGGTTGTTGGTGTTTGGCTTCGTTGAACATATTCTGGATGTGTTGTTGAATAGACTCTTGATCTACTTGTTTGATTGTTTTTGAGAAGGAGAAGATGAAGCTGACAATTCCCTCTGCTATATCAGCTGCTGCGTCGTCCTACATGAAAATGGTACCGGTTAAAATACACGACAGCATAGTATCTTAGAGAGTGACACAGCTTGCGTATGGTACCTCAAATGATGAACCTGCGAGTAATATCCGAGGTATTGGTATAACATAATAAACAGATATGCTGAGAAACACATTCCCAATGTAACAAAAGTTGTATCATGTTTTTTAGATGCAAGGAGCGCACTGCATTTCTGAAAAGGAAGCAAAAGTTGTCTTAAGGTTATATGATACCTTATGCTGTATAATACTTGTCTATTGATAAGGCAGCAAACAGTTTCAGAGGTGAGGATTATTTTTTACTTCAGACTTGATCCTCTGCACTCGTCCTTTACATTCAAGAAATTTGCTTCATATTATGAAGCGTGAAGCCTTCTCCACTCCCCCTTCTTCCCACGTATAACAACTAACAAATATGAAAACAGGTCAGAATGCAAGGAAAATCTAAAGACCAGAGTGTTGCGCCTTAAGTGGCGATAGAGTTGATCATTACGTAGAGCATGCCTATAAAATTCTGAGAATTTTTAAATTACTGTTCATTTTAGGCTTTCATTCATTCTGCAGCAACATATAACTTAATACAAATGAACGCTACAGAGACTTAATACAAAGAGTTGAAAAGAAGTAAACTTACTGATTACATACACAAATAAGGGACTTTGAATCTGCCCAAAACCCAGAAAAACTAAGAAGCGCAGAATAAGAGCAGAAAAATGGAGGCGCAGAGATTTAGCTTTGGAGCATCTGCATCAGCTTTCAGACCTGATCACAGAAAAACCATTACATGAAACCACGAATTTAGCAGATGCAAACATTGTTCCAAAGCTGAAAGATACAATGTGTACCTTCAACATTCAGCAAAATCCCCTTGTCGTTAACTGCTCAGCAAGTATGTTGTATACGAGGAGTCCTAATGTAATGACCCTCAACCAGCCAAGCAGTGGAAGGTGGGAAAATCAGGCCTTCTTTCGAAGATTTTATTGTACTGTAACCAAGAAGAATTAATAAAGACAAGGATGACTTGGTGGATCAAATATAGGAATTCAGGGAGCTCATGTTCAATCTCGACCATCAGGAGATGCATTGGGGAAGTAAGGATATCAAATATAGGAATTCAGGGAGCTCATATTCAATCTCGACCATCACGAGATGCATTGAGGAAGTAAGGATCACTTCCTCATCAAAGAAAAAAAAGTAAAAGAAAAAGGGGATCCAGTCCACGTAAAGAACTTCAAATAGACAGCAAAATCAGCGGTGAAATGCTTAGTTCAAATCTTAAATGTTTTAATAGGTGTAACAAGGCAAGGAATATCAATTCCCTGCCTTAAGTGAACTTTGTGTTTACCTCAATCAATTTTACTCTATCAAAAAAAAAAGAAAAAGAACTGCATGAAACAGTTTTTTTAATTCGTCACCCTTGACAAGGCAGCCAATATTTCTGGGTATTCCTAAGGCCTTCGTAACTCCCGAAACACCTTTTGCTACACCAACTCAACAAAATAGATCATGAAACAATGATACCATTTATTGAGGTAAGGAGAAAACAGAAAAAGAAGAAACATGTGAACAACTCTCAATTAACAGAAGGGGGTCATTTCGTGAACAAGTATTTTCGGCGCTCCAAGGGAAGAGGCATTGGGGCAAAATTTTCTCTTGTTTAAATGTTAAACATCGCAAGCTGGAATATTAGAGGCGTTAATTCTGCCTCCAAGCAAGGTGAGATTTATAGTTTGATTCGGAAGTTCAGTCTTGGGTTAGTGGGTGTTCTAGAGGCTAAGATTAAAGCTACTGATGTGGTGTCGGTTTGTAGTAAATGCTCTAGAAGTAGAAATTGGTCTTCTTACTGTTTTGTTGATGACAGAAATAGTAAAGGGAGGATGGTGATTTTTTGGAATCCCGTGGTGTTCTCTATCAATGTTTACTATGCTGATTCGCAGCTTGTTGTGTGTGAAACTACTTCGAGTGGAAAGGCTTTCATTGTTGCGTTTGTGTATGGTTTCAACAATCCATCCGGTAGGAATCAATTATGGGAGAAGTTGCTTTCTTGTTATTCTAGGTTGAATAAACCTTGGGTGATCCTTGGTGATTTTAATTGCATTGCGGCGTCGGATGAGAAATTGAGTGGTTGTCCGGTCAGAAGTAAGGATGTTAAAGAGCTTAATTCATTCTTTAGTTGCACTGATTTCAGAGATGTACAAGCATCAGGTCAGTGGCTGACTTGGTCCGATAAACACATTGGTTCGCATAGAATTTGGTGTAAGCTTGACAGGTTGTTGGTCAATCAGTTGTTCTGTGACTCTTTTGCTTCTGCAGTGGGGTATTTTGATGATCCGAGTATCTCTGATCATTCTCCTGCCATCCTCAGAATTGCCAAGGTCAGTAGCAGAGCTCACTGGTTCAGATTCCAAGCTTTCTAGACCTTCACGGAAGAGTTCTCCAGCTCTATTGAAAAATCATGGAAAGGGCCGAGAAGAAATCTGTTTGAAGTTCAGAAAATTTTGAAAGGAGTTAAACGTGGATTAATTTATGATATGAGGTCTTTTCGGGGAGACATGAGAAGAAGAGTTGAAGACTCGAGAAGCAATCTTAGCAATGTGCAAAAGGCACTCAGTAATGACCCTTGCAATGTGCTTTTGATGACCAAGGAAGCGGAGAACGCTTTGAATTTCAGGAATATTTTAAAATATCAGCACATCTATAACTGTCAAAAAGCGATGATCAATTGGGCTAGAGAAGGGGACCTGAATTCGAGATTCTTTCATAATGTGATAAAAGGTAGAAAGGATACAAACAGGATTTTATCGGCGATGCTCCCTGATGGTTCTTTGTCTTTTGATGAGAGTGATATAAAGAGTTGTTTCTCGAATTATTTCAAAGACCATCTTAAATCTGAGTTCTCCAGTGCTCCTATCGACGAAGATATTTTTATTTCTGGCTCTAAAGTCCTTCCTGAAGAGTGCTTCAGATTGGTTGTTGAAGTTTCACGTGATGAAGTAACTAATGTCATTAGAAAGCTTCCTTCCTTTAAAGCGGTAGGTCCAGATGGTTTTAACGGGGAGTTCTATAAGGCTATATGGAACTCTTATGGGGATGATATCTTCAAGGGTATTAGATAGTTTTTTAGGGACTGTATTATGCCGTTTGGAGTTAATTCTACGTATCTGGCCCTCATCCCTAAGGTAAAATCGCCTAAGAATCCCAGTAACTATAGTCCTATCAGCTGTTGCAATATCCTATATAAAATTATTTCTACGATCATTGCAAACCGGCTGAAAGGTGTTCTGCCCAGATTGATAAATTCTGCTCAGGCCGCATTCATTCCTAGTAGAAGTATCACGCAGAATATTTTCCTTGCTCAGGAATTAGTGGCTGGATATGGGAGATCTAGTTTGAGCAGCAGATGCTTAATGAAGATTGAATTATCCAAAGCTTATGACACAATTGACTGGGCCTTTTTAAAAAATTGCTTGAGATTATTTGGGTTCCCACTGTTATTTATAAACTGGATTATGGCTTGTGTCTCTACTGCGAGATTCTCAGTTCTCATAAATGGGGAGCTTTCGGAGTATTTTGAGAGTGAAAGAGGTATTAGACAAGGGGATCCGTTATCTCCTTTTTTGTTCACTATTGTTATGGAGGTGCTCTCTCGTAGTTTAGATAAAATCAGCTTATCTTCGGGCTTTAAATTCCATCCGAAATGCAGAAAGATGTGCTTGTCTCATCTAACCTTTGCTGATGACCTTCTGGTGTTCTGTGGTGCTGATAGCTCGTCTATTGCTTTGGTTCGTGAAGCCCTTCTTCTTTTCTCTTCATGGTCAGGTTTGAACATTAATGAGGGCAAATCTTGTATGTTTTTTGGGGGAAGGAAGTCTGATGATAGCAGTAGAAGCCCACCTTCTAGCTGGCTGAGTGTGGGTGAGCTCCCAATACCTTACCTGGGTGTGCCTCTAGACAATAGATCAAATAAATCTTTAAGCTACAATGGGTTGATCGATAAAATGCTTGCTAAGATTACCTCGTGGACTACGCGTTGTCCTATGCAGGGAGGTTGATTTTAACAAAGCATGTCCTGTCTTTTATAGCATCTTATTGGATGAGGTGTATGTTGTTTCCAAAAGGGGTGCTAAAAAAAATTACAGCTATTTGCAGAAATTTTATATGGACTGGCAGGGCTGGAGGTAAGAGGAATCTAGTTAAATGGAGGGTTTTGTGTAGTGACAAGGAGCAGGGAGGTTTGGGTTTGAAAGACCTTGGCTGTTTTAAAAGGGCCCTTATGTTGTCTCAGATTTGGGACTTGAATAGCAAGCCTGAGATTCTATGATCTAGGTGGATGAATTCCTACTATTTTTGGCGAAATAATTTCTGGGATTTGTCGGTCAAGAATCATTTCTCGTGGCCTTTGAAGAATATCCTAAAGCTTAGAGACGATGCCGCGAGTTGTATTGAAGTTGTTGATGATGGATCATGGCAGTGGAGAGGGCAAACAAATGCTTTTACATGCAGGAACGTATAAAATTATTTGCCCTCAAAACCCGGTGGTCGCGTGGCATAAGATTGTGTGGAATAAACTTTCTCTCCCAAAACATAGTTTATGTGCATGGCTCGCGGCAAACAAAAGCCTTCCAACCATGGATACTTTGAAAATCGAGCTGGTTTCCGGAAATTGTTGTTGGTGCAAGAGGGAGGTTGAGACTAATGCTCATGTGATTTTTAACTGCCCTGAGATGCAAGTTCTTAAATTGTCTTTTGCCAGTTTTGGGCTTCAAATAGCTTGGGATTGCTGGGAGAGTTTGGTTGAATGGGTTAGCACCAAGGTTTGGAGGTCCAAAGAGGAGAAGCATAAGATGTTCTATCTCATTTGTGCGTCTATTTACGAAACATGGAAAAATAGAAATTCAACCATTTTCAATGGCGAGAAGACCGAGTGCAACATTATTGTCAAGAAAATCCTTAGAGCTCTTGTTTTACATGAGAATCTAAAGAATCAATTGAAAAACAGAGTTGTAGCTGATTTGTAAAAGTTAGTTTTGTTGTCTGTTTGGTTGAGGTTGCCTGTGGTGCTTGTTTGCTGTTTGTTATTGCCTTGAGTGTCTTGGGTCTCAGGTTTTGGTTCTCAGGTTGCTTGGTTTTATAGTCTTTGGTGTTGTTGGGTGTTGCTTGTGTCTTTGTATCATTTTTGCTGAATAAAACTTTCACCTTCTCCAAAAAAACAATGATACCATACATATCAAGTAACAATTAGTATAGAGCATGTAAAATGTGAGCATAGTAATAGAGACATTATTTTTACGAGTGAAAAAAAATAGGTTACACACTGAAAATGACTCATTAAGAAAGCAAAAAAAAAAACTGAAAGTTGACACTTCATTATCTAATGCGTCTATAGGAAAACAAAAACTAGCACGCAACAATTGTCGGACAATATGAGTACGAGAATTCTTAATACGTAATGGCAGCTCCTAACTAGTGGCACAGTAGCACTACGTCAAACATCAAACAACTTTTGGTTCCCAGTTCTCTATGGCGCAAATAGACACACAAAAATAATTAAAGACATGCTAATAAATATATGGCTGAAGCAATACCGCTTGAACCATAATCATGCCTGATGATGACCCATCCCTTGCTAGTTCACAGCAGTCATAGAAGTTTTGCGTGTTGTTCCAAGGTGTCTCCCTTGAAAATTTGACTTCTCGAATCCATCTATCAGCTCACGGTGTAAAACAGTCAACAAAGTGTAACAAAAAATATAATGCAGATAAATCAAATACCCCAGTGCAAGGGACACATTTTTTGACTAGTTTTACCTGTTCTAAGATTTTTGTTTCTTGAACATTATAAATAAATAGTATTAGCAAGTGTATATTTTTTTTGTCAGTATGACGAAATATAAAAAAAGTGAAGGATCAACATCAACAGATTATGTATATATAAGTGGTAGTACGAATATCATCACTACTAAATGTTCATTTTACTGTTCATTAATTGTGGAGCTCATATCCATTAAAAACAAATGCCATGAGTTCTTATGGACTATGGTTAGGGGGATCGAGAAAATCATGTACACAATCAGGTCGTTATGAATGGCCTCAGCAGGTGAGATCTTACCAAATTATAATCGAAACATTTTCCTGTGACAATGAGGATTTATCATGATCGTGCAGTGAGACGGACAAGAAAAACTAAACTTACTTCAAGTGAGCCAATTCCGGTAAATGAATAAAGTCGGGTGGCAGTCACAGCCATCACATAGTATCTAGTTTTGTTCCTCATAATAGTAAGCCCATGAAAGCTTCAGGTAATTCCCTTGGTTCAAATAAGAACCTGATGCATTTCTGATTCTTGTATTTCTCATCGACAACGATCTCATACAACTGTCCATTGTCTGCTCCTGGAATATCATCATTCGTTGACGCTGTATCAATAAAGTTGGCAAGAAAAACGTACTAATAATCATGAAAATAAAAATTACACATGCATTAATATAATGAAAGTCACCTTCTTGAATACCTTTGTTCTTGTGGCGCGGCTTCGCTAAAATCAGTTTCTATACTGCAAAAAAGGAAAGAAAAAATCAGTACTAAAATAAAGCATCGAGGACACGGTTTGTTCAAACCTGCCCGACCCACGACTCTTGAGAAATCCCAAAGACTCTTCCTGCAAAAATAAACATATTTGAATCAACATCAACTATCTACCAAAACAAAAAATACGGCAAATCAAATGAAACGCGCACGACACTCCTACAAATCCATTGCTCTTGAAGGTGCGGCCAGTTCTTTGCTCAAATCAACTTCTATACTGCGGAAAAAGCAACGAAAAAATCAGTACTTAAATAAAGCATCGAGCACATATGTTTTGTTCAAACCTGCCCCCGCTCACAACTCTTGAGAAATCTCAAATACTCTTCCTCCATAAATAATATATTTGAATCAAAGATCAACTATCTACCCAAAAAATAAGAAGATGCCAATCAAATGAAACATGAAAAAACACTCTTACAAACCAGAAAGCTCGAAAATCATCAATTGTAATCCACAGTCCACACAGCATCACATCTAAAACAAAAAATGAAGGATAAATAGAAGCGTACCTGAGTTTGAGCAGTACATCCGGTAACATGGGAAACAAGGCATCGGGTGAACCATTCGGCACACTGTAACAAAAAAAAGATAAAAATGAAAGCAGCAGCAAATCCATAGAGCAATTAACTCACAATACATGCTTGCTTACAATGTAACCGCTCTTCCTTGCCTGATTCAGTCTTCATCTTGCCAGATTTCAAACATATAAGAAAGAAAGATAGATGAGTGAATCAAGTGGCATCAAATGCAAGAAAAAAAGACAGAGAAGAGGAAGAAGGATGTTGTTTGCTTACTTTCTTTTTCAACTCACTATTCTTGGATTAGGCAACATCTCTTCACATGATTGTTAGACTCTCTGCTTCTCTGAACTCCGTTGCAAACATACTAAATAATGCAGATGTCGTAGTTGCAGTTGGTCTCATATTTATATCTTCAGCACAAGTCCTTAACTGTTCTATAACTAATTTCCAATAGCTGTTATACAAAAAATCTATAAGCCAATGTCTAATTTCCAATTCGGTTTGAATTTCGTAAAGGCGCGACTGAAGATATATTTACGAGGATGGACGGGTAGCGGTGGAAGCAACCCCTGCCATCAGATAATTATATAAAGAAGAACAAACCTTTCCTAGGATGGTCTGTTCAGAATTGGCCAATGTTATAAGGATCAAGATTAAAATGGAATGTAAGAAACTGGGCTTTATTCATTCAGAAAAGATGCACGTGTGCACCACTATCTTTGGCGGCTCGTAAAATAGCTCGCCAAGAATTCAAAACAGGAAACATTCACAAGAAATTCTGATACATTCATTCTCCATACCCCCTCCTTATTCTTGAGTGTCGTAGACCTCGTACTTCACTCCAACTATGAACATTATTCTGACCTGTCCGGCGCAGTGACATCAGACAACCAAGAACCAAGAAAGTGAATGTAACAAGTCCCTAGTGCTTCCCTTAACTGTACCTGTTTCGGATCAATATTCATTGTACTCAAGTGGATTCTCCTTGTGCCCCGATGCTACTAGCCTCCCGCAGGGCACTTTGATTTCGTCTTTCCATGTCACATGTTCTTTCTCATCCGTTTTCTTCCTTCCCAACCCCGTAACTCCAAGCTTCTTCTCTTCCAATTTCTTCCTGTCCTGATAAAAATAAAACATGTAACAATATGGAGCCTCTTAATCATTGCAACACTAAAAAATACCTCAGGCGGTTTCTTGAGCTCTGTGATATCCTCTCCTAGCCTAGAAAAGCAACAGCCAGCACTAGAAACTCGTATTTGGCTGCCTCAGCGGCCGCACCATTTGCGCTCATCATCATTTTCAGGCTGTGGTTTCTCCCAATTCTGCGAGCTTCTTTCTGAATCCTATAAAAACGAACAACTCATCTCAGTCTCATTCCATCAAACGAGCAACAAACAACCAAATTCAAATACCTAAAAGACAATTTTCTTTCAAAGCAGAGACCATGAGTATGAGAAGCAGAGCATGGATTGTGGCAGCAACAGTGGTGGCTGTGGAGGCAATGAAAGACCAAGGATTCGCTAGGTGGAACTACACAATCAGATCAGCTCATCAACATGCCAAGGACAACTTTAGATCTTATGCTCAAGCGAAGAAGATATCATCACCAGCTGCAAATGTTGCGAACAGAGCAACAGAAGAGAAGGCTAGACAAGCAGAGGAGTCCATAAGAAAAATCATGTACCTGAGCTCCTGGGGTCCTAACTAATCTTTAGAGATCCAAAATCAGTTGCAGGGGAGCTCTCGCTCCTCAGAAAATACTAGGCTCTTAAACCAAAAGTGTTACAGTTCCATTTCTCAGTCTGGCAAAACATATGAAAGTGTCAAATCTTTAAGCAAAACCATGTACTTTTTAGTTACTTGCTTCTGCCTCCTACATCTACTGAATCAAAAGCTTCAAGCAAAACCAGAGATGTAATGCACACGACTAATCATGATTTACAATCATAGGCAGTAAGGTTTCATGAAATGTTTCTAGTAGAGGGCTTACAGATATTCTCATTGCGGAGCACGCCCCATTTCTTTCTGTGATGCGTTTGTGCCCATTTCTGCTTTCCAAACCATGTACTTTTTAGTTAATTGCTTGTACTTTTTCCACTCTCTTAGAGCTGCCAGAATGACGTGCATGGCGACCGGCAAAAAGGATGGCTACCCAAACACAAAATGAGATGTGTTAGCATAGAGTAACGCCCAGTACTACTGAAGACTGGGTATGATTAGCTTATTTCTCTCTACAAGAGGCAAAAGTAAAGCAAATATGTTCTTGTAGTCTCTATAAGAGGAAGAATTGCGACATAAATGTTAACTTACCGAGTAGACAGAAAAGCAATGCTCAACTGAGTAATAGCTCACAGACATCATCGATGGGTGTAAAAAGGCATCCTCTGGCTTCACATAACGACACTGAGGGAAAAACATGAGCTTTTCAATTGACTATCTTGTGATACAGCTGATACTTGACAACTTTGAGGCAGGAGGTAAATTTGTAAAGTAATTTGTTTGTAACACATATTACTAGAAATTAGCTTACCAGCTAAGCATCCGAGACAGCTCTGAAACTATTACAAATAATCCATTACTCTTGAAATTTTCAGAAACGAAAAAGTATTCATTACCAGATTGATCAACTTACTAGTTTAACCGATTCACTTGGTCTCGACACGGCAGCAAGCACTTCCTGATATAAAGCAGCATACTTCAATTCCTCTTTATCACATCCTATATTTTTTAACAAAGCCGTATAAAATTCGTACAAACATTTCAACAATTCCTCACAATAATTCTTTTTTACTAATGTGACTTAGTTGAAAAAATGTGGAACACGTAATACAATTTGTACTTGATTTTTTGTATTAAAGGTAGAGAAAATAATGAAGATCATGCATTGTTCCCGTAAGAGATGAAGCAACATATGTCTAACCTGTGTTTTACAGCACATTGATGTATTCCAAGCATCCGAGTAAGTCAGCTTTGAAAGTGTTACAAATAATCCATTACTGTCAAACTTTTATGAAACAAAAAATTATCCATAACTTAAGTTCATCAACTTACCATTTCAATCGATTCACTTGGTTGTGGTGTTGCAACTTGCAAATGTCTTTGGCAAAATCTCCATTCCACTATGTAAAAAAAAAAAAAAAATCAGCACTAAATTGAGTACCTGATTCAGCGAAATTTCCTCTCGAACACTCTTCCAACTGTGAAAAAGAATAAAAATCAGTAGTACTAAAACAGAGTATGTGTATAAAAACATTTTAACATAAATAACATATCAAAACTGAGCTACGAATTCGTCTCGAATAAGAATAACAAATAGGTGTTCGAGCTGACTGGCCTGATTTGACTCGTCCTAAAATAAAGTAACCCTAAACTGATCCAAAGTAATTTGATATGTCCCAAAATAGAATAATCTATCGGTAACTGAACTGACCCGGCCTGATTTAACTAGTACCAAAATAACCCATCTGAAACTGAACTGACCCAAATTAATCATGTAACTCGTCCCAAAACCGTCCATTCCAAACTGAACTAACTGATTTGTCATAAACCAAAATAACCCCTCCAGAACCAAAGAGACCCGGCCTGATTTAACTCATTCCAAATGAAAAATAACTCATCAGAAACTGAACTGACCCGGCCTGATTTAACAAGTACCAAACCAAAGTAACTCATCTGAAACCGAACTGACCCAAACAAATCGTGTAACTCGTCCCAAACCGTCCATTCCAAACCGAGCTAACTGATTTGTCATAAACCAAAATAACCCATCTGATACCGAATTGACCCAAACTGATCGTGTAACTCGTCCCAAACCATTCATTCCAAACCGAACTAACTGATTTGTCATAAGCCAAAATAACCCATCTGAAACCGAACTGACCATCTGAAACCGAACTGACCCAAACTGATCGTGTAACTCGTCCCAAACCGTTCATTCAAAACCGAACTAACTGATTTGTCATAAACTAAAATAACCCATCTGAATCTGAACTGACCATCTGAAACCGAACTGACCCAAACCGATCGTGTAACTCGTCCCGAACCGTTCATTCCAAACCGAACTAACTGATTTGTCAAAAACCAAAATAACCCATCTGAAACTGAACTGGCCATCTGAAACTGAACTGACCCAAACTGATCGTGTAACTCGTCCGAAACCGGTCATTCCAACTAACTGATTTGTCATAAATCAAAATAACCCATCTGAAACTGAACTGATCATCTGAAACCGAACTGACCCAAACTGATCGTGTAACTCGTCCCTAACCATTCATTCCAAACCTCATAAACCAAAATAACCCATCTGATACCGAACTGACCCAAACTGATCGTGTAACTCGTCCCAAACCATTCATTCCAAACCTCATAAACCAAAATAACCCATCTGATACCGAACTGACCCAAACTGATCGTGTAACTCGTCCCAAACCGTTCATTTCAAACCGAACTAACTGATTTGTCATAAACCAAAATAACACATCTGAAACTGAACTGGCCATCTGAAACTGAACTGACCCAAACTGATCGTGTAACTCGTCCCAAACCGGTCATTCCAACTAACTGATTTGTCATAAACCAAAATAACCCATCTGAAACTGAACTGATCATCTGAAACCGAACTGACCCAAACTGATCGTGTAACTCGTCCCAAACCATTCATTCCAAACCTCATAAACCAAAATAACCCATCTGAAACTGAACTTACCCGCCACATTTAACTAGTACCCAAAATAATCCATATAACTCATCCCAAACAACCCATTCCAAATCGAACTAACTGATTCGTCATGAACCAAAATAACCCAACGAACCCGAACTGCCCAACCTAATTTGACTTGTACCGCATCCGAAAATAACCTATACACCCATTCCCATGTATACAGAAAAAATTTACCATAATAATAATTTTTATATTGAAAAAGAAAAGAATTCTCCCTTGACACGGCCGTAAGCACTCCATAATATAAAGCGGCGTTCTTCACCTCCTCTTCATCACATCCTACATTTTGCAATAAAGCGTATTAAGAACGTAGCAAACATTTAGGCAATTGGTCACCCTACATTCTTTTTTACTAATTTATTTAGTCGAATTAATGTGGTCATAACTTAGCAAACAAGGTCGGTCTTCTGAATGATGTGATGTTGCACTCACCTCTGTGTTCTTCAATTTGCTGAAAAATCGAGCTCAAGGCAGGTAGGTAGGTCACTGGTTATCCATAAGTGGTACACGAGTTCTGCCTTATGATGAGAAATCAAAACAAACAAAGATAGATGTACCAAAAAGACAAGAGGCCGGTAAGAGTAACACACCTGATGTTGTCTGAAGTTCTGCTTTGCTCTCTGACACTTCAACTCATGGACCCATCGAACAAGTCTTAAACCTGAGTTTTTAATATACCAATCAATATTTAGCCTAGGCATCATCATGATATCACATGAAGTGATGAAACAGTTCAGGTTGGACATAGAAAGATGTCAAAATTTTCTGTTCATTATTTAGGCTTCCATTCGTTCAGTAGCAACATCTAACTTAATACAAATGAAGGATGGATAGCAGTGTACCTGAGGTTGAGTAGTACATCGGGTAACATGGGAAACAAGGCATTGCACATGAAAAAGGAATGAGTGCATGGAAAGGAGTCATCTGTCCAAAGGACAAATGAGTGCATGGAAAGGAGTCATCTGTCCAACTGACAAAACAAACAACATATGTCTAACCTGTATTTTATAGTTCGCCGATGAATGCCAAGCATCCAAGTAAATCCGCTCTGAAATTGTTACAAATAATCTATTAGTCTTAATTTTTTATTAAATGAAAAAGTATTTATCACTAGATTCATCAACTTACCAAGTGAACCGCTTCACTTGACTTCTGTGCTGCAACTGCCAGTGAAGATTCCGAGAAATCTCCGCTCGAGCACTCTTCCACTCTGTGAAAAAGAAAATAAAAAAATCAGCATTATAATAAATTAAAAGTAATTGATCAGCCGAAATCTCCTCCCGAATAATCTTCCACCTGTGAAAAAGAAAATACAAATCAGTAATACAAGAAAGCATAATACAAGCATTTTGTTCATCATCAGTATGTGTACAGAAAAAATTTAACATAAAAATAATTTATATTGAAAAAGAAAAGAATTCTCCCTCGACACGGCCGCAACCACTCCCTGATATAAACCGCCGTTCTTCATATCATCTTCGTCGCATCCTATATTTTTCAATCAAGTCGTAATAAGAATGTAGCAAACTTTTAGGCAATTGTTCACACTACATTCCATTTTACTAACTTACTAAGTTGGATTAATTTAGTAAAATAATCGCAAGTATCATTAATTGTACTTGATATTTTTTATCAAAAGTAGGAAAATTGAAGAAGATTATACATTATTACCATAAGAAATGAAACAACATATGTCGAACCTGTATTTTATAGCACGCCGATGAATGCCAAGCATCCGAGTAAATCCGCTCTGAAACTGTTACAAATAATCTATTAGTCTTAATTTTTTATTAAATGAAAAAATATTTATCACTAGATTCATCAACTTACCAAGTGAACCGCTTCACTTGACTTCTCTGCTGCAACTGCCAGTGAAGATTCCGAGAAATCTCCACTCGAGCACTCTTCCACTCTGTGAAAAAGAAAATAAAAAAATCAGCATTATAATAAATTAAAAGTAATTGATCAGCCGAAATCTCCTCCCGAATAATCTTCCACCTGTGAAAAAGAAAATACAAATCAGTAATACAAGAAAGCATAATACAAGCATTTTGTTCATCATCAGTATGTGTACAGAAAAAATTTAACATAAAAATAATTTATATTGAAAAAGAAAAGAATTCTCCCTCGACACGGCCGCAACCACTCCCTGATATAAACTGCCGTTCTTCATATCCTCTTCGTCGCATCCTATATTTTTCAATCAAGTCGTAATAAGAATGTAACAAACTTTTAGGCAATTGTTCATACTACATTCCATTTTACTAACTTAATAAGTTGGATTAATGTGGTAAAATAATCGCAAGTATCATTAATTGTACTTGATATTTTTATCAAAGGTAGGAAAATTGAAGAAGATTATACATTATTACCCTAAGAAATGAAACAACATATGTCTAACCTGTATTTTATAGCACGCCGATGAATGCCAAGCATCCGAGTAAATCCGCTCAGAAACTGTTACAAATAATCTATTAGTCTTAATTTTTTATTAAATGAAAAAATATTTATCACTAGATTCATCAACTTACCAAGTGAACCGCTTCACTTGACTTCTCTGCTGCAACTGCCAGTGAAGATTCCGAGAAATCTCCGCTCGAGCACTCTTCCACTCTGTGAAAAAGAAAATAAAAAAATCAGCATTATAATAAATTAAAAGTAATTGATCAGCCGAAATCTCCTCCCGAATAATCTTCTACCTGTGAAAAAGAAAATACAAATCAGTAATACAAGAAAGCATAATACAAGCATTTTGTTCATCATCAGTATGTGTACAGAAAAAATTTAACATAAAAATAATTTATATTGAAAAAGAAAAGAATTCTCCCTCGACACGGCCGCAACCACTCCCTGATATAAACCGCCGTTCTTCATATCATCTTCGTCGCATCCTATATTTTTCAATCAAGTCGTAATAAGAATGTAGCAAACTTTTAGGCAATTGTTCACACTACATTCCATTTTACTAACTTACTAAGTTGGATTAATTTGGTAAAATAATCGCAAGTATCATTAATTGTACTTGATATTTTTATCAAAAGTAGGAAAATTGAAGAAGATTATACATTATTACCCTAAGAAATGAAACAACATATGTCTAACCTGTATTTTATAGCACGCCGATGAATGCCAAGCATCCGAATAAATCCGCTCTGAAACTGTTACAAATAATCTATTAGTCTTAATTTTTTATTAAATGAAAAAGTATTTATCACTAGATTCATCAACTTACCAAGTGAACCGCTTCACTTGACTTCTCTGCTGCAACTGCCAGTGAAGATTCCGAGAAATCTCCACTCGAGCACTCTTCCACTCTGTGAAAAAGAAAATAAAAAAATCAGCATTATAATAAATTAAAAGTAATTGATCAGCCGAAATCTCCTCCCGAATAATCTTCCACCTGTGAAAAAGAAAATACAAATCAGTAATACAAGAAAGCATAATACAAGCATTTTGTTCATCATCAGTATGTGTACAGAAAAAATTTAACATAAAAATAGATTATATTGAAAAAGAAAGAATTCTCCCTCGACACGGCCGCAACCACATCCAGATATAAACCGCCGTTCTTCATATCCTCTTCGTCGCATCCTATATTTTTCAATCAAGTCGTAATAAGAATGTAGCAAACTTTTAGGCAATTGTTCACACTACATTCCATTTTACTAACTTACTAAGTTGGATTAATGTGGTAAAATAATCGCAAGTATCATTAATTGTACTTGATATTTTTATCAAAGGTAGGAAAATTGAAGAAGATTATACATTATTACACTAAGAAATGAAACAACATATGTCTAACCTGTATTTTATAGCACGCCGATGAATGCCAAGCATCCGAGTAAATCCGCTCAGAAATTGTTACAAATAATCTATTAGTATTAATTTTTTATTAAATGAAAAAATATTTATCACTAGATTCATCAACTTACCAAGTGAACCGCTTCACTTGACTTCTCTGCTGCAACTGCCAGTGAAGATTCCGAGAAATCTCCGCTCGAGCACTCTTTCACTCTGTAAAAAAGAAAATAAAAAAATCAGCATTATAATAAATTAAAAGTAATTGATCAGCCGAAATCTCCTCCCGAATAATCTTCCACCTGTGAAAAAGAAAATACAAATCAGTAATACAAGAAAGCATAATACAAGCATTTTGTTCATCATCAGTATGTGTACAGAAAAAATTTAACATAAAAATAAATTATATTGAAAAAGAAAAGAATTCTCCCTCGACACGGCCGCAACCACTCCCTGATATAAACCGCCGTTCTTCGAATCCTCTTCGTCGCATCCTATATTTTTCAATCAAGTCGTAATAAGAATGTAGCAAACTTTTAGGCAATTGTTCACACTACATTCCATTTTACTAACTTACTAAGTTGGATTAATGTGGTAAAATAATCGCAAGTATCATTAATTGTACTTGATATTTTTATCAAAGGTAGGAAAATTGAAGAAGATTATACATTATTACCCTAAGAAATGAAACAACATATGTCTAACCTGTATTTTATAGCACGCCGATGAATGCCAAGCATCCGAGTAAATCCGCTCTGAAACTGTTACAAATAATCTATTAGTATTAATTTTTTTTATTAAATGAAAAAGTATTTATCACTAGATTCATCAACTTACCAAGTGAACCGCTTCACTTGACTTCTCTGCTGCAACTGCAAGTGAAGATTCCGAGAAATCTCCGCTCGAGCACTCTTCCACTCTGTAAAAAAGAAAATAAAAAAATCAGCATTATAATAAATTAAAAGTAATAGATCAGCCGAAATCTCCTCCCGAATAATCTTCCACCTGTGAAAAAAAAAATACAAATCAGTAATACAAGAAAGCATAATACAAGCATTTTGTTCATCATCAGTATGTGTACAGAAAAAATTTAACATAAAAATAATTTATATTGAAAAAGAAAAGAATTCTCCCTCTACACGGCCGCAACCACTCCCTGATATAAACCGCCGTTCTTCATATCCTCTTCGTCGCATCCTATATTTTTCAATCAAGTCGTAATAAGAATGTAGCAAACTTTTAGGCAATTGTTCACACTACATTCCATTTTACTAACTTACTAAGTTGGATTAATGTGGTAAAATAATCGCAAGTATCATTAATTGTACTTGATATTTTTTATCAAAGGTAGGAAAATTGAAGAAGATTATACATTATTACCCTAAGAAATGAAACAACATATGTCTAACCTGTATTTTATAGCACGCCGATGAATGCCAAGCATCCGAGTAAATCCGCTCTGAAACTGTTACAAATAATCTATTAGTATTAATTTTTTTTATTAAATGAAAAAGTATTTATCACTAGATTCATCAACTTACCAGGTGAACCGCTTCACTTGACTTCTCTGCTGCAACTGCAAGTGAAGATTCCGAGAAATCTCCGCTCGAGCACTCTTCCACTCTGTAAAAAAGAAAATAAAAAAATCAGCATTATAATAAATTAAAAGTAATAGATCAGCCGAAATCTCCTCCCGAATAATCTTCCACCTGTGAAAAAAAAAATCAGTAATACAAGAAAGCATAATACAAGCATTTTGTTCATCATCAGTATGTGTACAGAAAAAATTTAACATAAAAATAATTTAAATTTAAAAAGAAAAGAAATCTCCCTCGACACGGCCGCAACCACTCCCTGATATAAACCGCCGTTCTTCATATCCTCTTTGTCGCATCCTATATTTTTCAATAAAGTGGTAATAAAATGTAGCAAACTTTTAGGCAATTGTTCACACTACAATCCTTTTTACTAACTTACTAAGTTGGATTAATGTGGTATAATAATCGCAAGTATCATTAATTGTCCTTGATATTTTTTATTAAAGGTAGGAAACTTAAAGAAGATTATACATTATTACCCTAAGAAATGAAACAACATATGTCTAACCTGTATTTTATAGCACGCCGATGAATGCCAAGCATCCGAGTAAATCCGCTCTGAAACTGTTACAAATAATCTATTAGTATTAATTTTTTATTAAATGAAAAAGTATTTATCACTAGATTCATCAACTTACCAAGTGAACCGCTTCACTTGACTTCTCTGCTGCAACTGCCAGTGAAGATTCCGAGAAACCTCAGCTCGAGCACTCTTCCACTCTGTGAAAAAGAAAAGAAAAAAATCAGCATTATAATAAATTAAAAGTAATTGATCAGCCGAAATCTCCTCCCGAATAATCTTCCACCTGTGAAAAAGAAAATAAAAATCAGTAATACAAGAAAGCATAATACAAGCATTTTGTTCATTATCAGTATGTGTACAGAAAAAATTTAACATAAAAATAATTTATATTGAAAAAGAAAAGAATTCTCCCTCGACGCGGCCGCAACCACTCCCTGATATAAACCGCCGTTCTTCATATCATCTTCGTCGCATCCTATATTTTTCAATCAAGTCGTAATAAGAATGTAGCAAACTTTTAGGCAATTGTTCACACTACATTCCATTTTACTAACTTACTAAGTTGGATTAATGTGGTAAAATAATCGCAAGTATCATTAATTGTACTTGATATTTTTTATCAAAGGTAGGAAAATTGAAGAAGATTATACATTATTACCCTAAGAAATGAAACAACATATGTCTAACCTGTATTTTATAGCACGCCGATGAATGCCAAGCATCCGAGTAAATCCGCTCTGAAACTGTTACAAATAATCTATTAGTATTAATTTTTTATTAAATGAAAAAGTATTTATCACTAGATTCATCAACTTACCAAGTGAACCGCTTCACTTGACTTCTCTGCTGCAACTGCAAGTGAAGATTCTGAGAAATCTCCGCTCGAGCACTCTTCCACTCTGTGAAAAAGAAAAGAAAAAAATCAGCATTACAATAAATTAAAAGTAATTGATCAGCCGAAATCTCCTCCCGAATAATCTTCCACCTGTGAAAAAGAAAATACAAATCAGTAATACAAGAAAGCATAATACAAGCATTTTGTTCATCATCAGTATGTGTACAGAAAAAATTTAACATAAAAATAATTTATATTGAAAAAGAAAAGAATTCCCCCTCGACACGGCCGCAAGCACTCCCTGATATAAACCGTCGTTCTTCATATCCTCTTCGTTGCATCCTATATTTTTCAATCAAGTCGTAATAAGAATGTAGCAAACTTTTAGGCAATTGTTCACACTACATTCCATTTTACTAACTTACAAAGTTGGAATAATGTGATAAAATGATCGCAAGTATCATTAATTGTACTTGATATTTTTTATCAAAGGTAGGAAAATTGAAGAAGATTATACATTATTACCCTAAGAAATGAAACAACATATGTCTAACCTGTATTTTATAGCACGCCGATGAATGCCAAGCATCCGAGTAAATCCGCTCTGAAACTGTTACAAATAATCTATTAGTTTTAATTTTTTATTAAATGAAAAAGTATTTATCACTAGATTTATCAACTTACCAAGTGAACCGCTTCACTTGACTCCTCTGCTGCAACTGCCAGTGAAGATTCCGAGAAATCTCCGCTCGAGCACTCTTCCAACTGTGAAAAAGAAAGTAAAAATCAGTAATATAAGAAAGCATAATACAAGCATTTTGTTCATCATTAGTATGTGTACAGAAAAAATTTAACATAAAAATAATTTATATTGAAAAAGAAAAGAATTCTCCCTCGACACGGCCGCAACCACTCCCTGATATAAACCGCCGTTCTTCATATCCTCTTCGTTGCATCCTATATTTTTCAATCAAGTCGTAATAAGAATGTAGCAAACTTTTAGGCAATTGTTCACACTACATTCCATTTTACTAGAAATTGCTCACACTACATTCTGTTTTTACTAATGTTACTAAGTTGAATTAATGTGCTAAAATAATTGCAAGAACTACGGCTCGTACTTAGAAATTTTTTTTAAAAAAATTGTGATTTTGAAGAAGATTATGCATTGTTAACGCAGGAAATAAATCAACATATGTCTTACGTATGTTATGTAGCACTCCTGTATATGCTAAGCATCCGAGACAGTTCTGAAATTATTACAAATAATCCATTACTCTTGAAATTTTCAGAAACGAAAAAGTATTCATTACCAGATTGATCAACTTACTAGTTTAACCGATTCACTTGGTCTCGACACGGCAGCAAGCACTTCCTGATATAAAGCAGCATACTTCAATTCCTCTTTATCACATCCTATATTTTTTAACAAAGCCGTATAAAATTCGTACAAACATTTCAACAATTCCTCACAATAATTCTTTTTTACTAATGTGACTTAGTTGAAAAAATGTGGAACACGTAATACAATTTGTACTTGATTTTTTGTATTAAAGGTAGAGAAAATAATGAAGATCATGCATTGTTCCCGTAAGAGATGAAGCAACATATGTCTAACCTGTGTTTTACAGCACATTGATGTATTCCAAGCATCCGAGTAAGTCAGCTTTGAAAGTGTTACAAATAATCCATTACTGTCAAACTTTTATGAAACAAAAAATTATCCATAACTTAAGTTCATCAACTTACCATTTCAATCGATTCACTTGGTTGTGGTGTTGCAACTTGCAAATGTCTTTGGCAAAATCTCCATTCCACTATGTAAAAAAAAAAAAATCAGCACTAAATTGAGTACCTGATTCAGCGAAATTTCCTCTCGAACACTCTTCCAACTGTGAAAAAGAATAAAAATCAGTAGTACTAAAACAGAGTATGTGTATAAAAACATTTTAACATAAATAACATATCAAAACTGAGCTACGAATTCGTCTCGAATAAGAATAACAAATAGGTGTTCGAGCTGACTGGCCTGATTTGACTCGTCCTAAAATAAAGTAACCCTAAACTGATCCAAAGTAATTTGATATGTCCCAAAATAGAATAATCTATCGGTAACTGAACTGACCCGGCCTGATTTAACTAGTACCAAAATAACCCATCTGAAACTGAACTGACCCAAATTAATCATGTAACTCGTCCCAAAACCGTCCATTCCAAACTGAACTAACTGATTTGTCATAAACCAAAATAACCCCTCCAGAACCAAAGAGACCCGGCCTGATTTAACTCATTCCAAATGAAAAATAACTCATCAGAAACTGAACTGACCCGGCCTGATTTAACAAGTACCAAACCAAAGTAACTCATCTGAAACCGAACTGACCCAAACAAATCGTGTAACTCGTCCCAAACCGTCCATTCCAAACCGAGCTAACTGATTTGTCATAAACCAAAATAACCCATCTGATACCGAATTGACCCAAACTGATCGTGTCACTCGTCCCAAACCATTCATTCCAAACCGAACTAACTGATTTGTCATAAGCCAAAATAACCCATCTGAAACCGAACTGACCATCTGAAACCGAACTGACCCAAACTGATCGTGTAACTCGTCCCAAACCGTTCATTCAAAACCGAACTAACTGATTTGTCATAAACCAAAATAACCCATCTGAATCTGAACTGACCATCTGAAACCGAACTGACCCAAACTGATCGTGTAACTCGTCCCAAACCGTTCATTCCAAACCGAACTAACTGATTTGTCATAAACCAAAATAACCCATCTGAAACTGAACTGGCCATCTGAAACTGAACTGACCCAAACTGATCGTGTAACTCGTCCCAAACCGGTCATTCCAACTAACCGATTTGTCATAAACCAAAATAACCCATCTGAAACTGAACTGATCATCTGAAACCGAACTGACCCAAACTGATCGTGTAACTCGTCCCAAACCATTCATTCCAAACCTCATAAACCAAAATAACCCATCTGAAACTGAACTTACCCGCCACATTTAACTAGTACCCAAAATAACCCATATAACTCATCCCAAACAACCCATTCCAAATCGAACTAACTGATTCGTCATGAACCAAAATAACCCAACGAACCCGAACTGCCCAACCTAATTTGACTTGTACCGCATCCGAAAATAACCTATACACCCATTCCCATGTATACAGAAAAAATTTACCATAATAATAATTTATATTGAAAAAGAAAAGAATTCTCCCTTGACACGGCCGCAAGCACTCCATGATATAAAGCGGCGTTCTTCACCTCCTCTTCATCACATCCTATATTTTGCAATAAAGTCGTATTAAGAACGTAGCAAACATTTAGGCAATTGGTCACCCTACATTCTTTTTTACTAATTTATTTAGTTGAACTAATGTGGTCAAAACTTAGCAAACAAGGTCGGTCTTCTGAATGATGTGATGTTGCACTCACCTCTGTGTTCTTCAATTTGCTGAAAAATCAAGCTCAAGGCAGGTAGGTAGGTCACTGGTTATCCATAAGTGGTACACGAGTTCTGCCTTATGATGAGAAATCAAAACAAACAAAGATAGATGTACCAAAAAGACAAGAGGCCGGTAAGAGTAACACACCTGATGTTGTCTGAAGTTCTGCTTTGCTCTCTGACACTTCAACTCATGGACCCATCGAACAAGTCTTAAACCTGAGTTTTTAATATACCAATCAATATTTAGCCTAGGCATCATCATGATATCACATGAAGTGATGAAACAGTTCAGGTTGGACATAGAAAGATGTCAAAATTTTCTGTTCATTATTTAGGCTTCCATTCGTTCAGTAGCAACATCTAACTTAATACAAATGAAGGATGGATAGCAGTGTACCTGAGGTTGAGTAGTACATCGGGTAACATGGGAAACAAGGCATTGCACATGAAAAAGGAATGAGTGCATGGAAAGGAGTCATCTGTCCAACGGACAAATGAGTGCATGGAAATGAGTCATCTGTCCAACTGACAAAAGAAACCAGGTATGTATGGGGCAACCTTGGATTATTTAAAGTGTAAACAGATTGCAAGTGTTCATATCAAATAGATTTGGTGACAGCATAAGCTCCATTGTTTGTCATTATATTCAAGTCAATGAAGAAAATATAAAGACATGTTGGAATAATTTGAAGTTTGAAAAAGTCGGCTAGCTGAGCAGGTAAGGGAACTGGCCAACCTCGAGGAACATGTCATTTACTTGTTCATGGGGGAAATTAGACAATCTTGCAGCCATTAATTGCGCATTAATCATTTAAAGGGAACGCAAGCAAGTAGCCGATAATTAGATAAAGAAAATGAAGTACCAATTCGGAAAAGAAAATTCAAAATGATGAGCTGGGAGGAGTGTAGCATTTAGCATCTCAAATGGCAATATTGTTTGGAATTACCTGTTAATCAAGTTCCACTTGTATGTAAAATTGTAGTCTTTAATTAGCCTCTGCTGGTTGTTCCTTGCAGTTATGTAGCCCTCTCACTTGATGACTGATGTTGTGTCCTGGTAGCTTACTATCTCTGCAAAGATTCTCAGAGAAATGAAAACGAAAAATAGAACAATTCTCTATCGAATGAAACATATGGATGTAAAGTAAAAGTGCTAAGTATGCGAGCTTATAAAGACATATTATTACTTATAATGAATTAACTGAATGTGACTCATCAATCTGAATGAATCTTTTACATGAGCTGTTAAGAGATGATACGGGGAACAGTTCATAGTAAAATGCAATAACATTATGAAATATTTGTACCTGGGTCGCCAAACCGGCAAGGAGTATTGATGCAGGGCATCATCTATTCAGAAAAGAGGCTGTAACTAAATAAGGAATGGCCAAGGGAGTTTACCTGTCAGTTGCAGATAGTTGAAGAACCATTAAGAAGTATTTGTCATCTTTTTGCAAAACCAAATCATCCATGAAGCACATATCTTTCTCCAGGATGCTATCATATTCAGATCCATCGCATTAGTACTTGACTTCTACAGCCAATGAAACACAATGTTTATAAATAGATTAACTATCTCAATTATCCCCACTGCATGAAGGAAGATTGATACAACATACAATTATATGCATAACAGCATACTGCTTTTCTTATTCAGACTTCCTGTTCCAGATCCCCAGTATGTAACCCCCTTCACTGGAAAATGATAGTTAAATCCAGTAACATTTTTAGGCTGTTCCACCTTGCATCTCCCATCTGAGGTCCTGAGAGAATTCCAAAAGTGCTGCTCTCGGGTCACCATTAGATATAGACAAGTAATACTGACCTGTTCCATCATCAACTTGCATTTTTCTCTTCAAGGATTCAAGTATATTTTTCTTACCATGGTTTGTGGCAGCTGAATTAAACGTATGGCTAATATCTTTTTTGGAGAGATCATCTGGATACAAAACTGCAACTTCCCGTTTGGCATGGGTGTCAAGCTCGATGTAGCATGTGCCATCATTAAGAAAATCGGGACTGCTAACAGGGATGAGTAATCTCTCTCGAGTAGATGCCGTGGTCACTCATCATATTGTTCAGACGTTTGATGCCCATCACCTGCATTCATGAAAAAGTAGGTACAAAAATCAATCTGAGCAGTGTGCTATCTGAATAAGGAACTTTTTATTTTGAGGTTATTCAAAAACATAACAGAAGAAAAGCAAGGTACAATCCTATCAGCCAGCAATGGTCAACAAAGAAATACTATCTTTACATTCTTCCTGTCACAAATGTGGTTGCCATACACACTGAACAGATACATGATGCCTTTTAACTACCAAAACCCTGTTTCTTTCGAGGCGTTACCATTTAATGTAATCCTCAACACTCAAGTTTTGGCTAAACATACTCAGTGAAGTATGGACTTGCCGAGCAATTGTTTTTCCGAAAAGATATTTATATTAGAAAGACTGAAACTTTAAGGAACAAACAACTAACTACACTAAACTATCTCTAAAAGCCCCTAATACGGCCAGAACTAACACCAAACGATCTAACCCCAAAAGAAGGCATTTACAATATCTTCATATCCTTTTACCACTTTCCGAGCATTTTGCTACTACATTTCAGACCGCAAAAGTTTTCATGTCAGAGTCAGACTGGTAAACATTAACCTAATCAAGTAACAGACCTTCCTTTTGACAGGCCCTCAAAAATGATATCACAGTTTAACCAAACTTAGAAGATAACGCACTATAGCAGCGGCAGCAGCAGCAGCAGCATGACTCTCTAAAGCCGCGATCAATTGAGCATTGATCATATTCATATACTAAAACACACACTTTGAAATAAGCAAAAGTGGTTACAGGCGGATGTATCATCCATCAAACCGATCATCCTCAATTGTCAGAAATCATAAAAAACATGATAAGATGAAACTGAACCAAATTTCAAAAGCAAGAAAAAAAATCAAGAAAATACCTGAACGGAATACTTCACAGCGAGACTAGTGACGCTATCTCCTCCCACAATCCTAAGCGAAATCGCGAACTTCCCTATACCATTTTCCCTCCAGAAGCTTTCCGAACTCGGAGTCCCAAACACTTCCTTCAACCGCCAAGGCGCTTTGAACACACACGCTACAATCTCCTTATCCGACGCCGTCGGGAGTTTCTAGAAGAAGAGACGGAGCGTGTCGTCGCTCGCCAGAGCTGAGAAATTCGAATTCATCGGGGATATCACTCCCGCGCCGGATGCCTTTCCGCCGATGTCGGAGGATTCGGCGAGGAGCGACCGAGCGAGTGAACCATTGGCTCATTTTTACCGTTAGCAGCACTATCACAAATTACGTAACTATCCCAAAAGTATTTCCAGATTGCAATTCCACCCCTTAAGTTTAACCTGTCGGATCATGAGAGGATCAAACGCAGCGTTTTGTTGTCAGAGTGAGCAGAATATGAAATACAAAGCACAGCCTGCTAAAAACTGATTTTACATAAATAGAAATAATATCAAAATTCAGGCAACAAAAATTTCCAAAATACAAGAGACTTGGAAGGCACAACACAAGACAACAAGAAGGATCCCACACTTGGCACAATTGGATAGTCACATAAAAAGAGGTTAAAACAAGAGAAAAGGGGTCGTTATACGAGAGACTACCCGTGGCCTAGGCCGTAAGCGTCTGCATAACCTGGGGCTTCATCGTAGGAATGGTCACCATGGAATTGATGGTCAGGTTGTTGGTGTTTGGCTTCGTTGAACATATTCTGGATGTGCTGTTGAATAGACTCTTGATCTACTTGTTTGATTGTTTTTGAGAAGGAGAAGATGAAGCTGACAATTCCCTCTGCTATATCAGCTGCTGCGTCGTCCTACATGAAAATGGTACCGGTTAAAATACACTACAGCACAGTATCTTAGAGAGTGACACAGCTTGCGTATGGAAAGATGTAACAAATAAGAGCAAAGACAGTCTCATAGTAGCTTGCAAGATCTTGGATTTCAAAACAGAAGGAACAAAGAGTTCTTCTATCTAAAGCTATTAAAAGTTAACAGTCAGCAGAGTTTTCCCCGAAAACCCCCAATTATAATGATCTCAATATAATGGATGACCCTAACCGAACCAGAAGAATTAGAAAAATGAACAGTTTGATTACTTCAGTTCCCAGCTACTGTATCATTATGTGTCCACACAATCACAGTCGGATCCACAACTGCATCTCAATGTCAAGATAATATATTAACAGATCCATTAGTTGATTCAAATAAGCTGAGTAAACACCTCACATTGAAGATGATGCATGAACAGTTTAAAATAGGAGATAACTCTACATGAACTACGTGACCACCTCTACCATGCAATTTCAAATTTCACATATTCTTAATATACCAATTCTGATATAATGATTCAGCTTGGAAGTTGGAACCACCTATTTTACATGTGTACTAAGAAAGTATCTCTCATAAATCTTGAAATTTTCTAGAGGTGAAGGATCTACCGAACATGAATAAAGCTGCCTATTGGGATTACTACAGACAAACAAGCTTCGCGAAAATTACTATAGGTAAAGGAACTGAAAAGCTAAGAGGCAGAGCAAACAAAAAACTATTTGCATTAAGAGGGAGTAATTTTGTTTCTGTTTCTAAAGTTAACCTTATAGAGTTACGCTATATGGAAGATAACAATGGAAAATCGATCCACAAACAAACAACCAAAATGCATGTGAAAGTTTAACCTGAGGCCATCTTCCGCCAGAATGCTTGACAAATCTGGCATGCGGCAGTGCAAATGCAACTTGTCTGCCTTGATTCCTCCATTCCTCAGCACGGTCCGACCCTCGGCGTAGTGCTGACGCAAGTGATCCGGCAGGCCGAGGAACCACGATTTCGGATCTCGTGAATTCTGAAAAGACGAAACGAAGACGAAGAAAAATGTGACGAGCGAGACCCCAACAGTGAAGTGGAACCAAAACATGAAGGGGTTATTAGGGTTTAAGCTCCTCACAGTAGGGCCAACAACAGCATCATGATTCCCTGAGTCTGACTTCGATGCTGTCGTTGCCGACTTGGCCTGCTGCTGCTTGAACCTCTCATCTTCCTCCGTAATTATGGCCATTGTTGATCACTCGACGCTCCGATCTGAAGCAGAGAAGAAGAAGAATAAAGAAGATCCAGAGAGCCAAAAATTTGAGATTTTTAAAATCGAAACAAAAGAATCCGAAGAAAATCGAAAAATATAAAACGCAGCGTTTTCGGGTTTCGTCGTCTTCTTCTCCGTCCACTGTCGATTGTTCTGTGCGCTCCTCCACAGACGTTATCATCGTCATCGCCAACAGCAGATCCTCTCGTCGCCGAAGATGTCGACTACGCTTTCGGTGTCGGTTCCGATCACTCGACTTTCGCCGCAGATTTACTCTCGCTGCTCACGGGTTCTGTTTGAATCGAACTCTCCATTTTCGTCAGCGTTGTCGACGCGAGGCGGGAGTGGATTGAAGTATCCGTTAGGCAACCGATTTACGATTCGGAGCTGTTCTTCGTTTACCGCGAAGCCGTCTTCGGAGCTTCGGAGGAAGCGAGCCAGTTCCAAGCCGGATGAGAGGCTTCGTGCGCTTCGTGAGCTTTTTTCGAAACCTGGAGTTGGAATCGACGCGTATGTGGTACCTTCTCAAGATGCTCATCAGGTATGATTCCATTTGTCTTCTGTAATTTCCATCAACATTTTTTTGAGATTAAAAATTATCTTTTGGACTTAGGTTTATGTGTTTGGGGTTTGCAGAGTGAGTTCATTGCTGAATGTTACATGAGAAGGACTTATATATCCGGGTTTACTGGAAGTTCTGGCACTGCTGTTGTTACTTAAGAAAAAGCTGCTCTTTGGACAGATGGCCGATATTTTCTACAGGTTTAGTTACATGGCTTCAATTTCGCATTTTGTAATCTCATGTTGTTCTTGAGATTTAGATGAAATTTTCATTAATCGGAATGATGTTTCTTTATCTTTTCTGTAGTAAGTAGAGAAATGTTTTTAGTGCTGTTGGAGTTTGGTAGCTAGGGGTTTACACGTTTTGTTTTATTTAGGCTGAGAAGCAGTTAAACTTAAATTGGACTCTAATGCGAGCAGGAAGTCATGGTGTCCCCACCACTAGTGAATGGCTGAATGAAGTCCTAGCTCCTGGTTGTAAAGTTGGAATTGATCCGGTGAGTAACATCTTTTGTGCTGTTAGCAGTTTCAAAGTGTATGCTTGTCATTCATTGTCAACTCTGATGATTACAAGGGTGAACATATTCTTACTGTGATGTTTATTTCTTCTTCTGAGTCACTCCTATCATCTGTGCTGTGAAGGGAACAGTTTCTGTTTTCTTATGATGCTGCTGAGGAACTGAAGGAGGCCATAGCGAAGAAGAATCATGAGCTAGTGTACCTCTCCAATAAAAACCTTGTCGATGAAATATGGAAAGAATCAAGACCGAAACCACTGAGTAAGCCAATTAGGGTACATGATCTGAAATATGCTGGCTTGGATGTGGCTTCCAAGCTGACTTTTCTGAGATATGAACTCAAGGGCACTGGTTCATCTGCTATAGTGATATCTATGCTTGATGAAATCGCTTGGCTTCTGAACTTGGTAATCATGTCTATCTTTTTTCTTTTAACTTTCTTTAGTCGTTATTTACAATAATGTGGCTTCTCAATATGTTTATGAATATTGTCTCTATGAAACTCCTTCAACTGATTCTGTTAGTTATAGGCTCAGAGTCTATACATTTATTACTTCTTGGCTGATTGTTGATACCTCTACCTTATACTTGTTCAAGATGAAGTGGTGAAATTTTGTTGTTTTTGATATTTTCATGCAGAGAGGAAACGATGTTCCACATTCACCTGTTTTCTATGCATACTTGGTTGTTGACATCAATGGCGCTTTGCTATTTACTGAAAAGTCGAAAGTTGCCCCAGAAGTCATGGATCACTTGAAGAGTGCAAACGTGGAGCTGAGGCCGTATGATTCGATCCTCTCTGAAATAGAAAGGTGACGCATCAATTTTCGTTCAATATTAGTGGTTTTAGTGGAAGCACTACTGCATTTTCGTAATCCATATTGGAATTCATACAAGTTCCATAAAATTGGTGGAAGTAATTGATCTGTTATGGAATTATCTGAAGCTGAGATAAAACATTCAACATCAGCCAGCGTATTAGTTGTAGTCACTCATCGTACACACAGATCAAAGCTAATTTGGAGGATCGTCTAAAACATCTTATTCCTCAGTCTGTTAGTGTTTACTCAATTATTTCACAATATGATTACATTTCAGCTTGGCAGTACAAGGGGCTAACCTTTGGATGGACAAGTCATCTTTAAATGCTGCTATAGTCAACACATTTAAGTTTGCATGCGATATGATGAAAAAGAAAAAGAAACCAGTTTCGAATAGTGAAACAGGACCAGGTGCCATTTACAAGCCATCTCCCATCTCGCTGGCGAAGGCAGTGAAGAATGACGCTGAACTTGTGGGATGCGCAGTTCTCATCTTAGGTAACCTTTCTTTCAAAAGCTGTGCATGCTATTGATGGATTAATAAAGAGTGAGATCGGAGATATATTACCAAATGCTTACAATGGAATCACCCAATCCCACTATTTGCTTAAGTAGAGAACTTTCACTCATTGTTTTGTGGTGCTTCTTCTGCTCAGAGATGCGGCAGCATTAGTGCATTTTTGGATGTGGTTGGAAGATGAAATTGGTAAGGGAGTGATACTGACAGAGGTAGATGCTGCTGATAAGCTTCTTCAGTTCCGATCAGAACAATCTGGTTTTATAGATACAAGCTTTGACACCATTTGTGGTAAGTTGCAGTATGAGTTCGTTGTTTCATTGGAAATTTAAAGGAGTTGTGAATTATGGGAGGACTACTCTTCAAGTTCATATTTTCTTTTTCCCTTTTTTTTCATTAGAAAACTTCTGGAGATATTTTTTAAGATGGATTAACAAATATATCTGTAATCAGGCTCAGGTGCCAATGGTGCAGTCATACACTATAGAGCAGAACCAGGCAGTTGCAGCATCGTGACTGATAAAGAACTTCTTTTATTAGACAGTGGTGCCCAATTCATTGATGGAACAACAGACATAACCAGAACTGTGCATTTAGGTGAACCTTCAGCTAGGCAGAAAGAGTGCTTCACACGAGTCCTTCAGGTTCAGAGTCCTTGTTTTCACACATAAGTGTATATCTATGCTGTTCATTTTGTGTTTATATCATATGTCCCTTCATCATGTTATTAAAATATGACATTGTTTTCACACATAAGTAGTACTCTTTTATGAATAAAATATGTGGAGGAGAAGTTAAAAATAAACTGTGGTTGAAAATTATTCATATTTTTCAGGGTCATATTGCTCTTGATCAAGCAGTATTTTCCTGAAAACACTCCTGGTTTTGTATTGGACGCCTTTGCCCGATCTTCTCTTTGGAAGATAGGCCTTGATTACCGGCATGGTAGTTCTCCTTTTCAACTATGACCCTCTATGGTTTTGTCAAGAAGTGCTAACGAAACTTTTTTAAACGTGATATGAGTCATTTGTCTTCTTCAGGGACTGGACATGGAGTGGGAGCTGCATTGAATGTTCATGAAGGCCCTCAAAGTATGAGCTTTCGCGTCGGAAATACGACTGCACTGCAGAAAGGCATGATTGTCAGTAATGAGCCTGGTTATTATGAAGATCATTCATTTGGCATTAGGATTGAGGTGTGGTCTTTGATCATAACAATCCTGAACTTGTTATTATATCTGAAATATTTTGAAAATCAACTAGTAAAATCAAACACAAACATTAGTGATAGTGATGGATCGAGATGTTTGTATTGCTGATATTCTGTTTAGAGTTTAGATTGTAGAATAAATTTTAATATAGCAATATAATGGAGTAATAGGAAATTTATTTGATGACTTCAGAACTTGGATGAATTATACTTGATAAAAGATACTGTCTGCTATGTGTCGGTTGTTTCAAATATGAGTGGAGTTTTATGTTAACTTACATTGTGCAGAATCTTCTTCATGTAAAAGCCGCTGATACTCCCAATCACTTCGGTGGAATTGAGTATCTGTGTTTTGAGAAGCTCACATTCTTTCCGATGCAGGTATGTTGAAAAACAATTTCTTAATAGTGCCTACCTCAGCATTAGGAACCCCAATGAGAATTTGAAATCATAGCAGTCTTTTAGAATGTTAAAAGGAGTTGTAAGTTCCCATTTGGTCCCTACTGCTGTCTAATTCTACGCCGGTTTTGTTCTGTGCAGACAAAATTAATTGACCTGTCTTTACTTTCTCCGGCCGAAGTAAAATGGGTCGATTATTACCACTCTCAAGTCTGGGAGAAGGTAAATAACCTCTTTACCGCATTTGCTGTCCAAGTCAAAACGTCATTTTCGTATCCTTGTAGTCTATATAGCTTACATATCTAACGAATCAAACATAACGACGCAGGTATCACCATTGTTGGATGCCCCCGCTCGACAATGGCTTTGGAACAACACACGGCCACTCGTCAAGGAGCTATTCGCAAGTCCTGTCGTGTGAACCAAATCCAAAGCTTTTCATTCAGACTTCATTCAATGATGTTTCCTCAAAATGTTACATTCTTCCCTCAAAATGTTACATTCTTCCATGTAGCTTATAAATCTGTCCCTTAATGCAGCGTCCGTTATTGTTTAAATTGAAACAATGGGGGTCGAATTGATGAAATCTGAAATGTCTGGGGCCAAATTGTAATTTAATGAACTTTATCTTCGTCTCCACTGGAGAAGGAAGTTGAGCCGTTGAAGGTTGGTGATGGCTCGCGCGCTTATCAACAGCTCTGGCCTTGCAGTGTCCAAGAGATTCTCCGGCGATCTACAGCTCCGTCAGACGAAAACACGCGCATAGATCTCCGTTCGCCGTGAATTGCAGAGGAAGCCGTGGCGATGATTCGCGCGTTTCATCGTCTTCTTCAGCCCGCGACGTGCTCGGCGTGAGCTCTAATTGTTCTGCTTCTGAGCTCAAAGCATCTTTTCGCGCCAAAGTAGGTATTTGTCATCGGTTGTTGAATTACAGTTTGTTGTTATGAACTAGAAATTGAACTTAGGGTTTTGGAAATGGGGAGAGAAGTGGAATTTGGCATTATTGTTACTGGTAGTTTTATTGGCTGATTTTACATTGTAATCTGCAGAGAAAGAAAGAAGGTTGCTGAGTCATGTGATTTATATTGCAGGTGAAGGAGTTCCATCCAGATGTGCAGAAAGATAAGGGAGAAGCTGATGTGATGATTCGCCGCGTTATTGAAGCGTATGAGGTACTGATGATATGTTGGTTTATGTTTATATATGGTTTTGAAATGTTTTAGCAGGAATGAAAAGGAGGAGATACCCGTTCATCTAAAAGTATGATTGAGGCCGTTGTAGGTGCTTCATTTGATTAGTAATTGAGAGGCATTTCTACCAGTTGTTTTACTGTATTCCATTGACAAACATTTTTTACTATGGTGATGGTAATATTTGCAGATTTTGTCCAACTATAGCCTACCCGAGATAATTGAGAGGTGCAAATCTGATTCATGTACGTAATGATGTATCTATATTGGTTGCTGCTTAGCCTGTGGTTTGGGGTGCAGTTACAGAGAATGTGTTGATCCTTTTGAAGAGCCAGAATGTGAAGCCTGTGATATCTTTATTAATGAAGCTGTCTGCATCGGCAAAGGTGTAGCAAGCCTCATCCCCAATCTCTCTCAATATATACATATATATGTGCTGTAATTATGATGGATTACTTGATGCTTTAATGACTTTCCGGTTACAAATAGGGTGCTTTAAGACATGTTTATCAAGTTGGCATTGAGATGATTCAATCTACAATATATTGTACAGGATGCCCACAGTCATGTGTTGCTAAAGCGCCTCATGCTTTCTCGTTTAGCACTTCAACTGGAACTGCTAGAGCAACTTCTCAAGGTTAGTTACTTAAACCCATAATTCTATGAATGTCTTTGAAAATAAAATAGCCAAGATCCTTGATTAATGATACTTGATTGGCCTGCTGTCATCAATATCTTAGTTTAGTGGATCAGATTCTAATCCCATTTGCTTTAAAAAGTTATCATAGTTTCTGTGTGATGGTACATTTAATCTACTGCTAGAGATCTGATTACCTTTCCGCATTTGTTTTTCAGGTTTTGGCGGAGACTACCAAGTTCAGCTTGCAGTTGGTCAATGCCCAAGAAGCTGCATTCACTATGTTACACCTTCGCAGAGAAGTGTACTTGAGGAATTGCTGGACAGGTCATTGCATTTTACTTCTCTTTGGCTTGGTTGATATCAAATGATAAATACATAAACATTTCTTCAGCCTAACTAGCTCTGTTAGTTCATCATATTCCATGCTTTCAGCTTAAAATTTCACCATGGTTCTGTTTCACATCCTGCAGTATTTTCGACGTCCCTTATGACACCACAGCAGAAACCGACATACTATATGCTCTCATTGCTAAAGCAAACTTCGAGAACAATCGCTACCAAAAGCCAAAGAAGAAACCAAAGGCATCAACCAAGCATGTGGACTTGTATTGATCTAGCAAAATGCTAAGCCGAGCCAAGCCGGGCAGATGACCAACCCAACAATTACAGTTATTTGTAAGCAATTCTTTCTACAAGTTTTCTTAAGATATTGCCTTCATAAATCGACCCACTGATGCCAGTATCCCCGCAGCTTTGCTTAGCAAAGATGTTCCACCCTCCGAATCCTCCTCCACATCCCCATAGATTATCTGCAGAAGAAATACTTATTACAACAGTTTCTCATTTTCCGGGCCAAAAAAAAAAAAAACAAATATAAGAAAATGCAAAGGCGAATGGAGCTGAACGGAGGACTGATTATTAACTGGTCAATGTGAAGTTTAGTTTGCAATTGAGCTGGGCTTACCTGAAGCTCTTCAGCATCTGGACGGCTCAATAGTTCTTTTGCAAGTAGGTACCGCCCTTGCCTGTCCTTGTCATCGTAAAATACTTTCCACGACCTGAAAAAACCACGAATCAGAGGGTGAATATTTTCTGATGAGCTACTTGCTTTCCAAGCACATTTTGGTGCTCTTCTTGTTATTCATCATAAAATGTGAAATACGTGGCCCAATTTCATGAACATGTTAACAACAAACCGTTTATTTTTAAACAAATTTTCACGAGAATTTTAAATCGATATCATATCAGTACAGAACAACCCTAAAGGCAGTGAATAAAAACCAGTGACAGATCCGAAATAAACTAAAAAAAAGACGAGTCTTGAAAAATAACTCGGAATGGCATTCACAATAATTTTTCATTGTTGTGAGCATAAAATTTTCAAACTGCAGTTAAGTGATCTAGCAAGCAGAGTTCAGAGAACTATGATCGGTCGCTGTGTTGTGACCAGATAGAATCCATTGTTCCAAATCCACAAAGTATGAAACAAAGGACTATTGGGAACCATTAAAAATCTGAATCAATACCCTGGAAAAGAAATCAGACAGCAGCAACTTACTGAGAAAACACCATTTGAGGTTCTCATGGGAAGTTACTGAGAAAATCGGAGAGGATGAGATGAACTCGCCTGAGCTGCAAGCAACAATAGAAGGTTGGAATATGCTGGAAGACTTTTTCCCCTGTCCAGCAAATAAGACGCAACGCAACAGCCGCGGCTTTCAAATATTGCCTGACATCGCTGGCAACAAACCTTGATGATTCTATACAATGAATCTTTGAAGCAGTAGAACCTCTAAAGGCCTTAGTGTGAATATGAAATGCATAATCAAATTTAGACTAGTCCAGCACAGACCACAGGGAAAAAAAAGGCAATCTAAGAATATAAAATAATAACTGCTAATATACACTACTTTCAGCGTCAGTCACAAGGGAGTAACTTACTGTGAAAGGTCATGCCAGGAATCTAAATCAGCAGCTCAACACGCAATCATAAGAGTGATAATCCATCTACTAGACAACTAGAATGACCCATTGTGGGCTGCTGGGTGTGGGTTTGCTGCTCTCATGCGTCGTTTACGTTCATTTTCAGCGTGTATCGTATCTGCTCGAATTCTATCAGCGTACATCGGAAGACGTAGAATTTCATCTGTCTCACTCAACAAGTTGTCCTCTGTGATATTGTCCTTTATACTTCGTTTCACCTATCATTATTTTCACCAACAGGAAACATATGAATATATTATAAAAACATTCCAGTGAAATCAAAGAGCAAAGTATAGAGATGGAATAAATATTACCTTTCTGTAGGTGTTGATATCATTTGGGGTTGACTTGTCAACTCTTACCCGCATGCAAACCCAAACATCTTTCTCGGAGTTGTAGGAACACTCAATAATCTTTCCAGAGTATGAAGCAGGGTCGGAACCCTCTGTAGTTTGACAAGTCAGCGTCAGATGAAAACCGAAGCCAGATAGTAATATCATCATATGACAAGCGAAAAATGAGATTCTACAGGAAAATAAAGTGGAAATTGCAGCTCAACGGCTAAAATTAATTTTCCTGTATCATATTGGAACTACATCATGTAGCTTAGACACCTAGTGACTAATCAGTTCCAAGTCTACATGTATGAATAATACTTTAGACAACCCTGTATACAGTAAACAGAGCAATTATAAAGTTTACTGATGTTTAGAAAGTAAAGAAAAGCTTCACACTTTGAACATATAAGACATAATCACAAACCACAACAGTTTTGTTCACCCTAAACTTTCTAAAAAAATGCATCACATCCCTCCCATCTGCCCAACTTAGACACACTGCGCAAATGTACTCAAGAGTACAGAAATATAGAGCCACTTTACATACACGACAAGAATAATAATGAGAGCAGCTTATGTATGGTTTTCAAACTACTTAAATACAGCTCAGACAAATATACAAACTAACCTCCAAATTCAACTCGATATGATTCCATCAATTTTTTCTTCCCTCTTTCATGAACATACATTTGTTGGCGCTCATCAGGTCCCATCTACAAATTCCAAACATTGTCAACAGAAGTAGACAAGGATTACCCAGAAATATAAAATTTGAGCATATCTGACCAAGGCACCTCAAATAAGAAGTCAACTGAGTTCATCTCAGGATATTTCCACTTCAAGAGCCCTTCATGGGTTTTAGGAACATAAGGATCATCCCAGCCCTAGCAGATCACAAGCATTTTTATCGGCATGATGGTATACAATCAGACGATGAATAGAAAATACATACAATCATAAGCTAAATGAGGAATAAGCATTGTATGTCTACTAGAATGAAATGTGTATACACCATTCACATTCACCATCTTTTTTACTTTCTCAAAGGTACATGGCATTGTCCGGTGTAAGACAAATTATAAGCAGAGAAAGGAAAATAAAAGCAAGTGCATTTTGCTTCAAAATGATTTCAAAGTTCTAATTTTTAAACCAACCTGAAAAATCAGGCCATCTGCATCATGCGATAGCTGAGGAATGAATTTTCTTAAAACCTTTTTCACTGCTGAAAGCAAATAAAAGTCCTTCCTTCTCACCTTCAGAAAGTTCACTGAACGTTTAGCAACTGATAAAAGGCAGGTGAAAAACCATACAGGTCAGTGAGTAAATGTTTTACCCTGAACGGTTCGAAGTCATATCTATAATTTGGATTTTTACTCTTGAAAATGTTACGACGCTCTTGATTTCGAGGTTCAATCACTTCGTCTTCAAGCAATTTCCATCTTTCAGAGAATGGTCTCTGCATAGAATATGACTAGAAAATTAAATAAATGCTCCATTCGAGTTATCAATTTATGACAAGAAAATTCATATTCAAACAAGGACATATCATCCCACTTTTCTAATGCAGGATCTAAAGTCAAATTGACAGGGTTTGCGTTTATTACTTAAAACATTGACAGGAAAACGACAATACCACCACAAAAAGTATTCAACCATAACCTTCGTTAACACCGTAACCATCATCAATTCTCCAGTGAATAATGAAAATTCAAATTACTTTAGTATTAGACAACATACTTAACATGAAAACAAGTAACGTGTACAAAGACCACAACAAATGTTACTGGGCATTCAAAAGTCAAAACTAGTCCTTCACATGGTAATTAAACATTCTAAACTCAGTTACTAGGGTGCACTTCTTCCTTTCCTTCATGGATAATACACCAAATCTTAGCAAGAGCTAACAGAAAACAAAAACAGAATCTCCAAAAGACTGTTTTCCACCGAGAGACAAGTTCAGTCTTCTAATATCTGAAAACACTCAGTAGCATACTACATAGGTCGAAAGCTACCTCCACCAACAACATATGCAAACCTGATGGTGCAGCAAGGCAATTCTATGTGTAAACATAAAAACTGTTGAATGAATGTACGCACCCCCAGCAAAAATCTTTTTCTAATATATTTGAATCAAAGATCAACTATCTACCCAAAAAATAAGAAGATGCCAATCAAATGAAACATGAAAAAACACTTACAAACCAGAAAGCTCGAAAATCATCAATTGTAATCCACAGTCCACACAGCATCACATCTAAAACAAAAAATGAAGGATAAATAGAAGCGTACCTGAGTTTGAGCAGTACATCCGGTAACATGGGAAACAAGGCATCGGGTGAACCATTCGGCACACTGTAACAAAAAAAAGATAAAAATGAAAGCAGCAGCAAATCCATAGAGCAATTAACTCACAATACATGCTTGCTTACAATGTAACCGCTCTTCCTTGCCTGATTCAGTCTTCATCTTGCCAGATTTCAAACATATAAGAAAGAAAGATAGATGAGTGAATCAAGTGGCATCAAATGCAAGAAAAAAAGAAAGAGAAGAGGAAGAAGGATGTTGTTTGCTTACTTTCTTTTTCAACTCACTATTCTTGGATTAGGCAACATCTCTTCACATGATTGTTAGACTCTCTGCTTCTCTGAACTCCGTTGCAAACATACTAAATAATGCAGATGTCGTAGTTGCAGTTGGTCTCATATTTATATCTTCAGCACAAGTCCTTAACTGTTCTCTAACTAATTTCCAATAGCCGTTATACAAAAAATCTATAAGCCAATGTCTAATTTCCAATTCGGTTTGAATTTCGTAAAGGCGCGACTGAAGATATATTTACGAGGATGGACGGGTAGCGGTGGAAGCAACCCCTGCCATCAGATAATTATATAAAGAAGAACAAACCTTTCCTAGGATGGTCTGTTCAGAATTGGCCAATGTTATAAGGATCAAGATTAAAATGGAATGTAAGAAACTGGGCTTTATTCATTCAGAAAAGATGCACGTGTGCACCACTATCTTTGGCGGCTCGTATGTGGAACAAAATAGCTCGCCAAGAATTCAAAAAACATTCACAAGAAATTCTGATACATTCATTCTCCATACCCCCTCCTTATTCTTGAGTGTCGTAGACCTCGTACTTCACTCCAACTATGAACATTATTCTGACCTGTCCGGCGCAGTGACATCAGACAACCAAGAACCAAGAAAGTGAATGTAACAAGTCCCTAGTGCTTCCCTTAACTGTACCTGTTTCGGATCAATATTCATTGTATTCAAGTGGATTCTCCTTGTGCCCCGATGCTACTAGCCTCCCGCAGGGCACTTTGATTTCGTCTTTCCATGTCACATGTTCTTTCTCATCCGTTTTCTTCCTTCCCAACCCCGTAACTCCAAGCTTCTTCTCTTCCAATTTCTTCCTGTCCTGATAAAAATAAAACATGTAACAATATGGAGCCTCTTAATCATTGCAACACTAAAAAATACCTCAGGCGGTTTCTTGAGCTCTGTGATATCCTCTCCTAGCCTAGAAAAGCAACAGCCAGCACTAGAAACCCGTATTTGGCTGCCTCAGCGGCCGCACCATTTGCGCTCATCATCATTTTCAGGCTGTGGTTTCTCCCAATTCTGCGAGCTTCTTTCTGAATCCTATAAAAACGAACAACTCATCTCAGTCTCATTCCATCAAACGAGCAACAAACAACCAAATTCAAATACCTAAAAGACAATTTTCTTTCAAAGCAGAGACCATGAGTATGAGAAGCAGAGCATGGATTGTGGCAGCAACAGTGGTGGCTGTGGAGGCAATGAAAGACCAAGGATTCGCTAGGTGGAACTACACAATCAGATCAGCTCATCAACATGCCAAGGACAACTTTAGATCTTATGCTCAAGCGAAGAAGATATCATCACCAGCTGCAAATGTTGCGAACAGAGCAACAGAAGAGAAGGCTAGACAAGCAGAGGAGTCCATAAGAAAAATCATGTACCTGAGCTCCTGGGGTCCTAACTAATCTTTAGAGATCCAAAATCAGTTGCAGGGGAGCTCTCGCTCCTCAGAAAATACTAGGCTCTTAAACCAAAAGTGTTACAGTTCCATTTCTCAGTCTGGCAAAACATATGAAAGTGTCAAATCTTTAAGCAAAACCATGTACTTTTTAGTTACTTGCTTCTGCCTCCTACATCTACTGAATCAAAAGCTTCAAGCAAAACCAGAGATGTAATGCACACGACTAATCATGATTTACAATCATAGGCAGTAAGGTTTCATGAAATGTTTCTAGTAGAGGGCTTACAGATATTCTCATTGCGGAGCACGCCCCATTTCTTTCTGTGATGCGTTTGTGCCCATTTCTGCTTTCCAAACCATGTACTTTTTAGTTAATTGCTTGTACTTTTTCCACTCTCTTAGAGCTGCCAGAATGACGTGCATGGCGACCGGCAAAAAGGATGGCTACCCAAACACAAAATGAGATGTGTTAGCATAGAGTAACGCCGAGTACTACTGAAGACTGGGTATGATTAGCTTATTTCTCTCTACAAGAGGCAAAAGTAAAGCAAATATGTTCTTGTAGTCTCTATAAGAGGAAGAATTGCGACATAAATGTTAACTTACCGAGTAGACGGAAAAGCAATGCTCAACTGAGTAATAGCTCACAGACATCATCGATGGGTGTAAAAAGGCATCCTCTGGCTTCACATAACGACACTGAGGGAAAAACATGAGCTTTTCAATTGACTATCTTGTGATACAGCTGATACTTGACAACTTTGAGGCAGGAGGTAAATTTGTAAAGTAATTTGTTTGTAACACATATTACTAGAAATTAGCTTACCAGCTAAGCATCCGAGACAGCTCTGAAACTATTATAAATAATCCATTACTCTTGAAATTTTCAGAAACGAAAAAGTATTCATTACCAGATTGATCAACTTACTAGTTTAACCGATTCACTTGGTCTCGACACGGCAGCAAGCACTTCCTGATATAAAGCAGCATACTTCAATTCCTCTTTATCACATCCTATATTTTTTAACAAAGCCGTATAAAATTCGTACAAACATTTCAACAATTCCTCACAATAATTCTTTTTTACTAATGTGACTTAGTTGAAAAAATGTGGAACACGTAATACAATTTGTACTTGATTTTTTGTATTAAAGGTAGAGAAAATAATGAAGATCATGCATTGTTCCCGTAAGAGATGAAGCAACATATGTCTAACCTGTGTTTTACAGCACATTGATGTATTCCAAGCATCCGAGTAAGTCAGCTTTGAAAGTGTTACAAATAATCCATTACTGTCAAACTTTTATGAAACAAAAAATTATCCATAACTTAAGTTCATCAACTTACCATTTCAATCGATTCACTTGGTTGTGGTGTTGCAACTTGCAAATGTCTTTGGCAAAATCTCCATTCCACTATGTAAAAAAGAAAAAAAAATCAGCACTAAATTGAGTACCTGATTCAGCGAAATTTCCTCTCGAACACTCTTCCAACTGTGAAAAAGAATAAAAATCAGTAGTACTAAAACAGAGTATGTGTATAAAAACATTTTAACATAAATAACATATCAAAACTGAGCTACGAATTCGTCTCAAATAAGAATAACAAATAGGTGTTCGAGCTGACTGGCCTGATTTGACTCGTCCTAAAATAAAGTAACCTATATGGAGCTAAACTGACCCAAAGTAATTTGATATGTCCCAAAATAGAATAATCTATCGGTAACTGAACTGACCCGGCCTGATTTAACTAGTACCAAAATAACCCATCTGAAACTGAACTGACCCAAATTAATCATGTAACTCGTCCCAAAACCGTCCATTCCAAACTGAACTAACTGATTTGTCATAAACCAAAATAACCCCTCCAGAACCAAAGAGACCCAGCCTGATTTAACTCATTCCAAATGAAAAATAACTCATCAGAAACTGAACTGACCCGGCCTGATTTAACAAGTACCAAACCAAAGTAACTCATCTGAAACCGAACTGACCCAAACAAATCGTGTAACTCGTCCCAAACCGTCCATTCCAAACCGAGCTAACTGATTTGTCATAAACCAAAATAACCCATCTGATACCGAATTGACCCAAACTGATCGTGTAACTCGTCCCAAACCATTCATTCCAAACCGAACTAACTGATTTGTCATAAGCCAAAATAATCCATCTGAAACCGAACTGACCATCTGAAACCGAACTGACCCAAACTGATCGTGTAACTCGTCCCAAACCGTTCATTCAAAACCGAACTAACTGATTTGTCATAAACCAAAATAACCCATCTGAATCTGAACTGACCATCTGAAACCGAACAGACCCAAACTGATCGTGTAACTCGTCCCGAACCGTTCATTCCAAACCGAACTAACTGATTTGTCATAAACCAAAATAACCCATCTGAAACTGAACTGGCCATCTGAAACTGAACTGACCCAAACTGATCGTGTAACTCGTCCCAAACCGGTCATTCCAACTAACTGATTTGTCATAAACCAAAATAACCCATCTGAAACTGAACTGATCATCTGAAACCGAACTGACCCAAACTGATCGTGTAACTCGTCCCTAACCATTCATTCCAAACCTCATAAACCAAAATAACCCATCTGATACCGAACTGACCCAAACTGATCGTGTAACTCGTCGCAAACCATTCATTCCAAACCTCATAAACCAAAATAACCCATCTGATACCGAACTGACCCAAACTGATCGTGTAACTCGTCCCAAACCGTTCATTCCAAACCGAACTAACTGATTTGTCATAAACCAAAATAACCCATCTGAAACTGAACTGGCCATCTGAAACTGAACTGACCCAAACTGATCGTGTAACTCGTCCCAAACCGGTCATTCCAACTAACTGATTTGTCATAAACCAAAATAACCCATCTGAAACTGAACTGATCATCTGAAACCGAACTGACCCAAACTGATCGTGTAATTCGTCCCAAACCATTCATTCCAAACCTCATAAACCAAAATAACCCATCTGAAACTGAACTTACCCGCCACATTTAACTAGTACCCAAAATAACTCATATAACTCATCCCAAACAACCCATTCCAAATCGAACTAACTGATTCGTCATGAACCAAAATAACCCAACGAACCCGAACTGTACAACCTAATTTGACTTGTACCGCATCCGAAAATAACCTATACACCCATTCCCATGTATACAGAAAAAATTTACCATAATAATAATTTTTATATTGAAAAAGAAAAGAATTCTCCCTTGACACGGCCGCAAGCACTCCATGATATAAAGCGGCGTTCTTCACCTCCTCTTCATCACATCCTACATTTTGCAATAAAGCGTATTAAGAACGTAGCAAATATTTAGGCAATTGGTCACCCTACATTCTTTTTTACTAATTTATTTAGTCGAATTAATGTGGTCATAACTTAGCAAACAAGGTCGGTCTTCTGAATGATGTGACGTTGCACTCACCTCTGTGTTCTTCAATTTGCTGAAAAATCGAGCTCAAGGCAGGTAGGTAGGTCACTGGTTATCCATAAGTGGTACACGAGTTCTGCCTTATGATGAGAAATCAAAACAAACAAAGATAGATGTACCAAAAAGACAAGAGGCCGGAAAGAGTAACACACCTGATGTTGTCTGAAGTTCTGCTTTGCTCTCTGACACTTCAACTCATGGACCCATCGAACAAGTCTTAAACCTGAGTTTTTAATATACCAATCAATATTTAGCCTAGGCATCATCATGATATCACATGAAGTGATGAAACAGTTCAGGTTGGACATAGAAAGATGTCAAAATTTTCTGTTCATTATTTAGGCTTCCATTCGTTCAGTAGTAACATCTAACTTAATACAAATGAAGGATGGATAGCAGTGTACCTGAGGTTGAGTAGTACATCGGGTAACATGGGAAACAAGGCATTGCACATGAAAAAGGAATGAGTGCATGGAAAGGAGTCATCTGTCCAAAGGACAAATGAGTGCATGGAAAGGAGTCATCTGTCCAACTGACAAAACAAACAACATATGTCTAACCTGTATTTTATAGTACGCCGATGAATGCCAAGCATCCGAGTAAATCCGCTCTGAAACTGTTACAAATAATCTATTAGTCTTAACTTTTTATTAAATGAAAAAGTATTTATCACTAGATTCATCAACTTACCAAGTGAACCGCTTCACTTGACTTCTGTGCTGCAACAGCCAGTGAAGATTCCGAGAAATCTCCGCTCGAGCACTCTTCCACTCTGTGAAAAAGAAAATAAAAAAATCAGCATTATAATAAATTAAAAGTAATTGATCAGCCGAAATCTCCTCCCGAATAATCTTCCACCTGTGAAAAAGAAAATACAAATCAGTAATACAAGAAAGCATAATACAAGCATTTTGTTCATCATCAGTATGTGTACAAAAAAAATTTAACATAAAAATAATTTATATTGAAAAAGAAAAGAATTCTCCCTCGACACGGCCGCAACCACTCCCTGATATAAACCGCCGTTCTTCATATCATCTTCGTCGCATCCTATATTTTTCAATCAAGTCGTAATAAGAATGTAGCAAACTTTTAGGCAATTGTTCACACTACATTCCATTTTACTAACTTACTAAGTTGGATTAATTTGGTAAAATAATCGCAAGTATCATTAATTGTACTTGATATTTTTATCAAAAGTAGGAAAATTGAAGAAGATTATACATTATTACCATAAGAAATGAAACAACATATGTCTAACCTGTATTTTATAGCACGCCGATGAATGCCAAGCATCCGAGTAAATCCGCTCTGAAACTGTTACAAATAATCTATTAGTCTTAATTTTTTATTAAATGAAAAAGTATTTATCACTAGATTCATCAACTTACCAAGTGAACCGCTTCACTTGGCTTCTCTGCTGCAACTGCCAGTGAAGATTCAGAGAAATCTCCACTCGAGCACTCTTCCACTCTGTGAAAAAGAAAATAAAAAAATCAGCATTATAATAAATTAAAAGTAATTGATCAGCCGAAATCTCCTTCCGAATAATCTTCCACCTGTGAAAAAGAAAATACAAATCAGTAATACAAGAAAGCATAATACAAGCATTTTGTTCATCATCAGTATGTGTAGAGAAAAAATTTAACATAAAAATAATTTATATTGAAAAAGAAAAGAATTCTCCCTCGACACGGCCGCAACCACTCCCTGATATAAACCGCCGTTCTTCATATCCTCTTCGTCGCATCCTATATTTTTCAATCAAGTCGTAATAAGAATGTAGCAAACTTTTAGGCAATTGTTCACACTACATTCCATTTTACTAACTTACTAAGTTGGATTAATTTGGTAAAATAATCGCAAGTATCATTAATTGTACTTGATATTTTTATCAAAAGTAGGAAAATTGAAGAAGATTATACATTATTACCATAAGAAATGAAACAACATATGTCTAACCTGTATTTTATAGCACGCCGATGAAAGCCAAGCATCCGAGTAAATCCGCTCTGAAACTGTTACAAATAATCTATTAGTCTTAATTTTTTATTAAATGAAAAAATATTTATCACTAGATTCATCAACTTACCAAGTGAACCGCTTCACTTGACTTCTCTGCTGCAACTGCCAGTGAAGATTCAGAGAAATCTCCACTCGAGCACTCTTCCACTCTGTGAAAAAGAAAATAAAAAAATCAGCATTATAATAAATTAAAAGTAATTGATCAGCCGAAATCTCCTCCCGAATAATCTTCCACCTGTGAAAAAGAAAATACAAATCAGTAATACAAGAAAGCATAATACAAGCATTTTGTTCATCATCAGTATGTGTAGAGAAAAAATTTAACATAAAAATAATTTATATTGAATAAGAAAAGAATTCTCCCTCGACACGGCCGCAACCACTCCTTGATATAAACCGCCGTTCTTCATATCCTCTTCGTCGCATCCTATATTTGTCAATCAAGTCGTAATAAGAATGTAGCAAACTTTTAGGCAATTGTTCACACTACATTCCATTTTACTAACTTACTAAGTTGGATTAATGTGGTAAAATAATCGCAAGTATCATTAATTGTACTTGATATTTTTATCAAAGGTACGAAAATTGAAGAAGATTATACATTATTACCCTAAGAAATGAAACAACATATGTCTAACCTGTATTTTATAGCACGCCGATGAATGCCAAGCATCCGAGTAAATCCGCTCAGAAACTGTTACAAATAATCTATTAGTCTTAATTTTTTATTAAATGAAAAAATATTTATCACTAGATTCATCAACTTACCAAGTGAACCGCTTCACTTGACTTCTCTGCTGCAACTGCCAGTGAAGATTCCGAGAAATCTTCGTTCGAGCACTCTTCCACTCTGTGAAAAAGAAAATAAAAAAATCAGCATTATAATAAATTAAAAGTAATTGATCAGCCGAAATCTCCTCCCGAATAATCTTCCACCTGTGAAAAAGAAAATACAAATCAGTAATACAAGAAAGCATAATACAAGCATTTTGTTCATCATCAGTATGTGTAGAGAAAAAATTTAACATAAAAATAATTTATATTGAATAAGAAAAGAATTCTCCCTCGACACGGCCGCAACCACTCCCTGATATAAACCGCCGTTCTTCATATCCTCTTCGTCGCATCCTATATTTTTCAATCAAGTCGTAATAAGAATGTAGCAAACTTTTAGGCAATTGTTCACACTACATTCCATTTTACTAACTTACTAAGTTGGATTAATGTGGTAAAATAATCGCAAGTATCATTAATTGTACTTGATATTTTTATCAAAGGTACGAAAATTGAAGAAGATTATACATTATTACCCTAAGAAATGAAACAACATATGTCTAACCTGTATTTTATAGCACGCCGATGAATGCCAAGCATCCGAGTAAATCCGCTCAGAAACTGTTACAAATAATCTATTAGTATTAATTTTTTATAAAATGAAAAAGTATTTATCACTAGATTCATCAACTTACCAAGTGAACCGCTTCACTTGACTTCTCTCCTGCAACTGCCAGTGAAGATTCCGAGAAACCTCCGCTCGAGCACTCTTCCACTCTGTGAAAAAGAAAAGAAAAAAATCAGCATTATAATAAATTAAAAGTAATTGATCAGCCGAAATCTCCTCCCGAATAATCTTCCACCTGTGAAAAAGAAAATAAAAATCAGTAATACAAGAAAGCATAATACAAGCATTTTGTTCATTATCAGTATGTGTACAGAAAAAATTTAACATAAAAATAATTTATATTGAAAAAGAAAAGAATTCTCCCTCGACGCGGCCGCAACCACTCCCTGATATAAACCGCCGTTCTTCATATCATCTTCGTCGCATCCTATATTTTTCAATCAAGTGGTAATAAGAATGTAGCAAACTTAGGCAATTGTTCACACTATATTCCATTTTACTAACTTACTAAGTTGGATTAATGTGGTAAAATAATCGCAAGTATCATTAATTGTACTTGATATTTTTTATCAAAGGTAGGAAAATTGAAGAAGATTATACATTATTACCCTAAGAAATGAAACAACATATGTCTAACCTGTATTTTATAGCACGCCGATGAATGCCAAGCATCCGAGTAAATCCGCTCTGAAACTGTTACAAATAATCTATTAGTATTAATTTTTTATTAAATGAAAAAGTATTTATCACTAGATTCATCAACTTACCAAGTGAACCGCTTCACTTGACTTCTCTGCTGCAACTGCAAGTGAAGATTCCGAGAAATCTCCGCTCGAGCACTCTTCCACTCTGTGAAAAAGAAAAGAAAAAAATCAGCATTATAATAAATTAAAAGTAATTGATCAGCCAAAATCTCCTCCCGAATAATCTTCCACCTGTGAAAAAGAAAATAAAAATCAGTAATACAAGAAAGCATAATACAAGCATTTTGTTCATCATCAGTATGTGTACAGAAAAAATTTAACATAAAAATAATTTATATTGAAAAAGAAAAGAATTCTCCCTCGACACGGCCGCAACCACTCCCTGATATAAACCGCCGTTCTTCATATCCTCTTCGTTGCATCCTATATTTTTCAATCAAGTCGTAATAAGAATGTAGCAAACTTTTAGGCAATTGTTCACACTACATTCCATTTTACTAACTTACTAAGTTGGAATAATGTGGTAAAATAATCGCAAGTATCATTAATTGTACTTGATATTTTTTATCAAAGGTAGGAAAATTGAAGAAGATTATACATTATTACCCTAAGAAATGAAACAACATATGTCTAACCTGTATTTTATAGCACGCCGATGAATGCCAAGCATCCGAGTAAATCCGCTCTGAAACTGTTACAAATAATCTATTAGTTTTAATTTTTTATTAAATGAAAAAGTATTTATCACTAGATTTATCAACTTACCAAGTGAACCGCTTCACTTGACTCCTCTGCTGCAACTGCCAGTGAAGATTCCGAGAAATCTCCGCTCGAGCACTCTTCCAACAGTGAAAAAGAAAGTAAAAATCAGTAATATAAGAAAGCATAATACAAGCATTTTGTTCATCATTAGTATGTGTACAGAAAAAATTTAACATAAAAATAATTTATATTGAAAAAGAAAAGAATTCTCCCTCGACACGGCCGCAACCACTCCCTGATATAAACCGCCGTTCTTCATATCCTCTTCGTTGCATCCTATATTTTTCAATCAAGTCGTAATAAGAATGTAGCAAACTTTTAGGCAATTGTTCACACTACATTCCATTTTACTAGAAATTGCTCACACTACATTCTGTTTTTACTAATGTTACTAAGTTGAATTAATGTGCTAAAATAATTGCAAGAACTATGGCTCGTACTTAGAAAATTTTTTTAAAAAAATTGTGATTTTGAAGAAGATTATGCATTGTTAACGCAGGAAATAAATCAACATATGTCTTACGTATGTTATGTAGCACTCCTGTATATGCTAAGCATCCCAGACAGCTCTGAAATTATTACAAATAATCCATTACTCTTGAAATTTTCAGAAACGAAAAAGTATTCATTACCAGATTGATCAACTTACTAGTTTAACCGATTCACTTGGTCTCGACACGGCAGCAAGCACTTCCTGATATAAAGCAGCATACTTCAATTCCTCTTTATCACATCCTATATTTTTTAACAAAGCCGTATAAAATTCGTACAAACATTTCAACAATTCCTCACAATAATTCTTTTTTACTAATGTGACTTAGTTGAAAAAATGTGGAACACGTAATACAATTTGTACTTGATTTTTTGTATTAAAGGTAGAGAAAATAATGAAGATCATGCGATGTTCCCGTAAGAGATGAAGCAACATATGTCTAACCTGTGTTTTACAGCACATTGATGTATTCCAAGCATCCGAGTAAGTCAGCTTTGAAAGTGTTACAAATAATCCATTACTGTCAAACTTTTATGAAACAAAAAATTATCCATAACTTAAGTTCATCAACTTACCATTTCAATCGATTCACTTGGTTGTGGTGTTGCAACTTGCAAATGTCTTTGGCAAAATCTCCATTCCACTATGTAAAAAAGAAAAAAAAATCAGCACTAAATTGAGTACCTGATTCAGCGAAATTTCCTCTCGAACACTCTTCCAACTGTGAAAAAGAATAAAAATCAGTAGTACTAAAACAGAGTATGTGTATAAAAACATTTTAACATAAATAACATATCAAAACTGAGCTATGAATTCGTCTCGAATAAGAATAACAAATAGGTGTTCGAGCTGACTGGCCTGATTTGACTCGTCCTAAAATAAAGTAACCTATATGGAGCTAAACTGACCCACAGTAATTTGATATGTCCCAAAATAGAATAATCCATCGGTACCTGAACTGACCCGGCCTGATTTAACTAGTACCAAAATAACCCATCTGAAACTGAACTGACCCAAATTAATCATGTAACTTGTCCCAAAACCGTCCATTCCAAACTGAACTAACTGATTTGTCATAAACCAAAATAACCCCTCCAGAACCAAAGAGACCCAGCCTGATTTAACTCATTCCAAATGAAAAATAACTCATCAGAAACTGAACTGACCCGGCCTGATTTAACAAGTACCAAACCAAAGTAACTCATCTGAAACCGAACCGACCCAAACAAATCGTGTAACTCGTCCCAAACCGTCCATTCCAAACCGAGCTAACTGATTTGTCATAAACCAAAATAACCCATCTGATACCGAATTGACCCAAACTGATCGTGTCACTCGTCCCAAACCATTCATTCCAAACCGAACTAACTGATTTGTCATAAGCCAAAATAACCCATCTGAAACCGAACTGACCATCTGAAACCGAACTGACCCAAACTGATCGTGTAACTCGTCCCAAACCGTTCATTCAAAACCGAACTAACTGATTTGTCATAAACCAAAATAACCCATCTGAATCTGAACTGACCATCTGAAACCGAACTGACCCAAACTGATCGTGTAACTCGTCCCAAACCGTTCATTCCAAACTGAACTAACTGATTTGTCATAAACCAAAATAACTCATCTGAAACTGAACTGGCCATCTGAAACTGAACTGACCCAAACTGATCGTGTAACTCGTCCCAAACCGGTCATTCCAACTAACTGATTTGTCATAAACCAAAATAACCCATCTGAAACTGAACTGATCATCTGAAACCGAACTGACCCAAACTGATCGTGTAACTCGTCCCAAACCATTCATTCCAAACCTCATAAACCAAAATAACCCATCTGAAACTGAACTTACCCGCCACATTTAACTAGTACCCAAAATAACCCATATAACTCATCCCAAACAACCCATTCCAAATCGAACTAACTGATTCGTCATGAACCAAAATAACCCAACGAACCCGAACTGCCCAACCTAATTTGACTTGTACCGCATCCGAAAATAACCTATACACCCATTCCCATGTATACAGAAAAAATTTATCATAATAATAATTTATATTGAAAAAGAAAAGAATTCTCCCTTGACACGGCCGCAAGCACTCCATGATATAAAGCGGCGTTCTTCACCTCCTCTTCATCACATCCTATATTTTGCAATAAAGTCGTATTAAGAACGTAGCAAACATTTAGGCAATTGGTCACCCTACATTCTTTTTTACTAATTTATTTAGTTGAATTAATGTGGTCAAAACTTAGCAAACAAGGTCGGTCTTCTGAATGATGTGATGTTGCACTCACCTCTGTGTTCTTCAATTTGCTGAAAAATCGAGCTCAAGGCAGGTAGGTAGGTCACTGGTTATCCATAAGTGGTACACGAGTTCTGCCTTATGATGAGAAATCAAAACAAACAAAGATAGATGTACCAAAAAGACAAGAGGCCGGTAAGAGTAACACACCTGATGTTGTCTGAAGTTCTGCTTTGCTCTCTGACACTTCAACTCATGGACCCATCGAACAAGTCTTAAACCTGAGTTTTTAATATACCAATCAATATTTAGCCTAGGCATCATCATAATATCACATGAAGTGATGAAACAGTTCAGGTTGGACATAGAAAGATGTCAAAATTTTCTGTTCATTATTTAGGCTTCCATTCGTTCAGTAGCAACATCTAACTTAATACAAATGAAGGATGGATAGCAGTGTACCTGAGGTTGAGTAGTACATCGGGTAACATGGGAAACAAGGCATTGCACATGAAAAAGGAATGAGTGCATGGAAAGGAGTCATCTGTCCAACGGACAAATGAGTGCATGGAAATGAGTCATCTGTCCAACTGACAAAAGAAACCAGGTATGTATGGGGCAACCTTGGATTATTTAAAGTGTATACAGATTGCAAGTGTTCATATCAAATAGATTTGGTGACAGCATAAGCTCCATTGTTTGTCATTATATTCAAGTCAATGAAGAAAATATAAAGACATGTTGGAATAATTTGAAGTTTGAAAAAGTCGGCTAGCTGAGCAGGTAAGGGAACTGGCCAACCTCGAGGAACATGTCATTTACTTGTTCATGGGGGAAATTAGACAATCTTGCAGCCATTAATTGCGCATTAATCATTTAAAGGGAACGCAAGCAAGTAGCCGATAATTAGATAAAGAAAATGAAGTACCAATTCGGAAAAGAAAATTCAAAATGATGAGCTGGGAGGAGTGTAGCATTTAGCATCTCAAATGGCAATATTGTTTGGAATTACCTGTTAATCAAGTTCCACTTGTATGTAAAATTGTACTCTTTAATTAGCCTCTGCTGGTTGTTCCTTGCAGTTATGTAGCCCTCTCACTTGATGACTGATGTTGTGTCCTGGTAGCTTACTATCTCTGCAAAGATTCTCAGAGAAATGAAAACGAAAAATAGAACAATTCTCTATCGAATGAAACATATGGATGTAAAGTAAAAGTGCTAAGTATGCGAGCTTATAAAGACATATTATTACTTATAATGAATTAACTGAATGGGACTCATCAATCTGAATGAATCTTTTACATGAGCTGTTAAGAGATGATACGGGGAACAGTTCATAGTAAAATGCAATAACATTATGAAATATTTGTACCTGGGTCGCCAAACCGGCAAGGAGTATTGATGCAGGGCATCATCTATTCAGAAAAGAGGCTGTAACTAAATAAGGAATGGCCAAGGGAGTTTACCTGTCAGTTGCAGATAGTTGAAGAACCATTAAGAAGTATTTGTCATCTTTTTGCAAAACCAAATCATCCATGAAGCACATATCTTTCTCCAGGATGCTATCATATTCAGATCCATCGCATTAGTACTTGACTTCTACAGCCAATGAAACACAATGTTTATAAATAGATTAACTATCTCAATTATCCCCACTGCATGAAGGAAGATTGATACAACATACAATTATATGCATAACAGCATACTGCTTTTCTTATTCAGACTTCCTGTTCCAGATCCCCAGTATGTAACCCCCTTCACTGGAAAATGATAGTTAAATCCAGTAACATTTTTAGGCTGTTCCACCTTGCATCTCCCATCTGAGGTCCTGAGAGAATTCCAAAAGTGCTGCTCTCGGGTCACCATTAGATATAGACAAGTAATACTGACCTGTTCCATCATCAACTTGCATTTTTCTCTTCAAGGATTCAAGTATATTTTTCTTACCATGGTTTGTGGCAGCTGAATTAAACGTATGGCTAATATCTTTTTTGGAGAGATCATCTGGATACAAAACTGCAACTTCCCGTTTGGCATGGGTGTCAAGCTCGATGTAGCATGTGCCATCATTAAGAAAATCGGGACTGCTAACAGGGATGAGTAATCTCTCTCGAGTAGATGCCGTGGTCACTCATCATATTGTTCAGACGTTTGATGCCCATCACCTGCATTCATGAAAAAGTAGGTACAAAAATCAATCTGAGCAGTGTGCTATCTGAATAAGGAACTTTTTATTTTGAGGTTATTCAAAAACATAACAGAAGAAAAGCAAGGTACAATCCTATCAGCCAGCAATGGTCAACAAAGAAATACTATCTTTACATTCTTCCTGTCACAAATGTGGTTGCCATACACACTGAACAGATACATGATGCCTTTTAACTACCAAAACCCTGTTTCTTTCGAGGCGTTACCATTTAATGTAATCCTCAACACTCAAGTTTTGGCTAAACATACTCAGTGAAGTATGGACTTGCCGAGCAATTGTTTTTCCGAAAAGATATTTATATTAGAAAGACTGAAACTTTAAGGAACAAACAACTAACTACACTAAACTATCTCTAAAAGCCCCTAATACGGCCAGAACTAACACCAAACGATCTAACCCCAAAAGAAGGCATTTACAATATCTTCATATCCTTTTACCACTTTCCGAGCATTTTGCTACTACATTTCAGACCGCAAAAGTTTTCATGTCAGAGTCAGACTGGTAAACATTAACCTAATCAAGTAACAGACCTTCCTTTTGACAGGCCCTCAAAAATGATATCACAGTTTAACCAAACTTAGAAGATAACGCACTATAGCAGCGGCAGCAGCAGCAGCAGCATGACTCTCTAAAGCCGCGATCAATTGAGCATTGATCATATTCATATACTAAAACACACACTTTGAAATAAGCAAAAGTGGTTACAGGCGGATGTATCATCCATCAAACCGATCATCCTCAATTGTCAGAAATCATAAAAAACATGATAAGATGAAACTGAACCAAATTTCAAAAGCAAGAAAAAAAATCAAGAAAATACCTGAACGGAATACTTCACAGCGAGACTAGTGACGCTATCTCCTCCCACAATCCTAAGCGAAATCGCGAACTTCCCTATACCATTTTCCCTCCAGAAGCTTTCCGAACTCGGAGTCCCAAACACTTCCTTCAACCGCCAAGGCGCTTTGAACACACACGCTACAATCTCCTTATCCGACGCCGTCGGGAGTTTCTAGAAGAAGAGACGGAGCGTGTCGTCGCTCGCCAGAGCTGAGAAATTCGAATTCATCGGGGATATCACTCCCGCGCCGGATGCCTTTCCGCCGATGTCGGAGGATTCGGCGAGGAGCGACCGAGCGAGTGAACCATTGGCTCATTTTTACCGTTAGCAGCACTATCACAAATTACGTAACTATCCCAAAAGTATTTCCAGATTGCAATTCCACCCCTTAAGTTTAACCTGTCGGATCATGAGAGGATCAAACGCAGCGTTTTGTTGTCAGAGTGAGCAGAATATGAAATACAAAGCACAGCCTGCTAAAAACTGATTTTACATAAATAGAAATAATATCAAAATTCAGGCAACAAAAATTTCCAAAATACAAGAGACTTGGAAGGCACAACACAAGACAACAAGAAGGATCCCACACTTGGCACAATTGGATAGTCACATAAAAAGAGGTTAAAACAAGAGAAAAGGGGTCGTTATACGAGAGACTACCCGTGGCCTAGGCCGTAAGCGTCTGCATAACCTGGGGCTTCATCGTAGGAATGGTCACCATGGAATTGATGGTCAGGTTGTTGGTGTTTGGCTTCGTTGAACATATTCTGGATGTGCTGTTGAATAGACTCTTGATCTACTTGTTTGATTGTTTTTGAGAAGGAGAAGATGAAGCTGACAATTCCCTCTGCTATATCAGCTGCTGCGTCGTCCTACATGAAAATGGTACCGGTTAAAATACACTACAGCACAGTATCTTAGAGAGTGACACAGCTTGCGTATGGAAAGATGTAACAAATAAGAGCAAAGACAGTCTCATAGTAGCTTGCAAGATCTTGGATTTCAAAACAGAAGGAACAAAGAGTTCTTCTATCTAAAGCTATTAAAAGTTAACAGTCAGCAGAGTTTTCCCCGAAAACCCCCAATTATAATGATCTCAATATAATGGATGACCCTAACCGAACCAGAAGAATTAGAAAAATGAACAGTTTGATTACTTCAGTTCCCAGCTACTGTATCATTATGTGTCCACACAATCACAGTCGGATCCACAACTGCATCTCAATGTCAAGATAATATATTAACAGATCCATTAGTTGATTCAAATAAGCTGAGTAAACACCTCACATTGAAGATGATGCATGAACAGTTTAAAATAGGAGATAACTCTACATGAACTACGTGACCACCTCTACCATGCAATTTCAAATTTCACATATTCTTAATATACCAATTCTGATATAATGATTCAGCTTGGAAGTTGGAACCACCTATTTTACATGTGTACTAAGAAAGTATCTCTCATAAATCTTGAAATTTTCTAGAGGTGAAGGATCTACCGAACATGAATAAAGCTGCCTATTGGGATTACTACAGACAAACAAGCTTCGCGAAAATTACTATAGGTAAAGGAACTGAAAAGCTAAGAGGCAGAGCAAACAAAAAACTATTTGCATTAAGAGGGAGTAATTTTGTTTCTGTTTCTAGAGTTAACCTTATAGAGTTACGCTATATGAAAGATAACAATGGAAAATCGATCCACAAACAAACAACCAAAATGCATGCGAAAGTTTAACCTGAGGCCATCTGCCGCCAGAATGCTTGACAAATCTGGCATGCGGCAGTGCAAATGCAACTTGTCTGCCTTGATTCCTCCATTCCTCAGACCAGCTACCAGACCAAACAACTTGCAGAGGAACATTTTTGAACTCCACCAACCCACCCCATTGCGCCAAGTCAAAACTGTGATTCAGTTTATTGCCCATGCCAATAACAGCTTCCCGTCCATCATTGCTGTTTAAGAATATTCTATGAGCCTCCATATTCAAACCACCAATTTTCCTAGAACAACATGTATTAACAAGCTTTCCATACAAACCCGAAATCCTCAAAACAAAAACCCTGAATACAGGTAACTTCAACGGCCAGAGAGGTAGTGCTGGTGCTGCATTCAAATCAGTATCTACTAGAGTCACACTCCTTATAGATCCTGAATTCTCCACAACCCAGTTGGCACACATTCCCAACGCTGAATCATGCAAAACTAAATGCAAAGGCGACAACTGCAACGAATCAATCACTTGCCCCAAAACTCTTCCAACCTCTTCGGAACCCAATTCCAACACCTTAACACTTTTTCTACTCATTACCAGCTTCTCAATCTCCTCATATGGAATCTCCCCAGTATCCACCATTTGATCAAAGGCCCAAAACACTCCCTTCTCTCTTATCAAACTGTAAATATTCCGCAACTTCCCAAATACCCCTTTCGCCTCAATATCAACCTCCATAGTGTATTTCTCAGAAAACCCTGAACCAGGCAGATCAACAGCCACAACACGCAAATCTCTGGACCCTAATTTCACCATCACATCACGAAAATCATACGAACTCAACCCCAGTCCGTGAACAATCAACACACTCTCAGACGAAGCCGTACCCTTCTCTACAGCAAACACCTCAATCGGCTTGTGGTTAGGGCTCGTTTGAACTTTCACGGTCCGACCCTCAGCGTAGTGCTGACGCAAGTGATCCGGCAGGCCGAGGAACCACGATTTCGGATCTCGTGAATTCTGAAAAGACGAAACGAAGACGAAGAAAAATGTGACGAGCGAGACCCCAACAGTGAAGTGGAACCAAAACATGAAGGGGTTATTAGGGTTTAAGCTCCTCGCAGTAGGGCCAACAACAGCATCATGATTCCCTGCGTCCGACTTCGATGCTGTCGTTGCCGACTTGGCCTGCTGCTGCTTGAACCTCTCATCTTCCTCCGTAATTATGGCCATTGTTGATCACTCGACGCTCCGATCTGAAGCAGAGAAGAAGAAGAATAATAAAGAAGATCCAGAGAGCCAAAAAGTTGAGATTTTTAAAATCGAAACAAAAAAATCCGAAGAAAATCGAAAAATCTAAAACGCAGCGTTTTCGGGTTTCATCGTCTTCTTCTCCGTCCACTGTCGATTGTTCTGTGCGCTCCTCCACAGACGTTATCATCGTCGTCGCCAACAGCAGATCCTCTCGTCGCCGAAGATGTCGACTACGCTTTCGGTGTCGGTTCCGATCACTAGACTTTCGCCGCAGATTTACTCTCGCTGCTCACGGGTTCTGTTTGAATCGAACTCTCCATTTTCGTCCGCGTTGTCGACGCGAGGCGGGAGTGGATTGAAGTATTCGTTAGGCAACCGATTTACGATTCGGAGCTGTTCTTCGTTCACCGCGAAGCCGTCTTCGGAGCTTCGGAGGAAGCGAGCCAGTTCCAAGCCGGATGAGAGGCTTCGTGCGCTTCGTGAGCTTTTTTCGAAACCTGGAGTTGGAATCGACGCGTATGTGGTACCTTCTCAAGATGCTCATCAGGTATGATTCCATTTGTCTTCTGTAATTTCCATCAACATTTTTTTAAGATTAAAAATTATCTTTTGGACTTAGGTTTATGTGTTTGGGGTTTGCAGAGTGAGTTCATTGCTGAATGTTACATGAGAAGGACTTATGTATCCGGGTTTACTGGAAGTTCTGGCACTGCTGTTGTTACTAAAGAAAAAGCTGCTCTTTGGACAGATGGCCGATATTTTCTACAGGTTTAGTTACATGGCTTCAGTTTCGCATTTTGTAATCTCATGTTGTTCTTGAGATTAGATGAAATTTTCATTAATCGGAATGATGTTTCTTTATCTTTTCTGTAGTAAGTAGAGAAATGTTTTTAGTGCTGTTGGAGTTTGGTAGCTAGGGGTTTACACATTTTGTTTTATTTAGGCTGAGAAGCAGTTAAACTCAAATTGGACTCTAATGCGAGCAGGAAGTCATGGTGTCCCCACCACTAGTGAATGGCTGAATGAAGTCCTAGCTCCAGGTTGTAAGGTTGGAATTGATCCGGTGAGTAACATCTTTTGTGCTGTTAGCAGTGTCAAAGTGTATGCTTGTCATTCATTATCAACTCTGATGATTACAAGGGTGAACATATTCTTACTGTGATGTTTATTTCTTCTTCTGAGTCACTCCTATCATCTGTGCTGTGAAGGGAACAGTTTCTGTTTTCTTATGATGCTGCTGAGGAACTGAAGGAGGCCATAGCGAAGAAGAATCATGAGCTAGTGTACCTCTCCAATAAAAACCTTGTCGATGAAATATGGAAAGAATCAAGACCGAAACCACCGAGTAAGCCAATTAGGGTACATGATCTGAAATATGCTGGCTTGGATATGGCTTCCAAGCTGACTTTTCTGAGATATGAACTCAAGGGCACTGGTTCATCTGCTATAGTGATATCTATGCTTGATGAAATCGCTTGGCTTCTGAACTTGGTAATCATATCTATCTTTTTTTCTTTTAACTTTCTTTAGTCGTTATTTACAATAATGTGGCTTCTCAATATGAATATTGTCTCTATGAAACTCCTTCAACTGATTCTGTTAGTTATAGGCTCAGAGTCTATACATTTATTACTTCTTGGCTGATTGTTGATACCTCTACCTTATACTTGTTCAAGATGAAGTGGTGAAATTTTGTTGTTTTTGATATTTTCATGCAGAGAGGAAACGATGTTCCACATTCACCTGTTTTCTATGCATACTTGGTTGTTGACATCAATGGCGCTTTGCTATTTACTGAAAAGTCGAAAGTTGCCCCAGAAGTCATGGATCACTTGAAGAGTGCAAACGTGGAGCTGAGGCCGTATGATTCGATCCTCTCTGAAATAGAAAGGTGACGCATCAATTTTCGTTCAAATTAGTGGTTTTAGTGGAAGCACTACTGCATTTTCGTAATCCATATTGGAATTCATACAAGTTCCATAAAATTGGTGGAAGTAATTGATCTGTTATGGAATTATCTGAAGCTGAGATAAAACATTCAACATCAGCCAGCGTATTAGTTGTAGTCACTCATCGTACACACAGATCAAAGCTAATTTGAAGGATCGTCTAAAACATCTTATTCCTCAGTCTGTTAGTGTTTACTCAATTATTTCACAATATGATTACATTTCAGCTTGGCAGTACAAGGGGCTAACCTTTGGATGGACAAGTCATCTTTAAATGCTGCTATAGTCAACACATTTAAGTTTGCATGCGATATGATGCAAAAGAAAAAGAAACCAGTTTCGAATAGTGAAACAGGACCAGGTGCCATTTATAAGCCATCTCCCATCTCGCTGGCGAAGGCAGTGAAGAATGATGCTGAACTTGATGGAATGCGCAGTTCTCATCTCAGGTAACCTTTCTTTCAAAAACTGTGCATGCTATTGATGGATTAATAAAGAGTGAGATGGGAGATATATTACCAAATGCTTACAATGGAATCACCCAATCCCACTATTTGCTTAAGTAGAGAACTTTCACTCATTGGTTTGTGGTGCTTCTTCTGCTCAGAGATGCGGCAGCATTAGTGCATTTTTGGATGTGGTTGGAAGATGAAATTGGTAAGGGAGTGATACTGACAGAGGTAGATGCTGCTGATAAGCTTCTTCAGTTCCGATCAGAACAATCTGGTTTTATAGATACAAGCTTTGACACCATTTGTGGTAAGTTGCAGTATGAGTTCGTTGTTTCATTGGAAATTTAAAGGAGTTGTGAATTATGGGATGACGACTCTTCAAGTTCATATTTTCTTTTTCCCTTTTTTTTCATTGGAAAACTTCTGGAGATATTTTTTAAGATGGATTAACAAATATATCTGTAATCAGGCTCAGGTGCCAATGGTGCAGTCATACACTATAGAGCAGAACCAGGCAGTTGCAGCATCGTGACTGATAACGAACTCCTTTTATTAGACAGTGGTGCCCAATTCATTGATGGAACAACAGACATAACCAGAACTGTGCATTTAGGTGAACCTTCAGCTAGGCAGAAAGAGTGCTTCACACGAGTCCTTCAGGTTCAGAGTCCTTGATTTCACACATAAGTGTATATCTATGCTGTTCATTTTGTGTTTATATCATATGTCCCTTCATCATGTTATTAAAATATGACATTGTTGATGTCGGTCGCATGGCTACTTGTGAGTAGTACTCTTTTATGAATAAAATATGTGGAGGAGAAGTTAAAAATAAACTGTTGTTGAAAATTATTCATATTTTTCAGGGTCATATTGCTCTTGATCAAGCAGTATTTCCTGAAAACACTCCTGGTTTTGTATTGGACGTCTTTGCCCGATCTTCTCTTTGGAAGATAGGCCTTGATTACCGGCATGGTAGTTCTCCTTTTCAACTATGACCCTCTATGGTTTTGTCAAGAAGCGCTAACGAAACTTTTTTAAACGTGATATGAGTCATTTGTCTTCTTCAGGGACTGGACATGGAGTAGGAGCTGCATTGAATGTTCATGAAGGCCCTCAAAGTATCAGCTTTCGCTTCGGAAATACGACTGCACTGCAGAAAGGCATGATTGTCAGTAATGAGCCTGGTTATTATGAAGATCATTCATTTGGCATTAGGATTGAGGTGTGGTCTTTGATCATAACAATGCTGAACCTTGTTATTATATCTGAAATATTTTGAAAATCAACTAGTAAAATCAAACACAAACATTAGTGATAGTGATGGATCGAGATGTTTGTATTGCTGATATTCTGTTTAGAGTTTAGATTGTAGAATAAATTTTAATAGAGCAATATAATGGAGTAATAGGAAATTTATTTGATGACTTCAGAACTTGGATGAATTATACTTGATAAAAGATACCGTCTGCTATGTTTCGGTTGTTTCAAATATGAGTGGAGTTTTATGTTAACTTACATTGTGCAGAATCTTCTTCATGTAAAAGCCGCTGATACTCCCAATCACTTCGGTGGAATTGAGTATCTGTGTTTTGAGAAGCTCACATTCTTTCCGATGCAGGTATGTTGAAAAACAATTTCTTAATAGTGCCTACATCAGCATTAGGAACCCCAATGAGAATTTGAAATCATAGCAGTCTTTTAGAATGTTAAAAGGAGTTGTAAGTTCCCATTTGGTCCCTACTGCTGTCTAATTCTACGCGGGTTTTGTTCTGTGCAGACAAAATTAATTGACCTGTCTTTACTTTCTCCGGCCGAAGTAAAATGGGTCGATTATTACCACTCTCAAGTCTGGGAGAAGGTAAATAACCTCTTTACCGCATTTGCTGTCCAAGTCAAAACGTCATTTTCGTATCCTTGTAGTCTATATAGCCTACATATCTAACGAATCAAACATGACGACGCAGGTATCACCATTGTTGGATGCCCCTGCTCGACAATGGCTTTGGAACAACACACGGCCACTTGTCAAGGAGCTATTCGCAAGTCCCGTCGTGTGAACCAAATCCAAAGCTTTCATTCAGACTTCATTCTATGATGTTTCCTCAAAATGTTACATTCTTCCATGTAGCTTATAAATCTGTCCTTTAATGCAGCGCCCGTTTTGTTTGTTTAAATTGAAACAATGGGGGTCGAATTGATGAAATCTGAAACTTCTGGGGCCAAATTGTAATTTAATAAACTTTATCTTCGTCTCCACTGGGGAAGGAAGTTGAGCCGTTGAAGGTTGGTGATGGCTCGCGCGCTTATCTACAGCTCTGGCCTTGCAGTGTCCAAGAGATTCTCCAGCGATGGAAGATTCTCTTCCAACCTTGAATCCTCCGTCAGACGAAAACACGCGGATAGATCTCCGTTCGCCGTGAATTGCAGAGGAAGCCGTGGCGATGATTCGCGCGTTTCATCGTCTTCTTCAGCCCGCGACGTGCTCGGCGTGAGCTCTAATTGTTCTGCTTCTGAGCTCAAAGCATCTTTTCGCGCCAAAGTAGGTATTTGTCATCGGTTGTTGAATTACAGTTTGTTGTTATGAACTAGAAATTGAACTTAGGGTTTTGGAAATGGGGAGAGAAGTGGAATTAGGCATTATTGTTACTGGTAGTTTTATTGGCTGATTTTACATTGTAATCTGCAGAGAAAGAAAGAAGGTTGCTGAGTGTTGTGATTGATATTGCAGGTGAAGGAGTTCCATCCAGATGTGCAGAAAGATAAGGGAGAAGCTGATGTGATGATTCGCCGCGTTATTGAAGCGTATGAGGTACTGATGATATGTTGGTTTATGTTTATATATGGTTTTGAAATGTTTTAGCAGGAATGAAAAGGAGGAGATACCCGTTCATCTAAAAGTATGATTGAGGCCGTTGTAGGTGCTTCATTTGATTAGTAATTGAGAGGCATTTCTACCATTTGTTTTACTGTATTCCGTTGACAAACATTTTTTACTATGGTGATGGTAATATTTGCAGATTTTGTCCAACTATAGCCGACCCGAGATAATTGAGAGGTGCAAATCTGATTCATGTACGTAATGATGTATCTATATTGGTTGCTGCTTAGCCTGTGTGGTTTGGGGTGCAGTTACAGAGAATGTGTTGATCCTTTTGAAGAGCCAGAATGTGAAGCCTGTGATATCTTTATTAATGAGGCTGTCTGCATCGGCAAAGGTGTAGCAAGCCTCATCCCCAATCTCTCTCTCAATATATATATATATGTGCTGTAATTATGATGGATTACTTGATGCTTTAATGACTTTCCGGTTACAAATTGGGTGCTTTAAGACACTGTTTATCAAGTTGGCATTCAGATGATTCAATCTACAATATATTGTACAGGATGCCCACAGTCATGTGTTGCTAAAGCGCCTCATGCTTTCTCGTTTAGCACTTCAACTGGAACTGCTAGAGCAACTTCTCAAGGTTAGTTACTTAAACCCATAATTCCATGAATGTCTTTGAAAATAAAATAGCCAAGATCCTTGATTAATGATACTTGATTGGCCTGCTGTCATCAATATCTTAGTTTAGTGGATCAGATTCTAATCCCATTTGCTTTAAAAAGTTATCATAGTTTCTGTGTGATGGTACATTTAATCTACTGCTAGAGATCTGATTACCTTTCCGCATTTGTTTTTCAGGTTTTAGCGGAGACTACCAAGTTCAGCTTGCAGTTGGTCAATGCCCAAGAAGCTGCATTCACTATGTTACACCTTCGCAGAGAAGTGTACTTGAGGAATTGCTGGACAGGTCATTGCATTTTACTTCTCTTTGGCTTGGTTGATATCAAATGATAAATACATAAACATTTCTTCAGCCTAACTAGCTCTGTTAGTTCATCATATTCCATGCTTTCAGCTTAAAATTTCACCATGGTTCTGTTTCACATCCTGCAGTATTTTCGACGTCCCTTATGACACCACAGCAGAAACCGACATACTATATGCTCTCATTGCTAAAGCAAACTTCGAGAACAATCGCTACCAAAAGCCAAAGAAGAAACCAAAGGCATCAACCAAGCATGTGGACTTGTATTGATCTAGCAAAATGCTAAGCCGAGCCAAGCCGGGCAGATGACCAACCCAACAATTACAGTTATTTGTAAGCAATTCTTTCTACAAGTTTTCTTAAGATATTGCCTTCATAAATCGACCCACTGATGCCAGTATCCCCGCAGCTTTGCTTAGCAAAGATGTTCCACCCTCCGAATCCTCCTCCACATCCCCATAGATTATCTGCAGAAGAAATACTTATTACAACAGTTTCTCATTTTCCAAGCCAAAAAAAAAAAACAAATATAAGAAAATGCAAAGGCGAATGGAGCTGAACGGAGCAGGACTGATTATTAACTGGTCAATGTGAAGTTTAGTTTGCAATTGAGCTGGGCTTACCTGAAGCTCTTCAGCATCTGGACGACTCAATAGTTCTTTTGCAAGTAGGTACCGACCTTGCCTGTCCTTGTCATCGTAAAATACTTTCCACGACCTGAAAAAACCAGGAATCAGAGGGTGAATATTTTCTGATGAGGAGGAAATGATGTATTTTGTGAGATGGGCATACCCTGGATAACATCTGAACACAGCACCTGATGCTAAGGGTCTCATGTAGTAAACAGCTGTGAATTTGCTGCAAAACAAAACTCATATTTTCCAATTATGGTCAAGAATTTTTATTAGAAGGTAACAGACTTGGAAAACACAGGTTTACCTCAAAAAGCTACGTCTCAACTTTCTTACATTAAACCCAACTCCAACTTCCTCGCTGACTAGCCTTGGATTCCACATTATCAGAGGTCGTGGCTGGAAAGTAGACAGAGATGTCTAAATAATTCTATATAGAATCTCTTACAGCATCATGTTCATATTCATACCGGATCATCAGAAAGACCTGATGCAATTTTTTGTACGAATTCCAGCATTTGATAATCCGGAACCACCATAACCACAATTTCATCTTCTGCTTCAACAGGCTTCCGGTCACTCAGACTGCATCCAATAAAAGGAGTAGGCAATCAGCAACGTACAGTAGGAGAAGCTCAATGCAGCATTGTTTATGACTGTAATCACCTGGAAAACCCAAAAGCAGCACCTGTCCATCGATACTGCAAAAGGGCAGCCGCGCCGGCATCTGGAAACACAGCTCGAACCCTCTACACAAAAATAAACAGTTTTCAGCACAATCAATGCCTTGCTCACCTCAATTGCTGGTTTTAGAGTAAATGAAAGGAGAAAACTTCAACGCAGAATTAGTAATTGAACCTGACATCCAGTCTCTTCAATAAGCGTGTCTAAGAAAACCCTGGCCAATTCCCAGAGCTCGGCCTGGGCACCTTCTTCATCGAGAAACTGCAACTGTGGGACCAATAGCTCAACCTGAATCCAATGGCATCAGTTCAAAACTTCAGCGAGGATGAACAAACACAGAATCATTAACAACTTGAAATCTATAAACATCTCTTCGACACAAAAGCTGTGTAAATGTTGTGTGGGAGTATGAATCATATACCATGGCTCTCATTCCTCCTGATGACACAAAAGTTGCACTTGCAATGCCTGATTGCCTAACAGCTCCTTCCAAGTCTGATGGCAAGCAGCTGAAACATCAAATGAATCCCATCAACTCATTCTTACTCATCCAAAGGATTGACCTTTTTTCATCAACTGACCTAAAACCCTAATCCCCAATCAACAATCGTATCAATTTACAACACAAGCAAACCCACAATCCAAATTTGCAATACAGCACTCAACCCACCTGTCATCTTCTTCCTTTTCTTCATAGTCAGCCTCGCTCTCATCCAGCAGTTGCTGAGTCACTCCAGCAGCAGCAGATGAAGAAGCTGCAACATCTTCTTCAACTTCCTCGCCTTGGAACTTATCAAACTTGGCAAAAGTTCTGAGCTTTAAGCAAACCCTCTTCACCCCAACTCCATTGTAAATAGTCCCAGATGACTGACCTGAGAAACGAGTGGTGGAGATTGAACTGGACACTACTGGACTGCAGGAGCTTAAAAATGAAGAAGCCATGGATATGATGAACCCCTCTATTGACCCATCACCTTAAAATTATCTACCAGACAAGAACCTGATCCATTTATAGCTCAGTGAATTGCTGCCTGATATCTTTTAGTAAGAAGAAACCAAACCACAAACTGTTTTCACAAATTTACTATAAATACTTTCTCTGTTGTATTCACTTCTAAAGTTTCATTTTGTTCACAATTATTTGAACTTTTGAATTCTCGATGGCTGATCTGAGAAGCTTAAAATTCATTCTCTCCACCATCTGCATTCTGCAAGGCTTAACAGCCATCAAGCCCTACGGACCATTCGACATTGGAATATGCTACGGCGATTTTAGTCCCAATCTTCTGCACCCTCCAATATCAGATTCCATGAACTTCATCAAGAATCTTAATTTAACAAAAATCAGATTCTATCATCCCTATGCCGAAGCCATGGAGGCTCTGAGAGGCAGCCAGGTGAGCGTTACGGTGGGCGTAAAGGATGAGGACTTGCCACAGCTAGCTCAAAATGCTGAGGCTGCCAAGCTATGGGTGGAACAGAACATCCAACCTTATGCAAATGATGTTGTCTTCTCCAACATTGTCCTAGGAAACAATGCTGTCCCGGGCAAGGCCAGCAGGTACATTCTGGACGCTATGGTGAATCTTCAAGGAGTTATCAATGATGATGCCAGCATCAAGGCCATCAAGGTCACCACAGCCGTTGATCGTACCGTTCTTGCCAAATCAACCTCTCTTCTTCCATCGAAAAGCGAGTTTTCCAAGGAGGCTATGGTTTACATCCTACCCATTGTGAAATTTCTCTCCATGCAAAGCTCTCCCCTCATGATCAACATTCTAGCTGATGATGCCTACTTGGAGCACCAGCAGAACTACAGCTTAGAATTCGCCACATTCCAGTCCAAGCTCCCCGTGTTCTACGACCACTCCTTGGGCTACAAAAACTTATTCGAAGCCCTGGTGGACGGCTTCTACTGGGCCATGGAGAAGATAGGTTGTGGTAACGTAGAGGTGGCGGTTACTAGTGGCTGGTCTTGCTGGGGACGTTATCCAGTTGGAACAGTCCCAAACGCGTATAATTATAACTATAACTATATGCAGCAAGTGTCACTGGGAGGAGGGACACCCAAGAGGCCAAATGCTTATCTTGATGCATTCATCTTTGAGATGTTTCGAGAGGCTGATTATCCAGGCCAGATTCCTTGCTATGGGGTTTTTAAGGATGATTTGGAGCCTGTTTATCCTCTATTCACTCCCCCTCCTCCTCCTCCACCAAACTAGCTAGAGATTGTTGTTGGTGAATGCATCGTTCCAGTTTTAGGTTTAGGGTTTAAGAAACTACATGCTTATGGGAGGACAATATCACATGCATTTTGATAGTGGTACAAAAAGAAGAAACAAGATTCATACTTAGGGTTTAGGGTTATGTAGGTATTGACCCAAGAAAATAAAAAGTCTAATGGCGGCCTCAGTCCCACTCGGCCCTAGGGCGGTGGTCAGTCCGGTGAATTCTATGGGCCCTTGAGGACCGATTCGGTCCACTGCCAACTTCTAATAGAGGAAGTTTTTTACTGGAGGAATTTCTGGAGAAGCAATTTCTATTACTATTCAATAAATAGTATTTTATATATTCAAAGTTATCTCGAAGAGATATTTCAATGACTATTCATATTTTTTCATAATTTTTAATTTTGATAAATTAATTTTTTTTTAAAATAGTGATGAATTATAGCTCGAATTTCCGATAACATTTTCTAAAGAGGACACAATTTGTATAAAATAAGGTTCATGCATCATTGTATATTCGCGCATTCATTCATCTTCTCCTCATTTAGATTTTTGTGTTTGGTGAAGTACAATTGGTTCATGAAAATTGACGAACAAATATGAATTCGCATTATGTGTTTCAATTTTATTTTCAAGTGTTGTTGTTTTATAATCAGTTTTAATTGTCGTGTGTTGCTTTTTTTTCTTATGTGTTTCATTTACGGTGTGTGTTGTATTTTAATTACGTTTTAAGTTTAACTTTTTTGAATTTTCATTCTGTTGAATTTTGTTATTTGTAAATCAAGTGTTAAATTTCAAAGAAATTAAATACATCAATTAAGATAGATCAAATTAAGTAAACAAATTAAATGTCAAATAAATGTTAAATGTTATTTGCAGTCTCTCCTCTCCATGCTTGGCGAGATCGTCTGCGAGTATGTTACATCTCGTCTGGATCTTCCTCCCAATCGGTGCATTTGAAAGTGACGAGAACGTTCTCAAATTGAAATATATCTTCAATGCAGATGCCTTAATAGAGCGATTCATTTTTTTCTAATTCTATTTATAAATCTACCAAAATATCGACTTAGACGTATGAGATGTTTGACTTTTTTTTGGTAGTGGAGTTTAATGGGTCCATAATGATAATAGTCTGATATGAGATGAAGAAAATAAACATGAGATTTGTAACACATATATTTGATTCATGTGTTAATACAAAAGATGGTAAATATCCGAATAAATTTCATTTAATTTTCGTTCTTCACTCAATCTATAATGTGTAAATATAACACATCCTAAGTTTACCTCAATTTCAATTATTTTTGAATTTTGAAATTCATCTATTAACGAAATTTATTCACATTTAAATTGATGTATATTATCACATGAATTGACTTTAATTTCTCATTAAAATAAATATATTCAATTGAGCCGTTCGCAACCCGTCACCTAAATTTTGCCTACAAAATTCGACCGTTGTAAAGCGCAAACACCCACTCAGAAAAAGATCCGTTGTCGCAAGAGAACAACATCGTCATCCTCGAAGCTCAAACTCTTCTTCAACTCCCGGTTAGAAAACCCAGCACAACACACACTTCGCTTCTTCGATCCAAGACTGCGAGCAGGCATGGTCGCCAGAACCCCACCGAAGCGGACGAAGGTGGCTCCTCTGCCGCTCAACCCTGTTCTGCTCAGAGAAACTGTAAAAAAGGTGAGTCTTTTATCTCATCAGTTTGACATCTACAGCGTTTGATTTGATCGAAATGGGTTGAAAGACAGGAACTTTATTGATGGGGTTGGCTCAATTTTGTGATATGACGGCTGATTGGTTGATTTTGATTTGTGGTGCTATTGAAGGTGGATAGATGTATGGCGAGGTTGCAGGAGCTGCAGTTCGTTGTAGCTGGTGGGAACAAGGTAGTAGCTGGTGTGAGCCTCAGCCCTAGAAGCACAAGAAGTTACCTGAAAACAAGTCTCAGATGCAAGCAAGAGTCTTTCAGGTCTGCGCTTCTCCTTGTCTGATTTGTTTAGCTTCAAATCCGAGGTTGTCTGATCTTCAAAATTGTCTGATGTTCTTGTTGTTTTGGATCTGAAGGCATGGAAATGGGGTGCAGACAGTATCCCCAACTGGGAAATTTGAAGGTGGGTGGAAGCGAATGTCACTGCCAGCAATGCTAGTGGGTGAAACGGTCGGAGAAATCATCCAAGCGAGCCAATTTGCGAGGGAGATAGTCCAGACAATGTCCTACATTACCCAAGCAAGAGCTGAGGATCCCAAGACACCAGTCACCACCAAGCAAAGGAAACACAAGGCTGAAGGACTTGAGAACACTCAGCTTAAGTCCAGGCGAAAGCGCGAAAAGCAGAATGCCTCTCAGTCTTTTCGATCAGAGCCTTGCTCTCCTAAGCTCCAAAGGGCTAGATCACGCATCAATTTTAAGCTATCCCCGCCTGAGAAAAACTTCATGGAGAATTGCAGACATGCTGCCAATAGGGTCTCGCCGAGGCGAAAACCGTGGGCTAAGAAGACTGTGCTGTTCCCAAACCCTCTGTTCACTTCCACTTCGCCTACAGGGCAACAGCCCCAGAGATTCTGCAGGACTAGATCTCCCATCATTGCCGGCAACAAGCCCACTCAGACGCCCCACAAGTTCTTGATCAAGTCTCCTGCCTCAGCTTCTTCCAAATTCCAAGTTAAGGTCAAGAAATCTCCACCCAAGACAATTTCCCCAACCAGGAAAAACACTACTTCTCCTACAAGGACTCTCACCTTAACCAAGAAGTCTCCCAAATTATCAACAGCCTTAATGCTGCCCCGCCGCACAAGGTCACCTGCGCGGCTGGCCTGCTGCATCAAGACAATATCTCCCCCAAGAGGTGTCATAACCATTGCAAAGAGGTCTCCTACAAGATCAACAGCATCAAAGCTGCGCCGCTCTTTGTCTCCTGCAAGACTGGCCAGCAGACTCATGTCTCCGTTGAAAAGTAGGAAGCCAGCGCAGATGAGCAGCGACGGACTGATGCCCGGATCCAAACATCGCCCGACCACACCTATGCGGTTCTTGATACCAAGAATCTAAGGTCCTGCATTCTTTAAGGATTGTTGTCATTGTGATGATATTTTCTTGATGTCAATAGTTGATTGTTTTCGAAATCTTCCACATTTGATTAGTGACTTCCTCCGATATCTTCCACATTGGAAATATACAAATTTTTTCACCGACAATCTTAAGAACATCGAGTGAACTCAGGCAGACTTGGCAGAACTGAGCAAGAAGAGATGAACCTCGAGTACTTGAAAATGCGCGGGAGGCAGTGTTTGAGGCTCACTGAAGGAGTTCTTGAGGTCGGAGGATTGTGACGACATCTGATCTAACTTTACCCACCTGGAAAATGTACGCATTCTGCTGTTTGAATTTACAGGAGCTGAAGAGAGGAGAGGCAGCAGATGCTGCAAGTCTCCCTGAAGCTGATATGAAATGAGCCGAGTAATCGACTTATTTTCGGTTTAATTGAACTCTTGGTTCCAAAAATTGAACCGTGAGCCGCCGGTCAAAAAGAGGAGACGCAGAAGAAAATCCAGCTCGTGGTTTTCAGAGCCTTTTGGGGTTTAGGGGTTAGGCTTCTGCGGGTGAATCTTCGTCAAAATGATGTCCAATGTCGACAAGTACTCAACTGTCGACTAACAACACGTTTCCGGATCGGTGCTTGTAAGCAGTACAATCGTCAATTTTTCGTCAACCACCGAGCTGTTGTTGTGCAATTACTTGTGTATCCATTGTCATTAGATCTGCATTTATCTTCTAATTTTTCATCTCGTTGCAGGCTGTTCCAGATCCAGGTCATGTTGCTTCCCAATTTGCAGGTATTATTGATTTCATTTTATTATTATTTATGTCTATATATCTTTTGTGAAGTCTGCATTGTAGGATATGTGTTGGCGTGTTATTGTTTTTCCTTTGCTATGGATTGTGATTTTGGAATTTGTTACTGCAGATTCGAACCTGGGCTAGCAGCCTGTGATGCTGATGGTATGTAGTATGTTTTTCTTTTATGAGAAGGAAAATGTGTCTTTTTTCTTTGTTAGGTATTATGGTTTTTAACTTTATGTTCTTGAAACATTTGTTGGTCAATGGTGTTTTTTTGTTGATTAAATCATATTATTAGTTCACCACCTGAGTGCGTAGTCAATTCTCTGTCGAAGTGCATAAAATAACTTGAACATGTATACTCTCAGCTGATTTTTAATGAAGGTAAATTGTCTTTGGCAACATCATTTGGTCAGTTCTTGTTTGGTGGATAGTGTCCTTTCGACAGTTCTTCATTTATGTAATCCATTAAACATAAAGCTTTCCTTTCAGATACATTCTCCAAGCCATGAATTGGTGGTTCTCATGAACCTCAGTCAACTAGACGGTTCGGGTTTTCATTGTTGCCGCTTAGAAGCCATATTTTGATGTTGACACATCAAATGTGTTGAAAAGGATTAGAGATTCACTCTTCCCCTTCAAAGGAAGTTTTACAGAGAACTCTACCAAATCCTGATTTGTGAGTACGCAACAATGCATTGATATCCATTTTTCATACATAACTGTGTAATTCATGCTTTTTTGTTGATAAATATCGGGGCTAGTTATTCTGATTTCTGCTGATATGGACCTTTCTGGATTTGTAAAACTTTAATATTTTCTGCGGCTGCATTGTAACTTTTATTACATATGTGGCGCTCAAAATAAGAACCAAGAATGGAACTATTACATCAATGTGGTCACCTGGTCTGCTGGCTTGCTTCATAACTATGCAGCAGTGGTTCCTGTATGCTTGTATCTGATCATCGAGTACTTCTCTGGTCGTCTTGCCTTGTTCAGCTGTTTTGTCTTTATGGATACTTCCTGTTTGTCTCGATTCCTGCTGTGGCAAGTCTCATAACTACATTGCCTGAATGCTAAACAGTCCCTTGTTTAAGACCACATGAATCATGCATGTTTGCCATTACTTTTCCTTGGGTGAAACTCTGCCAGTACTAGAGACCGGAGAGAATATGTTGAAATAAAAACAAAGGAAGATGGATAAAATCCGGTCCTTAGATTTGCATGTGCCTCCTATAGAACGCATGTTCCTCTCATAACCTCATGTGTTTGGTTTACTTTCAATTAGAGTATTCTTTGTGTCCCAAAACAGGTATTAGTTTCCTATACAGAATTGACATTGGATGGTACCAATTGTGGCAATAATTATTAGAGAGGTTCACTTAGAAGTCAGTCTATAGCCATTTTGAATTCCTGAGAAGAAGTGAATGTTTTTTTTGATGGCACTATAATCAGGCATGCCACTTTCAGTCAGTTTCTTATCAGTGCACAATTATTTCTTTATTCATATATGTTCAAAAGGTGAATATTTAAGGAACTTTGGTACAGCTTTTGTTGTATAGGAGTCTTGTCTAATTTTGGAACTGCTATAATTTAGTAGAGCATAATCTGTTTTTGAACTCCATTGCCTCACCCTTGCTGACATTGAAATGTGTTTGCAGTGTCTCTCTGTTGTGCCGCACGACATATTCCGATGGGTAGTTGCCGGTGTTTCCAGGTTCATGACAGCAACTTTTTCTGCCCTCAATCAACGCATCCACAAAATCATCAGGGGAAAACTGGCCTTACCCGTAGCGTCTGTATAACAGCTACCACAAATTCATGCACTCCCAGTTGTCTCAGGGGAAGTATTTCATCAATACCTTAAGACCGATGCTACGGCTTCTGCTTTTCTAGGTGACACGTGGCTGACATGCAAGCTGGTAATGCCAAACTAAGCCTAATTCTTCTAGCTTCAGAAGCTTCAAGATTTTATCTTTTTCCAAGTTCCAACCCAGCCCAGTTTCAGATCAGGATCATCAACTTCAGTGACATGGTTAACATGATGAAACTACATGTCAGCTGGGTACTCATCCCTGTAACACAACTTGATTCCACACGTGGACAAGCTCTGCTGCCTCCACTCAGACGCTGAGTCATCTCAAGCATCACAGCAATGATCATCATCATGCTATAAGGATCTGCTTGATTCCCATCACAATGCAGTCCGCAACTGTATAAATGCTATCTTGCATCGTCTGCTTTTCAAGACCTGTGCGAACATTACACACTTTCTGTACGAGAGCCCCAGTAAGAAAGATCAGGAACATCATCAGAATTGACACAAGGATGGCATCTCAGGGTCAGAGCTTCCCACCCCAGAAGCAGCAAACCCAGCCTGGACAAGAGCATGCTATGGACCCAGTGCCAAATGCCAGTGGCGAATACAAATCAGCAAACAAACTCCAGGTCTTTCTTAGAATCTCAGTTGAGAAGCTTCCATGGAATCAAAGATGGTTATACTCTGCTAATATGAAACTTTTATGAGCAGGGGAAGGTGGCGCTTGTGACAGGTGGAGATTCAGGCATAGGTAGGGCTGTGTGCCGCTGTTTTGCGCTGGAAGGCGCAACTGTGGCCTTCACTTATGTGAAGGGTCAGGAGGATAAGGATGCGAATGATACTCTCCAGATGCTGAAAAGTGTCAGGAGCCATGACACGAAGGACCCCATTGCGGTGGCTGCTGATTTGGGGTATGATGACAACTGTAGGAGTGTCGTGGAGGAAGTGGCGAAGGCTTTCGGGAGGATTGATATTCTGGTTAACAATCATGCTGAGCAGCACAAGGCCATGTCGATTGAGGAGCTGGATGAGCAGAGGGTGGAGAGGACTTTCAGAACAAATATCTTCGGCCACTTCTTCCTGGTCAGGTAAAACAGGTTTCAGAAAATTTACCCAATAAGAAGACGTTCTCTATGACTGAAACCAGTAACTGAAAAACGTACCGTAATTTACTGTGAGTTGAGTTTTCTGTCCAGGCATGCGTTGAAACATATGAGGCCCGGCAGCAGCATAATCAACACCACATCCGTAGTCGCATACAAAGGCAACCAGAAGCTGCTGGACTATACAGCAACCAAAGGCGCCATTGTAGCCTTCACCAGAGGATTGGCAATGCAGCTTGTTGAGAAGGGCATTCGTGTCAATGCCGTGGCACCTGGTCCCATATGGACACCACTCATTCCCGCCTCATTTGATGAAGATGAGGTTGCTACTTTCGGGAAAGAGGTGCCTATGGGGAGAGCTGGACAGCCGCATGAAGTTGCGCCCGCTTATGTCTTCCTTGCTAGCAATGCCGACTCTTCTTACATCACTGGCCAGACCATTCACCCTAATGGTAATTGCTCGTTCCTTCCTTCCTTCTTGTGTGCTTTCAATTATACACCAGTAGCTGAAACTAGATCATTTGCGACTTGCAGGTGGGGCTGTAGTGAATAGCTGAGTCGACTAGATTCCCCACAAAGGCGGCCTGAGTTTTGGTGTTCTGTAAATGACTTTTATGTACGGATATGAACCTACTTTTTCTGTAATGTGAAGTGTAATGGTGTCCTGAACCCTAAATAAATAAAGCCTGGTAGTTCACATCTTCGATCTCAGCTTGCTGCATCCACCAGAATTACACCAAGAAATTTGGCATGAAATTTCACATCTTTGATCCCCCCAATGCCTCAAAATTTGAACTATGAACAGCCAACGAGGAAGATTCAAGTCTTGCTTTTCTGACCCTATAAAAACCCAAACACCAGTTTATCCAACAGTCTTGTTTTTGCAGTTTCAAAAATGCAGGCGGCTGTTAAAAATCCAATCTTTACATCGCCAGGAGCTTCTCCATTCCTAGCCCGCTCGAATTCCAGGCCACCCAAGTTCCAAAGTTCAATCCTCTGCGCCAGGAAGAGGAGGCAGCCATTTATGAACCAGAAAGCTAGCAAATTGATGCTGGATGCAGCGCTCACTGTTGCCTCAAATCTCAACATTGTGCCGCCAACAGTAACTGCCCTGATTCGAGAATTGGGAGGCGGGAATGGAGGTGGATTTGGGTCTCGGAAAGGAGCGGGCGGTGGCGGATTCGGGTGGTGGAGAAGACGGGCGAGAAATCTAGGGTTTGTGTTGTTGGTTGTTGTGGTCGGATTGGGATTGTGCGCTGGTGAGAAGCTGCACCAACGCAACGATGTGGTTTGGTGTGGATTAGGGCTTGCTTTATTTGCAGGCGTGTTCAGTTTGTCGAATGTGAGGATTGGAGATTGGGTTTTAGGGTTTTGTACCTGTGCTTTCTTCTTGGGTTTTTTGGGGCTGAGGAATGAGAATATGACCAAATTGCTGCATAAATTTAGGGCTTTTGTTTCAGGTCTGTGGAGCATGAAGATGATCAGAGTATCAAAGAATAAAAGAAGAGCATTTTAACAGAAAGTTCCAACCTTTGTTGAGAATGTTGTGTTTCCATACTTTTTGTTCAATGAAATCTCCTGCCATTCTTTGATTCTGGGAGCCACATTTGCAAGATCTTGTTTGTTGTCCAGGCAGGAGATGTGCATTATCTCTGCATTGGGTAGGCATCCATTTCTGGTGATTATTGCTGCAATGCAAAAGAATGCATTCAGCAAGTGATTTAATTCCCAATATTGGCTGGTAATACTGAGAAGATATCAACATCCTGAACCTGTCAAGAACAAGAGTACGTAACTGATGTCAGTTCATTGACATATATTTATAGACAATGAAAGAGGGTCGCTTAAACGGATTCTCATTTACAGAATCACAAAAATGAAGGAGCAGAGAAGAAATAAAACATACTATGTTGATTGTCCTGCGCCATTTTGGCTCTGCTCATCATATCATCCAGCAGTTGTAAAGTAAGTTTGTAACGTTCCTGTGATTTGCATCCTTCCTCAGCAATCTGAACTAGACGTTTATATAAATGGTCATGCCTGTTAACCGGGTTATTTACATCCATATGAACGGAGCCATGGCCATGACCATGATCAGCAACGTATGTCCGCTTAATGTCTTTCCTCCATCTTGACAACATATATTGAGACGGAATTTCAACCAAGCCACACTGGCTAAGTACATGTAGAGCATGTCTGCACAAGTACCCTTTGAGATTAAATAAGCCGCAGATGCAGTGCACATCTCCCTTTGAAGGATTGTATGAAACCTCAAATTCCCGTGCCTCACTTTTATTTACACCAACGTGTTCTTTGAGAATGTAGGTTTCTGTTGACCCCGAATCATTCATCTGTCGTGTACTAGAACAAGAGTACATCGCCCCCAGTTCGTCTTGGAACCTTTTGAACAAAGTGCTGGTGTACATTTTTGAGACTTGCAACTCAAAAGGACATCTTAATCTCAATACACAACTGCTGTTTCTTGAGTCTATATTTGCGGTGGTTTCCATATGATGCATTGTCTGTATAACATCATCATATTTCACAAAGAACTCAGCAAAAGAGGTTTGATCGTGAATGTGCCCAAAAAGTAATAAAGGGACCAAATCTGTGTGCTGGATAGGGAACAATCCTGCCAAGAATGTGTCCTTGACATACACTGGAACACATCGCTTTCGATCCTCATAGAATGTTTTAAACCAATTGCTCTCCAGAAGTCCGAAACGCTTTGTCAGATGTTCCCAAGCCTTTTCAAATTCTTCTACTTTAACTGAACTGTAAACTGCTGTATTGAAATCCAGTCTGATGGCATCTGAGTCAAACAGCCCTCTGAACCTTAACGGGTAACTTTCCATCATATGCACGAGAGAGAAAAAATGGGAAGCTTTTGGGAATACTTCCGCAACAGCCTCTTGTAGAATATTACATCGATTTGTTATAACTGTCCGTGGAGGATGTCCCAAGAGCAAAGTAAGCCATGTCCTAAACAACCATATATACGAGTCAGCAGTCTCTCCAGCCAGTAGCCCACAACCAAAAATTATTGACTGACCATGGTGATTCAATCCGAAAAACACCACAAGGGGAACTGCATATTTCTTTGTCAAACACATGGTATCAATCGCTACAACATCACCGAAGTAACCAAATGCACACCGACATCTCCCGTCTGCCCAAAATACATTCCTCATGTTTCCGTTCTCATTATGATCCATCACGTGGAAAAACTCTGGATCATTCAGTTGCGAGCGGCACAAAAAGCCATTAACTGCTTGTGCATCTCCTTCCCTAAAATTCAACTGATTAAACTTATGACCCCATACCCTTTTATCTACATCTTCAGCATGAGCATCTGCCTTACCATTACAAACTGCATCCACAACGACAGTCCTGAACAACCTTGTTTTCGGAACTTCTTCAGCACCCTCTTCCAGCGAACCTCTTCTACTCCCTGGACCAATCTCCTTATGAGACTTGTAAAACTTCCCGCTCACCGGGCTGATCAAATGATTATGCTCTAGCTCCACTTCAATAACCCTCCACCTACAACTCTCCATTAACCTAAACTTTATCATCACTGGACACCCGGTTCTGGTCTCCGGCCTAGGCCTATTCGCTTCACTTCTCCTCTTATACCCCGCGCTACTGCAGCTGAGCTTCCCCCTATACTTCTCCCTATCTTTCCTATACCAAGTATTACAAACCCTAACCCCGAACCCCTGATCTTTAGCATAACAGTTGTAGAAATAATACACATCCTCATAAGTCTCAAACTCCATACCAACTGCCGGCGCGATGGGATTCTCTCCTTGAATCTCCACGCTGCTCTCTCCATCATTGACGCCCATATCCACCCCTTCCTCAATTTCATACCCATCAGCCTCCTCCTCGTTAACTCGCTCACTGCTCAATGAAATTCCATCCATCTATGAATCCAAAAATCTGCCAGTAATCACTAATTAAACTCCAGATTTCCAGGAGTAACTGAAATCTTGCTACAAATTCTTAACCTAAAAAAACCCTATTTTCTTCATCATGGTCGTCGTCGTCGTCTTCAGTGTAACAATAAAGTCCGTTGAATGGCTGAAATGAGACAAGCGAAACTCGTACCTTGAGCATATCTCAGTAGAGTTCGGAGCTGACACGATCGCCGATTGATGCTTCCTCTGGCCGATTTTCCAGGTACGAAGATGTTTGCTGGGCCGGATAATCGGGTTTCGAACTAGGCCGGGTCGCACTTTTTCTTCTTCAGCTCGATTGCAACGACGAGGAAGAAGACGACGACGTCGCCGCCGCCGATCGGAGAAAGTTGTATGAATTTGCTGCGGCCTGTAACTGACTTTCAACTTCCCTCATCGGAAGAGACGAAAGCAGACTGAGATTGACACGACCATAATTCCTTCCGCCAAGTTACTTTTAGATTTAGCGACGACCTAATGAAGTGTGTCAGTTGCAAATATTTCTTGGCAGTTGAGAATTTTTGTGATTATAGAAAACATGAAATAAAGTGAAACTCATACGAAAGTTGAACGAGCTGCGATCTTTAATCTCCTCCCTGCTGAATCGGAGGTTTCCGATCTAGGGTTTTCAATTGGATTTCCGCCAGTCGCCTGATTAGGAATAATCCGATCTGGGGTTTCGATCCGAGGTAAGCATTGTGGTAAGTTAGAATGTCTTGTACCTGTTCGACCAAATGCCTCAATTAACACAATATATGTTTGTTGTTGCCTACCTTTGGTCAGTGGAGTGGTTAATCAGTTAAATATGTTAACGCAGTAGAAATAAGAGAGCCAAAAACTGGATTCATGTATTGATCTGCTGCTGTATAGTGGAGAAAAAGCAGTCTGGAGGATCCGAAAGTTTGATCTTTTTGATGGGTTCAGGGTTATCCTAGGACTTGTAGTTTGAGTACATGTACTGAGAGTGAAGTTGATGGTGGAAATCAGTGTCAGCGCAGAGTTTGAGTTTTAAGTTGTGGTCTTTGTGCACCTCATTGCTTATGCTCTATATTTAGTTACGAGCACTCGGAAATAATGTTTACATCTATGCTGGGTCATACATGATCTTTAGAAGGTCAAACATTTAGAAGTTTTAGAGACTAAAATTTAAAGTGAAAATATATTGTGTTTCAATCTTGGATGTCCTTTCTCTCATCAAACTCTAGAATAAAGTGTTTTGAAAAGTGAAAATATTGTGGTTTGTTACCTATACGGCTGTTGAAGGGAAATAGAAGGTTGATAAATGCCCTGAATATGTTCTCTACTTAACCTCTCCACGACCAGTTTTTAGTTTCCACAACATTGTTTTATTCTGTTGATTTTGTCTGTTTTCAGCGGGGAGCTAAAACTGTGAATATCAAAATGGGTGATGGTGCTGGAAGCAGAATTGTTAAGAGAACAGTGTTTGTGACAGTGGGAACCACCTCATTTGATAAACTTGTTCAAGCAGTGGATTCACAAGATGTTAAACAAGAACTGTACAAGAAAGGGTATACAAGTCTTCTCATTCAGATGGGTCGTGGCTCTTACACACCTACAAAGGTAAAACGCATGCCTGGATGTTGTGCGTCTTAGTAGAAGTAGTATTATAGATAACAGACGAATCCGCTCAATTTGAACTGTGGATGAAGTTCATTGTTTCAGAAAGGGTACAAGAGATTTGTAGACAAATTTTGGTCTGAGGCATTGATGGCTGTTTTCTCCTACTAATCCAGTGCATGGGAGAAGATGGGTCACTAGCTGTGGACTATTTCACATTTTCATCAAGCATAGCCGATCATCTTAAATCAGCAGATCTTGTGATAAGCCATGCTGGTAATTTCCCTAGTTCACTTTAAAGCTCACTTGCAGCAGTCTTATAACAAAAATGCATTTTGATGTTGTAGGATCTGGAAGCATCTTTGAGACGCTGCGAGTTAGGAAGCCTTTAATTGTGGTTGTAAACGAAGATTTGATGGACAATCATCAAAGCGAGTTGGCAGAAGAGCTAGCTGAGAGAAAGCATTTGTTCTTTGCCGGTCCACAGACACTTGATCACACAATTGCACTCATGGATTTGCAGTCTCTTGTTCCATATGTACCTGGTGATGCCATGCCTGTTGCAAAACTTATTAATAAGTACCTGGGGTTCCCTGAAGATTGATTTTCATTTCAACAGCTGTATACATATATTCTTACAATAGTAACTTGTGCTGAATTTCTTCAGTTTACACAACTGCCATGGTTTGGAATAACCGAAATGTCTATTGAAATTTTGTATTGTATCCATTCGTCATTTTTCAGTTTTCCCTCTCTTGCCTGCACTTTTAGTGTCACTCTTATCTGCTGATAGTTTAAGTTTCTTATTTCCACCTTTCTCTGCATACTTGGCGAAGGCAGCAGAAAGTGCAGATTTTACTACATCTTCCTTCTCTTTCTTGGAGTGACTACTTGATTCCTCTTCCGGCTTCTCGATTTCCAATGCTTTCTTATTCTCCGGATTCTCTGGTACAGAAGGGATAATAGGAACAACACGCTTGAATGGTTCATGAAATGTATCGTACAACCTTTTCACCTGATGGCAAAGAGGAAAGTAATTTTAAATAAAGAAACTTATTATCTATGAATTACAAAGCTCATAAGTTCAATTATTTTTAGAATGTAACAGTTACTTGGATACTAAGAAAGGACAATAAATACAAATATCTCGCATTAATTCAGCAGTGTTATTTGAGGATTATTGTATCATACAGCTACTAGCTACCCAAGAAATATATTGTGTGCTCTAATTTTAAGAAAATATGCAGATAGAATAAACACACAAAAAGATACTAATGACTAACCTTCCGCTCTCCTATACCGGGGCAACGTGCTAGGTCTTCCATCGACCCATCCATTATATGAGAGAGAGACTGAGATGACATATAAGTTATTTTCAATATCAGAAGAATTGTCAAAACATGGTTATGAATATGAATGTCAGATCAGTTTGCTTACCCCAAACGTAGAACCCAGGGTTACTACATCCGTCTTGTTAACATGACGTACTGATGTAAGAGCATGGGTTAGCTGCAGTCGCAAAAATGCTGCTTAGTATGATAAAAAAAACATCAAGCAAATAGAAATGTATGCTTAAAAAACAGCCCAATAGCTGTGAGGTATCAATTCTATCACAAAACCTAAACAAATGAACATATAGATTTTGGTAATTCTGTGATTAAAATAAGTTAATAGTCTATACAGATATCAAATATAGTGTACCCGTGATATATAGTCAGTATCCATTTGACCTTGAATAAGATCTGCAGGCTTATTCTCATAAACTTTGATGGTCTCCAAATACCTTCCGCATTCTTCCAAACTGAAATTTTTTTTGAAGATAATGTTACAAAGCTGAACAGCTATTTAACCTCCCTTTCTTGAGTGCATTTAGAAATACAAATTTCAGATTGAATGTTTGATATATTTATCAAATACCTCCAAGCACATAGCAGGGTGCAATCATGAAGCAGTGCCGTTCTTGTCACTTCTAACAAAGGTTTCACTACATCTTCCTGAAACAAATCACGGTAAGGAATAACATTTACAGCAAGGTATGATGAAGAAATAATTACACTAACTACTTGCATTAGATTCTCATGGTGTAAGTTTAATAAAAAGAAAGGAAGAGGGGAAATTATTAATACCAAATCAGAAAACTTTCATACCACATCCACATGGCACAAAACAATACGAAGCTTGTAATTCTTCTGCAACTCCCTTATTCGATAGAAAAGATAGTCTGGATGAAGCAGATGATATCGAAGACTGCATAAATGAATGATAGTGATCAGAATGTGTTAAATTTAACTATTTATATTCCATTTAGTAAATATTATCAAGTTGCATATGTTCAATTAACTGATACAAATATCCTAGACAGTACGCAAAATGAAGTTTCCGGAGCAGTTCCTTCAATTCCATAGAAACTGGTACAAATATACTAACTTTATTTTCTCATCAACTATCACATACTAACACACAATCAAGAATATCACTGATAAAAATATCACTCATCTATAAGGAAAACAAACATTTTAATACCAAAGACCGACACATAATCATATTGTTCATGAACTACTCGAGTGAAACTTGAAGAGGAACCAACATTGTCCACATAATCAAGCATTGTTCTGATCAATTATTTTAAGAAGTTTATGAATTAGAGGAAAAGGTTAAACCTCAGATACAAAGCACACGTGCTTTGTCCCAGGAGATAGTCACACAAGATTTCAGAAAAATTCCACCTCACATTTCTAATGTGCTTCAGCAATGGATTCCCCTTCTGTAATACCACCCGAAATGACAAAAGATATAAAAGAAATCAGGAAATTCTCATAAAACTGCAAAAGAGACGTGAATGTACAAAACAGTCCATATGAATGGACAACCTGCCAAAGGAAATTCATTTGCGAATGTACAAACTGCTAAAGGTTTGCAATACAGTACAAATAGTTCATTCTGCCTAAATGCAACTACCTTAACAGCAACTAGAACAAACTTACCTGTCTATTACTAACAAGAATTGCATTGCGGTTGTATGCTGATTGGGCAGCTGGTGACTGAGATGTGGCTGCTGCTGAGGTAGACGGACTTTCCATCGCACTGCTTTGGCTTAATAAGAGAAACACCACAAAGCATAATTTTTTTACCAATACCAGAGTAGCTATCATTACTATGAAAAATGTTTGGAAACCCTGCGAATAATAACACAAAATGTGGCTATCCGTATCAAATTTTCTGCCTCATGGTTATACTCAGAAACACAATACGGACAGCAAAAGAACTATGTGCATTATTAATATACTGACATTTCTGCCTAGGTCACATCAAAAACTGCATACCGAATCAAGATCCTCATAAACCCTAATCTTGAAAAAAAAACTCCAAAATCATTTCAGCACAAACAAAAGTCAGACCGACTCCTACCACAACCATAACGCATACCTGAACGCATCATTTTTCATTACACACGCCAAATTAGCCGCATCCGGAGTCGGTGGAGGTTTATAAAACTCAGAGCCTTTGACGAACGAAAACGCCTCTGAAAACGAAGCGGAAGGCTTGAACATAGGCGCCTCGGCGGCCTTCCATTCCGTATTCTGAAGGACTTCCTGGTACGAAGGTATTTGTATAATCGCTCTCTGGCCGCCGCTCGCGGCGGCGTCTTCGCTACTGCTGCGATTTGCTCCTCCGCCTTCTCCACCCTCCATGCTTCGCTTTTCAGTTTCTTCCGTTGTTGTACATTGCTGTTATTGGGCCGTATATCTATGGACCGGCCCATTACAGTTGTGGGCCATCACCGATTTTGTGCGACTTGACTTCGGAGTATGTGAAGGTCGGGAATGTTGCGAGGATGGATGATCCAGGCCGCGGCAGCCGCGGCTGGAGGCGAAGGCGTATATATCGACGGGACTGGCGATTGCGTGGGCGAAGGCGTAGCAGTAGCAGATAAGGTTACGGCGAAGGAGGCCATTATGAAGGTTACGGCGCCTTAGATGAAGGAGGATTATCAACATTGGTGACGAGACGGCGGTTAAAACGTATCGATCGGGGGCTGAGAAGGAGGTGTCAGTGATCTGATCTCCGGCCATCTATAAAAATAGAGTGAAGATGACTGTAACGATGGCGATCGTTCCTACATTAATTCTTCCGATTCTCATCATCCCTGTCCTTGCTCCTCAACAATCTCAACAGCATCAACAGCAGCTGCAGTCACTGAAAGGTACAATACGCTATCTTTACTACTACGCGTTTATTGAGTTGAATTTCAAGTTCATAGTTTTCCATTTCAATCTCCTGTGGAGCTTGCCGGCTAGAAGTAAGCTTGTGAGGCAATTGGACTCCCTGCTAATTTATATAACCTAATTGTCTATCGATTACTTCTAAATTTTGTGGTAAGAAACTGAAAATTTTAATGAACTTCAACTATTTTTTCTGAAAAAAAATATGAAAAAAGTGTGGTGTATCTGAAATATGTAATGGAAAATGGGTAGGGTATGTATGCATTTTATTGGAAGCTGATATTTTTTCCATATTGTATTTTGATTACTCAAATTCCTGATTGAAAAACAGGGTTTGGTTAAAGTGTGGTAGTCTAGAGACTATAAATACATACATTAATTAGGAAGATGCTTGTTAATGGTAGAAAATTACTAGAAGCATCTCATTTTGGTATATTTTTGGTAACTTTCAGTTTCATCATATCCTGTGTTCATAAATGTATCACATTGCAGCTTATGGAAGAAATAGGTAGGAGATGAACAGCTGGGAGTGGTACTCTGTGATTAGGATTGTGGACAGTTCATCCTCTTGTCCCTTATTTGAATCCCAGCATGGAGGAGCAACAGAGATGACCTGAGATTGGAAGGAAGTGCACGAGAAATCCGAGCCAATATCCATCCGAGGGGATTGATAATGAGTAGTAGAGAGTTTCACCAATAGTCCCCACAGGAACAAGCTCCGTTTTTGAAATGGTGGAACCTGTGCATATCCCTCACTATGATTTCTCTCTTGGTCACCAGAGAGATGTATTTAGTCGCATTGTGGCAATCCCCACAGACCCTCAGATTCTTCCTTATGTGTATGGGAGTTCCATGGCTGGTGTTGAGAAGCCCGAATGCGATTGCCAGCTTCTCACTGTGGCTGTTCAGAAGCTGCTCCTTGATACCGTCCTCCACGTCGTGGATCGAGTTTGTGTCTGGAATGTAACCAGCTTTCCTGATCTCATCCCCTAGTTTCTCAAGGTACGAGTATATCTGGACTGATTGCGGATGGGTAGTTGTTCCGGAGTGGAAACTGTGGAACTGGCTGTCCAATTCCACAACACTGCAACCAGGGGTTTTCCGCAGCCCCTGCTCGGCCATTTTTGACCGAACCTCGACCACCTTGTCCCACATCGATGCTGATGCATAGATATTCGCCAGCAGTACATGATACCCACCTTCATCCGGGTCAAGTTTGAAAATTTCAGCCGCTGCCTTCTCCCCCAACTCCACATTGTTCCGGATTTTACAAGCGCCCAACATTGCACCATAAACATTCACGCCAGGTGCAACAGGCATGTTCTGAATAAACTCCCAAGCCTCCTCCACTCTACCAGATCGACCAAGCAAGTCCACCACAGCTCCGTAATGATCCATTTCAGCCTCTATTCCATACCCAATCTTCATCCTCTCGAAATACTCCAATCCTTGCTCAACATACCCCGAGTGACTACAAGCCGATATGATACACAGAAATGTTATCCCATTCGGCCTCACCAACCCTAAACTCACCATTTCATCGAACAGCTCCATAGCTTCCCTCCCCCGCCCGTGCGTTCCATACCCATCAATCATCGCATTCCAGGTTATCACATGTCTTTCTCCCATCATATCAAATACTTTTCTCGCAGTCTCCACCGCCCCGCATTTCGCATACATGTCCACCAGCGCCGTCGCAACATACACATTTTTCTCAAACCCTCCTCGCACAACCACCCCATGCATCCACTTCGCTTGTCGCAAAACTGACAGCTCTGCCACTGCAGGAATCACACTCACCATCGTGAAAGAATCCGCCTTTCTACCCTCTGCTTGCATCCTGAGTAAGTAAGTCAGACACTCGTGGATCCGCCCGTTCTGGGCAAACCCCAGTAACATAGCGTTCCAGGACACCACAGTTTTTCTACGCTCCAACCGTTGAAATACAGCCTCTGCCATCTCAACCTTCCTGCATTTCGAATACATGGAAATCAGAGAGTTCATTACCGACACATTGCCTCCCAATCCTAACTCATCCATCAATCTATGCACAGCCATTCCCCTCTCCACATCCCCCGTATCAGCACAAGCGTGCAAAGCTTCCATGATGCTGACGTCACTAGGCTCGACTCCTTCACTCAACATCTTGTCGAAAATCTCCAACGCCTTCTCGGGATCCCCACTCTGCACATACCCATCCATCATCGAGTTCCATGTCACCACAGTCTTCCTCTCCATCCGATCAAATATCAACCTCCCCACATCCACCCTCCCGCATTTCCCATACATGTCCACCAATGCTGTCCAAATATTCACCACTGTTTCACAAGCTAAACCTCTGACAACGAACCCATGAATGGATTTCCCAACCCTCAGCCACCCCATATCGGCCGCAGCGGGCAATACCGAAACCATCGTGATCCAGTCAGGCCTCACCCTAAACTCCTGCATTCTCAGGACCATCTCCAACGCAATCTTCGCCTTCCCATTCTGCGCGTACCCAGATATAACAGTGTTCCATGACACCAAATCCTTGTCGGGCATTCTATCAAACATCTTGTACGCATCCTCGACCAGCCCGCATTTCGCATACATATTCGCAACGCTGGTCATTGCAAACAAATTCGAATCATAACCATTCACCACAAGCTGTCCGTGAATCTCCCTACCCAATCTGAACTCCGATTCACTCCCGCAAACCTTCAACAGATAAGCAAAATTGTACACAACAGGCTCAACCCCATCACGCCTCATCCTGTCAAAAAACCCCACGGCTTGCTCCAAAGCTCCGAACTTTGTGTACCCTTTGAGCAATGTGTGGTATAGAGGATCGATCTTGTCCTCGATTGGGTCGAATACTTTGACCGCTTCTCGCAAGGCGCCGTAGTTGCAGAATAAGCTGAGGAGCTTGGTCTGGAACAAGTGCTCATTGTAGAAGCCGTTTTTGATGATGGGTGGGATGAATTGGTGAAGCTCTTCAATGGAGGTGCAGAGCTCGAGAAGGATGGCGGTTGGGTGCTTGTAGACGTGTTCAGGAATGTGAGCTCTTCTGGATAAGGTGTGGGACAATTGAGGGGTTGGGGTTTGGGTTTGGATTTGCTGCTGCGGTGAATGTGTTTGTGGGAATTTGGGCGTCAGGTGGAGCAGGTTTGTAGCCATTTTGAGGTTCCCAGAATGATGTTATCCGACATAAAGATTCAATCTTGACTAGTTTATATACACCTATGTTATAGTTTAGAACCATATAGTGGGAGAAATCGGTAACGCCATTTCCGATCATATTAAAAAATATAAGAGATCGAATATAGTATGTCTGATATCTTATTTTTTAATCGAATTTCAATAGCAAATATGATATTTGATAAAAGATTTATGAAAATGAAGTATTTGTGAAATTGAGTTTAGGGGGCATTTCTAAATTTTTTTCTATTATATATATATGAATTATGAGGTGTGTCATTTGAACAAGCAAAGATGAATACAATAAAGTTGGGGCTGAAACACATGTCAGAAGTTGACCTCCTTGACCGACAGCTTCCCCAAACCCCAACTAGACATCCCATGTATAAATCCACGCAGCCCCCAACACAATCATTAAGCTCGCATAGCAGCATAGAAATCAGAGGAAGATGGACATGTCAGAAGAAGAGGTTAAGATGCCATCATCTTCATCAGCATCACCGGTGCACAACCAAGTGAAGAAGATCAAGCAAGAGTTTGAAGATAGCAGAAATCCATGGCTGAAGCAGCCGGAGATCAGCCGAGTCCTTGGAGGCCACCGGCAGCGCTCTCCGTCTCCTTCAAGATTGGGTCTCACCAACAGACCCATCTCTGTTTGATGCTCTTCTTCACAAACTATGTATCCTAACCTTTTCATCTCTTGTATCAGAAAAGGTGACAAATGTAAAATGTTTTCAGAAAATAATTAACTTTTCAAACAGTGGCAAAAGTTAAAAAATTTCAAGAAGTTGCTGTGAATGAATTTGATGATGATGAAGTTGATGATGATGAGTAGGAAACTAGAAACAAGTGAATTTTAGACCTTTCATATGAAAGCATATAAGGCAGTAGATTAGGAGGTGTGAGCTGCTGGGTGACATCCACCACACATAAACTTGCTTCTGCTGCTAGTTTGAGGAAGTAGTTGAATGTGTCCGGGTTGCGAATGACAGACGCAATGTAAGCTATGGGGCTCTTTGTTGCTTCTTCTTCTGTTGATGCATGTATGCCAGTAACCTCACCAAAAGTGTCGGCATCAGTATTAGTATGGCCTTTCTTTGGAGGAATTTTGTGTGGCCTTTGGTGCAAAAGAATTGAGAGTAGGCGAACCAGGTGCGGCAGGCAGGACGGATCATAAATTACATCTGCAGCCAAACTGGAAATGAAAATATTAGAGCTGGCTTGTTGCGTCAGACTTGAAATAGCTTTGCAAAACAAAAACTCAATGCAGAGAATGTTAATACTTACATAATATCCAGCTTCAAACTCTGAAGCTGATGCCTCTTTTCAGCAGCAGATTCCCATGGGAGGTGAACACAACTAACCTGGAATAAATTGAGTTGATGAGTTTTCATACTTCGAAAAATAAAATTGCATGTCTACTCATCACTCTACTTATCTTATGAACTTTAGCAAAACCGTACAAAATAGCATGGGAAGACGTCACATGAAGCTCTTAGAAATTTCTGTAGGGCCGATATCTTACTAAATATTTCATAACGGGCAAAATTTTGAAAACTAGTTTAGACTCTACATGGACCTAAAACTTCAAGTCTTCACCGGGTACCCAAGCTAATTTAGTTAGAGTAAGGAACAGCGAAAAGGAACGAGGATCAGAGCATATCAACATTTAGTGCATTACTACAGCTGCTAACATGGTATTGGTAGGTTTTTGACTCGCACAAGCTCACATAAAGCAACCATGTACAACGCCGGTACAAGAATTCATACAATGATTTTCACAAGTGAAATTGAAGAGTGTTCCAAGAGTTGTTCATAGCTCACCACGGCTGAATCTTGAAAAGTTCCTTCTAACTCAGTTTTGCTTTCTATGTGATTCAAGTCCAAATTGATCTTCATGTTGCTTAAAGTTGACAAGTCACCATCGCTAAGTATGACCTGCATTAAATGCCTTACAATCAGCATTGTAAAAAAGATAAAGCATCAAGTTAAAAGATACTCAGTTAACATACCTTACAAGCCTTAACACGATCAAGGCAAATCCCAACTAATCCAACCCCAGAACCAATCTGAAAAGTCCACAAGTCAATGACGTTTTTACTCCTATCCAAAATACGCACATCCTACAACTACTTTACCTCAAAGCATGACTTATTAGCAAATATGTCTGGTCGAGAAAGTATGAATTCAGATAAAAGAAGACTCGAAGGCCAGACTGAGCACCTGGCGAAAGACATGTTTGCCACACTATTAAGTTAATCAACACAGAAACTACCAAACATTATTTTTCAAGGGTGATGCAACAGAACTGCAAGAATAAATCAGGAAATATCCTACCCAAACTATATTACATCAGATTACAGAAAACAACCTACGGTAAATGGTTACCCGGTGTCTCCTTCAAGCATGTTGAGGGAACATTGCAGCGGAACCACCAATCTCAATGAGCTCGGACAACTGGCAAGCTCCAAAAGATCTAAACAATCACAACATACCGGTCCACACTTACAACCAAAGCTTACAAATTAATCTCAATAAAAACACGCAACTCCAAAATCTTACCAGCAGGAAAAAGAAAAGAAATACATTTCCTAGCCATTGACTCGCCCTTCACCAACCCATCATCCTACACCCACAAGACAACGCGCATCACATAACCCAAGTGTTACTTTGCTACACTTTGCTACATAGTAAGTCAACTGTTACTCAAGTTTTAAACACAACCTTCACCATAACAATATAATCAGTATACTGTTCATAAAGCTTATCCAACACTTCTTCTCGGTTCGCCTCAATTTCTCCAATCAACTTCTTCACAAAGTTCCTCAAGTAAGGCACATGGAGTTTCCCAGCCTAAAGTAATCACAAAACAAATCACCACACAATACAAGTTTCACAATTCCAGCCCAGTTCATCAAATTCAACTAAAACACCTCAAAAATCCCAACTGCAAAAAGATTTGAAATTTGGCTTAAGATGCGATACACCGACTCACATTTCTGGTAATGCAATGCTCCCATATGAACTCCTGAACTCCTAGATTAATCGATCCTCCGCTGCATTCCCTGATATTCACCAATCAAGTCAATCTTCCAGCCCCCACCAATCACAAAAATAATACATAAAAAAAACTACCCTGATTAGGGCTAATTAGGGTTTTGACCTGGAGAAGTGCATGAGTGAGTGAACAGGCTCCATGGCGAGGACGGCGGAGACAAGGTAGAGAAACGGTGGGACTTCGGCGTCTGCTCCCTCTCTTTCCGCCATGGCTTCGCACAGAGAGCAGCTCAGTTGCTGGAAAACTGGAATGGTGATATGCAGGAAGACGAGGCTAAAACGGCGTCGTTTCATGTGAAGTCTTCTGCATATTAGACGAAGTGCGTGTGTTTCGTGTTCAGTTCAGTTCATCCATTAAAGTTATATAACTTTGTGATAACTCATTTTGTCTTTCTGTCTGACAAAATAATTTGTACATCATCTTAAGAGCTGTTGAACCTGATAGCAACAAGAATGAGGAACAATGTGGCTCATTTCCGGGAGACATAGGCGTAATATTGCGCCATGGGAACAATAAAAGCCACTGCTAAAAGACCGCCAACGACGAGGCTGAACTGTCCTCGTTTCTCGTCTGTCTCTTCCTTGGTCTTGAAATTGGACTCGCGCTTACTGTCCTTTAACTCAGGGCCGCCAGGGTCCGGAAGGCCATCAATGGCCGCTACTATCCGCTTTGCACTGCTGTACACTGCTTCATTGTACTTCTCATCCGCAGCAAGAACTGCATTCAAAAACAGAGACTTTTAAGGAAGACTAGTTTGAGGAACACTTTAGGATAAAATGGTTGAGGGATTTTTACTAGGCAGATTCTCAGCCACTGTGGCGTCCAGGATGGTATCGCCAACGGCTTTGATGAACGACGGGCCTCCGGTGATGGCGCCCTCTTTTTGGCTGGTGATAAGCACGACTATGCCTTTATTATCGCCTTCTTCGATTGTGGGATACCAACGCTCCAGCAATTGATCAGCATACTCAAAGGCATCAGCTTTACTCTGAAATCGCATATATTTTGATATAAAACGACCTAGTTCAAGAGGCATCAAAGGAATGCACTTCAAAATATCCAAAGCTATGCTAACAAGTTAAGAAACTGTGAGTCAAATTTGAGTAAGAATTAACTCACTGTGAGTTTTCTGACAGTGACGAAGTTAATGTGAAACTTCTTCCTGAACTCCAAATCAGACAACAACCTCTTCAAATCAGACTTGGTCACACGGCTAAGGACACCAGCATCATCCACCACATAACCCTCCTTGGGAGGCCCATCATTCAGGACATCAAACTCAGACGCCAAAGCATTCCCACTCACCAAACCAGGCCCAAAACTGAGCGCCAAGGACAGCGCAAGCGCAGCCGCTCCCTGCTGAAAATGCCTAATCCAGTTTGTGGGTGTCTGAAAAGATGACTTCTTTGACTGTAAAGGTTGAATCTTGAGGCTGGAACTGATGGAAACCGAAGTGGGTTTTGCGACAGTAAGCGAGTTTGATCTGGGTTGAGGAGATGGGGGGGATGCTGCTAGGGTTCTTGAGGTTGAGGATGGTGATTTGGGATTGAGGAGTGGGGAGAATGAGTGAGATGATAGAATGGTTTCCATAATGAACTGGAAGATCACTCAATGATGATGATGATTGGGTTTTCTAAAGGCTCGAGTTTTGTACATGTTTTTTCTCAGAAGTTGTGAGAATGAGATTGCTGAGTTCCATTTTTGTGGGTCTTGGGGTTTGGTTGGTTGAGAGGTTGAGAAAGTGGATAAGGTGTTTGGTTTTTGAGGAAGCAAATGCTGATTGCTACTTGGAGCTTGCTTGTGACAACATAAAGAAAGAAATTGGATCAAAATCGAAATTTAATTGGCCTTTGAGTAAATACATCGAACTCATTGAAATTTGACAAATACGCATATTATTTTTTGACCAAGGCTTTGATTTAAAATCTCACTTGTATGTCAATAAGACAAAAATAATAATATAATATTTTAAGAAACCACGAAAAAATAGGAAAAAAGTTTGCCAGGAGGGAATTTTTCAATAAAAATACGGAAAAATCTAGGATTAGGATGTATGTCGTTTTGCGATATATATTTCATTTTTCTACAACGCAACTTTTCAAATCTATGTAGGCGCCAACTAACGGCCGTAGCAACGACAAAAAAACAGCACCCAATCATACATCAGCCAATTAGGTCTCGACACGTATCCTCTGACACGCGACTCCACCACTCTCCCAACGCCACGTGTCCAAGACGACAATTTTGGCCTAAACCTGTATGCAGGGTAACACTCATGATCATCCTTCCCCGCCAACTACCATTCTCTAGTCTTCACCAATCTCCTCACAAGTCCAGCAAGCCCCACCGCAGCCACGAGGCCCCGCTCGATCACATCGAAGCTGATCCAGATGCAGCTTGGCCAAAGGATCGAGATTTGGATCAGTTGATCAGAGATGACCGATGTAATTGGGTCACCGGTTCCCAATCTGGGCTCTTCTCTTCTCAGCTCCAGCACCATCATAGCCATATGCGTGTTCTTCGCTCTTCTCTGCGCTTGCATTGTTATAGGGCATCTTCTCGAGGAGCACCGATGGGCCAACGAATCCATCACCGCGCTCCTCCTGGTCTGTCTGCAGATGAACTCAATTAGATTTCGATTTTGTTCAATTTTGAGTCTTTGATTTCCCTTTTGGAACTTTTAGGGTTTGCTTGCTGGAGTTGTGGTGCTGCTGGTGAGTAAAGGCCATAGCTCCAAGATACTCGTGTTTAGCGAGGACTTGTTCTTCCTCTACTTGCTTCCTCCCATCATTTTCAACGCCGGGTATGCATTCTTGCAGAAGTGAATCTTGCATAGGAAAACGATGATCCAAGGCTGTATTTCGTGTCCAGGTTCCAGGTGAAGAAAAAACAGTTCTTCAAGAACTTCACTACAATTCTTCTCTTTGGAGTTTTCGGAACTGTAATATCCTTCTGCATCATTTCATCAGGTAATCATGATAATCTATCTCCATTGCCTTCCTTATCCATACCTGACAAGTTTGATTGGAAAATGTTCAGGGGCATATTTGCTGTTCAGAAAAATCGGAGTGACGTCACTGAGTCTGCAAGATTACCTTGGTAAAATCTCATCTACATAGTAACAAACAATGGTCGCCATCAGCTTCCTTAGATTTTTTCCTTCTGCTGCAGCTGTGGGCGCGATCTTGTCAGCAACAGACTCCGTTTGCACATTGCAAGTACATAAATGACGGTTCCAAAATTCTATAAAGGATTCCTCAACCTCGGCCTGATTGTAACATCATAGTCTCGTTTCTTTCTTTCTGTCTGTCAGGTTCTGAGCCAAGATGATACACCCTTCCTGTACAGCCTGGTCTTCGGGGAAGGCGTTGTGAACGACGCGACTTCCATTGTCCTTTTTAACGCAGTCCAGTCGCTTGACCTGAGCAACATTGATGCCATGACTGCCTTAAAATTGCTGGGAACATTTCTTTACCTTTTCTTCACCAGCACCATTCTTGGCGTCGCAGTAAGTCTTGATTCATGTTTACAAATTCCAGTTTCCATGACCCTGAATTTTCTCTACTGGAAATCTTCAGATGGGTCTTCTCAGTGCCTACATCATAAAGACACTCTACTTTGGAAGGTATGTAGCTGCTTCCTTGTACCTGAGGTTGTTTGATCCTAAAACAGCATAATCCATTTTTGGCCTACAGACACTCCACGGATCGCGAGGTAGCGCTGATGATCATCATGGCCTACTTGTCATACATGTTGGCCGAGGTATGAGGCAGAGAAGAAGTTATGTTTTTTGCGACATGTTCAGTCCCTGAGAGTTTTCTGTTCATCTGCAGCTGATATCTCTAAGTGGGATTCTGACAGTTTTCTTCTGTGGGATTGTAATGTCTCATTATACATGGCACAATGTCACCGAGAGCTCTCGAATCACAACCAAGTGAGAAAGTCTCCGCTGCGCGTGTCAGATACAATTTGCAGGGTTTAAGAAAGTCATGATTTTTATACAGGCACACATTTGCAACAATGTCCTTCATCGCAGAAACCTTCATCTTCCTGTATGTCGGCATGGACGCTTTGGACATTGATAAATGGCGAAGCAGCAAAGCAAGGTAGCATTTAGGGAATTTTCACAAGGTTGTTGCATATAACAAATTTACTGACAAGACGAGAATGGCCTATCAATGCAGCGCAGGAACTTCTATAGCGCTCAGCTCAACTTTGGTGGGGCTGCTGATGGTAGGGAGGGCTGCATTTGTGTTCCCTCTCGCAAACATCGCTAACTGCTGTAAAAGCAATAGCGCGAGGATAGGATTTAGAGAACAGGTAGACATCCGTGGCCTCTGATGTAATGTCAGGTTTGGTTTTTTCTTAGAATTTGCAGAACTGTAAGTTTCTAAAATGCAAGGTCTGCAGCTGATAGTATGGTGGGCAGGCCTAATGAGAGGAGCAGTCACAATTGCTTTGTCTTATAATCAGGTATTCGAGTTTTGTTTCAACGAGAAAAAACTGTCTTGGGAAAAGTACTTCTCGTTAACTTTGCAGTCTGTTATATTGCAGTTTGCAGCTTCGTCGTCAGAAACCTCAACGGACGCCCTTATGATCACCAGCACCATCATCGTGGTTTTGTTCAGTACGATGGTAAGTTGAACATTATCTGAAAATGTTTTTGGAACTTCAGACAGAATTTATTTCTAACATGTTTTTTAAGGAACAAAATATCACACAACAAGAGGCCTGAAGCTTTGATATTTATGCAGGTGTTTGGATCGATCACAAAGCCTCTCATTGAAGCGGTGCTGTTGAAAAACTCCAGCAAGTCTAATTTATCAGATGCCACAGATTTTTTCCCAAGTTTTGACGATTTGAGGCTACCATTTATCGAGCAAGGCGAGGCGCAGGAAGGCAGCCAGACGGAGCCAGAGTCTAGAATGAGAGTGTTGAGATTTACAACCAGCACTGTCCACTACTTCTGGAGGAAATTTGATGACAGGTTCATGAGACCAGTTTTCGGAGGGAGAGGATTTGTCCCGTTTGTGCCTGGTACTCCGGTCCAGCCAAGTACTTCAAGGAACTTGTAATCTTCCTCCATCTCTCTATTCTTTTCAAGCCACAGAAACTGGTGCAAATATTTGAAACAGATTTACTCGCAACATTTTTCAAATGTACTCAGAAACTCGTATTTAGTGACAAAGTAACTTAAAAAAGGTAGTAGGCTTATTATGCAAGGGGACCAAATTAAATTTATTTTCATATTTTGTTTGAAATTATTAAATTTAAATGCAGAAAAGAAATAAACAAACAAGGTTGTGCGGTAACATGTCGTGTCATCTTTTTTTGTTCGCGCACGTAGAATTGGTTTCTTGATTTCTTTCTGGCGTCATCGACGCTTGATATACGCGCGATGGCCGAAGTCGGAAACCGACCGGCCGTCGACAGGCACGCGAGCGGCGGAGAGGCGGCTGCGTATACTCCATCTGATCCTGCCAACGGTGTCATCTTTGTCGGTATTTGTGTGATAATCGGCGCTGGGTGTAGGCAAGTTTTTCACGGCACTCGAGTGCCCTACACCGTCGCCTTGCTCATCTTCGGTGTCGGACTCGGCTCTTTAGGTCCTTCTCAGTCCCCATTTTGTATTTGTTGTTGTTTTTGGAGAAAAAGAATCTGACGAGTTGTGTGGTTGATGCAATTAAGGGATGAAATTGAGGAATGGATTTTGTAAAATGTTTAGACCAGGGAAAGAGAGGCTGATAGAGATTTGGAGGTGGTTGAGTTGAGAGTAATAATTTGAGTTTGTTTTGAGTGACGAAGCTCTCTGTGTTTTCTGAAAGTTATAGTCTTGGCAAGGGAAGCGAATGCGAAATATATCATATTTGGAATCAACAGATACTCTTGACTGTAGGTTTGGAACTACATTTTTTGTTGGTTACTTCTGAAAAGGAGGATTAAGGTATTGAGAGTTGGGTTTTTCTTTTCTTGTTTCAATGCGTTTAGAGATAGAACTATAAGAAATTGATTTCTTGTAGTTGTTGTTTTCTGTATGCACTGAACACGGAGAGTTGAAGATTGTGAGGATGTTTATGTGATTTAAGTTGTGCTTTTCACGTTCTTTTTTGTTTATTTGTTTCCATTGTATTTTCTTATCTGTCTGCTTTGGTGTTTCAAAATGCAGTTTACAGCACCCAGTACCAGTTTGGCAGGATTGGAGATGGCGTGCGCCTTTGTAAGTTTTTTCTAGTTAATCCATAAACACGGTGTTACCATTTAACTCGGTATAAGAAAATCTAGACTTTGAATTTCCTCAAAAAATATCCATGAAACGACTCTGTTTCTTTGTAGCTAGAAGCTCATTGAAAAACTTGCTCGATGATTTATGCAGGGGGGAATATAAATGCTGATCTTTTATTGGCTGGCTTTCTTCCTGTTTTGCTGTTTGAGAGCACATTTGCTATGGATGCACACCAGATAAAGGTGGGTGCTTCTGCCCTCATATGCAGAACCGGGACAATTAATAAGCTTGTCTTTTAGTTAAACTCATATGTATAATGTATTGCATATTTAAATATTCTTACTATCAACTTTTCCCCCGCAGAAATGTATGACACAGATGATTCTACTGGCTGGTCCTGGTGTTCTCATTTCAACATTTATCATTGGATCTGCCGTCAAGGTGCCCATTAATCACAGTATCAACTTTATCGTCTGAGCTTATACATTTTAGTGACAGCTTACAGAGATTTTCTTATGCAGCTATTATTTCCTTATGGGTGGAGCTGGAAAGTATCACTTTTATTAGGCTCTCTTCTTAGCGCTACTGATCCCGTGGCTGTCGTGGCGTTGTTGAAAGAACTTGGTGCAAGCAAGAAACTGAGTATGATCGTCGAAGGGGAGTCTATGATGAACGATGGGTAACTCATACGTGTTCCCACCTTAATATTATTTCTTGATGACATCGTCTATGTTGTTATAAATTGTAGGATCATGTTTGGAGTTTGATGACTGTCAACAAAAAACCTTTTTAGTTTGAATTAACCCCATTATCAGAAATACTGATTTAGTTAAATTCCAATTGTCACATAAAGTGATGCAGCCATTCATTTATAGGACAGAAGACTTTAAGAGTGGGATTGCAACATTCATAGACAAAAAGTTGAGAAAAATTATAGACAGATGATGGACAGTATGATCATGCCCACACTGGTAAATATTTTAGCGAGCACTACACTATATCTTTTTTCTTTAGTACCATGTGTTAAGTCATCTTATTGAGGAGAACCAGTTTCTGGGTTTGTGTATTCTACTTGAAATCATGCATATGTCTGCTCTAAATAAGAAATGAAAATTATCGTATTTCCATGCTTGGTTATCTTAGTGGTTGTCATTGCTACTTATACCACATGTTACTATTGTCAACATTATTTTTTAGCTTATTATAGTTTCTTTTCATCTTATATCCAGAGTTTCTATGGTGGTCTTTCAACTGTTTTATCATATGGTTCTTGGTCAGGCGTCTGATTGGACATCAATACTCAAATTTACAACACTTGCTACTGGTGGATCGTAAGTAAACTAATATAATTTACCAACTTTTGTTTTCGTATGTAATTTTGCTTACTCTGCTTTTTGGTATTTGCAACAGCGTTCTCATTGGTGTAGCATTTGGAGCATCAATTATGCTCTGGCTAGGATTGGTTTTCAATGACATAGTGCTAGATTTGGCATTGACTATCGCAGTGAGCTATATCGCGTATTTTGTTGTACGTACCTTTGACATCTGGTTTCTTAATCTGTTAAGCTCGCTGATTTGTGTTTTTCATGGATGCAATGTCAGTAACCAAATAAAACAGAAGATCTGCAACATCAGCCATTGGATTTCTTCCTTGCTTATATGAATATAATTAACAATGCTACCACCCCGCTTTGTAAAAAGATCACTTTAAAAGTTAATAGATGGGATTTAAATAATACAGCTCTTCCACCAGTGATTATGGTGGAGGGGGCGGTTTGCCTGAGCTATTTAAAATATGTAGTTTAGGACCATTGCCCGAATGTCAAAGTAATTAGATGTGAGGAAAAGACGGCCTTCTTGAGTTCTTGGTCTCTTGTTAGATTGCAGCATGCATTAGCCTACTGAAATTACATTATTCTGAAATCATACAGGCACAGCAAGGGGCAGATGTTTCAGGTATTCTGACTGTGACAACTCTTGGGATGTATGTAAACTCAAACTGTACACTATGTTCCATTTACTAGGGTGCTCCAAACCTATTTACAATTAATAATGGCTGTAGGTTTCTTTCTGTAATTGGGAGGGCTGCTTTCAAAATTGGTGGTCGGCAGGGCTTGCTTCATTTTTGGTATGTCGGTTCTGAGATCACTGTAGCTGGGATGCTAATATTAGACTGTACTCATTTTGGAATCCATGCGTCATTTGATGATGCTTTTTGACACGGATGCTGGTTACACGTGTGTGAGAGTTCATACACAAACACACCATTGAATCTGAATGTAAAATAAGAGTCTTCTGAGCTTTTCCAATCTGAACTGAAGACAGTGTTACCTTATCTTTCAGAAGACAAATCTGATTATAATCAAACCCTTTTCCTGGCTTATTTTTTGTTCTACTATCTAGTTTTATGAACCCTGCAGATGGCCTCTTATCGTCCCTCTTTTCTTCAGGGAGGTCATTGCCAATGTTGCAAATACTATCATTTTCATCTTGAGGTAGGTGCTCACCCCAATACCCCAGTAACAATGTGAGATCATCAATTGCTCGATTTCTTGGTAACCATCTGTCAATTTTTTTTTGCAGTGGGGTTATCATAGCAAAAGGCATGCTCCTTAGCGGAAGCCAATTTGAAAAGAATGGTAATAAGCTTTTCTATTATTAATGCCTATTTCCATAAAATATTTTCCTGGCTCTGTTTCCCACAATTCATTTGAAACACAAGATTTGGCATGCCATCACTTTACATTTGTACACTTATCCTGTTAAGAGACAGTGGATGAAGGGGTACCATATCCATCTATCTTGTACACGTAATTAATGGTTTGTATGGAGTGTGGGCAATATAATACTCTTTTTATGTCTCTCATAAACCAATTGCCCATGTAGACAACTAACTGAAAACTTCATTTCAGGTCAGGCTTGGGGTTACGTCATCCTCCTCTATGTCATCATGCAAGTTGCTCGTGGCACAGTTATGGTTGTACTGTATCCTATCTTAATACATTTAGGCTATGGTATGAATTGGAAGGAGGCAACTGTCATTGGATGGTCTGGGTTGCGTGGAGCTGTTTCCCTCTCCATGGCTTTATCAGTCAATGTACGCTATCTTTATTTGAGACATGCTCTACATATATCAATGGCCCGTGATCAAGAAAGATAATTTACTGTTAGCGTCATATTCTCTAAACATTGAAAATGTGCACAATTTAGATAAAATTATATTTACCGTGTATCCAACAAGTTCACGTAAACTATCTCAAGTGACATCTGGCCTGAGATAGAGCAACTTTGTTGTTATATAACTCACAATGGTATTTGAGCTCCTATATGTTTTTTTCCTCGATAATACATGACTTGTGTGTGAATGTCAACATAGTATCTTCACCTCTAATTGGTATTTTCTTTTCTCCTCACAGCATGCCAGTAATGATCTACATCATCTTAAATCACAAATTGGAACTTCGGTATGCCGTCAGGATAATAAACAATTGCCGAAGGCTTTCTTAGCTTTAAAAATAGCAATTGATTTGTCACTACACTTTACTTTCAGTTTCTATTCTTTACTGGTGGAACAGTCTTCCTGACTCTGGTTGTCAATGGATCCTCTGCACAATTTTTGTTGAGCCTTTTTGGAATGGATAAAATGACTGGGACAGAGGTATCATCCTTTATCATTAAGATTATTTTGTGGGTGTCCGCATGCGTTGGTGGGTGTGGTTCGGAGATAAGAACTAAGGGTGACATCTTTTCTGGGAACACATATGCTGGACAAATCTAAAGTGCATAACGAGTACTTATGTCATCTATTTAAAAGCAATTATATCCCTAATAATTTGATTACATTCTTAAAATGTAAGTTTATATTTGCTTATTCTATCGGCTGTGCAGAGATGCATACTGGAATTGACCAAGAATCGTATGATCAAGAAAACCCAAGAGACATGTGAAGCTCTTCTGGGGGATAAAGTTGAAGATGCTGACTGGTCAAGTGTTAGAGGTTACATGAAATGTGTTAATTTTTTGGAATCGAGTCAGCCTCGCTGCCAGAATATTTTGGAAATTGATAATGTGATCAGCCAAATTGGTTTGAAAGACACACGAGTGCGATTCTTGAATGGTAATTGCGTATATATTGGTCCTTATGTTATTCTGATTCTTATTATGTAAAAAATGAATCCAAAGTATGTGCCCTTGCATAGTTTCGATTGTAGGCTCTTTTTCTTCTCGCAGTTGTAGTCTCTGCTGCTGTTCGTTTGTGAACTCTTCCTAGTGTCTTGCTTGTTTTATAGCTGTTTATATATCCTTCCGTTTTTTGAATGAGTTAAACCCTCTTTTTTCCAAAAAAAAACAACAGCTTAGAAATATGGTCGTTGTCATTGAACTAGTAGGAATCCTTCCCGTTGATCTTTTTATATACTTTATTCAGGAAAGTCACTTTATTTCAAGTTAAACGTATCGCTAAACCAAGTGCTATATCTTCATATTACGGTCTTGATCTTTCTTTTTTTTAAGAATCTAACACATAATGTAAATTTGGGATTACCAATTATTGGTACGGTTTGTCTGCTTTAGGCCTCTGATATATCCATAACTATTTTTGATGCCATAATAGTCTTGGTTTTCTGATTCCATGAGTAAATGTTTTTCTATCGCGGAGGTTTTCGGTAAAGTATGTATGTTTGTTCTAACTCGACATATTTGTTTGTGCTCCAGTTCTTCATGCTAGTTACATGAGGATGCTTGATGAGGGAAAGATAAAGTGGACCATTGCAAATGTTTTGATACGGTCAGTGGATGAAGCCATTGATTTGGTACCCCAACGGGTTTTATGTGATTGGGAGATTCTGAAAGCTCAAGTACAATTCCCAAGATATTATAGTTTCATCCAGTTTATACCATGTTTACAAAAGCTGGCCGTCAGCCTTGCTGTCCGAAGATTACAATCAGCTTGTTATACATGTGTTGCATTTCTCCAAGGGCACAAGTTAGCGAGGAGCCAACTGGTTGAATTTATTGGTTGGGTCTCTCTCCCTTTCCCTCTCATATTCTTTAAACCTTTGACATCTTAATTTCTGAACTTGGAATTCGTAGTATTATATTTCTGATGGTAAGGTAACACATTTGAAAGTGTTTCCCCAATTTTAGACTTATTACATACATTGGTCAATATGTCTTGAACCATAAGTAGAAATATATGCTGAATATAAAGTAGAGCACTTGAAACATGATAATGATCTGCCACTATTTTCTAAAGTTCTTGCTGTCACAGATACAAGAATAGTTCAAGCTGTATATTCACGTTTAATGGCAAAAATTTCAGGTGAGAATGAAATTACATCAGCTGTCATAAGTGAAAGTGAGGCTCAAGAAAATGATGCACGGCAGTTTCTGGAGTACCTTCATACAGCCTTTCCTCAGGTGCGTACAAACAGAGAAAATTGATAGAGTTGTGTGATTAGTAACTACTTGGTTAACCACGGGTCAGATGGTGCCTAGCACAAAATTTGACTTCTTTCTTGAGAAACTCTTGGTTACTTATCTTGGACTTCTCTTTGTGCCATGTGAAGGACTTTCAAAGTTAATATTCAAGCTGTCCCACATGTCTTTAGGTCAAGTGATTATTAGTCCCACGAGCATCACCAAACATCACAGAGTGATGTAACATTCATAACTTAGTTTGATATTGCCTAATCATATTGAACTTGTTCATTTTATCTTATCATCTGACCATTGGGAGTAGGAGGGTTTGAACTTAACCCTCTGTTATGGGGGACTCTGATTTATCAGGCTAGGGATATCCGTGTGTCAGACTTATAATGATGCTTGATGTTATTACAAATGCAAAAATGCAGGTCTTGCGTGTCGCCAAGTCAAGCGAGGCTGCTTACAAACTACTCAATGATTTGTCTGATTATGTTGGAGCTATGGAGAAGCAAGGCTTGCTAGAAGATAAAGTTGTGGCCTATCTCCATGATCTCCTTCAGGTATTCACATTCAGTTGAGATCATCAAGCTAAAAATCTGTTTTTCGTAGTTTGCAAATTCAGGAATTTTTCTGCTTGTAGGCCGACTTGAAAAAACTATCACGTCAGCCCCCTTGGCTAGAGATTCCAAAAGTTGGTGATTTGATCAGTCTCCAGCCTCTTTTAGGAACTCTATCCTCCAGAGTCCGCGAGGCCCTTGAACGTTCCATGAGGCTTACTATTCTTCCGTGTCATACTTGGCTTTGCGGTAAAGGATGTACTCCAAATGGTATGTGGCTAATTCAAACCGGGGTGGTCAAGGTAATTGTGATTGTAAAAATTAGAAATGGTTGAGCAGTCTTCTTTCCTTCCCAACATTTGAATACATGATCATTTGTTTTCGTCCGCAGTGTGACGTCAACATGTCACCAAATAAAAACTCTTTTCAGTTGAAGTTCTATCAAGGAAGCATCATGGGGCTTTATGAAGTTCTTGCTGGAAGCCCTTGCATTTCTGAAATAACTACTGACACAGTTGCTTTTTGCTATTTTGTCGAAGCAAAGAAGTTCCTTGCAGTGCTCAGCTCAAACCTTGGAGTAGAAGATCTTTTCTGGAAGGTACAGTTTTCTCAATGGTCGACGTGTGGTTTGACAGCAATCACACGTAATATCACTTTATAGTAATCGACGGGTGGTCACATTATTTTCTTGAGTATATTCCTCGGTCTGTGTATGTCATGTTTCTTGACATGTAGCCTAATAATGTGTTGATCTTCCAATCCTTAAAAACTGCAACTCAAAAACTATGCAATTTGGTATTGCAGGAAAGTCTTTTTGTAATATCAAGTTTGATGCTTTCTCCATCATTAGAGAGAAGGCGAATGCAAGAATTCAGGACTCTCGTCGAACAAAGCCTGGTTATGCATATCCTAGGAGCTGGAGATATTTTACACGTCACCAACGGGTCCATTGGCATTCTCTTACAAGGATCAGTAAGCAGCCAAGATGCTCCAGGACGTATCATTGTTTGTCCTGCACTTCTTCTACCCTCGCACTCTGGAAATAGCCTACAATCCATCAGAACATCAGGTAAAAAAAAATTTCCTCAAAGTATGCTCAAATCTTATTCCAACAATGCTGGGAGAGCGAGCCATTGACCCTTCCATTTGCATTTCCCCTATACTTAATCCAGGTCTTGCAGAATCAAGCTTCTGTAATTTTGGCTCAGAGTATCAGGCTGAGACATCAAAGGCAAGGATCGGATTATTTGATATCTCGGCGCTGGAGGGTTGCAAAGCGCATTCCCCAGCTGGTGACTCCCAATTGCCTTGAATGGCCATTTGATTCAACATTACTACGCCGTCTTGAGAATATCTGCAAGTGTAATGCAACTCCAACTTCTGTCATTCCAGCCACAGTAACTGCCCCCTGGATACGAACAATTATATGGAAACTACGCTCTATGTACTACATAATAATTATGGGATTCGATCATATGTAATATTATCATCATATTGGCGAGTCCTACACAGAAATATATTCAGTAGAAGGATACAGGTTTAGTTATTAGCCAGTTCTTCAATATTCCTAAATCTCAGGGAACTTGTACAAGATGCACAATGTAATGAAATAGTTGTGGCGAGGATGGACGTAATCAAAGAATCTATTCATATTTTGAGTTCATTTATCGTTATTATTCTCTTCACAGTTATCATCAGAATCTGCAAATTCATCAAAGAAAGAATCAAGGTACCAGGGGCATCGGTCGCTCCAATCACCTCGATGGGCGTGAACTCGCCAATTCTGCTCAGCTATCATTTCAGGCGAGAGTCCCCATTCGAGCATTTCTTGCCCACTGTGATTTATTGCTAGGCTATATTCTCCACCTTCCCCTAACTGCATCACTCGAACCTCACAGTTCCCTGGATTGTTTAGATACTCAAATTGCTCCACCGTCCACTTGAACCATTTCATGAGAAACACGCGAGAGGCAAGCCCATGAGACACGATGATCAGATTAAGGTCTTGTGAAGAGTTGTGATGAAGTCTGTTCAAATCTATGTCCCTCCATAAGGACTCGAGAAAACCTGCAAATCATAAATAAGCATCTCAGCAAGTCTTCTTGCGCAGCATTCTGACATCAACAATCCATTATCAAACCACGATTAACATTTAACCCCCAAAATCCAAAACTTCCAAGAGAAAAGCAACCCATTATCACCTTCTAACAACTGAGACACCTCTCAGCATAGCTTTTTCAATTCTTCACAGAATTACCTTTCAATCAATTTATGCCCATCCAAACCGCAAAAAGACAGTTGTACCTTGAATCGCAAGACTTAGATGTTACCCTAGTCGCAAGCTACACAATTTCTAAAGCAATCACCCTACTGAATAACAAATCTAAACCTCAGAAGAAAATCTCAACAAAAGATTCAAACTTTAACATCCCCAGAAGCAAAAACAAACTGAAAGAAACAAGAGTTGCTTGTGCTTACTCGACACGCGATCATACACATCAGAAGCAGATTCTCCTTCAGGAAACCTATAAAAAAACCTCCCAAATCTCTCCCTCGTCTTCTTGATCACCTTCATCCTCTCCTCAACCTGGAAATTCCCAAAATCCTGCTCTCTAATCCTACACTCTTCTCTAACCCCAATCACCCTCTTCCTCGAGAATGACCGGCCGATCTCCCTCAGCGTCGACCTCGTCCGTTCATAGGGCGATACGTAGAAGTAAACCTTCCAATCAGTGTCTCCAGTCCCGGAAATCAAACGTTGGATTTTCTCTCCAGCAAGTCTCGACTGCTCCAGCCCCAATTCGGTCAACGGGATTCTGTAATCCGGGGTTGTGGCATACGCCGAGTTGTCGAGGTTTCCTTGGCTCTCGCCATGCCGTACTAGGATGATTCGCTTCGGTAGCAGCCTCTGCTCATTTCGATGGGGCATTGGCGAGGTATCTCGATATTGACGACGACGACGACGACGATGGATGATAGTTCCAGTTACTGATTTAGGGTTAGGGTTTACGATCTCAACAACGACGATAATATCTTCGCGTCGCTCCTAAGCAATTTTCTGTGTTTGGAGGAAATGGGTACTCGTATTGTGGATCGATTCGATCAAAGCTTTGATCTTTCTGTCACTCAGATTTACAAAGATTGCATTTTTAAGAAAAAAATTTAGAACTGCCCTACTTCTCAATCAGACTTTCTCAAATGCCCCACTTTTGAAAAAGATATCTGAAATGCCCCATTTCTATTTGATTCCGGGCTTCCATACACCGGATTGCTTAAAAAATACACATTCCGGTTCTTCAAAAACCGGATTGGTTACGAAATAAACTAGATAGAACACAGATGGTCCGGTTATCTGAGGTGGAGATACAGTCAGCAGCCCAGTCAGCAACAGATTGTCTCAGAATCCGGTTTTGCGTAAACCGGATTCCATTATTTTCTCTAATTTAGGCAAAAAACGAATCCGGTTTTTCGTAAACCGGATTCAATCTGATTTCTGTCTGATTTCTGTCCCGAGGATGATTTCTGTCTGATTTCTGTCCCGACACAAAAATAATTGAATCGCGAAAATCAAGGGAAAAAGGAATCCGGTGTTTGAAAAACCGGATTCAATTAATTTCCCTGATTCCTGTCTGATTTCTGTCCCGACACGAATCAGAGAAAATAATTGAATCAAGGAAAAAAGGAATCCGGTTTACGAAAACCCGGATTCAATTAAATTCTCTGTCCCGGCACGAATCAGAGAAAATAATAGAATCAAGGAAAAAAGGAATCCGGTGTACGAAAAACCGGATTCAATCAAATTCTCTGTCCCGACACGAATCAGAGAAAATAATTGAATCGCCAAAATCAAGGGAAAAAGGAATCCGGTTTTTCGGAAACCGGATTCAATTAATTTCTCTGATTTCTGTCCCGACAAGAATCAGAGAAAATAACTGAATCACTAGAATCGAAGAAAAAAAGCAATCCGGTTTTTCGTGAACCGGATTCTGAATTGTGATTCAGAATTTTATAAAACCCCCCTTCCCCTGGCTTGTCTTCGCCATTCAGAAATCATTCTCCATATCTCTCATCTGAAAGACTCCTCTCAGCACAGAAGTCCAGTGTTCTACATTAACTTAATAAGGTATGATTGTATTTGATATTTTTATTTGTAATAGTTTAACTCAATTGATGTGTATGTGTAAATTTTGACAATTTGTTGTTTATCAAATTGTAACAGGGATGGAAAATGTTGATTCAGACCCGATGGTCATGTCAACGTTAGACACGCTTGATATGACAGTGATGGATGAGTACGATCGGGATGAGATGGAATATCTGGAAGAACTTGAGAACGATGGTGCATTCCAGCATTCGGTACCCGAGCCAGAACATGTATGGGATATTCCTGCATTTAGTGACGTTTCCGCATGGGATGCAAATGAACCAGATGATGAGTTTCTGGGCAGAGACTTTGGTCAATTTGGGTCTATTGGTATAGGATCAACATTTAGGCTGAAAGCAGATGCAATATACGCGGTGCAAAAGTATTCACTGTTGCATCGTGTTGAGTATCACACGAAGGAGTCCGACACACGGATTTTGGTTCTTCATTGTCGGGAAGGGGAGGACAGATGCCCATGGCGTATCAGAATTATCAAGAAGAAGAATGCTTCGTACTGGGAAGTGAGAAAGTGGAAAGGCGACCATACATGCAACAGCGATTTCATAGCTAAAGAAAATGTCCATTTGACGAGACATTTTATTGCAATGGACATTGGGGACGTAATAAGCGAGAGATTAAGATTGAGCCCGTCTGAAATACGTGCTAGGATATTCAAGGATTACGGATATGAAATTCGTTACCTGAAGGCATGGCAGGCTAGGAGGCAAGCGTTGATTAATGTTTTTGGAGATTGGGATGATTCATTTGCAAAATTACCTTGGTATATGCAGGCGTTGGAGGAGTCAAACCCTGGAACATTTATAAGATGGAATCGCATCAGGGATGAAGAAAATATGTGTATGGTAATTAATCGTGTATTTTGGTCATTTGGACCATGTATTGAAGCATTCCGGCACTGTCGGCCCGTTATGTCCATCGATGGTACACATCTTTATGGGAAGTACAATGGGACGTTACTTGTCGCCGTTGCACTCGACGCCAACAATCACGTACTTCCTATTGCATTTGCACTGGTGGAAAGCGAGAATAACTCAAGCTGGAGTTGGTTTATGCAGTGCATACGGGAGGGTGTGACTGATCGGATTGGCCTATGCATAATCTCAGATAGGCATAAAGGAATTCTTCATGCAATGCAGGAGCCGGAATGGGCAGAACCCCGTGCGTACCACCGTGTTTGTATCCGACATTTGCAGAGCAACTTTAATGTGAAGGTGAAGAATACAAGTCTGAAAAAGAAGATGGGTCACGTAGCGCATCTTCGGCAGTGTGTTAAATTTGAACGAGAATACAAGGAGTTGATCGACTTGCTGCACGAACGACCGACAGTGGTTAATTGGTTACAAGGGATATCGTGGTCAAAATGGACGATGTCATATGATGAGGGTGGAAGGAGATGGGGATCCATGACTACAAATGCCAGTGAATGTTTTAATAACATTTTGAAGGGGAGTAGAGACTTACCTATATGTGCTCTTGTGCAATTTACCTTCCAACAATGCAACACTTACTTCTGCAAAAGGCGTGATATGTTCCTCACCAGTGCTTCTCCATTTCCACCAAAAATTGAGCTCCGGCTGAGGGAGCTCAGGGAGAGGGCTGAATATCATAGAGTCACCGTGTTTGACCCCACGAAAGGAGTTTATCAAGTGCGCACCGTTCGAAAACACGTTATTCATGCCGTTCATCTTGAAGACGGGACATGTACGTGCGGAAAATGGACTATATTCCACTATCCGTGCAGCCATGTTCTGGCAGTTTGCAAAAGTGAGGGTATTCCATACATGCAGTTTGTTGATCATCACTATACATTAGAGGCCTACTACGCTACATGGGCATTCACTTTTAATGTCATCCCGGATGAATCACGTTGGAGTCCATACCACGGACTTCCCCATTTCCCAAATCCCTGCTTCAGGCGATCGAAGGTGGGAAGAACTCCATCCAGGCGGCGACACAATGAGATGGACAAGGGAGAGTCGAGCAGCCAGGGACACGCACGTGTGAGGAAATGTGGATTGTGCCATGGTACTGGACATAATAGGAGGGGTTGTCCTAATCGTCAACCTGGTTAGATGTTTTATGGGTTTGCGGAAGTGTACCTTAAATGTTGTGTGGCTTGTCCGGAGTGACAAAAGTTTCTTGTTGAACATCATAAAAATAAATGTGTTTTACAAGTTCAATCCGATAAAAGCATGTGTTTAACGTCGTTTAGGTGGAATCTGTGGTGAAAATCGAACTGGAGGCTTCCTGTAACGTTGTGATCTGCAATTATAGCATTTTACAATTGGTCATCACTACACGTGGAAATGCACACTAATAAATGTGTGGTGAGATTTAGTATTACCGATGTCAAAACTGACAAGTGAAGGATCTACCCCCACAGCATCCAGTTCACCAAGTCTGGCCAATTCTTCCACGGCAGCGTGAAAAATCCGGTGGGAGCCATCCCTGGTGGCTGGGTTGTCGATGGTGAAAAACATCTCAGCAGCTGTACGCGCGTTATGCACTAGGGTTCTCACCTACATCAACAAAACACATATCAGTCAATCGGTATACATATCAGTAAATTATTAATATACTCACCATACTGTGCAGACCAGGTGCAGTGGGACGATATGTCTGGGAGTCATCGAACTGCGGCTGCACGAATCTGCGTGTTGTGGTGCGGTACCAATGGCGGTACGCCGGTGTCGGCTCCCGAACATCACCATCCATTTGATGTTCCACCCTTCGATCCGCCCGCCCTCGCCACATATCAATATATTCCCGCAATTCAACTGACCAGTCCACTCGCTTCTTCCTTTGCAGTCCGTGTTTGGGGTCTGCTGACCCGCGTGGTGCAACTGGAATACCTTGTGGAAGACCAAATTGCCGCAAGACTCGGGACGGATGAGTCCATTCTACAATGTTAAAGCATAAAAGTGGCACCTCAACTAACCATGACATTTGTCCGTCCAGACATGCAGGGTTCAACAGATGGAATTCGTCTTCATCATACGGCATCCAGATGAAATCAGCATGGCCCATTCTGTCAAGCTGATCTCGATAGAAAAGCAGTGATCCATGCGGTGTTTCAGTGTAGGATTTTGGGCCGTACCATTTCCTGCGAGACGTAAAAAATTTATTAGCAAACAACACATATATTAAATGAATCGTTACAAATACAAAAAAAACTTACGTGTATGACCATCCCCCTCTCATGAAAGGCTCAATGTCGGCTAACTCTGGCTCACCAATTCTAGCAAAGCCTTTCGGCCGTCCGATCTTCATTCGTTCCCAACTCCAAAGTTGCAGCAGAATGATACATCCACCCATCTGCCTGTGCCCCTCCCTTGCGGCATTACACATCTGCCTGTATAGGTAAGCAAGCACAGCGCTTCCCCAAGAATACGAACTGACACCATCCAAGTCTGCAAGCAGTGGTAGATAATGGATCGGTACCCTATCGCCACACAAATCGGGCATCAAGGACGACCCCAACATGCAGAGGATGTACGCCCTAGCATGGCGCTGTAGAACTTCCTCATTAGCGTCCTCCGGTACCGCTCTCATATTATTCAAGAACCACTTACGGCGAGCCAAAGTAGGGGACCGAGGACAGTCCGGATATGCCCCCAACAACTGTATGCACACGGCTTCCCAATCATGATCCTCCTTACCGGAAACGGCTTCTCCTTCAATCGGCAAGCCGGTAAGCAGACCAACGTCCTGAAGAGTGATTGTGCACTCTCCCGATTGCAGATGGAACGTATGGGTCTCTTGCCTCCACCTCTCCACTAATGCAGTAAGCAGTGCCCAATCTGCTTCCACATTTTGTACTTGCGTCCAAGTGTAAAAACCGGCTCTTACTACGTACGGAACAATCCTGGGATCCATATCCCACATCCTACGGTGAACCATCTTTATATTTTTAAGAGCCTGCAAGACCAAATAAACTTGATACATGTTCATATAATCTTACTTCAAAATGTGGTACATAAGCATAGCTACTGATAGAGTAATGATTATCTAACCGGATCCCCCCACACTTCTTCCGACCGATGAGCGCGTTGTTGAGTCAATACAGAATCATTAATCGGTCCAGGCAAGACAATGTCATCCAGATCCATCTGCATCAGTAAATAAGCTGTTAACGGCAAGACAATATGTAATATGTCATAACTTTTTAATTTACACTGATTTGCCTACATACTCTCATACCAATATGTGCACAATATTAAAGCACAACATAGACCAACAACAAATAATACATCTTTTCAGTCACTATATTGAAGCATCACACAATATTAAATCCGTACTACATTTTTCCTAAGTATCTACCCCCACCATAAAACAATTAAGCTCAACATATCATCAACATAAGCAACCTAAGTTCCAATTGTCAACAATCCAAAATAATCACATATATTATTAAGTTACAACTTATTAAAACCCCAACACTAAATCACACAACATATTCAATCCATAACTCACAATAAAATACCCAATTCGAATATTCAATCCAAACCCCTAAATCAAACAACACATATACGAACAACAACTTATTAAGACCCCAACACTAAATCACAACAACATATTCAATCCATAACCTACAATTAAAATACCCAATTCGAATATTCAATCCAAACCCCTAAATCAAACAACACATTTATTAACAACTTATTAAAACCCCCAACACTAAATCACACAACATATTCAAGCCATAACCCACAATCAAAATACCCAACTCGAATATTCAATCCATACCCCTAAATCACATAACAACTCAGTGATAATACTAACTTCAAATTAACATATCACCCTAATTTACAACAACAACATATCAACTAAATAACTAAATCACAACAACAACATATAACCCTAACTAAATCATACTGAGTTGCAAAAAAAAAATATGATTTCGGACATAGAAGACATACAACAACAAACCCTAATTCGACACTCAATCCTAATCCCTAAATCACACAACAAACTAATATAACACTAATTCAAAAATAACTAACTCACAACAACAACAACATACAACTTACAAACTCAGGTTCCCAAATTTAGGAACCTAAACCCTAACCCCAAATCCCACCTCCACAACAACAAAACACACGGTTTAATTAACCACTCACCTCAAAATCGGCTTCAATCCTTCCTTCCATATTATCCTGCTTAAGCGTCGCAGGTCTCCAGGAGCGGCGGTGAGCGGCGGTGAGAGGCGGGCGCGTCAGGTTCCAGCGAAACTGGAGAAAGAGAGATGAACCCTCGGGCAGAATTTTATTCTGCTTGAATCCGGTTTTTGATAGACCGGATTCTTTATAAAATCCGGTTTATCAAAAACCGGATAGTAATTGGACCTCCACGTCGGATCGCCACGTCAGATAATACCTCCACGTCGGGTAGCCACGTCGGATAACCTAACGATCTGGTTGATTTCGTAACCAATCCGGTTTTTAAAGAACCGGAATGTGTGTTTTTTAAGTAATCCGGTTTATGGAAGCCCGGAATCATATAGAAGTGGGGCATTTCAGATATCTTTTTCAAAAGTGGGGCATTTGGGAAAATTTGATTGAGAAGTAGGGCAGTTTTAAATTTTTTTCAATTTTTAAGAGCGATGACGAGGATGAGGTTTCGTGCAGGGTAAAGTTCTTGACTTTCCATTCAAGCATGAAGTTATTTATAAATCCCAAAATTGAATTTTTCGATCTTGTTTTGACAATTTATTTTTGATTCGAGAATGATAATATTATTAGTTTAAGTTATTCCTAAGACATGTTGGGGCGCATTCGAGATGGGGGAATTTTATTTTTTGCAATTTTTCTTTCTGGCGACACGAAATCTAATGAGTTGTCTCCGGAACAAGGAAGATGAAAAAGCCAACAGCTTTTGCAGATCGCATTATTCTGCGACATCCCTCTTTGGAATCGGTAGATGGGTTTTGAATTTCGCAAGCAGTGGTGTGGAAACTGGTTGACGAATCTGCTTCGTTTTTGCTGTTCTGGTGACATTCAGGAGTTGATGGTTTGAGTGGGGTGGCATTTTGGAGGACTTATGGATTCTGCAGGAACCCTATTGGAGCTGGGTTTTATCAAATCTTTTCGGGTGAAGAACTTTCGATAGAAATTTCATTGTGGGTGTGGGATGAGGAAGGAATTGAAAATTTCTGATTTGGGATTCTAGGGTTGGTGATTTGATGGGGAAGCTTGTCAGTGGGGTTGTGCTACCCTTGCTGCTTTTGACAGGTATTTGTGCATTGCTGAAGTTTTGCTATCAGTTTTGTTTCTTGAATTGGTGTGGAGGGATTTGCCAACAGCATTTTAAGTTTCAGCAGTGCTCAAAGTTTGATTTGTAGATATGGTTTGGATGTTTAATTTGTCGAATGGACCATATTCATGATTTGCGAGGCCGGTGACTTGCTGCTGAATTTAACTTTGTGCAAGAGCTTAGTCACTTATCAACATATGAAGAGAATCTGGCTGTAGCTAGATGCATCTTGTCTTAGTTCGCTAGTTGCAGGTCAAAGTTTATTTTCGTTTTGTCATCTATTTTTCTCTCTATGACAGCTGCTTTGCTAAATTGGAGCTTGATATCTCTGATTGATTTGTTAGCTTTTCTCTACCTTCAGTACAATGCTCCAAAAATTGGTAAGCCCATATTCCAGCTCATAAAATCTGCTTTTTTTTTTCTTCATTTCGTACTTGATTGACACTAAAAATTCAAAACTAATGACTTGCCTCTGTGCTTTGCTAATTTTTTCTTCCATTTTTTACCCTCTCTTTAGGCTCCCGACCCAGGAAGCGGTCCTTAGTAGCCTGGTATATATTTGTTTTCTCCTTGATAGCGGTTCTTTCACACGCCATATTTTATGTTATATGGGTTGTTGAAGGGGATGAATGGAGTAGGGCAGATGCTTGGTGGGCGAATATAATAGGTTTACTGAGGCAAGTAAGACGTGCCCTGGTTGCTTTTTGTACTATAAATATAGAACTCTGAAATCTTTTTTTATTAAGGATTGTTCATCTTGCAGGGGGGGCTCAGTGAAATCGTCATCCCATTTTTATTTTTTGGCAGCCCAGATACTAATTGCTTTCGCTGCATTGGTTGAAATTAGTGGACAATCATTGAGGCGTTCCTGTTTTGGACAAATTGTTTTGTACATGGAACTTTTAGGTCCGTTGATATTAAATTTACACTCATGTTACTGTACTATTGGTTCACTGTAAAATGTCTTGAAATTCAAAATATCATTTATACAAATGAGGAAGCTGTTCGTGCTGATTTTTTTTAAAATTTATTTGATGCAAGGTTCTCACCTAAGGGTAGTCTACTGCATCTTTTTGCCGGCAGTGCAACTAGTTCTTGGGATCAGTTATCCATCTTGGGTCTCACTGCCTTATTTCATATGTAGCTGTATCGGACTTGTTGATTGGTCTTTAACAAGTAACTTCTTAGGGTTGTTTCGGTAAGAAATATATTTCTCACATCAATGTTTGGATATCTATTCGGGATGGGATCTCGAATTCCACAATTAATTTCTACATGTTTTTGAAGGTGGTGGGGATATCTGTTATTTTATGCAGCTATGAATATCATCTTGTTGTACTTACATCAACTACCTGTCGAGCTTCCAGAGATGTTAAAGTGGGTCGCAAAATTTCTTGGATTTTACAAAATATCTGCAAATTCAGATTTGCCAGAAGTTTGTTCCTCTATTTCCCTTATCATCTACTATTATATGGTTAGTTCATCTTATCCATGGATTTCAACCAGTGCAGTATTGTTTTTTTACCTATAAATGTGCCTCAAACACTAATAGATTTCCGGTTCCTCAGTTAACATGGATTAGATGTGATATTGCTGAAATGGATGTAATCATGTCTGAACCGGATAGCCTATTGTCTGAGCGGCTTATTCCCGCAAAGCACTCATTTTTTATACGGGAATCAAGGTATAGGATGAATTTTATAACATTCCATTATTATTTACATCATTTTATATTTAAGATATAAGGAATGAATTCTTAGTTTGTGCATGTTTTTGTACCTTTCTTTTTTTGTAGATCTGGTGTAAGACATACAAACCTGATGTTGAGAGGAGCAGTTTTTCGAAATTTTAGTATCAACTTTTTCACTTATGGTTTCCCGGTATGCATTCTCACTTCTTGTTCGGCAACTGGAATGCATTTCTGTGATCATTTGGACATGTATTTAACAACATTCACGGGTTAGGCGTTTCTCGAGACCTGGTGAATTTGTGATTAGGTTTACTTTCAGATACGACATAATGGTTTAATTTTTTAATGTATTACTGCTCATCGAGGCTTTTTGTCTGGAGTTGCCTTCGCCTGAACAAACTAGACTATCTAAAAATGTGTGAAATCTGACTTGTTTATTTGGCAGATATCTTTGTTTGTGCTTTCATGGTGGAGCGTCCACTTTACCAGTGTATTTGCTTTCGGATTACTGGCATATGTTGGCTACATTCTGTATGCCTTCCCTTCCTTGTTCCACTTGCACCGTTTAAATGGCTTACTTCTTGTATTTATTCTCTTATGGGCTGCTAGCACATATGTGTTCAATGTGGCATTTACAGTTCTTAACAAAAAGTTGCAGAAGGTACATTGGTCTTTTTACGTCATCTGATCACATTTTCTTGAAAATATATTGAGATGATTCTAACAAGACCCTTGCAGGACATGGAAATCTGGGAAACTATTGGGTTATGGCATTATCCCATCCCCGGATGTTATCTTCTTGCACAATTTGGCTTGGGAGTCCTTGTTGCCTTGGGTAATCTTGTGAGCAACTCTGTGTTTACATACTTGTCAGATGGGGGCGCACAGTCCATGAATGACACTTGCACGGTTGAAGGTGAGGAATCAATTTCTTGTTGTAATGGCGTAGTGTGTATGTAACGACCCGTTCCTAAAAGTCATCATAAATTAGAGTCCACTCCGCAAAATCATATATGTTTGTGACAAAATAACTAGTAGGCTTCCTTTTTAAGTTTTTGCATACTGATTCTCAGCCAATGTGCGACACACATCGAGTACATTACCGTTTATTACTGCGATTAAATCTTTAACTTTGCCAAAAATGCCAGAGAAAGCAGAGACAAAGGTATTGATCATTGCAACACTAGCATGGGGACTGCGTAAAAGCTCTCGAGCAATAATGCTGGCACTGATTTTTCTTATTGCAACAAAGCCTGGATTTATACATGCTATATACAGTGAGTCAGACCTCGCTGTGTTTTCCTTTCTTCATTTTTTGTTCCTCTATTTTATTGAATGATTTTATGGCTAGTTGATTTCTTGCGATAACTGCCCTTGTGCTGAAGTTTCTTTGTACCAATGAGGTGATATTTGTCGTAACGTTTAGCCTTTTGGATTTCAGTGATATTCTTCATGATTTATCTTCTTAGCCACACTATTGGTAGGAGGGTACGCCAGTCTTTGATACTCCTCTGCGAGCTACATTTTGCGGTATTGTACATTCTTCAACTTAATGTTGTCACAAGAACATTGGAACAGGAAGGTTCCGTGGCTGTTGAAATTCTTTCCGAATTAGGTACATAAAAGTTTCTTTGTAGCTTTACTCTACCAAGTGATCTGTACTATCAGTTCGCATGATGTAATTTACTCGGCCCATTTTTCTTGTGCAACTGAGGAACATGTTTTCTTGTTTAATTTGGAAGACATGATTTTTTTTTTTTCTGCAGGTCTACTTAAGCAAGCAAGTTCTGGGGATCTATCAAAGATAGCGTTGCTTGCCTGCTTCTGCGCCATCCACAATCACGGCTTTGAGACACTGTTTTCGTTCTCGGTTATTGTACAGCACACACCTCGTCCTCCATTCGGTTTCAGCATCTTAAAAGCTGGCCTCAGCAAATCAGTAATATTATCTGTCTACACTTCCTCATCAAGGGCGAACCAGTTCGACAGCTTTTCTCATGGTATTTCTCTGACTTATATCATCGTTCTAATTCCTCGTTAACATGATTTAATCTGATTAGCAAGATGATTCCTCGTATTAGACCTGCATCTGGTTGATTTGTGTGCATGTTCTTATTTATACGCCTGAGCTTCGCAACTGACTTCCCCTATGCTTAATGTTTCAGAGAGAAAAATAGCGTCATACTTGACTGCCATTGGGCATAAATTCCTGGCTTCGTATCGATCATGCGGAACCTACATTGCATTGCTTACTATTCTACTCACTGTTTATCTGGTAACACCCAATTATACATCATTTGGATACCTTTTCTTCCTTATTTCATGGATGGTCGGGCGGCAACTGGTAGAGAGGACTAAAAGGCGCATGTGGTTTCCTCTAAAATTATATGCAGTTGCAGTACTCATATTTATTTATAGCTTACATGTTTTCACCAATCTACGGATATGGCTGTCAGGTATGTTAGACCTGACATCTACGCTGGGATATAACCCTGATGCGTCGCTGTGGAAAAATATCTGGGAGTCGTTAGCCATTGTCATTGTTCTGCAGCTATACAGCTACGAGCGGAGACAAAGCAAGTATCTTGAAAGTGAATATTATAGCGCCAAGGAACCCGGGGTTTTGCAACGTATACTGATTTTACACGGCCACAAGCTATTAATTATTACATTGCTGAATGCTTCATTATCTCCGATCAGTGCTTCTGGTTTTCTGTATCTTTTGGGCTTGGTCATATGCTCGACCTTACCCAAAACGTCTCGTATACCTTCAAAGGTGTTCCTTGTTTATGCTGGACTTGTGACGATGGCTAAATATCTTTTCCAAATGCTGGGCAGTCGAGCTAAAATGTTTCCTGGTGAAGAGCACCGTTCTTTATCGGCTGTTCTGGGGTTCAGGTTATTTGAACATGGGTTTTCCGGGTTAGAGCAGGGCTTGAGGGGCGAAGTGCTGGTTATTATTTCGTGTATACTGCAATACAACGTCTTCCATTGGTTGTACTTGATGCCAGAAAAATCCATCAAGAGAGGAAAGTGGGAAGAGCCTTGTGATTTATTTAGCTGTGCAGATGAAGCCTCCAGTGAAGGCTCAAATCAAGGGAAGGAATATCGGCACTCGAGCATTTCAAGTCGTAGCAACATTGAGAAATACTCATATTCCCTTTTCTGGGAAAGTTCTAGAGAGAAACATAAGTGGAACAAGAGACGAGTTCTTATGTTGAGGAAAGAACGATTCGATATCCAGAAGGCCACTCTGAAAGTATACTTGAAGTTTTGGGTTGAAAATATGTTTAATCTCTTTGGTCTTGAGATTATCATGATAGCTCTCCTTCTTGCCAGCTTTGCCGTATTGAATGCCATATCGCTGCTGTATATTGTAGCTCTTGCAGCCTGCATTCTTTTACACAGGCATCTCATTCGCAAGCTGTGGCCCTTGTTCGTCCTGTTATTTGCATCTGTTCTTACCCTCGAGTACATCTCCCTATGGTTGAATCCTGCTTCTCCAGTGCAACAGACTTTCAGTAAGGCGCCAATATCGTGCCACGAATGCTGGAGGCTCTCTGACACTTACTTCGAACTCTGCAAAAAGTGTTGGTTAGGTAAAACTCTTGATAAAAATTGTCTGGACTGAGATCGTTTACATGTATATATACTCATGCCGTCTTGTTGCATTTCTGCAGGGATTACAGTTGACGATCCTCGAATGCTCATCAGCTACTGCATTGTTTTCTTACTTTCGAGCTTCAAGCTTCGTTCAGATCAGTTGACCAGTTTTTCAGGATCTGGAACATACAGAGAGATGATGTATCAGTGGAAACATGCTTCTGTTTTGAGTGATCTCTCATTTGAAACAAAAACCTTGTGGACGGTTCTCGACTACCTAAGACTGTACATCTACCGTCACTTGCTGGACTTAGTCCTCACTTTGGTGCTGGCTACTGGAACACTGGAATACGACATTCTTCATCTGGGATACCTCGGATTTGCTCTTGTGTTTTTCCGCATGAGGCTTGAGATTCTTCAGAAAAAGAACAGGCTCTTCAAGTACCTGAGAATGTACAATTTCGGCTTGATTGTTTTTTCTCTGGCCTATCAATCTCCTTTTGTCGGGGATGCAAGCGAGGGAAAGTGTGACACCATGGATTACATCAGCGAGGTCATTGGATTCCATAAATATGACTACGGGTTCCGGATAACGTCAAGATCTGCACTTGTGGAGATTGTGATATTCATGCTGGTCTCGCTGCAATCCTGCATGTTTTCTTCCAAGGAGTTCGATTACGTGTATAAATATCTGGAGGCTGAGCAGATTGGCGCCATAATGCGCGAGCAGGAGAAGAAAGCTGCCTGGAAAACTGCTCAACTGCAGCACATCCGTAAATGCGAGGAGCAGAAACGTCTGAGAAATATGCAGGTGGAGAAAATGAAATCTGAGATGCTCAACTTGCAGACCCAACTTCACGGCGGCGCTACTGGTCCCATTGATAACGGCCTCAGGAGGAGGAGGAACACTTCACCGGAATTGAATATGGTCACTAGTCTCCCTGATACGGTGGATGCTGATTCGAAGAACCAGAGCACCGGCACAGATGGTGTATTTCCTGGTGATTCCTCGGCCAGTTTAGGGATTGAAAGATTTGATTTTACCGCTCCTTCTGACATCCTGAGTTCAGGGAAAAAGGAAGGCCGGAAGTTTCTTGGTGGACGGAACCCTATAGCTTCTGCAGTGCATCTGCTGGGTGATGGTGTTTCCCATGTTCAATCTCTTGGAAGCGTGGCGGTGACGAATCTCGTCAATTTCTTACACATTGAGCGTGAAGAAGATGAAGTGATAAATGAGCTGTCATCGGACGATGAGGAATATTATGAGATAGAGAGCCAGATCATTCCCGATGAACACCTCGAGCGAGCATATTCTGTGCAATCTAACAACGAAAGGACCTCCTCTGATGCTGCAATCCTGCAGATCGGTCTGATACTCCGGCATGTTTGGGGACAAATGCGTTCTAACAACGATGTCGTCTGTTACTGCTGTTTCGTGCTGCTGTTTCTCTGGAACTTCAGCTTGCTGTCGATGGTTTATCTGGCGGCTCTCTTTCTCTACGCACTATGCGTGAATACCGGCCCGAGCTTCTTATTCTGGATCGTCATGTTGATCTACACCGAAGTATGTATTTTACTCCAGTACTTGTACCAGATCGTTATTCAGCATTGCGGCGTCAGCATCCAAGTCAGCTTCCTCCAGGAGCTGGGATTTCCTCAACTGAAGATCAAGTCGTTCTTCGTGATAAGTAACTTGCCGCTCTTTCTGATTTACTTATTCACTCTCCTGCAAACTACGATCATTACGAGGAGCGGCAGCGAATGGACAGCATTCATGGAACAAGTGAGTTTTCTGGACAGCCGACGAGATGATCTTCTTCCAAACTCGAGCGTGATCGCCAGGATGGGAAGGTGGTTATCGCCTGCAGAGAATACGATGAAGCTGTTTATGAAAAATCTGTATAGGTATTGGAAATCATTGACGGAGGGGGCAGAAACTCCGCCTCATTTTGTTCAGTTGTCCATGGAAATCTCCTCGTGGCCGGAGGATGGAATTCAGCCGGAGAGGATAGAATCCGGAATAACAAGGTTGCTTAGCTTGGTGCACGCCAGGAGATGGGGTGGCGATGATGACATGGATCATTTCCACCCACCGAGCAGGGTTCGGATTCAAAGCATCGAAAGAAGTCCAGAGAATGAGAATATCGGTCTTGCTGTTTTTGAGGTGATCTACGCCTCTCCTCTGAATGAATCAGTCCCTCCGAGCTGGTACAAGTCTCTGACGCCGGCGGCTGACGTGGCATTCGAGATTCTGCAAGGTCAGTCTGCTGGAATCACCAAAGAAGTCGGGTTCAGATACCCTATACTCTCCGTTATCGGAGGAGGAAAGAGAGAGATAGATTTATACTCGTACATCTTCTGCGCCGACATGGCTGTTTTCTTCTTGGTCTCCGTCTTCTACCAATCCGTCATTAAAAACAACAGCGAGTTTCTGGAAGTGTATCAGCTCGAAGATCAATTCCCCAAGGAGTTCGTCTTTTTACTCATGGTAATTTCTGCACCTCATTCTCATTGCCATGAAAATTCCCCAAGTATTTCTTTGCTAACCCTTTCCCGCCGGCGCATTGTTGCAGATAATATTCTTCCTGATCGTGCTTGATCGGATAATCTACCTCTGCTCCTTCACGACGGTAAAAGTCCTGTTCTATGTATTCAACCTTGGGCTGTTCACGTACTCTGTCACGAAATATGCGTGGTGCATGGAGCCAACGCATAGGCGGATCGGAGGAGTGGCGCTCCGGGCAATGTATCTGTCCAAGGCGGTGTCTTTAGCATTACAGGCCATACAGCTGAAATATGGGATCCCACATAAGAGCACACTGTATCGTCAGTTTCTGACCAGCGGCATTTCAAAGCTGAATTATATGGGATTCAGGGTTTATCGCGCTCTTCCATTCCTGTATGAGCTTCGATGCGTGCTTGACTGGTCCTGTACAACAACCTCCCTCACCATGTACGACTGGTTGAAGGTGAGTTTTCTGAGCTGAGCTGAGCTGATTTACCTACCTACCTACCTCAGTGTCTGTTGAACTTGGGTCTCAGCGCTTGCTTTGCTTATGATGTTCTTGTAGCTGGAGGATATTCATGCGAGCTTGTTTCTTGTGAAATGCGACGTTGTCCTGAATAGATCCGCCCACAAGCAGGGACAGCGACAGACTAAAATGACCAAGTTCTGCAGCGGGATATGTCTCTTCTTTGTCTTGATATGCGTCATTTGGGCTCCAATGCTGGTAATCTCACTTCCGCTTCTGTTCAACAAAATCAATCCTCCTCGTATTCTTGTCCCTGACTTTAGGTGATCTTACACGAGCAGATGTACAGCAGCGGTAACCCGACAAATATTGCAAATCCCATCAAAGACGCCAGAGTTTGGATTGATATGAAGACCGTTAGCGGGAGGCTGACGCTGTTCGAGACCACTCTGTGCGAGAAGCTGTCTTGGGATGAAGTTGACGGCCGGGTTAAACTAGACCCTGAAAACTACTTAAGCACGTATAACGAGGATGACATTCAGCTCATATGTTGCCAAGCTGATGCCAGCACCTTATGGGGCGTTCCTCCGATTGTTCAGGCCAGATTTATTCAATCTCTTCACCTGAGCATGGATATCATCTTCTCCTGGCAATTCACACGAGACAGGCCGAAAGGGAAAGAAGTTGTCAAATACGAGCTCATCGTTCAAGATCAGGATCTTCCCAGTCCTGACCAAGTCATAGCCGTCGTAAATGGCTCTGCCGGAGGGTTTACCATATTCAACGTCTACCCACGGTACTTCCGCGTCACTGGCTCCGGTGACGTGCGGTTCCTCGAGCAAGCGGTGAGTACAAGTAACAAATACCTCGTACATCATTTTATTCTTCAACTGTTGACTGAATGTTTTGTCTTCTAAAAGGTTGATCTTGTCAGCGGTGACCTTGTTCTAAACCGCGACGACCCTGGATGGTGGTCGTTCCAAGACCGTGATGCATCGAATAGCAGCGCGTGCGGAGTGTTTGGAGGGCCAATGGCTATCATCGTGTCCGAAGAAACGCCACGTGAGTCCGATGACAATGCTGTTTGGTAAACTCTGCATGTCGTGTTATTTTTTTCTCCGTCATCTCAGCTTTTGCTCTTCTATGTTTTTATTCAGAGGGCATTCTCGGAGAAACACTGAGCAAGTTCAGCATTTGGGGTCTGTACATCACATTCGTGCTAGCGGTCGGTCGTTTCATCCGCCTGCAGTGTTCCGATTTGAGGATGAGAATACCCTTTGAAAACCTTCCTTCCTGCGACAGGTATGTATAGATGAAAAAACCTCTGCACAATGTTTCATCTCTGGCAACTGACAGAATCCTTAAATGTCCGACGCAGGTTGCTGGCGATATGCGAGGATATATACGCTGCAAGAGCGGAAGGCGAGCTTGAAGTTGAAGAAGTGCTCTACTGGACACTAGTCAAGATTTATCGCTCCCCCCACATGCTTCTGGAGTACACTAAACCAGACTAGGTATTGCGGATTCGCGTCAGACAGAGCCTGCCTGGTCTTTTCCTCGCTCTAATGATTCTTAAAAACATGTTTTTTGACCCAACATCAGGCGATTGAAAACCAGGTCATGACTTGTCGCTCAACATATGCAGCTTATAGAAATGACCATTTGAGGCTTCCAACAGGCTACTGCCCACTGATGATTGAGAACTATTCCTCGAGAATTTCTGAAAAAATAAATGAGAATAAAATTATTGAAATGGTTGCTTGAAAGTCAAGCTCCAGCACTATGCCGTATAAGCCTGAAGCTCTATGTTAGTTGGGAGCACAACCATTGGAAAAAGTATTCAACATGGTCTGCACGTATAATTTTTTTCAATGGTGATTTATACATATATATGTCCGTGTACTCTTCATACCTTTCTCAAGCCATTTCCGAGCTCTCATAGTCCGCAATGTTCGGACGCCCTCGCCTTCTCCTCCTCCTCCTTGTCGCAGCGGCGGCGATATGTTCCGCCCACGAATCAGAACGCGGCCACGAGGGACATTGGGTGAGTTCAAATCTCACATTTGAGAATCCAAGTTTGAGAAAAGCCTACATTGCACTCCAAGCTTGGAAGGATGCAATGCTCTCCGATCCTTCCAATTTCACGGTCAACTGGAATGGTCCGGAGGTCTGTTCCTACAGAGGCGTCTATTGCGCGCAGTCTTTATGGAATAAGACGGAGAGGGTGGTGGCCGGAATTGACCTGAACCATGCGGACATTGCCGGATATCTTCCATCTGAATTAGGCCTACTGCCCGATTTGGCTCTTTTCCATATCAACACCAACAGATTCTGCGGGAGCGTGCCGGAGACGTTCAAGCGGATGAAGCTCTTACACGAGCTGGACCTGAGCAACAACCGCTTCGTCGGGGCGTTCCCTCAGGTAGTTCTCAAGCTCAAATCGCTCAAGTTCTTGGATCTCCGGTTCAACGAGTTCGAAGGGGCCCTGCCCAAAGCCCTCTTCGACGCGCCACTAGACGCGATATTCTTGAACCATAACCGGTTTCAGTCCGGCATTCCGGGGAACATTGGCAACTCGCCGGTTTCCGTGCTTGTGATCGCCAATAATAACTTTGGCGGGTGCCTTCCGGCCAGTATTGGGAAAATGGGCGGGACGTTGAATGAGATCATCATTATGAATGTGAACCTCACCGATTGTCTGCCGGAGCAGATCGGCAAGCTGAAGGAGGTTACCGTGTTCGACATCAGCTTTAACCGGTTGAGAGGATCGCTGCCGAGGTTTATAGGGAAAATGAGGAGCTTGGAGCAGCTGAACGTTGCGCATAATGAGTTTACCGGGAAAGTTCCCGGCGAAATTTGTGAGCTGCCAAATTTGAAGAACTTCACGTATTCGTTTAATTACTTGACCGGTGAGTCGCCGTCGTGTGGCGGTGGAGGTGGGTCGAACCGGAGCAGGATGAACTGCTTCGCTGGGAAGAAGGACCAGAGGTCGAGCAAGGAGTGTGCGGCTTCGGTGGCGCGGCTTAAGATGGACTGCAGCAAGTCTAAGTGTTTTGTTGCGCCGAGGAAGAGAAATCAGCCGCTGCCACCGCCGCCGAGGTTTGAGGTGTCGCCAAGGGGGAGATCCAATCCACCGCCACCGCCTAGGGAGGAGATGGATCCGAGGACAAGGTACCACTCACCACCGCCGCCATTAGCGGAGAAATCTCCTCCTCCTCCTCCCATGCATGAAGAAGATCCGAAAGTGCATTATACACCGCCCCCACCTCCTCCGCATAAAATATATTCACCACCGTCTCCACCACCTCCCTCGTCGCCGCCTCCCCCAACTGATGAAGAATCACCCAAGGAGCATTTGAGACCGCCACCGCCACCATCATCTCCGCCTCCTCCATCGCCCCCTCCACCAGTATATCATTCCCCACCGCCTCCATCACCCCCTCCACCGGTGTATCCTTCCCCACCGCCACCATCATCTTCGCCTCCTCCACCAATATATCCTTCCCCACCGCCTCCATCACCCCCTCCACCAGTATATCATTCCCCACCGCCTCCATCACCCCCTCCACCGGTGTATCCTTCCCCACCGCCACCATCATCTCCACCTCCTCCATCGCCCCCTCCACCAATATATCTTTCCCCACCGCCTCCATCCCCCCCTCCACCAGTATATCATTCCCCACCGCCTCCATCACCCCCTCCACCGTCACCTCCTCCACCAATATATCCTTCCCCACCGCCTCCTCCATCGCCCCCTCCACCAGTATATCCTTCCCCACCGCCACCATCTCCACCTCCGTGCTCATCTCCCCCACCTCCGTGCTCATCTCCACCACCATCGTACTCGCCCCCACCCCCTCCATCACCTCCTCCACCATCGTACTCTCCCCCACCCCCTCCATCACCTCCTCCACCATCATACTCCTCCCCACCACCTCCATCACCTCCTCCACCATCACACTCTCCACCACCTCCTCCGCCATCATACTCCTCCCCACCGCCTCCATCACCTCCTCCACCATCATACTCCTCCCCACCGCCACCACCATCAAAATCTCCACCACCACCCAACTGCGAGGACACTCCGCATCCGCCACCTCCTCCGCCGCCACTAGCACCACCTCCCTGTCATGAACATGAGCAACCAGGTCACAACAACAGCTACACCCCTCCGCATCCCAGACACTGATACCTACCTCCATTCAAGGCAACTCCGCCACATCAATCCAATTCATCATACCAATTAGTTGCTCGTGTGAATTCTACAATGTACTCTCTCTATCTTCCGATTTTCCCATGAATCTCAATTCTTTTTCAAACCCAGAAAAAGTACATTAAATTGAAATTCAATACATAATCAGTTCCAGAAACCCACTTCTTATCAACTAATCAAATCTCCAATATCACTGCTGCAACTCAATTACAGTGATGGGAAGAAATAAAACATTCTTAAAGACATCAACTTTATGAAACCTTAATCCATAATCAAATGACTAAATAATGTGATTCATTTCATTTCGTCAGATGAATTAGGAAAACGAGGGGGGTTAGTTTATAAAACCTAGTACTTCTCAGCCCTAATTTCGGCACAACTGCTCGTAAAGGTTCAACCTTTGGAATCTGAAGGTGATTTATTTTTCTGGGTGTGTCAGTTTAGATGATGGGGTTGTTGTTCAGCGGTGAACAAACATAGTATGCTGACGGGGGCTATCAACAGGTTTGCGGTGACGTTGAGGAAGGGGGAGGTTGGGTCATCGATTTTTCTGAATGTTAAGAAGACTCGGAGTTGTGTAAAACTATCGTCGAAGATGACGTCACCGTCGGCATGTGTTAAGAAGGGTATTGGAGAATCCCTAAAACGGAAAGCGGCTGCTTTGAAGGATGTTGCTGAGGTAAGCTGGCTGACATTGGCTGTAGTTGTGCGTTCGTTAATGAATGAAGTTTTGAAACATTGAGGTTTTTCGTTTCTTTTTTCATCTTATGAATATCTGAAGAAGGTTAGGGTTTGGTGCAGGGAACTGGAGGAAGCAATGGGGATGTGGAGGAGCAGCATTTTGGGATTGATCCAGTGAAGATTGATTCGATGACAGTTCAGGAATTGAGAACTACGTTAAGGTGATCATTCAGTTTAAAGTTTTCATCTTTTGATATGTCGTAGTTGCGCGTCAAGAATATGTATTGTTCTGCTTAAAATTTTAATTTGTGCGCTTCTTGATCTATATCATGAGAGTTACTTTGTGTGTTGACATCTTATTCATGCCCGGTTTCAAGAGCTTTTCAACACCATCGTTTCATGAAGATTGGTCACTTGATTTGTAGGGGTTTTGGAATTTCGGCAAAGGGTCTCAAACGCGATCTAGTGTCTACCTTGAAGCTATTTCTGGACAAGAAAACACAACCTGCGCCAGGTATTGTATTAGTACCAGTGAAAATCATCATAATATCTGATGGCTGGATGGTTTGGGTCATCTTTATTAACCCACTTTTCATTTCATCAGCGACGAGGGTACTTTTATTTATTTTGTAAGTGTCAAATGTATGCCATTTATGAGAATCCAGTAATCACTCACTTTCTTTCTAACAGGCGATGGGTTAGAACAATCGTTCACTGGTGCCAAATTTGGGGCTGTAACTGTTGAGATGAAATCAGAGCAGTCAAGTAAGGCTGATGATAATCAAGCTGTTTGTACTAGTACAGAAGTTTCTGAAGTTAAAAGTTATAAGAGACGAGTAAAACAATCCATGACAAGGAATGAGATTACGGAAGTGAAAGAGACTTTCACTACAAACAAACAGATTCTTCAACTTCCAGGTGCATTTTTAAGTCTTATGCTCGTTTTTTTTCTTTTTCGAATGGTAATGTGTTGGACATATAATGCTAGACATTCACGGAAAAGTCTACGTGCATGTCTTTATCTTTTTCCGATTAGTACCGAAGAATGTATGTTGCTGGTGTGCACGAAAAAAAGACAACTAATATCATTTTATTTGGTTCATAACTCTTTCCCTTGTGAATTATCTCTCTTTTACCAGGCAATCTGGTCTGTGCTTGATAGAGCTAATGATTTATAAATTATATATACTGAATTACAGATCACACTGAACCGTGGACAATTCTTGCGCATAAGAAGCCTAAGCCGGAGTGGATTGCGTATAACCCCAAAACCATGAGGCCGCATCTTCCTCCAAATGATACAAAGTTTATGAAGCTTCTGTCTTGGAATGTGAATGGTTTAAGGGCGTTGTTGAAGATAGAGGGCCTATCTTCACTTGCTCAGGAGGATTTTGATGTATTGTGCTTACAAGAAACTAAACTGCAGGTAACATATGGAAACTATTCTAAACCAAAATCAGCCATTTAAATTAGAATTATTGTTATCATAGTTAAAGTGAAGGTCCGATTTAATTAGAACGAATTTTAGCTATGGTAGGTTTGTTTGTAGTTGTGTTCGAGTTATGGAGAATTTTTTTTAAAATGATTGGTCGAAGAAGATGAGTGCTGTTGAATATAGTTATTGAGTTACATATACTTTTGACATGCTTTTGTAAAATCATCCATGATTACCAATTTTGCTGAACAGATAAAGGACGTCGAGCTGATCAAACAGTCTCTGACAGAGGGCTATGAGAATAGCTACTGGACGTGCAGTGTTGCTAAACTAGGGTATTCTGGCACTGCAATAATCTCCAGGGTTAGTGATTCAGAGATAAGTAGGGTGTTTATTTTTCATTTCTGCTTACAAAATGCTTGTTTCGGCTATATTTATGCGCTGGAATTTGGACTGTGGTAATTTTGACAGTTTCACTCTATGGCCTCGGATTGGTTAACAACTTATTTAGGGCTGTCTACATCCTATGAAACTGAATGGTAGTGCTACAAGTTTTTAATCCATGTCGCCATCACAGAAATACTATCTCTTTCATCCTCTTTTTCTTGGCATGTCAAACAAGAAGAGAACTCGTGTAAAGCTTCTACCACTTTCTTCTGTGCAGATAAAGCCGATTTCAGTTACATATGGCCTTGGTATATCAGATCATGATAATGAAGGGCGAATTGTTACAATAGAGTTTGAAACCTTCTATCTGATATGTGCATATGTTCCGAACTCCGGGGATGGATTACGCAGACTGGTATTAACATCCTTTGATGCTTCATTATTGAATCATCGAACTCTCTCGTTTGTTTCATGTAGTTGTTAAATTAATGCATCTTTTCCTGAAACAGTCATATAGGATTACCCAGTGGGATCCATCTCTCAGCAGTTATTTGAAAGTAAGTTGAACAATCCTCTCTTGCCCCAAGTGCCATTTTTGATTGTGTTGTCGTGTCTTTTTCTTGTTTCATTTGCTTTTTCCCAGTTTAAATAACAAAAAGAAAGTGAATCCCAGTTGAGACATGATTGGCTTGAAATGCATCTTGTAGGAACTCGAGAAAACTAAGCCGGTCATCCTGACAGGTGATCTGAATTGTGCTCATCAGGAGATAGACATTTATAACCCTGCGGTAAGGCAATTTTGTATAGGATATAAGTGGCAAAAAAACGTTTCACTTTTTCCTATTTTTAAAAGCTTACCGTGGTTTCTCCTTTTGCAGGGAAATAAAAGAAGCGCTGGATTCACAGATGAAGAAAGACGATCATTTGAATTAAATTATTTATGCAAGGGTCTTGTGGATACTTTTAGAAATCAACACCCTGGGGTTGTCGGATACACTTACTGGGGTTATAGGCATGGCGGTCGCAAAACAAACAAAGGTTCTTTCACTATTAAATCTCTCTTTATTTCACAGGTTGTATTCCATTTTTCGTATTTGAATTTTAACCCGTATAACATGCTGGGCAGGCTGGCGACTTGATTACTTCCTTGTTTCTGAATCGATCGCTGACAAGGTCCATGACTCGTATATTCTCCCCGGTGTTGTTGGGAGCGATCATTCTCCTATTGGTCTGATTGTCAAGATTTAGGCTCATTCACAATTTCTAGTCATATCGAAGTTTTTTTTTTTTTTTTTTTGCAGCATAGACGCCATTGATAGCGCAATGCTTTTATTTTCAGGCTATGATTTTAACTTTAATGTTTTCCATGCTAAGTTCTTGAATTACATGATGATTATGCCTAGCAAGGATAATAGCAATAGCACCCGCTCACTCCAGCAAATATCTCACAAGTCCCTGTAGCTCCTCGGTAACGACTAGCACATCTCTCATTGCAGCACCTATCTCCACAAGCGTCGCATAAACCAGTACCTCCGCGGCATATGGGTGGAGGGTCAGGCGGTCCACATGGGTAAGCGCAGAAACAGAAAGGTATTTGTGTATCAGTATTGCAAAATCCATCGCTTTCAGGTATCTTCTGTTTACACAAGGATTTGCAGTTTTCTCCGCATACCCCTACGCCAATGGTACAGGTCCTTCTAGCATCGGTAAGTTTCATATCTGCTACATTGCAAGTTTTATATCAGTTAGGAAAACAGAGATTTTTGGCTCAACTTTCATAGGATACCTACCTAATAATGCCAGCATTACTAGGATGACAGTAACACTGTAAGATCTTGCCATTGTCACTTGCATTAGTTTTTCATGATGTTTAGCTATGTTTTATATGCACAGCCAAATTCAGCTTTTTTGTTTTGTTTTTTCCAACAGATGTCAAAATTTTATAACAAGTTTTCCCCTTTTCCATTACAAGTAAGATTATTATTTTTAGCAACTTTTTGAATTAAATTTCCTCCCTTTTGTTTTTGCCAAAAGGCTTTTATTTTTTGAAAACAAAAAGAAGAAGAATAAATTAACTTGTTCTAAAGAAAAGTTGGTGTTCATTTTTGTGTAAATACACAGATAAAGTTGAATCTGTATTTTTTAAAATACTTAATTTAGATTATTTCTCCTGAATTATTCAATTTTTGAGATTGACTGTTTTTTAATAATGTTTTTGTTTCACAGTAACGTTAAGATAAGGTTTTTTTTGGGTTCCTCTAAAAAGTGTGGCTGCACTGACGCGCCAGTTAGAAAACCATCATCAGCTCTGCTGCTCCAATGTCAAGCTCAGCTCTGCCGGCTGCTTCCGCCACCATCCCAGGATTCCAAAGCGGCCGCATTGCGCTTTGGCCTGGGGCGGCTAGGAGTGTGAAATTTGGAGGGCGGGGGAGCAAGAACATGAAAATGAAGGGCAGAGGAATAGGGGACTTCATCGGAGGTGATCTGCTGAAATTCGACCTGGGTCAATGGTTGTCGGACGTGGAAGAGCACAAGTCTATAGCAATTTACCCGCCGCACGAGGGAGGGTACGAGGGGCGGTACCTTAACAGATTAAGGTACCAAGGGTACCACTTCTTAGACCTCTCAGCTCGTGGCCTTGGCGATCCTGAAACCACACTGATCAAGATTCATCCTGTTTGCCCTGTTAGTGATTCATCCACTCTGCCCTCAACTTGCACTTTTCCCCAACCTGATGTTTTTTTTTTCATTTGCAGCCACATCTGGGAAAGCAGCCAATAGCCAGGTGGTATCACCCGCCAGAGGTTGATTACAGACTGTCTTTGCTTCCTCCCGGATCCAAGGGACTCGTGGTCTGGATCCTTGAAGCCAAGGTAGCAGTAACATGTCCCCTATCCGCATTTCAACTGCTGGCACTGACATGATATTGTTCAGGTGTTGTCCAAGGCAGAGTTGCAGTTTCTGGCGTTGCTCCCAACGCTGCGGCCGAACGTGAGAGTCATAGCAGAATGTGGTAACTGGTAATCAAGACTGATGCCTTGCTGCTACTGCTTCCATGTTTGTTTCTTCTTTAGTTCACCAATGTTGTTGCCTGGCTTTGGTGCTTGTAGGAGGAAGTTTGTCTGGAAGCCCCTCAAGGAGATATCTGGATTAACTGCACAAGAAGGAACAGCAACCTGATTGACACTCGTTAAAAATCAATTCAACTTCATGATTGTATATACAATGAAGCTTGCACCATTCATTGAAGCAATCCATATGATGATAGATATATACAACACAAATCTTCAATGTATATTATTATCTTCTATAAAAAAATCTGGTCTCAAAATTTTAATACAATTGTAAATTTGACAGCTTCTAACCTATTCGACCTGAGCATTGCCCTGCTGAAATGTGTTCCTGCATATTAATCAAGGAGCCTGCTGCAACAATGACACTACATTCAAAATAAAAAGGTACCGACTTTATTTAATATCTGAGGCCTTTCTATGTGGAACCTTCCGAGATCCAGATAAAATGAGTCAAGGACATCTAGTTGTTTGCTCTCTCTTTAACCATTGTCTGGACAAAGAGCTCCCCTGCTCGGTAAGATGATCGCACCTGAAAATATATAATCAGCAAGGGTCTAAATGGTAGCTGATGTTTTCATATAAAAAATTTATGCCCACATTTTACACGATGGGACAATTTACGACGAGCGTCATTTTTTAATGAGCACTTAAATAGGAATTTGATTGAGGTTCACCTGATCAGAATTCATCCAATTTACTAGATTTACCAGAATAACAGTAACTTGCTTATTTCCAAGATTTTCTGTGGGAATTAAAGATAAAAGAGGTCCAACAATATTGCAAAAAAGAAGAGTCGTTTACCAGAGGCCCACTCGCAACATATCTGAATCCAATGGACTCCCCGTATTCCTTCCAGAAAGCAAATTTCTCTGGAGTTACATACTCCTTGACTGTCAGATGCAGTGGTGTAGGCTGGAAACAACATTATCAAAGTAAATACATGTATCAACTGGATCTCGGTTGCCAATAATCAGTTTATGAATTTTCCAAAGTTTACTTTAATATATAGTTTTGAACAACACCGTTGCATTTCTCTATTTACTTTTGTAGCAGTTACGTTACCTTCAAAGCCCAAAAGCTAAATTTGTGTGAGTACTTCAATTCAAAATCATAACAGCTGATATTGATCAAACATGATAGGTACGGACCATCAACTCTTTACTTGCGAATTTCTCTCAACCAAAAGAAGTCTTAGTTCTGAAGTAATCAACATTAATGTAGTTGTATTACAAATTTGTGATCTACCACCAACCTGTTTGAGTTTGCAATATCTTTCTGACACTTAATAAGATGAAATGAAGAAGCATTACCTGCAAGTACTGGCCGAGAGTCAAGATATCAACATCAATCTCTCTCAAATCAGTCATGGTTTCCTTCAGTTCATCATCCGATTCTCCAAGGCCCAACATTATGGAAGTCTTTGAGATCATTCCAGGTTTGCTGAACTTAGCATGTTTCAGAACTGATAGGCTCTGTTCATAACTGCATAGATATGTAAGAAATGTCAATTTAATAAGGAAATTTTATTTAACCACCAAAAGTAATATATATCAAGTGAGTGTAAAATTCAAAGTTTATGACACCAACAAGTTTAAGCCATCAACATTTCAGATTTAACCCATAAGTTGTGTATAGCTATTACGAACCATACTTCATAAGGTTATACACACAAGTAAATGAAAATGAACCAATATTGGCTGATTAGAGCAGCATGGATACATGTAACAGTATTCATATGTAAAAGGAATGTGCGAAATACATATTTTTACTGCAACACCAGTCATTCTTACATCTCACTTTTACTACTCAAGACACTAGTATATTAAACAAAAAAATTTCTTTATAGAAAATCCTTATAACTCCAATATGCAAGCATGTCACTGGGATGGTTTAATCAATTGCTGTTGAGACTAAATGGACGATGCAGCATTAGTAGACAAAAAAAATTCATTTTTAAGGAAAAAAAGAACTTACCCTGCCCGAGGGTCCCTGACAATTCGTTGGAGGCGCCTAACAGTTTCAACATTGTGAGCAAATACATCCAGTCCGGAGTGAACCAGAGTGTCAACAGCAGTTAAATCTCCTCGAAAATCAGAAGTTAAACACTCAATCATAATCTCGGGCTTGCGTTTCTGGTAACAGAATACATCAACATCAAACTCTTCGAAGTTTAATTATACTGGGATAAATAAAAACCATTTCATAATTTCCAAACCTTCATTGCTTTGACAGTTTGCGCAAAATGGCCACTTCCACCATCAGGAATGTCATCGCGATCAACACTCGTCAGCACGATATAATCCACTCTGTAGAAGAATAACAAACGAGTACTATATCATTTGAAGCCTAACTTAAAAGACAGTTCAAGTATGCATAAACAAGTTATCGAACGGAATTATGAAAATTAAACTAGTACTCTACTCATAACATCAGAAACTGAATATTTACCCCCAGTCAGCAATAGCCTGAGCAGTATTTTCCGGTTCCATCGGGTCCGGAGGAGCAGGATTTCTACTGGTTTTAACTGCACAAAATCTACATCCACGCGTGCAAGTATCACCCAAAAGCATAATGGTTGCTGTGGCAATTCCATCACCACCTCCATTCCAACACTGTTACACCGAAGTTCTATCTTTACTCGATCTCAAATCTCATCATAACTTAAAACATCAGCTTGAACAACAACAAGAAGCAAGAACAACTCATTCCAGAGTGATTACCTCGCCAATGTTGGGACACTGAGCTTCCTCACACACCGTATTCAGCTTCAACCGAGAAAGTGACTCCTTGACCTCCTCATATTTCTCACCTTGAGGAGCTTTCTGCCTCAACCACCCAGGCTTCTTCACATTCGGATCTCGACCCGTATACGGACCCATTCCCCCCGGATACGACCCGTTCCCCACCGGCGCTGCTGCCGATGACTTTGCAGTATCGACGCTGAGCGACGCGTCCACAGCTTCGCATCGGAGTTTAAGCGGCTTGCAGCAGTAGCTTCCGCCATTGTAACACTGCGATGATTTGGTAGAAGTTTTGAATTGGATCGGTAGGGCGGACGACGGCCGGGATAGAGTGTGATTGATCATTGCGCTCCCCGGAGGACGACCGAGCTTGCGGAGGCAGGAGCGAGAAGAAGGATGAGGAGAATGGAGAAGAAGAAGGACACGAATGAGGGTGGTTGCTGATTAGGGTTTTGATGGATGGATTTCGGATTCCATCTCCATTGATTTCTCCGTCCAAAATCGACACCTTGCGCTTTGTTGGTTGTTCATCTAACCAGCAGTCGGCATTTCCATGAAATTGAACCGAACCGGGAAACAACAAACCAGTCGATTGAACCTGAAATCAATGTATGGATATTCAATCATTTAAATAGAACCGAATAAACCGATCGTCGCATAAGCAATATAGTCCAAGCTGAATTCGTACGTCTATCTTTAATTTTTACTAAATGAAGCAGAGAATGATGATGACGAGAGATTAATGAAACAAATTTAACTTGTTACAATCTTGTCCGCCATTAATTATTATATTTTTCATTTGATATTATAGAGTCAGAATTTAAGCAGCACATATATGACGATATTGAATGAAAATGTAAGTTTTGATTGTCCGTATCACTGCAATGAAATGTGAATGCAAAACAAACCGTGACTGAAAATCGCAATTTGTTTTGAGCTTACACTCGATCAAAGTGAATCAGCGCATATGTGACAATTTCAAAGCCAACTGTGAATCTGATTCAAAGTTCGTAGACCAAACAATAAGCACTAAATGAAACACTAAGATGGCATAAAATGGACTTTTTTTTTTTGCTTCTTTTTGAATGGATTTGAGATGGATTGATTCCACATCAGAAGTTTCCTCACTAGCCTAAGGCCGGCCAATGCCAGCCACAATTTCAAAAACATCAATAAAGTTGCACATTTTCTTTCTCAACACTTCCCTATCAAATTTAGCATTATCCGAATGATGTTGATTGTGATGTTTTTATTATCACCAAGTCACGAATTATCATTGCCAGAAACAGAACTACTTTTATCGACGGTATACCGTTTTCTAAAAGTGTAAACTCTTGTTGGTAAAACTTGTGATGATTCTTGCGCACGGCGTGCCATTGCTAAAAGTGTAAATTTTGTTGGTAAAAGTTTTGCTAACTATTGGTCACAGCAATAACCGACCTGTCTATATGAAGAGTTGTCTATACCTTGTGGCGTTCAAGCTTTCGATTCCCCATCATCCTCTTACAGCAGTTTCTTCCGTCTTCTCTCTCTCTCTCTTTCCCGCATCGGAAGCAACGAAGATCGACGACAGCAAATGAAGGCGCAAAAATGGCGCTGAATGCATTTTCCAAAGCCAAATCACTGTCCAAAGCCGTACCAGGTGGTCGCTTTATGTCCAGCCGAGGTGGGTTGAGAGCAATCGGGTCATGCTCGGACTATTCGACGGCTGCTGCGGCGGCGGCGGATGCGGGTGCTAGAAGGGTTAATGCGGGTTTGGATTTGTGGGGCGTGGATAAGGAGTATGAAGAGTATAGGAAGTCTGTGTATGGAGATGTTAATTATAAGGCTTTGTTGGTTGATGCTGTTGGGACGCTCGTTGTTCCTTCTCAGCCTATGGCCCAGGTTGTTACTTGCTCTTGATTTTCTGTTAAAGATAAAAAATTTTGTGTTCAAGTGGTTGGAATGAGACTTGTTTACTATGTGATTGGATCTGGATTGAAGCTTTGAAGAGTGGATTTTTGAGCATAGCATAGATTTTTATAGCGCCGAGTTGGGTCTGCGATAGTGGTAGAAAAGACTGAGAGGTGCCTGGATGTTGGTGTTAAGGTTGGTGGGGAGCATAGTTGTGATGGATAGATGCTGGATTGCGCGATGAACTGTTTTGGAGGGTTGATAGGTGTTATAAGTAGGGGTTGTATTGTTATAATTTACAGTGGAATGGGTGGTGGGGGACACAATTCTTATAGGCTCAATGGTGGTTTTTGGCGAATAGGAGACCACATTAGGGATAGGATTCTTATAGGGTCTGATGCAAGCTTGTTGTGGTTGCGAAAATTTTGTGGAAGGTGATTTAAGGGAATGACATGAATGAGAGGGAGTAGTCATGTTGATAAGTTTCAGCTCAGTTTCTCTATTTTTTCTAACACGTACAATAGAACTAGGCTGATCATGACTTTGTGTACCAGGAGAGAAATTAGTCTCTCCATGTCTTTTCCAATTTCTACATATTGATGATCTTGTTTCTATGAGTTACCAGATTTACCGGCAAATAGGGGAGAAGTATGGCGTAAACTACTCAGAAACTGAAATCCTGAACAGATATAGGAGGGCTTATGAGCAGCCATGGGGGAAATCAAGTCTCAGGTTTTTTTTATTATTATCTCTGTTGCATCAGTTTGTTCTAACATTATCGGTATGTGAATATGTTTATTCAGGAGAGAACTTAATAATTATTATTTTTCAGTGCTGAAACACTCTGACCAACGTGATGTAATGAATTTTGTAATGAAGGTTTTTTGGCAAATCGAAAACTACCCTTTGCGTCACTAGCTCATGCATATAAATTTTACCTTAAAACAGGTTCTCATTTGCATTTCAGGTATGTGGATGATGGAAGACCATTTTGGCAGCACATAGTTAGCTCCTCCACTGGGTGTTCAGATTCCCAATATTTTGAGGAGCTTTATAATTACTACACCACTGACAAGGTGTGCTTTTTTTCGAAAACTTCATCTTTAAAATTGCATTCGTCACATTTCATTTGTAGCATTTTCTAAGCACCTTTGTTCTATACTGTTATCTTAATCAAAGGCTTGGCACCTTTGCGACCCTGATGCTGGAGAAGTTTTCAAGGCTCTCAGGAATGCGGGTGTTAAAATAGCAGTTGTCTCAAATTTTGACACTCGTCTGAGGTCTGTATTACGTGCTCTGGATTGTGATCACTGGTTTGATGCAATTGCAGTTTCAGCTGAAGTAAGTTCTTCATATTGACTATGCGTCAGTTAATGACTTCCTGTCATCATTATTTCTCTCTCTCAAGTCTCGAAATGTATGCATATCTTTCAGGTGGCAGCTGAAAAGCCAAATCCAACAATATTCCTGAAAGCCTGCGACTTTCTAGGAGTCAATCCTGAGGATGCTGTGCATGTTGGAGATGATCGTCGAAATGATATCTGGGGTGCCAGAGATGCTGGCTGCGATGCCTGGCTTTGGGGAAGCGATGTCCTTTCCTTCAAAGAGGTATGCCTAACGAAAATTTTCTAAACGAACTCTATACTCGACCCGTTTTCTTTTATGCCCACATTCTACGTGCTTCATATCTGAAAACTCATATTATTCTTACAGGTTGCGGAAAGGATTGGGGTCAAAATCTGAGGCAAAAGTGGTATCATCCTATGTAAACTCAGGAAATGAAAGCATGGTTTTTGTATATACAGCCTTCTGTTGCCAGTGTATATAGCGTGTATTAATAATGTTATGTGTGGTGTATCGCATCGGGCGTAGGGAAAACTCGAAAGCTGCGATTGTAACAGAACAGTGACTGTACTGTCCTTGTAACCTGGTTTTGAGCAGCAGAAGGTTTGATTTGTTTTCTTGGAATGCAAGATGAATAAAACCTTGTTGTGCAAGTAATTGAGATACGCCAGTATCTACTAGGATGTGTTTAGAGAGTTTGTAGCAACATTTTGGAGGGAAAACAAAGTACTGAAAAGGCATGTCGGAACAGCGAGAAGAGCTGACTCAGGGAAGAGTTGACTGGTCTGGGAATGGATCTTCTACGGCTAGGGGCGGAGTTTCAGGTGGTTGGTCAAATAGTGGAGCAAGTGGTGGATCTGGAGGACCAGGGTGAGATTTGACAATTTTCTATCGGCCCAATTCTCAACGGCGTATTTCCTAAAAATATATTCATTCTTATAACTCAAAAAGAGACAGTTACAAATGAGAGTATGAATTTGCAAATCATCATTTTCCAAGTTTATTTTTTCTATTGAGATTTACTCCACTATTCTGTTCTTATTTGATTAAAAGTTTCTTTTGTTCTTATTTGCAAATCTGTTCTTTTTCATTGAACAGTAACTTATTTTTAGAGCTGGTTTTTGTATGGATTTCATGTATTCATCTGAGTTTTCTGTTTGTGTGCAGTTGGTTTGGTCATGAACTTATAGTCCGCTGGTATGACTCTAGTTCAAAGCCTCGAGACACTGACCTCAAACATGTTTTGGTGGTTTCTCAATTTTCTTGCTGTCCTCTTCAATCCGGACTGTTAAAATGCCGACCAATGCTTAGGCCCTGTACTTGAGATATCCTTATCCTTGGTTTATTTCAATAGCTGCGCACTTCTCTGCCGAAATGGGAACATTCAAAGTCACCAAAAAGCACCACAAACATCTCAACAACCCATTCCCATCTTCCCCAAATCGCATCCCTTTCCGTAAAGGTTCAATCTTTACCACTCCCGCGACACACCCATCTCGCCGGCTCTACCCAATCGGCACTCACTTCCAAGCAATCTGGTCCAGATGCGAAAATGGCGGAATTGGGCAGCTCTCAATTTATCATCTTCTGCAACCCCAGGACCCCATCTGGTCCACCGTTCCTGGCCATGCCTTTGTCTCTGCTGGGCATGCTCAAACCGAGGTGGACGAGAGTAGAGGCTCGTTTGCAGTGCATGATCGAGATGTTCAGTTTATATGTGATCATCAGAGTGTCGATGAGATAAGAGTGATTGATGATGAACCTGGGTGGTTGGAATTAGGGCACCAGTTTGATTTGGGTGGAGTGATTTTTCCTGTGTTGGTGATTTCAGGTTTTGTGTTCAGTTCACAGAAGAGGAAATTAGGCGAAGCGGGGCTGGATAAAGATTTGAGCTTTGTGGAAAGGCATTCAGCTTCGGTGAGGTATTGGTTTGTGCTTGATCAGAAGAGCAGCAGCCAAGTCGGGTTTCATGTGAAGTTTGACAAACCAGATGTTCAAATTGGAAGAATGCCGAGCTTAAGCAGGTATAACAGATGCTGGGGTTTAACTTGCAGGTTGAGGATGGGGCGGATTTGGGAGAAGAGGTGGACAGGTTCATGTTTTCCTTTCTGGAGAAATAGAGGATTTCTTGCAGCACCGTCCGAAGAGGGTGATGGGATTGAAAATTATAGAGAAATCAACAGGATTTGGCTCACATATTCAAGCCAAGACAATGAACGATTTTATGGATTCGGGGAGCAGTTTTCTCATATGGATTTGAAAGGTAAAAGGGTACCGATATTCGTCCAGGAGCAAGGGATTGGACGAGGAGATCAACCTATCACCTTTGCGGCCAATCTAGTTAGTTACAGGTGCGTAAAGGGTGAAGGTTGCCTCTTTTATAATCAAAACTGCGGTACACGTTTCAAAATCTGGATTATAAATTTGCTCTATTATATAGAAGTGTAGAAAGTCAGGTATCGATGGATTGTTGAATTCAGTAACATTTATTTGTTTTCCGGTGTCTAATATGCTATTGACGCGAATCAAAGGGCTGGAGGCGATTCAGGCACAACTTATGCTCCTTCACCGTTCTATATGACGTCTAAGATGAAGTCTCTCTATCTCGAAGGTTACAATTATTCTGTATTTGACTTGAGAAGAAAAGATCGAGTTCAGATTCAGGTACCGACCAACATAAACAATATATGTACATTTAACGTCAATTTCTTGGAGTCTCGAGTACTATTGAAAGATAATATTTTGTCCGATCTCTAATGCTCTTTTAGTTCTGAAGTTCGCTGCATTGCCGCTCACAAATTGCTGTGATGGGTAAGTTTGCAGATGCATGGTGATTCGATTCAGGGGAGGATATTATATGGAAGCTCTCCTACTGAGCTCATCGAAACTTTCACTGGGTCCATTGGAAGACCTCCCGTGCTTCCCGAGTGGATTATATCGGGTGCTGTGGTGGGGATGCAAGGTGGGACAGATAGCGTCCGGCTGGTATGGGACAAGTTAAAGAGTTATGATGTTCCCATTTGTGCATTTTGGCTACAGGTAAGCGAAACGATGTATAAATTCTTACTGGCTTTACTTAGCGGCTTACTTACAGATATGCGTATATAGGATTGGGTCGGTCGGAGAGAGACGGTAATTGGATCACAATTATGGTGGAACTGGGAGGTGGATACTGAAAGATATCGGGGATGGCCAGAGCTAATCAAGGACCTCAACAATGGGAATATCAAAGTTATGACCTACTGCAACCCTTGCTTAGCTCCGGTAACGCGAACTTTAATATATCTGAAACCTTTGCGTAGAGCTTCGTTTGGAGTTCGGACTGAAATTGGAATAGTCTTCTTTCTCAAACAGGCTGATGCTAAGCCAAATGTAAGAAGGAACTTGTTTGAAGAAGCGAAGGAGCTCGACATATTGGTGAAAAACAAGAAAGGGGTACCTTACATGGTGCCAAATACGGCGTTTGACGTTGGAATGCTGGATTTAACCCACCCGAATACTAAAAGATGGTTCAAGCAGATCTTGGCTGAAATGGTGGATGTTGGAGTGAGGGGATGGATGGCTGATTTTGGCGAAGGCTTGCCAGTAGACGCCTCTCTTTATTCTGGTGCAACTTCCGGTTCATTACTGTTGTTAAAAATTAAAATACATGGCATATTTTTCGTTCAAAAATTAATTTATCTTCTCCTTATTACTCTTCTAGGAGAAGATCCGATACTGGCTCACAACAGATATCCAGAACTATGGGCTCAAATCAACCGTGAGTTTGCGGAGGAATGGAAAATCACTCGCAAAGCTTCTGAGAACCACGATTTGGTTTTCTTCATGAGGGCAGGCTTCAGGAATAGTCCGAAATGGGGCCTGCTATTTTGGGAAGGCGACCAAATGGTAAGCTGGCAGGCTCACGACGGTATAAAAAGTGCTGTTATCGGTCTGCTGAGCAGCGGAATCTCTGGCTATGCTTTCAACCATAGTGACATCGGCGGGTACTGTGCAGTAAATTTGCCTATTATCAACTACAAACGAAGCGAAGAGCTTCTTTTGCGATGGATGGAGCTTAGCGCTTTCACTGTTGTTTTCAGAACTCATGAAGTAAGTTGAGTTTAAATTTCCGCTACTACATTTCTTTTTTACCTGGAATGTAATATTGGCAGTTTTGCAACAGGGCAACAAACCATCCTGCAACAGCCAATTCTACTCGAATCACAGGACATTATCGCATTTTTCAAGGTTTTCGAAGGTGTATCAGGCCTGGAAGTTCTACAGAATGCAACTAGTCAAGGTACAAATTTCCCAATCGCAAAATACTTAAAAACTCCTCCAAGATTTCTGAATTCCCTCGTTGTAAATTTGCCGAAAGATTAAATTTTTTGCTCATCCAGGAAGCCTCTGAGAGCGGCCTGCCAGTTTGCCGTCACTTATTCCTCCACTACCCCGACGACGAGCGAGCTCAAAGCCTAACCTACCAGCAATTCCTGGTCGGGACAGAGATCCTCGTTGCCCCTGTCCTCGACAAAGGGAAGAAGAGTGTAAAGGTGTATTTCCCAGTGGGAGAAACTTGCGCTTGGGTGCATATATGGACAGGACAACTCTACTCGCAACCAGGACTCGATGCTCTGGTGGATGCTCCTCTTGGCCGTCCTGCCGTGTTTGTCAAGGCGGACTCCACCATCGGCCGGACATTCCTAGACAACCTTAAAGATCTGAATGTCTTGCATGACAAAGCTCATCTCAATGTTTTCTGCAGTTAACCTGGACAGGTTTCACATTTGTCGTCGAAACGACGACGTCACGTTTAAGGAAAGTTTGAAAAGGTTTCAGGGGTATAACGGAGATATATGAAATATTGCAACGGTCAAATTTGAAGCGAGGAGCCTTTAAACGCTCCGCACTCCTGATCTTCTCATCTTCATTTTGAATTTGAATTTTTTTGTGCATTCTTTACTCCATTGATTTGAAGCTTTCTAGTTTCTGTGCAAGTTGAGAGCTTCTCCGCAACCATGAAATCCAACGGCGTTGTAGAATCTTCCGAAGCTAGATTTCTTGGAGCAATCTCGACCTCCTCGATCCGGAACCTGCTGCAGAGATCGGTGGTGAATGCAGCTAAGCAGAAGCAGCAGAAGAAGAAGAAGCAGAGTTCAAACCCTAGATCTGACGGAGAGAACGTTCCGCCTCCGGATCCGAATATATATGCCGATTACGCTGTTGGAAGCCCTAAGAAAGGAGCGGTTATGAAGGTTGAGAATCCGGCGAGAGATGTTGTGGAGTCGGAAGTGGGGGATCGCGAACCGATGAAATCAGATCCGGCTGTGAAGGTACTGTGGTGCTGCTTTTGGATCTGAATTGTTGGTTTTGGATTTGATTGTGATGTGTTTTTGTTTGTTGGGTTGATAGGTTATGGTGAGGATTAGACCTAATAATGTTCACGAGAAGGAAGGTGGGAGGATGGTCAAGAAGCTAGCGAAGGATGAATTGTGTGTGGGGGATCGTAGCTTTGGTTTTGATTCTGTGTTTGATTCGAGATCAAATCAGGTACGTGCTTAATTTGGTTTTGACTTGATTGTATAAGTGCTCCATTAGTTGAATTTATGCAAGTGGTTTCATTCTTAGAAAAGCTAGATGTGGAGAATAGAAGTAGAAGTAGACAAGCCCAATGTTTGAAGTTGAGGTTTTTTTGATGAATTAACTGTTGTTGGAATGTAATCAGAAACATAATTTGTTAGCTAAGAAATGGTTAATTGTTGCTTGCTGTAATAAGCTGTTCTTGGATTTATGACAGGAAGAAATTTTCCAGTCAGTGGGTGTTCCTGCGGTACAAAATGCATTGGATGGATATAATACTTCGATTTTGTCATATGGGCAGGTATGATTGTAATGTAAACTAGGTTTATTTTACCTGTGGTAATGATTTTTTGGTTTTTTGACATGGCTGTTACCTGTGTCATAGACTGGAACTGGCAAGACTTATACAATGTGGGGTCCTCCAAGTGCCATGGTGCAGGATCCGTCTCCTGATAGCCACCAAGGCATTGTTCCACGCATCTTTCAAATGCTTTTCTCGAAGATACAGAAGGTACATTATTATGCCAGTGAGCTGTTATATTGTGGGACTAGCACAATGTTTGATTATTGTTGCAAATACTTGTTTGATTATTGCAAAGGTCCAAGAGCACTCGGAGGATAAACTGATGAATTATCAGTGCCGTTGTTCTTTTCTTGAGGTATGCCTCCCGTGGCCTCTTGTGGTAGCTGCATGATTTCCGCTTTTTACAGTGGATATGTAAAAAAAAATTTCCTGATGCAGATTTACAATGAACAAATTGGGGATTTACTCGATCCAACTCAAAGAAACTTACAGGTTAGAACCTCTGCCCCATAATCTCTTTGGGTAAACAATTTAAATTTAGAGCTCATCAGCAGCATGTTTTTCTTTACATCTTTAGATAAGAGATGATACCAAGAATGGGATTTATGTGGAGAATTTATCAGAAGAGTATGTGACTAGCTATGAGGATGTGACCCAGATTTTGATCAAGGTATGGTACTTGCAAACTTTTAAAATCTTTTTTCTATCTTCTTTTTTCCCAGTGTATAATAATTCATTTAAAATTTATGCAGGGTCTCTCTAGTAGAAGAGTGGGAGCGACAAGCCTCAACTCAAAGAGCTCAAGATCACATATTGTGTTTACCTTCATTGTCGAGTCTTGGTGCAAGGTATCCATCATGTTTGACCCTCTTAAAATCTTACTTCATGAATAGCTTAATGGAAGTCTCCAATTCCAATTACTTCCATGTTTATGAGGTGCCCCATTTTTTATTTGGGTTTGCCTATTATGTAGGGAACCTCATCAAACTGTTTTAGTAGCTCAAAGACAAGCAGGATCACCCTTGTCGACCTTGCTGCACTTGACAACAACAAGTCAGATGATGTCACCAGACAATGTGTCAGGGAAGGCAAAGCAGTAAAAAAGTCGCTGTCTCAGCTAGGGTATGAAGTTGAAAATCTATCTGGATAAGAGAGCTTAACTAACACTTACTTTTATATCTAGTTTTCTTTCCAATAGATAGTTTAGAGTACTGTTTACTAAAATGGTTTCCATATTTCAAGGTTTAGCCTTCTATGTTGTCTGTACTTGTTAGTATTGTTATTAGGTACCTTTAGTCGCACTTGTTTCATATCATTCGTGCTTTGGCACATCTTTATTTTGTTCAGGTACTTGGTGAATATTCTTGCTAAAGGAGTTCAGTCCAGGAAATCTGAAGACATTCCTTATGAAGGATCTTGTTTGACTCAATTACTTCGTGAACCACTTGGTGGCAATGCAAAACTAAGCATCATTTGCACCATCTCACAAGATTACAAGTAATAATCCTGATCTTTGACCTTCTCATATATAGCTTAGCAATACTGAAGAAATTAATACTACTGCCTTAGATGTTGTGTCCATCCCTTGTAAGAAATTCTAATCCTGATCTTTGACCTTCTCATATATAGCTTAACAATACTGAAGAAATTAATATTACTGCCTTAGATGTTGTGTCCATCCCTTGTAAGAAATTCTCTGTCTCTATTGTGCTGCTTGTTGAAGTAATAATTATGTTGGGATTGTGAATAGTTTGGATTTTATTTTCATCTTCTTAAACCCCTTTTCTCTTCCTGAATGCAGGAGCATTAGTGAAACTTTAAGCACCCTCAGGTTTGGCCAACGAGCAAAATTAATTCGAAATGACCCGGTAATAAATGAAATAACAGAGGATGATGTGAATGATCTCAGTGATCAGATTCGTCAGTTGAAGGTATCAAGCTATTCTTGTGTGTAGCTTTAACCACTGGTTTAACATGCCGACTGACATTAGTTCATCGACTTTTTGTGGCAGGAGGAGCTTATTAGAGCTAAGTCTACTAATGGTATATCCAGCAGTAACTTTGGGTCTTTTGGAGGCCATAGTGTGCGAGATAGCTTGAACCAATTACGATTAAGCCTTAATCGTTCCTTGTTGCTGCCTCGCATGGATGCTGACCATGAGGAAGAATTGAATATTGATGAGAATGATGTGAAGGAACTGGGCATGCAGCTAGATAAGTTGCAGAGTTCAACCGATGACACCTCAGAGTACTTCGACTGCAGAAGGCACTGCCATTCCCTCTCCGAACAGATAAGTTGCGAGGCAGATTTTACCCATGATTTTGAAAGTTGTGCGGAAGAGAGTGAGACTGAGGAGGTGGAGATGAAAAATCCTCAGTCAAAGGATCTGTCAGTAGCCATGACTGCTGCTGACACCTCAAGGAGTGCAAGTTCTGCATTCCTGAGTAGCTTATCAATTTGTTCCAGGTCCTCAGTCCTGCAAGACCCTCCGCTATCAGAGTCACCAAGAATTAGGAATGTGCAACGGAAAAGCTTCTCAGCCAGTTCTTCAAACTTTTTAAAAAGTGATGCGACTGAGAGTATAAAGATAAAACAAGGTGTCTTGGGACGATCACTTAATCCAAGTGATCATATTAGATCTTCTTTGCAATCAAGCAAAATATTGGCCGGACCTACAGAGACCTTGGCTGCTAGCCTTCACAGAGGATTACAGATTATTGATTCCCACCAGCAGAACTCAACTTCAGAAAGCTCGACTGTTTCATTTTCCTTTGGCCACTTAGCACTGAAATCTTGTGCAGCCCATGATGAGGTCACTTCTTCACAAGAAAAGAGATCTCCTGAGAAATTTACTTCTTACCTTTGCATGTCTTGCCGGAAAATTGCTCATAGTAACCCCAACGAAGCTGACAATGGCCGGAACATCATCGCTATTAATGAGGAACAAGAGGTAAGTGTAGAGTTTATCAAGTTTCTCAAATCTATAGTAGTTTTTATGCTGTACTAAATTATCTTTTGATTCTTTTATCAGGCTGAAAGAGACAATGCTGCAGTTTATAAGAGGAGAGAGGAACTAGAGATTGTTTGCAAGGAACAAACAGCTCAGATAGAAAAGCTGAATCACCTGGTGATTATCCTTGTCAAATGGCTAATTCAGAGACTGCTGCCAAATTCTAGTTATGCTCATGACCTGTCTTTCCATTGCAGGTTGAGCAATACAAGCACAATAATGAGAGCGGGCTTGCCCCAAAGAACGAAATCGTGCTATTGAGTGAAGTCAGTAACAGTTCATCTAGTACCGATATTAACCAGGCAAGTGTTTTGGTATATTTTTCACCTGAGTGCATCTCATTAACATCACAAAATGAATCCTCATAACCCAAACTGACTATTGCAACAGGACATCCCCAGAGAGAAGTGTGAAATTCAAGAAGCGCAGGAAATCTTTGATTGCGAGGAAGGGAATGAAAAGGAGGAACTTAAAAAGGAAATTGAAAGTTTAAAGAGCAAGCTGAAGTCCTACACTGAGGCAGGCCCACGTATGTCTACTGACAAACTTCGAGCCAGTTTGCTGTCTCGATCAATCCATCTAAGAAAAAGTAACATGGGTTCTCCTCAAGATAACAACAATGAAGATCTGGAAAAAGAAAGGCAGAAATGGTTGGAGACGGAGAGCGAGTGGATTTTACTGACTGATGAGCTGAGAGTGGACATTGAATCTTATCGCAGACGTGCTGAGAAAGCTGAGATGGAGTTGAAACTGGAGAAGAAGTGTAGTGAAGAGCTAAATGAAGTCATTCAAAGAGCTGTTCTTGGGCATGGTAGAATGGTTGAGCACTATGCAGAATTACAAGAAAAACACATGGAACTGGTAGAAAAGCACAAGAGGATCATGGTAGGGGTAGCAGATATACAGAGAGCAGCTGCCAAGGCAGGCAAAAAGGGTCATGGGTCCCGTGCGGCTAAATATCTTGCTGCAGAACTCTCATCCCAGAGAGCTGAGAGAGAAAAGGAGAGGGAGTTTTTGAAGAAGGAGAACAGGAGCCTCAAAATACAATTGAGAGACACAGCAGAAGCTCTTCACGCTGCTGGTGAAGTTCTTGTTAGGTTGAGAGAAGCAGAACAGGCTGCTTCAGCTTCCGAGGTACCTTTCCTTACCACAACTGTCTATCTCATCTTCATCATCATATATACGGCAGCATTTTGACTTGTGTAAATCTGTGAAGGAAAATTACAAGGAAGTGCTGCAAGAAAACGAGAAACTAAAGAAACAACTGGAGAAAGTCAAGATGAAACACAAGATGGAGATGATCACAATGAAACAATATCTGGCCGAAAGCCGCCTGCCCCAGTCAGCATTGCGTCCGCTATATCAGGAAGACACTCACCCAACCCTCTCCCATCAAAGGAACATTCCGGAAGATGATGATCAAAGCTGGAGGTCCGAATTCGGCCCCATATATCAGGATCACCATTACTAGCTCAAATTCAAACCTTTCCTTTCTGCAACACCCCTCTTGTTGCTCTCTTCCCCATGAGACCATCACAAGCTTGTTGATTGATTACGTTGCTCACAATTGTTTGAATTTGTCACCAAGATTGGTGATTTTGCACAAAACGCTGTCGTTTCATTCACAGGATGCTTTCCTTCATAGCTTCGTTCATAATTCAGAATTCAAAAATCTGTCTCAAACGTCCATCTCAACCTTCGACGCTTGGCGTCTCTCGCTCCACTCTGAAACCTAAAAATCAAATCCTTCTCACTCGTCATCGATTTCCGCAACCATGCCGTCCTCATCGTCCTCGTCTGGATTGTTCTTCCCGGACCCACCACCCGAGTCCGACGCATGTCTTCTAGGGTTTCTGGTAGCCAACATCGTCGGCATCCAATACTACAGCAGCAAAATCAAAGGCCGTGAAATGGTTGCTTTGGTCCGCGAACCCCGAAATCCGTACGACTCGAACGCTATAGCCGTTACGGACATCAGGATGACCAAGGTGGGCCACATCGAGAGGTCAGTCGCTGCGGTGCTGTCCCCGCTATTGGACCGGAATCTGATCTTGGTGCAGGGTATTGTGCCCAATTTTGGGTCGAAGAAGGGCGGAGCTAGGTTTAAGGTTCCGTGTCAAGTTCACGTCTTTACTAGGGTTGAGTCGTTGGAGAGTGTTAATGAGGAGATTGCGGTAAGAGGGTTGCAGCTTATATCGCATAGTGATGTGAGGTTTGAGATGTCGGAGGCGGTTGCTGTGAAGGAGAAGTGTGAGGAAAATGGGGCGAAGGATGTGAATGAGGTTTTTAAACTGGCTGATGAGGGTGTAAGTAAGAAAGATGCGTCGGAGGCAATGGAGCCGCCTAAGGAGGTTATAAAGTCTGAGCTTTTTCAGCATCAGAAGGAGGGGTTGGGTTGGCTGGTTGGGAGGGAGAATAGTGTGGATATGCCTCCTTTTTGGGAAGAATCTGATGGAAGTTATAGGAACCAGTTGACTGGTTGGAAGACAAATGTTAGACCGGAGCCGTTGAGAGGTGGGATATTGGCTGATGATATGGGGATGGGTAAGACTCTGACACTTTTGTCTTTAATTGCTTACGATAAATGTTTAATGGATGATGGAGATTTTAAAGTTTGTCAAGAAGATGAAGAAGTGGTTATGGATGTAGTTGGTCGTAAGGGTAAGAGATCTAGAAGTAGCCAGCGGAACATAAACCCTAAAAAAAAATTGAAGCGCTATTCTACTGTTGGTGACATTTTTGAAAATGAAGAAGTCTTAGAGGTGAATGATAAAAATACTGTTTCTCTGGCTTGTAAGACGACATTAGTAGTTTGCCCTCCTTCCGTTTTGTCGACATGGGTAACACAACTGGAAGAGCACACTGTAGCTGGGACCTTGAAAATTTATATGTACTATGGAGAGAGGACGGCTGACCCCGAGGTGCTTGGACACTATGATGTTGTCTTAACTACTTATAGTACTCTATCTGCTGAAGAACGACAAAACGACTCGCCTTTGAAATGTTTGGAGTGGAGACGAATTATTTTGGATGAGGCTCATGTAATTAAGAATCCTAAATCTCATACTAGCAGAGCTGTTTCTAGTTTGAAGGCTAAGCGGAGGTGGGCCGTTACTGGAACTCCAATACAGAATGGAACCTGTGACTTATTTTCTCTTATGGCCTTTCTACATTTTGAGCCATTTGCTACAAGGAGTTACTGGCAGGACTTGGTGAATCGTCCCTTGTTGCAGGGCTCTGAAGAAGGGCTTCTGCGTCTGCAGGTTGAATATATGTGCTAACTAATGCTGATTCCCTTTTCATTTGTAGGTAACTATATATACACTAAGAAGACCTGTTTTAGCATAACATACATGCCACTCCACTAAACAATAATGGTTGTTGAATAGGATGTTCAAAATGTTTTGTTCTTTTTTCAGCATGTGTCTGCTCCCATTTACGCAGGAATGCAAGCTATGTGATTAGATTGACCTCTGAATTTTTTTCATATATGCACATATGTATGATGTTATATAATAGTTTTTTTTTGTTTCAGGTATTAATGGCTATCATTTCACTGCGAAGAACAAAAGATAAAACTTTGACGGATTTGCCTGCAAAATCGGTGGAGACTTGTTTCGTGGAGCTTTCTTCTGAAGAACGTGAACTTTATGATCATATGGAGGGTGAGGCGAAGAATTTCTTTAAAAAATATATTAGTAATGGCAATGTCGTGGGCCAATATACAACAATGCTCAGTATCATTCTGCGACTTAGGCAAATATGTGTCAACATAGCGCTGTGCCCTCCAGATCTGAGGTCAATAGTGTCGGATGGTGTTCAAGGTAAACTATTTTGCCACTTTTGATATGTCTAGTATCTATCTGGTATTGAATTTCAAGGTCAGGTCTATTTAATGTTGCATATCAATCTTGTTTTTTATTGATGCTTTACTGTTATTTAAAGGATCACGACTACCAGCTGAGAAATTATAATATTCAGAACATAATCCACCACAATATCATATAGTTAGATCAGCCGTAGCAATCTTGAAGGTTTTCTCAATTTTGTTCCCCTTATCTGAACTGAAATGAGTTACTGTAATTATTATTGCTGTATGGTTTCCCCATATAAATTTATAATAAGGTTGAATTCTTCTTCTGATGAATATGCATTCAAATTGGCAGATGTATGTGATAACCCGGAACTGCTTCAGAAGTTAGTGTCATTGCTGCAAGATGGTGAAGATTTTGACTGCCCTATTTGCATATCTCCACCCGATGCTGTTGTTATTACATGTTGTGCTCACATCTTTTGCCGGGCTTGTATCCTTAAAGTCCTGAAACGAGATAACCCTAGTTGTCCTCTCTGCCGGCGCTCCCTTTCTCAGGCTGACCTGTTCTCTGCCCCTCAGGACACATTAAATTCCGAAAATGCCATATCATCTACTAGCCAAACATTATCTTCTAAAGTGTCTATTCTCGTGAGACTTCTTTTAGCTTCGAAGGATGAAAACCCAACTGGAAAATCAGTCGTATTTTCACAATTCCAAAAGTTGTTGGTAGTATTAGAAGAGCCACTGAAAGAAGCAGGTTTCAAGACTCTGCGGCTAGATGGGTCAATGAATGCCAATAAGAGATCTCAGGTCATCAAAGAATTTGGAGGACCAGATGGTGCAACTATTCTACTTGCCAGTCTTAAGGCATCTGGTACCGGTATAAACCTCACAGCTGCCTCCACTGTTTATTTACTGGAGCCATGGTGGAATCCAGCCGTGGAAAAACAAGCTATGGACAGGGTCCACCGAATTGGGCAGAAACATGATGTTAAGATCATCAGACTTATTGCTCGTAATAGCATTGAAGAGAGGGTTCTTGAACTACAAGAGAAAAAGAAGAAGTTTGCTAATGAAGCTTTCAAAAAAAGAGTATCCAAGGACAAGAGGGAGGTGAACATTGATGACTTGAGGACTCTCATACCTCTGTGACACTACAACTTTCATGAATGCTCAATTTCTACTCTGCCGGCCTCTTTTTGTTCTTACAAGGGCACTTAGTATCTAACAGGTACTTTCCTTTCCTTTCCATCAGTTCTCACATTCTGTGTTTGAAGCTTTTGATGGAGTTTGCAACGCATGATTCGCATGTAGCTGGGACTATTGGACAATGTTATTGCGGCTTTTTTATTATATGCAAAAGCTTTTCTTCTAACCAGCTTCTTGTATAAGAAAATAGTATGCAAGGGGACAATCTAAAAAACATTTACATGTTGAAAACCATTGATTTTTTTTTTTTTAAAGAATCATTGCACTCATGGGCATACCTTAAAACACTGCTGCCTCCAGGTTGTAGTAAAGAAGAATCAAACTGATTGTTATTCATCAAGGCACACACCACGCAACATTACATAAATGCACACCACTCCCATTCTCAAGCCTGATAAAAGATGCTAGGTCTTTGGGTAAAGCTTAAAGCTTCAGTCAGTTGTTTTTTGTCTATACTCGATCATCTGGTCCAGCAAGCATTATCTGTCAAATGAGTTGTCAATGCTACGAATAAGTAACTTTTTATTAATTTTACTGCTCATGTGTGTTTGAATTGTTCTTACATTGCAGTCCAGCGCGTATCTCCTTGCTAGAATGATTGCAGCGTTCCTTTCTCGCTCTGACTCAAATGCTAGTACAAACGAGTGACCCTTCCTTGCTTGCCAGAATAATGCCTTGGAGGCTGCATTTCCACCACCTCTAACTCCGCATAGCTATTGGTAAGACAGACACGATCAGCGTGTGACAGATGCGCTGTAAGAAGCGAGGATTAAAGATTACCGCTGTTACCTGCATTGAGGAAGAATATGATTCTCTGGCCTTTGTTATCCATCCTTTGGTGAGTTTCATCTTTGTTTTTCCTATATGAATCACGTGAACGGAATTTGAATGATGATCTTGTCCGTTTATCTGAGACACTACTACCTGCAAACATATGTTCATTCACTTTTTAGACGCATGATTAGGAAAACTGTTTCAGAAAATGATCACATGGAAAACTTGGAGTAATGTCTTACATTGAAATCAGAAGTAGATTTTCGCAGCAGAGTTTCCACGTAATTATCCAGTCCCACCGCTGTAGACCATAAATCAGCTTAGTTTTTGCAGTTGTGGAAGTTAATAATTTGAAACTATCAGCAGATAAATTAGGGTTGCCCAAAAACAAAAACCTGCACTGGAAAAAAAAAAAGGGGTACGAACCGGGTTCGATTAGATCAGCTGTGGTCACAGTGACTTTCCTACCATTTGAATTAACTTCAGCCTGTAACATTTTTCCAACGTCTAAAGGTTCCGGAGCATAAATAAGCTTGTTTGCACCTGGTAAATTTTGAAATGTGAGAAATCCAACTGCTAAACATAAACCAGGAAGTTGGATTCTAACATTCATGGCTTAATGGATGACTGTAAAAAAACCCGACAAAAGATTTCTTCTCTATCTAGCAAATTTTTTATTTATGGACAGCACCAGCTAACTGGGAAACTAAACTGATTCAAGTACCTGAAATCAGTTCCCGTTTGCTTCCATCTAACGAGACGCGATACCACTGAACTGTTGATTTTGAAAGATCCGGAGATTTATCTGAGCATGGTTGTATTTGCAGCTGCGAGCCTAAATTTTCTGATCCCTCCAGCTCAAATAAACTGAATCTCTTTTCTTCGGCTCTTTTGCTTATTGCTAGCTGGACGAGAGAAAGTAATCAGAACATGAAAGCCATTTTCTGAACTGTCTACCATTTCTCTGCCTGACAGCTTAATAACGAGTATGTATGTTTCAGTACTAACCTCTTTCTGAAGCTTAACTGAAAATATAGACTTTTGACGAATCTGAATCCGAAGTTCACGAAGCTCGTGCTCCATATCCATTACCTTGAAAAACAGTCAGGATCACAAAGTCAAAGGTAAATGGCTGGTGCATCATCTGAACCACGATGAAGTTGCTATGTGTCGGCAATTTGTTTCGAGTAACTAAAGGATGACTAAAATTGAGAAGGATCATTCTAAGTCACCTTGGTAGGCTGATGCATCATTCTAATCCTTCTGCCCTCTTGGACTTCTTCCAGTAGTTTCTTTGTATCCTGAACCAAGATATGTCCGCATTTAGCCATTGTTTACATTACCATACGCAAACAGCACAAGGGATAAAAAAAATTAGAACAGCTGGTCAATATCTGCTAGAAACCTGTTTTCCCGATTTCTGAGAATTTCTTTCTTCTTCTGCAAGAGCCTCCCAGAATCTCTGAACAACAGCTCTAGCACTTTCGATCTCAGCACAAGCAAATGACTGATCTTGTTTCATGAGTCTTTTTGCATCCTCTGAAGCCTAGAAAATAATGCAACGCACGGTGTAAGGAGATAGCAAGACAGCGCCAATCCTCCAACAAGATTTATTATTAACTACACCAGAAATCAGGCTTCATAAAAACATGCTTCGTAGAGAATTGATCCTAGTGACGGTATCTTAAGATAAGACCCCGAACTTGCATCGATAGACACAATTCTTTCAGTTCAGTCACATTACGAACAGTTAATTATTACAAGATTAATAATCTATTGACAAGTCACAGTGAATGACCTGTTTCAGGAAGTTTGTTAATTTCTTCACTTCAAACTTCTCCTGAATTAGTTCGCCTTCTCTTTGAGTTAGCTGAACTGCTAGAGCTTCTACCTGTGGATGGTGTTGACAAAGTTAAACTTTTTTCTTCATATCTTCTGAGCTAATGAGGTTTTAAAAGCACACATTACGACAAAATCCCAAAATGGACTATAGTGCAGAACTTCTATACTGACCATTGATATAGCCTTTTGCACATCTTCCTTGTTCCGACCCGATAGACGACCTTTCAAGGATTCCAAGGCATCTCTAACCTTTTTCAGCAGAACATGTCCCTCCAAAGAAGGCACCTCCTTCAGTTTGGCCTGCCAATCAGAAAGAAGAGTTACGGGGGAAGTAAAACTACCTTCTCAATGAAACTTGATATGTTATTCTGTCGGATGAATGTAGGCTTGAGTTCTTGCACTGCAAATTACATAAGAAGTTGTGCTGTTCTTCACAAAGCTAAATATGGGAATAAAAGTTGAAGGTCAGAAACCTCATCAGCTAATTTGGCAGCAGCAGCCACATTCTTGTCAAATTTGCTTGCAATGTCTCGAACTGAGAGCCGTTGATTTTGGTTCAATAATTTCTCGCTTTCATGCTCAACCACTTCCTTCAGCGACGGACCTGTGACCTTCAGTGTCAAATCATCGTATATCTGATTATCAGGTCCAATCCTGTACTTGGGGAAGCAGTCAGCGGCGAAATTCACATCAGCTGAAACGGGCAGTACCACTTCCATCTCCTCCATCTTCTCTGGACTTATTCTCGTCATTAATCTGATCTAATAAGAGAGACCAAAACTAACAAAATGATTAACAGTTCGAGTGGATTTAATCAGACATTGACAGCCAGCAGCTCAGCAGATACAAATACCCCGGCTGCTTCAGTTAGAATCATAAAGACGCTGAGCCTAAAAAATGCGCCATGTTTGATGAATTGCATCAGCAAGCTGAACATAAAATCGTACAGTGATCCCCAAATTCAACATCTTCCTTTCCTAGTACAGTATCCATCCATAAACATCAAGTGTCAACTACACAAGTCACTTTCGATAAATAGATAAAAATCCACAGCAACATTTCACCAATCAGGAGAAGATCTCACAATAGCTGTAACTCTCACATATTTCTTAAAATTTTCAAGCATAAGGCTACAACACCCCAACCCAACCCAGTTCTAAAAACCCTAAAGCTGAAACATTTTGCAATACCCATCACTTCAAATCCACCTCTCATTCAATGAAACCAATCTCCCAGCAACAAAATCATGTCAAAGTTAGAAACACATAGCTGAAATCGAAACAGGCAGGTGATTCTTACTGGCCAAATTCAAGACCACCACAATGCAATCAACCAGAGAAGGATGAAGATGGGAATAAAAAGAGGATACAAGAAGGTGAATTAGTTGAGCCAGAAAGAAAGAATCTTTGGAGAGTTGTTCGTTCGTTCTTCTTCTTCTTCTCTGCTTTTTGTAAAGTGAGAGAGAGAATGACAGATGAAAAAAAAAGGCCATTGAAGGGGAAGGAAGCAAGGACAGAGGACTGACTCTGACCGACCACACCAGACCAGGACCAATCAACAGCATCATTGCTCCCCGTTTTCTGCCAAAGCTGAAAAAATATCAACTAAAGTGAAACTCAACGTGCTCTGGCAATCTCAACTCTTGACGTGGCGATGTTAATCACAATTTCCTAATGTTATTTTTTATTTATCTTTTTTTAAATTGAATAATCCTTTAACTTTATGTTAGATTATTTTTAACTAGTGAAATTCTATCAAGATTATTTTGAATTCTTGTAATTATCATTTGAGTGTTATAATGATTCTTTTCAACTAACCTCATGATGATGTTTTGTGGCTAATTGTCCATTAGTTAGCCTTAATTATTGCTTTATTTTGATAAAAGAAAAAAAATGATCTAAAGAGCTCATTTATATCAAATGAGATTATGTAAAAATATGCTATTTAAATATTAATTTGTAAAATTGGCGCATATCAAATCAATCCGAAAATCTCTCTTATTAGGAAAATTAGGAAATATGATACCACAAATTATAAACAATTTAACTAAACTGTATAAACTCAATCAAATAAATAAAATAAAATGATTTAATATTATAAATTATAATTCACTTTAATTTTTTTTATATTAATGCATTCTCTGAACCGATTAAAATGCATTTGTTCAATTTGATATGGGATGAGTAAAATACTCGATGAGAAAATAATCAGCATCTTTTATTAAGCTTCTTTGCTTGCACAGAAAATAAAAAATGATTAATAATAATATTTAAGATTTATTTGTTAATCAATAGTTCAATCCAAATGCATGTGTGTATGGACATAATTATTATTGTGACTAGCAAGAACATATTGCCTATGGGGATCATCAATTTGGTATTAATACCTTAAAAACATGATGACATTTTATTCATCCCAAATTAATTTTTCTAGGAATTTGTGTTAGATTTAAAACATTGAATTTTTGGTATTAATTAATACCTTTACTTTTTATTGGATTTTTAGTAACATAAAAATTATTTGTCCCTCAAACTAAAAAACTTTTGATCACTCAATTTAAGAATCATACAAATTAAACAAAAGATAAGAAAATATAGGCAAAGTTAGGAGTGGGGGACATTTGATTCATTTCAACTATTTCAATTTCATTCGCCAAACAACATCAAAAATGGGGGAAAATATGTTCTGAAGGAATAGTTCCCATAAGAAGATTTGAAGAAGTCAATTTAGAACGTATAATAAAAACTAATAGGGGAGGGATTCACAACAATGTCCCGAATGTAGATCCACATAAAATTCAACGGGCGTTGCATTTATCGATTTTTGTATCATCTCTTTGTTGCTTGTATAAAACTGTATAATTTTCAATTGCATTGTTTTCAAAAATACGCTTCAGCAACAACATATAAGAGCACATATTACGAAACCCATAATTCGGCCTCTTTGAAAATCTCATGTTGAACATAACGAAGCAAATGTAGTTCAACCTTGAATCTGTGCTAAGCCATACAAGACATTAAATACCATAGAAGTAGGATGAACGGCAAGCTATAAGTTAAATCATTTTTCCGGAAACATTTTACAACAAAAATATAAAAATATGGTTATAAAAACGTTCTGATTATGCCTCTTGCCATGACACGTCATCTATTTTTTTCATGTCAGCGCCACATAAGCAAAATCATGATAAAATCAATATGAGAAACATCGATTTTAAGTAAAAATATTGTTTCTAACAACGCTTATTGAGACAGATTTCAATGGTGATGAGCTTTTTATCTAAAGTAAAGATTACCATTAATATCAACAACAAAAATTTCAAATTTGCCTTAGTTTGAGAAAGTTGTTTGTTCGTCCCAAAATAAGATTGCTAGAATATTTTCAAAAAGTGGGACGAACAAACAACTTTCTCAAACTAAGGCAAATTTGAAATTTTTACTCATATGAGACTGGAATCATAATATTTGTATCAAAATAAATTCAAATGTCATTTTGTTCTCCTTATTTTTTCCATATATATTTTGAGAATTTGTGATTATTTTTACAATACATCTTTAAAATCAAAAGAAATTAATTATCGATATAGCAATTATTAACTACCAATACATTGTCATGATATTTAAATGTTAATCTTGGAATCATTTGAATTTTTTTATCCCAAAATAATTTTCTAGGAACATATATTTGCTTACAAATATCAAATAAGTTGTATTAATACCCTTAATTCATTGGGAAACTGAATATTTAATTTTACTTGAATTTTTAAAATATAAACTAATTGACATTTCTTTTTCATTTACGAATATGGTTAACATATTTGTATTCATCTTCGTTCTTATTTGCTTCTTCGACATTCAGTTAAGTTTTGAAGAAAAAGGGTTGCCCAAACCGAAAGGGATAGTCAAAGCTAGTCATGTAATTTCTTTATTTATAATCCTAAATTTTCATATATTTTATTTTATACATTATATTTGTTTCACGTATTTAGTTGGATGACTGAATGAATTCGTGTTATCGATAACGTCCACATCTATCATTATCCTGTATTTGATCATCTTATACATGTTATTTGTTAGTAAAAATATTTCGTTAACTATTTCTTTTTATCAAGTCATTAGATGACGCCTCCACATATTATCAAAATTCAATCTAATAATTCTGAAGCACCTTTGTTACACCAGGAATGGCGTGAAGGCGGTGAATGTCATGAAAGAACATTCCCTATAAGAAGATTTATGGAAGTCAAATTAGAATATATAAAGAAAATTAACGGAGGAGCTATTCGCAAAAATATCTCGAATGCGTATGCACATGAGGTATTATTCATTGATCATATTTATCTCTTTATTGTTTATATTATATTCAGTACAATTTCCATGTTTTTTGATTGTGTTGTTTTCAAAAGTACGCTGCGGTAATAACAGATCCGGGCACATACTATGGAACCAGGTTCGCGACGAGTGTATGGAATCCACATGTTGAAAATAATGAAATAAGTATAGCTCAAACTTGGATTCAAGCTGGACAAGGCAACACAATAAATACCATAGAAGTTGGATGGATGGTGAGCTATAAACTAAATTATTGTTCTACTAATATTTTTTGAAATTACATGGTAAATGAACTGATAAGCTGAATATTAATTTGGCAGGTTTATCCAAAACTTTATGGAGACTCCAAAACCCATTTATTTATATTTGCGACGGTTAAAACTAATTTTGTCATATGATATTTAAATATTTACTCTAATTAACTTCATCCTCGTTGTCATATTATTGACTATAAAGTATTTTTGGTGTCCTGTATCAGAATGATGGATATAACACAATAAGCTACAACGAAAATTGCACTGGATTTCACCAACTTAGCGAGAGAATTAAACCTGGTGATGAGTTATCACTCATTTCACAATACGGATCTCAAAGTGAGGATATATGGCTTTCTGTATACAAGGTTTGTCGTACACAAGTTTTTAACATGCGATACTTGATAAAATAATGTGTCGCGTTTTGAGATAATACTTTCGTTGACATTAAAAACTCAGTTGTCAGAAAAATGGTGGTTCCAAGTAGGAGACGAGGTTGTAGGATATTGGCCCGCATCGATCTTCCCACTATTATCAAGTTCTGCGAATTCTATTACATGGGGCGGAGAAGTTGTGGATAAAAAGAACGACAATCATCATACAACGACCCAAATGGGAAGCGGACATTTTGCAAACGAGAAGTATTCAAAAGCTGCTTTATTCTATTATTTGGAAGTGCAAACAAAAGATGACGATGACTATGAGAGGCCGGGAGTCATTCATCCTTTGGTTTCCAATCATAATTGTTACAGTTTACTAAAAGCCGAGTATGATGAGAATTTTGGTGACCATTTCTTTTATGGAGGTCCTGGTTATTCAGAATCTTGTCTTTAGATGAAATACCAAATGTCAAATTGACGACTAGAAATCTATTGTTTTCATTAATTAAGTTTTGGAAAGAAAAAAAAAAATTTGTCACTCGTATTGATAATCAAAACTACACATGTAATATTCATATTGATAATCAGAACTAACATGTAATATCTTTATTGATAACCCTAAAATTTTCATATTTTTCCTATTATTACATATATATTTATTTCGGCAATATTGCATTTGATGACAAAATGACTTATCTTTATATTTGACATTCTATTTAAATGCACTCATGAAAAAGTAGTTGATCCGCTTACTTTATTCTCGGCCTACAACCCGAATGGGTGACAGTTCGATTCCCTTTAAAACCACGTATTTCCATCCGTACTTTATTTTTTGTTAATTTTTTCTTAATTTATTTGTTAAATATTGAAGCACCGGGTTGGATGTTGATTGGATAAGATTTGAAATATATTGTTCGGGTTGGTTAATTATGTGCAATTTGTTAAACATTGGCTCACCCCGAGTGTTATTAAATTTTCTCAGAATTGATGCAGTTTGTACAATGCATTTTTATTTTATTTTTTAGGATATTCATATTGTCGGTATATGTTTATGTGACACTGTATTTTTATCCTATTTATTATATTTATTTAATGTATTTTTTGACAAACTTCATTTGTCATTTATTTTTGTAGATCAAGTTGATGCACTTTCAAGCTTTGATAAGAAACTTTAACAAGCAGAAGAGATATTCGAAAAATGGGCTTTCTTTCATTATACATAATTTATGAACTTTACACTTCATCAAAGTGCATTATTTTATTGTAAGTGAAACGTAATAAAAAATGATTGTAGTATGACAACATATTAAAATTTAGATTCTCTTGTTGTTGGTTGATAGTAAATATTATAATTAATTAGATAAATTAATTTTGAGATGATTTGTAAGACGATGCCAACAATGACTGATATATGTGAAGTTTGGGAGTAAAGATTTTCACTCCATTTTTTTTTAAAATTTTAGTGGTTGGTGTGTGTACGAATGGGAGAGAGTGGTATGCTAGACTGTGATTTGATGCTTATTGAAATTTCAGATTGAACAATGCATACTTATATAGATGAATATATAATGTTCATTTCGATAAACACTAGAGTTAGCTTAAATGAAAGATGAACTTGATTACGTTTTTGAAACAAATTTATTTTAAAAGTATTTATATTTTTTATTTTCTCACCTTTTATTTGAAAGATATTTTTCGAATGATGAATTTTCTTTTTTAAGTCAAATTATTAAGATAATAAAAAAATATAATAATTTGCCAGAGAGTCAAAATTTTATAATCCCATTCCGAATCAAACCGGTCTAACCAAACCCTAAAATTATGGTTAACCGTGATTATTACTTGGTCACCGTCGTCTTCCCCAAACATTCTCAGAAACTTTGAACCTAACAAGCAAGCCCTAGAGAGAGAATCATGGCGAATGCTGGTGTGATCGATCCCTCTGCCCCTCCCGATTCCAATCGTCCAATTGACATGCCCGTCGATTTCATGATCCCCGAAACCGTAGATCCTCCGTCGTTCTTCGCTGATTTAGGTTTCGATGATGAAGATGGTGACTTCGAATTCAACTTCGATGATTTGTCGCTCCCTTCCGACACGGAACCTTTCGATGTTGGTGATTTTGATTTCCTCGCTGAACCGAAGGAGTCGGCTTTGGCCCCTGGCGATCGGATTGATTTCGGGATCGGTATGGTTTCGAATTCAGTGGTTTCTGTTGATCGTGCATGTGTTGATGTTTTTGATAACAATACGTTCGCGGAGTCTAATGAGTCTAACAATGTGAGCGATGTTAGTGTTCCCGATGAGAAATTGATGCAATCTAAGGGAACTTTTGGTAAAGGTGTAGATGATTCACCTTCTTGTGAAGGCAATGGGCCGGCATCTTCCCAGGGGTATGGAAGTAGTGGTGTTTTATGTGAAGCTGTGAATTGTTCCTCACCCGAGCAGGTGAGTAACTGTGACAGGGATGTGTCGAAGAATATTGTTGATTGTGAGATGGAAGGGGAGGTATTAGGGAAGCGTAGTTTGTCGAAAAGGAAGAAGGAATCTGGAGAAGGAAAGATTGAACCCAGAAGTAATAAGTTGAGGAGGTATAGTGAAAACGGTGATAAGTTTGTAAGTTCGGGAAACGAGGATGGTGAGAAAAGGAAAGCTAGGATGATGAGGAATAGGGAAAGTGCTCAGCTTTCTAGGCAGAGAAAGAAACAATATGTGGAAGAGCTTGAGGAGAAGATCCGGGCGATGCATTCTACTATTACTGACCTTAACTGTAGAATTTCATATGTTATGGCTGAAAATACAAGCTTACGGCACCAGTTAGGCGGCGGCGGTATGTATCCACCTCCACCAGGGATGTATCCGCATAATCATATGGCGCATGTGCCTTCTCCATGGATGCCTTACCCTCCTTATGCTATAAAACCTCAAGGTTCACAAGTTCCCTTGGTTCCTATTCCTAGACTGAAACCACGACAACCGAGCAAACCCAAGAGTAGTACCAAGAAGGTTGCAAGCATTAGTCTTTTGGGTCTTTTGTTCTTTATCCTTTTGTTTGGGGCGCTGGTTCCTTTGATGAACATCACGTATGAAGGTACAGGAGCTCATATCCGGAATCACCACAAAGATAGAATTTTAGCAATCAATGGTCATAGGGATGGCTCAGATTTGCTGATGACACCAGCATCCGATGAGAGGCTAAGTATTCAAGGTAATCACCGGTATCATGAAAAAGGTCACAGAGTTGAAAAAGAAGAAGCATTGTTTGATGAATCTCTAAGGCCTCTCAAGTCGGGGAATTCTTCCGAGCCCCTTTTGGTCTCTTTATATGTGCCCAGGAATGATAAGCTTCTCAAAATTGATGGGAATCTAATCATTCATTCTTTTCTGGCCAGCGAAAAAGCAATGGCATCTTATAGGACTGCAGAAAATATGAATGATGAGAAATTGGGCACTGCTCTAGTTTCACACTCGTTTCCTGGATTAACGTTTTCTGAAGCTAGGAGTAACAAAGATGAAAGGCAAAGAGCACTGGGATCTGGCACAATAAATACCTCCCCTAAACATGGCGATGCTACCTTAGGTGAAGGAAAGCTGCATCAGTGGTTTCAGGAAGGCCTTGCTGGTAAAAAAACCTTTCTTTTTCTCTTGAATCTGATTCTGTCTTTGGAGTTCAGGTGACTCATGCATGATAGGGAGATATACTTTAAGTTAATTGTCCAGCATGCTATATTTATAACCATTGGCAATACCCAAAGTAGTTCTCTTTATATGTGCTGTAGGGATATGTGTAGGGGTCAAGCTCTTTTCTGTGACATTTTTTTTATTATTAAAGAGGCATCAAGATAGCTGTTGTTTTTGTTTCATGACACCAACCCGGGTGCCAAACAGATCTGGTGCACCAAGTTAGGCTTTTGTATAGCTCTGATATTAGTCCTTTTCAGAAATCTCCTTGAGGCCGTTGTCCGACAATAATATGCCATTGATCTCATTTTTCATCAACCTCTGCCTCTTTTATGTTGCATCGGGCAATCTACATTTATGGATCCAAGTGATAGTGCCTTTAGGCGCAGTGCATGATTTTATGGTTATTGTTTTCATTTTTCTTAATAGGTTTACATGCCGTTAATGTCAAAAGCTTAATCAACTTAGGTGACTTTTCTACTTCAACTGCAAGTAGTGCTCAGGAATTAACTTAAAACATCCTCCGAAACTTCATATGCAACTGGATATTTTCACTCCTCTGTTAAAAGTGTCCCTATATAGTTTGGCACTACTTGCAGCAATTGTTTTTTGTTTACTATCCAAGCCATTTGGCTGTGTATCTTTCTTTGTTGTTGACTCAGTAGTTGATTTTACAGGACCAATGCTGAACTCTGGTATGTGCACGGAAGTTCTCCAATTTGATATATCGCCAATGGCAAATCCTGGAGCTATAGTTCCTGCTTCTTCGGGGACTAGCAGATCCGCAGACGCGCAATATAATACTACCCACATGAGGCAAATACGAAATAGAAGGGCTCTCAACAGCCTTTCGATTCCCAATGACACTGAAGGATACTTGGGAAAAGATTCACAGAGAAACTTATTCCGAAGAAACAAAACCCCATCATCCATGGTTATATCTGTGCTTGCAGATCCTAGAGAAGTTGGTGATTTGGAGAAGCTGATTGAACCCAAAACATTTTCTCGGATATTCGTGGTTGTTCTTTTGGACAGCGTCAAATATGTCACATACTCTTGTATGCTTCCGATAAGAGGATTGGGGTCTCAGATAGTGGATTCTTAGAAATGCCAAATGTCAGAGAACATATGCATATTTTATTGCCTGCTAGATGGATCAAATACAGAACATCATATACCAATGAGTATAGGAATTTTGGGATATACTTGATCACTCTAAAGTGAGACATGGATGGATGGATGGATGGTGCTATGTAAATTACAAATATATTTTTTGACATGCTATTTAAATGTTAACCATAAAAAATCAGTTGTCATTGTTTTCATCCCAAATTAATTTTTCTAGGAATATATATTCTATTAAGTAAGTGATTTTATAACTTAATTTTATGACAAATTTAATACTCAACTCAACTTAAATTTTAGTATAAAATCATTTGAAATTTTGTTTTACCCCTTCATCAACCAACATGACTAAACATTTGTATTCATGTTCATTCTACTATGCTTCTTAAACATTGAATTAATTTTGAAGAAAAAGAATTGCCCAAACTAAAGGGACGGTAAAAACTATACATGTAATTTCGTTATTACTAACCCTAAAATTTTCATATGTTTCAAATCATTACATGTTTTTTTATCCAATATTGTATTTGATGATAGAGGAATACCATGTTTCGATTGAGTTGACAATTATCACCAGTCTGCATCTGATCATTATCTTCTTAAAGATCATAAAATTCAGATAGTTATTTAATTTTTAATAAAAGTAAAATGATATATCGGGAGATTAGGTTCTCCTATCTTCTTTCGATCCATCCGTCACCTCCGACTCCGACTTGTGCATCCGTTGACGATTTAGTAGCTTGTTTTGTTCAACGCGGTAAGGTGAATTATCCTCAAACCGGTGCTGGAGAATTTTGGGAAACTCTTATGGTTCATTGTCGGTGAATTTTCTCCGACAAAGAGTTACTTCTTGATTTAATTCAGATTGTTCGTTGCTCGTATTTTACTTGTGGTATTTGTATGTGTTCTGTAATTGCTCTACGCAGCTAGTCGATTGTTGCGATTTTGGTAGTCCCTAATTTGTGTTCTTTCGAGGTAGTTGAGGGTCGTTGGCTTGTAAGTGGTTTGATTTTGTTTGTCTTTAACCGTATTTTATACCGATAGTTGATTGTGCAACTGTTTCGAATTCAATTTAGGGTGTTAGCTTTAATTTCCAGCACCACTGATCTTAGTTCGCATTCACATATTCATTTATTATGCATATTCGTTATATTCATCCAATTCACAAAAAAATGTTAACAATAAAAACAAGTCACACACAGACCTCTGTATTAAATGATGTCGTTTAATAGCTCAAAATGATTGCCATTATGCGATATCCTCTACTTCATTGTTTGCCGCCCTCTTTATAATTAAAGTTCACAAAATGCTAATTAAATAAGTAATCCAACTGAATCTTCCCAAAATCCAGCCCTAATTAATTAAGCAATCAAACTGAATTTCCCTGTTTATTTCCTAAATCCAGCCTTATTAATTTAGTGATTTCCTAAATCCAACCCTAATTAATTATGTTCACAAACCGACCTGGTATTTCCTAAATCCAAACCTAATTAATTAAGTTCAGAAACGGACCCGGTATTTCTAAATCCAACCCTAATTCCTAAACCTAAATTCCTTCCTAACTTCATTGTAAACACTCCTCACCCATCATCGTCTTAAACGCTTCTCCCTTCTCTTCACCTCGACTCTTAAATCACGCTTCTTCCTTCCTTCCATCCATCGTCATCTGTGCTGATTTTATCACCAACAAAATGCCAGCCAGCAGAGAAGAGAATGATTCATGGAGGCTTGTACAAGTGTTGGCTGAGGAGGCTTGGATTCATGGAGAAGCAATCTGCTGAAATCAAAGGAACAAACCGTAAGCCGATCCTTCCTTTTCTTTTTTCGATTCTTTCCTATTTCACAGTTCTTGGATTTTTTTGTTGTGGTTCAATGGATGGTTGTGTAGGAGAAGAAGAGTTCTTTGTTTGAATTTATTCTACTGTTTGGGTGCAGCAGTTTGTTTGATGGTGGGTACATGAGATGTTTCTTGGATTTTTTTCTGTGTGTTTTGAATTGTGTCTGTTAAATGTTGGTTTGTGTTTTGTATAGAATAATGAAATAACGACTATCGAAAATACGAATTTCAGTGGTAATGAGGGTTGAGATTCAATAGAGGGCAACTTTATATGGGTGGGTCAATTCTCAGTTGTTATGGTTTGCTGTGGTTGGGATTGGTTTGTTCAATCTTTAATGGAATAATAATACTCATGAGATTTAAGATTCAAAAGAGGCCAATTTATATGTGGCTGACAACTTTTAATTTTGTTTTTGAATGAGTCTACATGATTGCATGATACAATAGTTCACTTGATTTCATGTTTTCGATTTTTAAATTGTTGATGGATGGTTGCGAGTTCGCTGGCAAGTGGGATTTGTTCATTGATAATTTGAGAATGTGGAATTGGTCTTCATTATTGTGCAAGCCATTCACTTTAAATGTATTTTCATTCGGCAGGCAGCATTGGGGCAGCAATGCTCCTGCCAAATTGAAAAGCATTTAATATTTCGGTAACACATTCTCAATATATGCATTTTCATTTCGTAGTGCATTGGAACACCAATGTTCCTACGGCTTGAAAATGCTTTCAATTGGTCTGCGAGAGATTCCCACCTTATATAGTTGACTGCTGTCCTTCACAAATCATCATTTTTTATATTTTTTCCTTTGATATTTCACTCTTCTTATTCTTTCATTATTTGATTTTTAAATCGTTGATGGATGGTTGCGAGTTCGCTGGTAGGTGGGAATTTGTTCATTGATAATTTGAGAATGTGGAATTGGTCTTCAATATTGTGCAAGCCATTCACTTTAAATGTATTTTCATTCGGCAGGCAGCATTGGGGCAGCAATGCCCCTGCCAAATTGAAAAGCATTTAATATTTCGGCAACACATTCTCAATTTATGCATTTTCATTTCGTAGTGCATTGGAACACCAATGTTCCTACGACTTGAAAATGCTTTCAATTTGTCTGCGAGAGATTCCCACCTTATATAGTTGACTGCTGTCCTTCACAAATCATCATTTTTTATATTTTTTCCTTTGATATTTCACTCGTCTTATTCTTTCATTATTTGATTTTTAAATCGTTGATGGATGGTTGATTTTTAAATATGATCACCAAAACTCTCTTGGTACTCATTTATTAGTATACTATAGCAGTTACTTTTGGTGAGACCATGATAATGAATGGATGTCGGCCTTTCAAAGTCGGGGTCATCTTTTCTTATTTTCACTTGTAAATTATAGAATAAAGCCGCTTTTGAAAACTTCTCGCTTGCATAATGTCCGCTTCCCATTTGCGTCGTTGTGTGGTGATCGTCGTTCCTTGCATTCGTAATCTCTCCACCCCAACTCATAGAAGTTGCAAACTTTGATAAGTGTGTAAAGATATGTTCAGGCCAGTATCCTACAATCTCATTTCCTACTTGTAACATCCATTCTTTTGCAACCTGAGATGTTATTGTCATTAAAAATTTCCCTAACTAGTTAGATGTTAGCTCAAAGCACGATAGACTATCGTATTGATATTTTCATGTTAAAACTTATGTAAGATAAATTATTTACCGTTTTTTGCTAACCTTATATACCAATATCGTTATTGTAGCATTTTGAGATCCGTATTGTGAAAGGGCTGATAATTCCATTCCAGGTGTAACTTTCTTGCTAAGTTGAACAAATCCCGGACAATCAAGATTGTAGCAGCCGTTCCGATACCCATCAGACTAATACATGATATAAAGAATAGTTTCTAGTCAATAATTGTGCAACAAGGACGGAGTAAATTAACATAAACATTTAAATATCATATCATCCAGTTAGTTTTAAACGAACCGTCCAAAATATAAAAAAATGGGTATCGAAGTCAAGATAAAGTACTGGATAAACCTGCCAAAATTGATATTCAACTCATAAGTTCATAATTTAAACATTTATTTTAAAAATATATGTTGAAAAATATTAGTAGAACAATGATTTAATTTACAGCTTACCATCCATCCTACTTCTATGCTGTTTAATTCTTTGTCTGGTCCGGCTGTGATCCAAGTTTGAGCTATACTAAATTCATTAGGTTCAACATTAGGATTCCAGACTGTAATTGTGAAACGGGTGCCGTAGTACGTGCCCTCATTTATTACCACTGTAGCATACTTTTAAAATAACGCAATTGAAAAGAATGGAAACTATAATTGATATCGTATATGTAACATAGAGATAAAGATAGACAAATAGTACCTCGTGCGGATACTCATCGTCAGCCGAAAGTGCATTTGAAACATTGTTGCGAATGGCTCCTCTTTTAATTTTAAGTATTTGTTCTAAATCGACTTTCGCAGCTCGTTTTATGGGTATTGTTCCTTTCGGACATTCACCATTTTCACGCCATTTTTTGTGTGACAAATGTGCTTTAGAAGTATTAGATTGGAGTTTGATAGTATGTAGAGGGGTCGCCTGATAGATTTTATACAAAATATTTACATTTTATACAAAATATTTACTAAACAAACAATTTTATTTAAAATAAATTACATGTTTAAATTAACGAATAACTACCTGTATTTTATGATCTTTGAGGTGCACATGATCAAATGCAGACTTCTGATAGATGTCGACGCAATCGATAACTCCAGATTCACCCTGTCATCAAATCAAATACAATATCGGTGATAAATATTTATCTAATGATGCAAAACATATGAAAATGTTAGGATTATTAATAACGAAATTACATGTATTGTTTTGACTGTCCCTTTGAATTTGACCAACTCTTTTTTTTCAAAACTTAACTCAATGTCGAAGAAGCAAAAAAGAATGAAGATGAATAAAAATATGTTTGCCATGTTAGTAGATGAATTGATGTAAAAAAAGAGTGTCCAAGTGTTTTTTTATATTACACATTCATAAAAAAATTATTCATTGAATTTCTAAAAAAAATTAAAACTTGTTATTTGACATTTGAAAGCGAATACAAGTTTCTAGAAAAATTAATTTTGATGAAAAAAATGTCAATTAATTTTTTATCAACATTTAAATGACATGTTAAAATATCCTCCAATTTATATATTGCTATTTTGATTTTAAAGGTATATTAGCCTACATTTGAAAATAATCAAAAATTCTCAAAATATAAATAGACAAAAATGAGGAATACTGCACAAACATTAAATTAAATTGCATTGAGATTTTTTTTAAAATATGAATTGAATGTTATTCATTTATTGAATGATTTTTTAAATGCACATGTCTATTGATAGATAGAAGAAGGCCATATTTTGCAAAGCCAGTGCCTGCAATGTGAATTTATATATTAAATAACTTCTTCCGAGCTTAAAGTTCTGCGAGTATATATTTATGGAGAATATATTAAAATTGATTTAATGGTAAAAATGACGTAAAATATCATTAGAATTCGATCTCTCACTGGACCTAAACAGTTGCTCTGTTACGATTTAGATAAGATGTGAAATCTTCTATTAAATTAAGCTCGCTTATTATTGAAAAATTGACACTAATTGAACACGATTATGCCTTGGGTGTGGGTGCTGTTCCAACCTCAACATTGTACTTGTCGTCCACGTCAGCAACTTTATCAGTAGGGTTGAATCGGTCAAGAGATTTTCGTAGCTGTTGACACCAATGATTATCCTAAAATTGGTTTCCAATGATTAATTTTGCTTCATACAACATTGTTCAATTATCGATTAAAGTTGACCTTTAATCAATTGAAAAAGATTCCAAAATGGATTTATTTGTTGATGGCCAAATCGACATTTGGCATTTTATCAAGGACAAGATTCTGAATACCCTGGCCCTCCATAAAAAAAATGATCACCATAATATTCATCATACTCGCCTATTAATAAACTGTAGCAGTTACTATTGGTGAGACCATGATAATGAACCGATGGCGGCCTCTCAAAGTCAGGGTCATCTTTTCTTGTTGTCACGTGTAAATTATGGAATAAAGCGGCTTTATAAAACTTCTCGCTTGCGAAATGTCCGCTTCCCATTTGCGTCGTTGTGTGACGATCGTTGTTCCTTCCATTCGTAATCTCTCCACCCCAACTCACAGAAGTGGCAAACTTTGATAAGTGTGTAAAGATATGTGCAGGCAAGTATCCTACAACCTCATTTCCTACTTGTACCATCCATTTTTTTGCAAGCTGAGATGTTATTGTCATTAAAAAAAAGTCGGTGACTAGTTAGATATTACCTCAAACCACGACAAACTATTATATTGATATTTTCATGTTAAAACTTATGTAATACACCCCTTTTTTTTGTTTGCTAACCTTAAATACCAGTATCGTTTTTGCGGCGCTTTGAGCACCGTAATCTGAAAGGACTGATAATTTCATACCAGGTGTAACTTTCTTGCTAAGTTGAACAAATCCCGGACAATCAAGATTGTAGCATCCAGTTTTATACCCATCAGACTAATACATGATATGAAGAATAGTTTCTAGTCAATAATTGTGCAACAAGGACGACGTAAATTAACATAAACATTTAAATATCATATCATCGAGTTAGTTTTAAACGAACCGTCCAAAATATAAAAAAATGGGTATCGAAGTCAAGATAACGTGCTGGATAAACCTGCCAAAATTAATATTCAACTCATCAGTTCATAATTTAATCATTTATTTTAAAAATATTTGTTGAAAATATTAGTGGAACAAAGATTTAGTTTATCCTTACCATCCATCCTACTTCTATGCTATTTATTTCTTCATATGGTCCGGCTGTGATCCAAGTTTGAGCTATACTAAGTTCATTAGGTTGAACCTTAGGCTTCCAGATTGTGACTGTGAAACGGGTTCCGTAGTATTTGCCCGGATTTGTTATCACTGAAGCATACTTTTAAAATAACGCAGTTGACAAGAATGAAAACTGTAATTGATACCATATACGTAACATAGAGATAAATGTATAATCAAAGAGCAAATAAAGATAGACAAATAGTACCTCGTGCGGATATACATCATCATCCGGAAGCGCATTTGAAACATTGTTGCGAATTCTTTTATTTTTTAATATTTGTACTGAATCAACTTTCACATATCTTTTTATGGGGATTGTTCCTTTCGGACATTCACTGCTATCACGCCTTTGTTTATGTAACAAATGTGCTTTAGAAGTATTAGATTGGAGTTTGATAGTATCCGGAGGCGTCGCCTGATAGATGTTATAAAACACATTTAGATTTTATAAAATATAATAACTAAACAAACATTTTTATTAAAAAAAATTACATGTTTAAATTTAACGAAAACCTGGATTTTATGATCTTTGAGGTGCGCATGGTCAAATGCAGGCTGCTGATAGTTGTCGACGCAATCGACAACACCAGATTCACCCTATCATCAGATCAAATAAATACCAATGACAAATATTTATGTAATTATGCGAAACGTATGAAAATATTAGGATTATTAATAACGAAATTACATGTATAGTTTTGACCGTCCCTTTGAATTTAAGCAACTCTTTTTTTTCAAAACTTAACTCAATGTTGCCGAAGCAAAAAAAAATGAAGATGAATACTAATGTGTTTGCCATGTTGGTAGACGAATTGATGTAAAAAAGAAATGTCAAGTGTTTTTTATATTACACATTCATAAAATATTATTCATTAAATATTAAAGGTATTAATACTTGTTATTTGACATTTGAAATCGAATACAAAGTTTCTGGAAAAAATAAATTTTGATGAAAACAATGTCAATTAATTTTCTTATTAACATTTAAACGACACGTTACAAAATTCTCCAATTTATATATTGATATTTTGAATTTAAAGGTGTATTATTAGTCCACATGTTAAAATAATCACAATTTCTCAAAATATAAATAGACAAAAATGAGAAATACTGTCCTTTGGGTCTACTCTCAAAATATAAATAGACATAAATCGTACATATCCATTATTTTATAAAGATTAATTGGTAAATTTATTTAGAATAAATCAATTAGTTCTGAACTGATTTGTTAGATAAATAATGTAAACAATTCATATATTGTAAATGAGAATATTAAGTTAAAAAGACATTTAAACGAAAGATATACCATATCTTTTTAATAAAAAAGCATGAAAATAAATAAATATGAATAGTTTAAACAAATTTACTTTTAAAATAAAAACTTCAGGGGTACCTTAGTATAATGGAGACGAGTAAATATGAATATATGTTTAAAATTCGATGCTAATAAACTTAAAGGGGTAATAAAGTAATGTTGAGTAACGTGGGCAACGTTGGTTGTAGCATCCATCTTACCATCCAGCCTACTTCTATGGTATTTTATTCGTGTTTGCTTCACCCGCAATCCAAGTTTGAACTTAACTTAATTCATTATGTTCAACATGCGGATTTCATACAGTTATCGCGAATTGTATGAAAATATATCTTAACATCATAATATGTGTTAAGATATATTCATTCGCGAATCATACATTTCTATTTATTTTATAAAGATTAATGATAAGTCTATTTACAAAAGATAAATAATTAGTTATGAACTGATCAGTTAGATAAATAAAGTAAACATTCTCATATTATCGGTAAGAATAATAAATTAAAAATCTCTCTAAAGAAAAAAAATTCTCAGTATCTAACATAATGAAAAAATATTACATGTAAGAAAAGAATAATGTAAATTTATTCTAAAAATAATAATATCTTGAATTTATTAAGAATTGAATTCAAATTTATTCTAAAAGGTATTAATACCACTTATTTAATTTGGGTTGAAAAAATGACAATTATTTTATGGTTAGCATTTAAATGGCTGTCAAACATCTCTCCAGAATCTCAATACTTGACAAATTGCAACTTATAAAAAAAAAAAATTTTGAATACTCCAAATTAAATTATTCAAAAATAAATTTTTTTAAAAAAACATGAAATTATCAAAACTTCAAGTAAAATTAAGTATTGATTTTCTCATCAACTTTTAAAGGTACAACTTACTACTTATTTAATTTGGGTTGAAAAAAAAAAAAGACAATTGATTTTATAATTAGCAATTAAATAACATGTCAATCAACGGACATTTTGAACCATTCTAATCACACCATCATGCATTTTCAATGGAACAGTGCATATTTCTGCTTTATCTTCTCTTCTCAATTTCTTTTAAATTAGAATTTAGCAGTATGACCCATTTTATCACACTAAGAATATTTAAATGCAGATGTTTGTTTGTCAACATATTTATCATTTAAAGTTCCATCAGGAATATTTTTGTTATAGAACTTATTTTTATTTTTGCTTTTAGAACATTACATCATTTCTAGTTTAAATACCTTACGCGTCTGATTTTTCTGAACTATGGCTTTTATTATCTTAGCAAGTGAGATTTCATGCCTCCATATCGTATAACTTCTTTTATATTATGAAAATCAGGAGAAAGTGCATTTAACAGAATTACTACTTGGTGTGATTCTTTTATTTTTTTCTTTATCACATCTCGCTAAGTCTTGTGTCATTTTAAAAAATATATCAAGAATTTCTTGTATAGACAAAGATGTGTTCATCTAAACAATCTCCACAAAAGTGATATTCTAATAGACAATGACTTATTTAAGAAAATAAAATCCAAAGCTTCCCATAATTCTTTAGGGTTTGAAATTACTACCACTTATCGAATGACATCGTCACTTAGCCTCATCATTATTTTTGAATGAGCTTGAGTTTGCAACTAAGGCCCTCCTTCATTATTGGTTTATTTTTTATAATCATTTAAATAATTTGATTCGTTCATTCATATTTATTTATCTTCTCTTTTAAAAAAGTCATGCTTTATTCTATAGAATCAAAATGTTGTCTTTGGATTCCCACTGAGCAAGTGGCAATGAACTGAACATCTGATGATAGTTTTTATAGAAAAAATGAAATTTTTCAGAATCGGGAAACTGCAGTTTGGCTTATTTACATAGCATTTTGTGTCTGTTGAATTTCAGTCTAATTTCACTCCTTGACTGTCAATAGACAGATGCATTTAATACATTCAATTTTAACAGCAAAATTTACTCACTATAGAATATTAGAAATTACGAAATAATAATATCAAAAAACAATTGTTTATCTACTGGATTAGTTTTAGTAAATACTTTTATCAATTAATCTTTAAATACATAATTTACTAATTCACGAAGCGGCGTCGTTTGAACGACTTATAAAAAAAGCGTCTGGTATTCAACATGGATTCTTGTTTCGAGCTCCAAGCTGATTTGTTCTATTTCAGGCGGAAGACGATGATGCAGCTTCAGATGGAATCATCGAGTTTCGGATAACACGAAAACGACGTTGTTTGACCTTAACCGAAAGTGTCGGCAAGCATGTTCACCACTATTTATTTTATCCTCATTTACAGGTTACTTTGTCTTGAGATATTTGAGTTGGAAAAGTCTGTGACACCACGTGTGACTCTTAACTATCCTCAACTGGTTTCTTGCTTTCTTCGTATGATGTCGGCCAACCTTACTTTATGCCATGTCCATTGGTGCCCTAAGCTAACCTCGCTCTCACTTTTATGAAGGTCGGCACGGATGCCGAAACTCGTCACCCACGATTTTCTTCTGTCTATTATTAAATTATAAGAATTAATATATATTTAAATTATAATCAAAATCTAATTCGTACGGTAATTTGACCGTCTAATCGGAGTCGAGGAATATATCTGATGTATCACTAATGGCTCATTTAAAAATGTCACATTCCTCATTAGAAGTTTCACCTTGTTGTGCAAAAACTCGTCCACATTCATAATCCACTATTTCAAAACAATCTTCATATTAATATTGAATATTCATTTTGATAAGGTTTAAGATCCAAATTTTCAATTTATTGAGAACAGTAAACGATAATATAAACATTTAAATAAATCAATATTAAAAGAATAATAAAAGTGGGAATCATATGCCTATGCCATATGTGATTGAGCTCAAAATATTCCAATTCGGCGTTATTGTATTCTAGCTATAAGTAAATATTTAAATGGAATATTAAAATAATATTTATTTATTGCATTCTTTAATAAAATAATTATTTTTTCAGTGCTTCGTGGTGTGAATATTAGAAGAAAATTATTAGTTTTAATCTGATTAAATTAACAAATGATGAACACATCCTTGTCTCTTATCCACAATCATCATGCCGCGTACCCCCAGGGGCAATGTCGTAAATTGAGTTCCAATAATGAATTTATCATTATACCCTCGCCCTTCATTTCACTATAAAAGGAGCTCTCGTCTGTTCGCAAAATATCCACAACTCAAAAACCAGAATCAGTGAATCGAATAGAGCATTCAAGAAACGTACAGAAGTGAAAATGGCAGGAATCATCAACAAGATCGGCGACGCTCTCCACATCGGCGGTGGGGAGAAGAAGGCCGAAGAGCAACACAAGGCTGAGGAGAAGCACAAGAGCGAGGGGGAGCACAAGGAAGGCGTGTTGGAGAAGATCAAGGACAAGATCCATGGCGAGAAGAGCGGCGAGGGAGAGAAGAAGAAGAAGGATAAGAAGAAGAAGAAAGATGGAGAGAAGAAGCACGATGGAGGTCATAGCAGCAGCAGCAGCGATAGCGATTGAGATCGCTATGATCCGCTGCCACGTCAGCTTCTGCGTTTTCGGTTTCTTCGTCGTTTGTATTCGTCGTCTTTCGGTTTACAAGTCGTGCGTCTCGGTATGCACGTGATCGTCACGTGCGGGACCTCGTCATTGTTGTGCAAAAGCTAGCTATTTATCTCTTTCGCAATAAATGGGTTCGATCTGCTCGAGTACTAATTTTCGTCCGGTTCAATCCACGAGAAAATGTTGGAACCGAAATTTGAACAGAGTGAACCAGCTTCATATCACTAATCTTTCTGTTTATCATTATATTTTTTTAAATATTCAATTCCAAACCCTCCAAAACCCTGACGATTAAAAATCGAATCCTAATTAAAATATCAATATTTGCTGCTACCGGACCATGCCCTAATAAGCCACCTTATTCATAAACTATACAAACATATTCGACAAGTGATGCTTAAACGTAGGACAATAATATCCAACCCGTGTGGACAGTCATGCATACAGATTACATGGGTCGAGGTCTGCATTCAACAATAAAAGAGCATTGTATTCATATACACATTCACAGGATAGGACACCGAGCAAATACAGGCCGCAAACGGGAAGGTCTGATGGGCAAACACAGGAAACATTGGGTTCTTTTCTGCAGGACAGACGAGCAATTAGATACTCGCCACTTCTGACTCTGACCCGAAGCCAATGCTAAACTCAAAGCCAATGCATGTCAACTGGTGTTTTTTTTCATCGATAATTTTCATTTTGAGTGTGTATAATCCCTGCAAAAAGTCCGACAAAGTTAGACATCCGATGCTTTAGAAAAATGCAAATCAAGAATTTCAGAAAAGATGTATACAATGAAAATATATGATCATATTGTCCTATCCTAGCTACCACATGGAAAAGTTTGCTATGACATTGAGCAAAAAACATTTGCTTTCTTCTAACGTAAAACGTATTCCATAGGTTGCATAATCTGGCTGAAAACTCTCACATGATAGTTTATCATATGTTGTATTCAAAGCTAAATTACATCCAATTAATAAAATAACTAATCAATAGCAATGCTACAACCAAGAAATTCAAATAAATTAATCATGATCCTAAGATGATATTTGTGTATTTTTGTTTACCATCGTAAGAAATCAGAGCAACTGACTTCCAAATTTCAAGGTGTTTGTAAATTTATTTGACTATTCTCCCTAGAGTGTCAAAGATCATCCGAAACATCAAGTCAGGGTGGTTTCATAACATCTTTTTCATTTTAGAAGGAAGAAAAATGATCCAAAAGTGCAGCCTACATAAGCGTGACATAGAATGGAAGGTGGTAAAAGGATGAACTTACTGGTGGGGTAAATCCTGGTAAAACCTGACTGTGGGCAAGCACAAAATCACCAGCAGAGATTGGGCAAGAAGTCTCTGAGCATAGGTCGTGTGTCTCACTGTGGATGTGCAACCCAAAATAAGACACATCAATAACTACTTTCCCTCCAGTTATTGGTTCACCTGCCAACAAAATTATATGCCTTCAAAGCTGTGATAAGGGATTCTCATATTTGCATCCTGCTAAACAGTAAACACTGAATGCAAAGCAAGGTCCTTCATATACAGTCTTCCTTTCACTAGATGCTAAAGAATCTGAAAGTTGCATGGATCCATGAGCCAAGTAGTTGACTGCCATGTCTACCACTAATAAGCCACTAGAGAGAAACATAACATCCCTCTTCTGAGCCAAGATGTAGCAACACCTAAAAGAGACACTAAGCACAAAAACTACGCCTTCCCAAATGCTGGCGTCTAAGGATGCACTATCCAAAAACAAGCATGCAAATAACCCGAACCACAAAAAGAACATCACTACTAAATGAACTATATAAATTGCTACAAATCAATCAAAATAAAAACTATGGATCTGTATGATTGAGGCCACCAAATTACTAAAGAAGCTGACGTCGCATGCGGTTATAAGCCAAAGAGTTGTGTTACCAATATAAAGGCACTGAAGAGAGGCATTACATCCCCTTAACTGAGCCAAGATGCAGCAACACCTCCAAACCACACTAACGCAGCGACTACAGTATCCCAGAACTCAATGTTTACGAATGCACTATCCAAAAACAAGCATGCAAATCACCAAACAAAAAGCACGCCACTACTAAATAAAATATGAAAATTGCTACAAATCAACCAAATGAAAAATATGGATCCATATGATTGTGTCCACCAAATTACTAACCTGCCGTGGCAGATATGCTGAAGGTAGCAGGCTGTCCTCTTGCAACCGGATTCGGAGTAATCTCCACTCCTCCCACCTTCACATCATAATTCCCTTTCTTATCTACAACCACACATAAAAACATCATCATCATAATCATCTAATCAAGTCACATACAATTATATATGTTTAACTTCTCTACAGAAAGTCCATTTCTACATATCAAAATCAGATGAGAAGAAACCCACTAAACCCCAATTTTTTAAACAAGGTAGCAGCAACAATCACGCATAGAGTGATTACCAATACCAACGAAACCGAACATAAACTAACCGCAGTAAGTAACTTCGGTGGCGCTTCCATGAACCGTAAACGCGAGCAGACAGAATGACAGCAAAACGGTAACGACGGCGTCCATCTGTGCCATAGTGACGACTTGTCCAGATCTGCAATTTCCGACAACAATCAACCACTTGCATGCAAAATTTAGGGTTTCAAATTGTGATCGGATGCCAGAAACATCATCGGAGTTTGAGATTCAGATTACCTGGCAAGCAATCCGAGATAGGGAAAACGACAGCGAGATTTTTGCGACCGATGATATCGCTCGAGTCTCGAAGCTGCCTGAGAGTATTTATTCAAGAGTTCCTTGCTTGACTTTGATTCGTTGTTAATTTCATTATTCTCATAATGACCCCTACAGTTTTGTAAACTGCAAAATCACATCCCTTAGATCTGGATTTCTGGTTTGATTTCTTAGCTCGATTAATTCGGTTGGCGAACAGTGCAACAAAACTCGGTTCGTTTATTGAACCGAATAATCTCCCTTCGGTTCAATGATTGGCTAGAACACTCCCAAATCTCCTTATCTTCATCTTCTCTCTATCTTCTGCCTCGTCGGAGGAGCTGCCGAAACCGACAGATGGAAGCGTTTTACTTGCTGCTCTCAATCCTGTCAACGTTCCTTACCTCCCTCGCTCTCTCCATAATCCTCTTCCTCCGTCGTCTGATGCCCGGCCGCAACCGATCGCCTCGCGATGCAGACTCTTCCGTCCGGCTCTACCAAGGCACAGTCTGGCACGAGCGTCGCCGTCCAGTTCACCATTCCTTCCGATACTCTGTGAAATACGCGCTTATTGACCTGGATCGGGCTCCGGTGAAAGGTCATCTGTCGGCTGATGAAGCTAGGGCTTTCGCCGGGACATCTGGATCGGTATGGTTGTTGACTATACCGTCGAGTGTGGGGTATGAACAAAATCCGTTGAGTGTGTATTACTGCTATGATTTGGAAGGTTGCGTTATGTGTTTGAAGAAATGTATTGCTATGGTGACCAACACTCCTTGGGGAGAAAAGGTCCAGTTTTTATTCAATCCGAATTCTGATTTAGCGGCGAAGCCTTTACATGTCAGTCCATTCATGGATATGTTGGGAAATTGGAGCATCAAAGCTAGTGAACCAGCGGAAAATCTGTTTGTAGAAATTTGTGTTAAGCATCCGGAGCATGGCGATTATTTTACAGCGATTTTGAAAGCTAAAAGTGTACCATCCTCTTCGATTGCCAGGGATCATGCCAGGTTTTTTTGGTTGATGCCTCATAAAGTGGCAGTATGGATTTATTGGCACGCTTTTAAGCTTTGGTGGAAAAATGTTAGCTTCATCCAACATCCTAGGTATTCTAACCCGAACTATAAGGAAGATGCTTTGTCGCGTGACAGGAAACTCCAATGCTGCCCCATATCAAACTTGGGTGCATCCAAGAGCTACGAGGGATCTAACTCGAGCATTCTAGTGAACAAAGACAATATAGATCGGCCTTTTATTTGGAAGGATGCAAAGTGGCCATGGTCATGATTTAGATGATTTTGCACTGTTAAAGAATATCTGGTCAGTGTTTATCTTCACCTATTCATTTACACGGTGGACGAGATTTTGTACAGGTGAATTATGAATGCTCATCAGTTCTATTGCTTATTTGGAATGGAGATATGCTCCGCCTTGCTCTCATGTTGAAACCCATGTTTGTTTGGAATTAATATTACTGGGGTTTGGCATTTCTCAGATGCCTGGTGTTATTTCTCACTGCCGCAGGCTTTTGTTGTTCCTACAAGTTTTTATATGTCCGTAAGATGTTCGGCTTATTTACGTCATTGAAGGGTCACCCTCCAAATGCCCAAGTCAGCATACCAACATATAAACTAACTGCTTCGTGCTCATAGCAACCTGGCAAGTGAGGTCTTAACGGTGTCGCATGGAATGCTAATAATAATTTTGAGCCACGCCCGGAAAAGAATGGACTTTAAGAATAAATGCATTCACAAATTTCCTGAATGGCTTCTAACAGCAAATGCTTGGGAGTGCTTTCATCAGTCTCTCTTTTTTCCTTTTACAAAAAAATAGAATAAAAGTAAATCATTATTGCTAGAGAAGAACATGCTTTACCAACGAAACTAGTTCGTCGGTAAAGCTTCTACTTGTGTAAATTTCTGCGTTTCTTAAACCCTAGTTGGTTCGCAGAGCCCTGAATGGTAAAACCCTGGTTGATTTCCCAAATCGGATCCGGAAAGTGAAGAATCGTCAGCTGCGGGTCATTAGTGCAAATTTGCAACGCAAATCTGCACTGTTACTTCGATTCTCAAATCTTTCTGGGGCTGTCAACCCTAAAATTAACATTCTGGCAAAATGGCCTGAATTGATGTTCGGGAGTGAATTCAAATGGAAACGCTGGTACCTGCAATGATCATATGCGCCCAGTTTATGTAGAGCGAGTGTGCTTCAGGTACCCTTGTGCGGTTGTGTGTGGCTTAAACTCAACAAATTGGGGTGATTTTGTAATAGGTTTGGATCGATTGTAGAATGTGGTTTATATCTGCACAGCAATTGATTTTGATAGAAAGTTGCAGCGAAGTGTTTTGAAGTTTGTACTTTTCACAGGAGAAAGTAGATATGCAATAGTTGTTTGTATGAGATAATATTTCGCTGCTTAAGTTATGGAACATCTTCTTTGAGGGGTTCATCACAGCTGAGTTGATTAATAGCTTGTTTTGATATCAATGATTTTATTTGTTCGTCTTGTTGTTCAGTTGTTGCTGATGGACATGTCTGTAGATTATTTGTCATAAGTGGGGATGAGTTGTATGCTATTGCTCCTCGTCATTGTGGTAAACCCAGACATATCAGCATTAGCATTTACAAATTGTCAGGAGTGATATCATCTGTTACGGCTATTACTTTGTGTAACTTTTTTCTCTTTTATGTGGCAGATTGGCAGCAGCTTCTGTTGAGGGCTGGTCGAATCATTAACATGGCACTCTTTAGGATACAGTTAAAGTGTATTCGAGAACTGTGTATAAAGGGTAGTTCAACTCAGAGATTAATGCAAACAGGAATTATGTCAGGCTTGTTCCAGCGAAGTAGATCAATGGCAACTAGCAGGCGGGTTCAAGACAGGAGTAAGCTGAAGAGAGTCCGCCAGCTTGAAATTGCGACAGAGAAATGGAAGATAAGTTACAAGATTTTGTTTCTTATGGAATTACTTAAGAATGAACCTGAACGTGTAATCCAAGTAAGATCGTTGGATCAACATCGACAACAGATCAATCTGCCGAAACCTCATAAGATATCAGATTTCCTCAGAAAATCACCAAAGTTGTTTGAATTATACAAGGATCGTAGAGGGGGGTTATGGTGTGGGTTCACGGAATTAGCTGATGATTTGGTGAAGGAAGAGGAAAAGTTACTTGAAGGGCATGCGAATAAAGCTGCGGAATACATCTCAAGATTTTTGATGATGTCAATAGATAAGCGACTTGCGTTAGACAAGATTGTCCATTTTAGAAGGGACTTAGGTCTACCTCTTGATTTCAGGATTAATTGGGTGCATAACTACCCTGACCACTTCAAGGTCGTGAAAGACGAAAAAGGCACTGAGTTTTTGGAACTTGTTTCTTGGAATCCTGATTGGGCTATTACGGAGTTAGAGAAAAATATGCTTGGAGAAGTGGACTCTTGTTCGCATACACCAGGGATGCTTTCACTCGCATTCCCTATGACATTCCCTCCTGACTACAAAAAGGTTTACAGATATGGTGGGAAAATTGAACATTTTCAGAATAGGTCCTATTTGTCTCCATATGCAAATGGCCGAGGGTTAAAAGCTGGATCTTTGGAGTTTGATAAGAGGGCTATTGCCATTATGCATGAAATACTAAGCTTTACACTTGAGAAAAGAGTAATCACTGACCACCTGACGCACTTCAGGCATGAGTTTGTAATGCCACAAAAACTGATGAGGTTTTTCTTAAAACATTTTGGCATTTTTTATGTGTCTGAAAGGGGGAAAAGATTTTGTGTTTTTCTTAATGAAGCTTATGAAGGATGTGAGTTAATAAAGAAACACCCCCTGGTTGTGTGGAAGGAAAAGGTCCTTAGCAACGTTGGTTATAGAGGAAGGAAGAAGAAAATTGGAACATTTGAAGATTTATCGGATCCTGAGGATAGAGATTTGTTACAAAGTGATTCTGGTGATGAACATGTTGTGGAACTTGAAGAGCTGGTTGTGGACGGGTTCGATGAGGCTTCACTTGGTGAAGCTGAGGAGATGTTGGTCGATGATGTTTTCACTGAGTACAAGGAAGATGAGACACTTTCAGTTCCCTTGTCCACTTGATGGAACAACAAGCAATGTATAGTTAATCATCCAAACGTACTGGTAATTTTCCTCTAAATATTTACTGCTTTAAAAGTTTTATGGTCTGTGAAAATAAATGCTGAATTTTCTATTTGGTTTCTAACTTAATTGATGATTTTAAGATTATGATGCATTGTAGATGAGATATGATTATCTGAGGGCCTCCTCAATATTGACTTTCAGATGAAATACAAGAAATTTACCCATCTGACTGTATTTTGTAGTATTTCTCACCATGTTTACAAGATTGAATTTTTCTATCAGCATAATCCACAACACCAAAATCTGCACTTGTTTAATTTAGTATCTTTATATGCACGTCTCTTCATGTTGGTGTACTAAACATCCATCAATTTGTGTTTTTAGATGAGGGATGCAAGGTGGCGACCCAAGCACATCTTTCCCGACCCAACTCCCTAAATTATTCTAAACATGCTGATGCTGTACAAATCTGGCCTACTTCTACCAAGTATCAGACTAAAGACATGCTGGATATAAGCAAAGCTTTCTTATAAACTCTACTCTTCTTCATGACATGAAAAATGTGGTTTGTTTTTCTGTCCATATTTTCTGGGAGACTTTCTTCAATATTTATTGGAGCACCAGAAAAATCAAGACTTGGACAAGAAAATGTTCATGTTAGTTTTTATAAAATGGTTGAACAGTAAATAAGAAATCATTATTAATTTTGTAATTCTTTTTTGAATATTAATTCATTTTTAATAAATAATTAGAGGAGAAAAACATGGTAACTTTCAGAAATCAAAGAATCCTCCTCTTCGTGCATCATTTGTGGCCTGTCTCATCGTCCTACGTTGACATTCACACGTTGCATACACTACCAGAAAAAACCATACCTTGCATTATCTGGTTTCTGCAAACCCCAATTTCAACCTGATTCCCTTCTTGTCATCTCTGCAATAATCTGCTACGAGCCTGTTGTTTGATTGCAAGGTTGGTATTGGATCATCCTCTTTCTGGGTGTTTGATTTTGTTGTGAAATTTGATCTGGGTTAATGCCATTGGTGATTATTCTCTTCATTTTTCGATTTTTGAAGCAGCTGAGGAACCCTAGAGGATATGGCTGCTGCGTTCTGCCAGAAATTGTAGCCGTGTAAGCTTCTGGAATTCGCACATGATGTCAACCCCACGAGAGAATTCCGACCGTTGTAAATTTCCTGGTAAAAATGTATCTTTATTCTATACACAATGGATTTGGATTCAATCTGCTTGCTGGGTGTTTTCCTTTTACAAAAAGATGTATTTTTTCGGTAATTTGATCAACTGGGTGGATGACCACGTCTGATTTGATGAGAAAAAATACAGACTTTTTAAAGTTTGCAGACCTTGGAAACTTGTTTTTGGTCGGAGAGATGTTTTTTTTTCTTCTCAGAGTCTGAAGTTGGTTCAACCATTTACCAGAAGAAATGGTTGTTTCTCTCTGGAATGGTTTAGTTGAAGTAGAATGCAAGTCAGAAGTCACAGCAGTAGTTACAACCAGAAAGTAGCTATGCAACTGAAATGAATATCTACCTGTGAGAGAATTAAGCGAAAGAAAGTGTGGATGAAAATCATTAGAGTCATTTTTTACTCCTCTGAGCATCTGTTGATTGTCAAATGACAGGATCCGGCAATACTCATCAGTCGCCCCCTGACTTATCATCCTCTCTGGCATGCCCGCTTGCACCAGCTTCCTCAAACAGGAATGATTCATGCCATCAAGTATGCCCGATGGCACCGGCTCCCTCAAATAAGAATGATTTGTTCTCTCCAACAGTCCCACTGGCGCCCTCAAACAGGAGTGACTCCTCTCTAGCACCCATGGTCCCTGACAGGGCTGATCCTTCAATGAGGCCTTCACTAAGCTTATCCAGCGTCAATAGATACATAAATAAACCAGCAAGTCGAAGGAAAGGATCTGCCCCATCCTCTACGACATGTTCAGCACAAGGTGTCTCTCCTTTTAAATATCTTCTGTCTTTCATTAATCCTAATTTTAAAATACTGCTGCAGCTTGAACTTCCTGCATCCATAAAAATACCATGAGTTTTGATTTGCAGGGGAAGGATGTTCGCTGCTGGAACTTCTACGATCTGATCCTTCAACGAGTTGGAGTAGCGAAGGAGAGCGGAGAGAATCATCAGGTATCTTGCCACTTTCTGAATTTCAATAAAAACTCAGTCATCAGTGACGTAAAGACTTATACTATGATTTGATTTTAACACAGTTAAATTTACAGCTTTGTTTGATGTTCAGTTTTAAGGTTTCCACTGCTACAGATTAACAACATTTCTACAAACCAGGTCCCCAAGTAAGGCTGGAGAATTTACTACATCAACCTGGCAATAAAAGCTGTGCCGATTGTGGCTCTGCAGACCCCAAATGGGTGTAAGTTCCATATTATCAGTTTCAGAGATGCATCTTCCTCTTTGTTGATCTGTAAGCCAGTAGGAGAGGATCTCAAATTTTGTAAAAATGGTCATGTAGTTTCTTCTACTGTATCAATTCTTTAAAAAAGTGTAATGGGATTTACAAGTCTGAATTTTGAGGTTCCAGGTCTGTGAACCATGGAGTCTTTATCTGCATCAAGTGCTCAGGTGTACATAGAAGCCTTGGAGTGCATATATCTAAGGTATGATGAGATTCACAGTGTTCCAAAAAAGACTCATGTTTGCTTACATCTACTCTAACTTGAGCAACTGATTAGTGCCTGTTTACATGTTGTCAGATACTATCAGTGAAGCTTGATGAATGGACAGATGAACAAGTTGACGCTTTGATTAAACTGGGAGGAAATACAGCTGCCAACCGGAAGTTTGAAGCATATGTTCCTGACATTGTCAAAAAGCCAAGGCCGGATTCGTCTATAGAAGAACGATCAGACTTCATCAGGTAAAATGAGTACCCACTGGTGAATTCCTCTGCAGAATGATGCTACAGATAATGAGCGTTGCTGATCAGAAACTCACTTGTCGAAATATTCAGGAGAAAATATGAGTTCCAGCAGTTTATGAATTCCGAAGAGCATTTGTCTTGTCCCTTCCGGCCACATCAGCCTGGCACTGGAAATGAGAAGAAGCATAAACATCAGGGGATAGGGCATGGATTTCGTAATAGCTGGAGACGATCTGAGCACAAGGCTCCTCCTAAGAAGAGCAACTCTGCGGTATTTACATCTTACATCAGCCATTTCACCCTAGGGTTTGCTCTTGATGTACTCAATCTTGTTGCAAAAAGTGCAGGCGGGCATGGTTGAATTTGTTGGACTGGTGAAGGTGAATATTGTGAAAGGCACCAGATTAGCTGTCCGGGATGTGGTGACTAGTGACCCTTATGTCGTGCTCTCATTAGGAAGCCAAGTGAGTTCTTGTATACTTAAAAGTTAAAACCAGACATCTTCACCTTCATGAGTAATAACCAATCATGTGTCACCGTTTTGTGCTCTCTCTGTTGAACTAGTCGGTGAAGACCCGTGTCATAAAAAATAATCTGAATCCAGTGTGGAATGAACAGCTGATGTTGTCGATTCCTGAAGAGGTTCCTCCTCTGAAAGTGGTATGTTTCTTCTCGCTCTTGCTTGTGTGAACTGCTGCGTCGCACCATATCTAAAAACTTTCATGAGCTGTGTTTATGCTCTTCTTCTTTTTTTCCAATTTCCTTCTTGTGCAGCTTGTGTATGACAAAGATAAATTCACAACCGACGATTTTATGGGGGAGGCTGAGATTGATATCCAGCCTTTGCTGACGGCTGCAAGAGAAAATGAGAAGAACCCTGCCGGAGAGGAGGGAATGCAGTTAGGAAAGTCGGAAGCAAATAAAGGCAACGCTTTGGCCAAGGACAGCGTCATAACTCTCAACGAGGGTAAAGTAAAACAAGAGATATCTCTGAGGCTGCAGAACGTCGAGAGGGGTGTGCTGGAGCTTGAGCTCGAGTGCGTTCCCCTTACTCAATAGCGAAACTGGCAAACGTCCCGTCTATATACATAATACCTTACCCTTTAGGAATCTTTTTGTGTGGAGTAAATAAAATGTAAATAGCGATACACAGAGACATACAACATTACCTCTTGGCACTACTTTGATCTCGCTCTGGAATTTGAATTAACATTCCACCACTGTTGGAATCATTCTCTGAATTTCAGCTATAAGAACTGACCTATCTTCGCCCAAAATACCACACTAAAGTGTATGAAAAATGCCATCCTCAAACGAATTGAGACAATGTACTAAACCACACGAATGCGCTGGTATTCCAGTTCTTGCATAAACCATCTGAAAATGAAAACCACATTATTCGAGGAGTTCCTAATTCGCAACCTTATGTATGCACAACACTAGCAAACCATGTAATCCACCATTGACACTATCCACAGATACCTAAAGCACAACTCAAACCAGGCGGCACAAACCATCTCTGCATTCTCATCTTACTCCCATCACAATTCAGACAAGCACACCTCACATCCCCGCAACTCTGGCAAGCATACCCAGCCGCCTTAACGGGCTTTCCTTCAACCATCTTTGCCAACTCCCCAGTCTCGAAAAGCTGCCTGATCACCTCCCATTTACAAAAACCTGCGGTAAGCTTACACTCTGATCCTTCATCACTCTCTGCAACTCCCTCCTAAAACCTGAGTCCATCCACACATCTCTCTCGTCTACATAAACCCTAAGCCCTCTGAATATCATCCTCACCGCGTAGCAATCCTCGTACGTGCGCCTCACGCCTCTCAGGCTGGTGAAGTACACCTCGATCTTGTCTTCCCCACCTCGCAATCTGTCCCCGGTTGGAACCGAAACCCTAGCGGATGCGGAGTCTGAAAGTTTGGATTTTGATGAGATTCTCTGCGACTCGAAGAGCCTGAATGGTTGGGCGTGGCCGGGTTGTAGAACTTCTCCACCGAATTGGATCGGTCCAAGGGCTGATAATCTCGCTTGGTTGAGGAGCGCGTGGTTGAGGATCGGCTCAGTACTTTTGTGGGTTCGGAATTTCCAAGTTTGAAACTTGGCAATATTATCATGTTTTCCGGGTAAATCTTTCCTAATCTGAAACATAGAAACTTCCCAGTTCTTGAATTCAACTCCGAATCCTAATCGAATCAGGACAGAAGAACTCAGCCCTGACCTTATAAATACAATCCCAGCTCAGAACTTCAGACACCCGATATCGCACTCTGCTCCGCTTTTGATCGTACTCTGTTCTGCTTCTGATCGTACTCTGTTCTGCTCCGATGTCGACCGTGGACGGAGTGGCAGAAGGCCAGTGGTTCCCAGTCCTCGTACACGACGGTGAAGCTCAACAACAAAAGCAGCAGCAGCATCCTCTGAGGTTGAAAACCTTCTCTGGCGTTTGTGAAGAATGCAGCATCGTGCTGAGCGAAGGGGTCGCTGCCTCTGCTACTGTCGCTGAGTTTCATCACTGTGTGCATGATCCCATTGTGGTGGATGGTTACAGAACGAACGCCGGTCCAATTGGCCCATCAGCGGTCGAAACGGAAGCCAATGATGATTCAGACGGTTCAACCGAATATTACAGTCTGTTCGGTCCAATGCCGATAATTGACAACCTGATTTCTGAAGTTCATAAAATTGCAGATTTATGCATTTAGCATCCTATAGAGTTTTCCCCGTTGGCCGAATTTGGAACCTCAGAATCACTGGCTGGCTCTCGGCATTGTGCCTTTGCCTTGAGATTTTTACTCTTCTTGTAAAGATCCTCTCGAGATTTTATTGAATATAAATTTGCTTCACTTTATTCAACTTAAACTTATTTATTGAAATTCTAATACATCTGCAACGGACATCAGTCCAAGGACGCAGCAGCTTGGAGAAGAAGTTGGGCAAGCTCAACCGGTGCAGACAAAAGAGGACTGTGATCAGACTCCAAGGAAAAAACAAGAGAAGGAGGCCACATCTGAATCATAGCATCTTGTTGTTGTTCAGGCTTCACCACTTTATCATGCAATGTCTTGATGTACACCCTCGGCACGCTATCAGCATCCTCGCCTTGGGTGAACTGAACTTGATCGCCTCGAAGGGCTCTCATCGGCGCAGGCCGCAGCAACATTGTGGCCAGCCTATACTCCTGATGGAAACTGAACGCATTATAAATAAATACAAGCTCAAGCAGCACAAGGTCCAGTGACCATGTTTTTACATGCCTCGTCAGGGGTCAGGTTATACACCAACTTTCGCAGAAATTCCTCCTTCATCGCAACACCCGTCGGAGGCTGCTCTGGCCCCAATCCGTATGTGTAGTCACTCACGTCTCCTCCGTATTCTGAAAAGTCCGGCATTCCCTGCCAGCCATAAAACAAACACCAAGCTCAGATTAGTCGCAGGTTGTTGGGAATACACGAAGCTGCTAAAAATAAGTACAGCTTTGAAGTCTTGCGGGGTGCAGAATCCATGCTTGAGCATATTTGCAGCTACATAAATGGCCATCTTGATTTTCCCGCAGCCAAATTTGTGAAGGGCATAAGTGAGACTGAGGCCACCTGCGCTGTGTCCAACCAAGATCACCTGAGGATGAAACAAATCCAAGTCTTATACAAAACAGCTACGAGGATTAGAGGAGGGTTTAGGGTTTTGTGACCTGTTCCTGGTGAGGCAAGTTAGCAAGGATGTGGGTGAAGGGCTGATTGAAGTCTTCAAAAGTATAGACTGTGTTCGGATCAGCAGGGCTGATGCCACCGCCCTTAAGGTCTATAGAAGTGACCTTGTGGCCGGAGGACTCCAATAGAGTGTGAATCTTGTACCAGCACCAGGCTCCTCCTCCCGCGCCATGGATCAGAACAAAATGGTGCTTAGCAGGTAACTCACTCATACTCTCTGCTCTCTCTCTTCCTGTCTCGTGAGCCTCCTCTGCTGTAAAGTCAATGTTTCTAAGTTCTGAGGTTGTCGTGTTAGATAGGGTGTGGCATATCGTGGAGTGGATGACAACTATTTTAATATTATTTTTGAATCCTATCTTCATCCACACATATATATATATATATTAAGCATATGGTCATTGACCTTTCATCACTTTTTTATCTACACTATCTCAAACGGCACCCGTGGCAGATGATTTAATATTTTAGTATTACGCAAATTTAGATTCGATTAATTATCGAAAAACAAACGAGAGAGGATCTTTACAAGCAAGAGTAAAATATAAAGACAGAGGAACAATGCCGCCAGCTGGCGATTCTGAGGTTCCAAATTCGGCCAACGGGGAAAACTCTATAGGATGCTAACTGCGTAAACCTGTAATTTTATGAACTTCAGAAATCAGATTGTCAGTTATCGGCATTGGATCGAACAGGCTGTAGTATCCGATTGAATCGTCATTGGCTTCGGGTTCGACCGGTGGCGGGCCAATTGGACCGGTGTTCGTTCTGCGACCATCCACAACGATGGGGTCGTCATGCACAGAGTGATGAAACTCAGCGACAGTAGCAGACGCAGCAACCCCTTCGCTCAGCGGAATGCTGCAGTCTTCAATAAAAACGCCACAGGAGGTTTTCAACCTCAGAGGTCGCTGCTGCTGCTTCTGTTGTTGAGCTTCACGCACGTTCTTCTTCCGGCTCGTCGTCTCCCATTCTTGCGCTGTCGTAAGGTTCTTCAAGTACTTCGATTGCGTCACCGGATGGTATTCATCGACCAGTCGGGGTCTTAGAAAGACATGAAAGATGGAGTCTTGATTATGGCTGACTAAAGAAAAGGCGGTCCAGGGCAAGATGATGGTGTGCCATTCGTAGTCCAGCGGCGAGGCTGCGTTAATGATGTCGAGGATGTAAGCACTGATCAGGCCGCTGAGAAGGGATTGTAATGATTCGCAGTCGTTTGAGGGACTGATGTTGATGTAGCCCGCCACGTGGGAGTCTTCGCCGTCGTGTACGAGGACTGGGAACCAATGGCCTTCTGCCACGCCGTCCTTGGTCGACATCGCAGAACAGAGTACGATCAAAAGCGGAGCAGAAAAGTGTACGATCAAAAGCAGAACAGAGTGCGATATCGGGTGTCTGAAATTTTGAGCTGGGGTTATATTTATAAGGTCAGGGCTGTCCTGATTCGATTAGGATTTGGAGTTGAATTCAATAACTGGGAAGTTTCTATGTTTTAGATTTGGAAAGATTTGCCGGGCAGATTAGTGATCGGCAAAGATGATAACATTGCCAAGTTTCAAACTTGGAAATTCCGGAATCCAAATCTATTCCAACAAACTCTAACAGCATATGCACCGGGGGGCAATTTCAGCGCGTCCTGGTGATGTGGCGCAGGTGTTAGGGCTGAAATTTGTGCATCGGCACCTGCTTGTGCGGCAGCTGCTGAGCTCGCCCAAATTCATTTTAAATCATCATTTCATTCTCCAAATCCTCAATTTCACCACTGATTTTCAACAGCAAAAACCCTAAAAAAGTTGGATGGATTTCAGATCCCTTGGCGTCACCGCGAAGGAGCAAGCGAAGGATTTTTTTCAAACATGGAGCATGAGGAGCAAGCGAAGAGCAGAGTGGTGAGGATCGAGTCGGAGGAGACATGGAGTCGATTTCAAGCTCAGGCGAAGGTAGAATGGTTCAAGATCAGGAGACATGGAGTCGATTTCAAATCGCGCCTCAAGTGGGTTGGATTGTTTGGTTTGGTGCTGTCGGTCCTCTCACTTTTCACTCACTTTCTGCTAGCCACATACACTCAGGAATTTCTGACTTTCCGTCATCCATCACTATCTTCTCTTGGCGATCCATTTTCGACGATCGGCTGCTTCCCAGAACTGTAATGCTCTCATCTCATCTCATCTCTACTTTACTTTCTCATCTGTTGCTTATTTATCTGCCTGCAGTTTGTTGATTTTCTAATGGCTAACCTTATCTGGGATTTCAGTTTTGGATTGAATCGAATCTCAAATCTCATCCTATGCTCATTCATTTGCATCTGCTTTATTTGGCAGAGTCTGGTTTCTGGCATTTTCTGCTTTGTGCTGAAATTTTGCTGCTTGTGTTGTCTTAATTCTGGATCTATTGCTCAAATTTGAACACCATGCGACCTTCGCCTTTCATCTGACAACATCTTCAATGATTTATGATGCGTCTACCTCTTGTTAGTATGGTTGTTTCCTTGTTTCACAACTCATTTGGCGCATTGCAAGTTTTGACATCGACTAGTTGATATTGCTAAAGATGTTGTTAAAAGATCATTTATGATTTATGTTAAAAGATACTGTCTACCTATCATTTATGATTTATGTTAAAAGATGTTCTTAGAAATAAGAGGCTGTTTTTAGATGGTGTGATCCGGAGGGAGCAGTGTTTTGTTGAAACTAGTTGCGTTATCGGATTGCGTAAATAATGATAATCTTGCTGATAATATCAATGCAGAAAATTTGCACAAAGATGTCGTCAATGTCAAAATCCAAGACCAAAAGTAAGGACGGGAGAACATCAAGTGGAGTTAAAGATCAACTCAAGGATTCTAACACTGTGATTGTACTCCGAACTATTGAAGAAAAAGAGTTCTTTCTTATCTATTATTCAGGAGTACACTACATATGCCCGATGGTAGAAATTTGATAACTAGAAAAGAAAAAGAGTTCTTTCTTATCTATCATTGTATTTGTATGTGGGTACCTTTGTAAACATGGGTTTTTTATTTTTGAGTGTCATTGTATTGCAGGACAAGCAAATTACTGTTTGAGTTTAGCTTCTGAGCAAGAACTGAAACATGGATGTGTAGTTGCAAGGAACTGGAACACTAGAACAAGTAAATAATGGAACAAGTAAATAAGTAAATTACGTGACGTGCGGATGAAGTTGTCAAATTGTAACGTTTATTTATTTGAATGATAGAGCTGAAAAGCCATACAATAGAAGACATTAGGACAATTGAAAGACATACAAAAGAAAATATTAAAACGATTGAAAGACATACATTATAAGGCATTAAACGATTCAAAATTCTTCACCGGTTTCCATAATCCAATTACGCTTCACCAAGTCACTTTGAAGTTGTGTGTGTATATATGCTGATTGAAGAGTATTAAGACGAAAATGCTTCTGATCTTTCAGCTCTTTCCAGTGGGTCATGATGAATCCGGTTACCATTTGGATCGACAGGCCCATCATATGCGGTAAAAGCACTACTTGGATTGTGTAGATCTCCTTCTTCGTGCTCGACGAATTCTTTCTCCACGAATTCTTCCTCAATAATCATATTATGCATGATAATGCAAGCTAACATAATATTTTTCAAAACACTTAGTCGATGGGTCATACCTGCGTGACGAAGTATTGCCCAACGCGATTGTAGAATCCCAAAACATCTTTCCACATCTTTGCGATAAGATTCTTGCTTCTTTGCAAATAACCTCTCTGCATCAGTTTGTGGATTCGGAATTGTTTTGACAAAAGAGGAATATCTCGGATAAATACCATCTGCTAAGTAATAACTGTGGTTGTACGTGCTTCCATTCACTTTGTACAAGAAGAGGATCAAATATGTCGGATTTATATAAGACATTCAGATCGTTTTGGGATCCAGGAACACCAATAAAGCTGTGCCAAATCCATGTATCATATGAAGCTACTGCCTCTAGGATGATAGTAGGACGACCTCTACGGCCCGAATATGAACCCTGCCAAGCAGTTGGACAATTTTTCCATTCCCAGTGCATACAATCAATGCTGCCTACCATACCTGGAAATCCTCGCCCCTCTGCCTTGCAAAGAAGCCGAGATATGTCTGTTGCAGTTGAAGATCGTAGATATTCGTCTTTGTAAATATCGATTATTTGTTCACACCACTTCTTCAAACATTTTAGTGTTGTTGATTCACCCATCCTTGTTAGTTCATCACATTGATCAGCACACGCTCCATATGCTAACATTCGTATAGCACCAGTCATCTTTTGTTTGGGAAGGAGACCAAGCAATCCAGTGGCATCACGTGGTTGATGCCAGAAGGTATCATGATTACAAAGTGCAATTTTGATACGATTAAACAAGTTGCTACTCATACGATACCTTCGTCGAAAGTCTTGTTGTCGAAAAATAGGTCGTTCCACAAAATACTCTTCTAACAAATTTTGACCCCTTGATTGTCTGTGCCTTTCTAGATTTCGTTGACGACGAGGGGGAGAATCGTCTTCATCACCAGATGTTGCTAATGCGGCCGCCTCAATGATGAATGAATTAGTCATTGCATCACTTACTCTTCTTTGTTGTTGATACCACCTTCGATTGCCATCGAAATCAAAAGGATCCATATGGTGATTGACGAGTGAATAATAAGAAGAATAGAACAATATTTGAAGAGAGATGGCGTGAGAAGATGTGAATGCATAATATGTCTATTTATAGAAAGTCATTAGATTATTGGCCTATCATATTTTCTGATGACAGGTAAAAGATAAGTGTCATTATTGGCCTTGACTTACCGGCCGACCATAATTCAATCGATAAAAGATAAATTCAAAAATTGTAGCGGTTAATTTTTAAATTATTGAGTGTGTGACCAATTTGGACCAAAATTTTTTTAAAATTTTAAATTATTGAGTGTTTGACCAAAAATAAGTTTGACCAACGGTAAATTGTAACGGAAAAATTATTTGGACCTTTGATCTCGATCGAGATTTAATCGGACGGTTCATATTAATTTATAACGGGATTAATTTGAAGAAAAAAATATAAAAATAAATATTTTTATTTAATGAATAGTGCGAGGAGGTGCTAAGTTTTTGAACTGGTGCATAAACTGCATATGGAGGAGGTGCTGATGGTGCGGATGCTCTTATGACTTAACTAGTACTGGATCTTGATTGGAATTTACTCATCTTTATTTTTTATTTTTAAATCTCGAGGAGCAGGGGGGTTTCAGTTCCCGCATTTATGAATGTTTCCAGAAAATTTAATCAATGTTACCAAAGAGGTGGGAGTCTGCCTCTGCCCCATACTGCCATACTGGTGGTGGAGCTTAATAATGTTTCATCGCCGGTCAAACATACCCTTGGACTTAAGCTAACTGGTCCTGTCATTGACACTCAAGACTCAACTATGCGAGTGGTTTTTGGGACTGGAAAGGCATCCGAGAGAATCCAATAAATGGTTGGCGAAAATGGTATTAGCATTGTGTGAGCAGAAGATTGGCATGGTTAAGCGATAACATGGGGAGAGGAGACAGAGCTTAAATGAGAATCCAATAATGTTTCATTGTTTTGTTGCTGATTTCGTTATATTTCATTAGTTGTGTCATCGCATGTTGCAACGGAACATTTGAAACAAATATATTTTTTGTTTATCAAGAGATTGATGTCATCATTAGGAACGAATACTAATTATCGCTAAATACCAAAACTTTTAAGAAATATAGAAATATAAAACGGAATATCTAACCATTTCCTTATCCTCCTCCTTTTACTCTCGTCTAGTAGTAGTATGGTCGGATCCCACAACCTTATCCAAAAATATGAGACAGTCTTTATATTCCTAGATAACAACATGTCTGTGCTTTGTTGTTCTACTTATGACTTAACCAGCATCTATACCATACTATAGACCTCAATAATGTTCGATAATACTAAGTTATATGCACATCGCCAATTATAAGAGTGTGATGGCCGGCCACATTTCAACACTAGGTTCAGATGTTGGATACTTATCGACAGTTGACTATTTGTCCATAATATGTTATCTAACGACATGCCAACACGCAAGACTGATCAAGGGCGGTGAAGGGGTGATTGTAGTCTTGGAAAGCATAGACTCTGTTTGGATCAGCCCACCGCCCTTAAGGTCTAGGGAAGTGACCTTGTGCCATTCATGCTTAATTGGCGAGTCAAGCGTAATTTATTTTTGATTAGACTTTTCATTTTTACCGAGCCATTGAACGTGCATTCAGTATTAATTTCAAACATGGGAAATTAATTTGATTTGACCAAACGATGTCAAATTGGGACTTGGGGATGATTTTGGTCCCAAAAAAAGGTGTGAATATAATATAATAAATAGAGGCAGGGATAAGATTGAGGAGGGGTATATAAAGGGGTGCGGAGCGGGATTAAAGGAGAGAAGGAAGGAGGTCAAGGGCGATGGGGATGAGGAAAGGTGTGGTCAGTTGCTCCATGGTGTTGGCTTTGATCATCATGTCATGTTCAGTGGCTGTTGCGGAGGTTCAGGTGACGTATACACCTCCTGCTGAGGTAAACGTGTGTAACGTTAAGTGGTGTCAACAATTGTGCTTACAGAAACACAAGCTAGCAAGTTGTGGCCTTGATGAAAATGGCAAGTTCCAATGCTATTGTAACGATGGGTAACCTAATAAATACAATTCCACCCCACAAAATGGGAACATCTCATTTACATGGCCGTGATGCAATTTGCCTATTCATATTGATTAATAAAACATATTATTACCAGTCAAGTGATCAAATATTCAAAGAATACTATTACCACAATGGTAGCCACATGCCCCCAGGAGGCTCCCGCAACCCTCCAAGATCTACTGTTTGAAGTAAAATTGTATTCCAAGGACATATTAATAGATAGGGAGCCTGCAGCAGCAGCAGCAGGTAAGGTACCATCCACAATAATAAAAAAGACATCCAAGTGCTTCAAACAAAAAAGTTAGTATTTCAGGACTCACAATTGCGATCAACCCAACCAATCCGTTCGTGTGGCTGGTCATAGATAATAACTTTGTCTCTAAGAATCAAATCTAAAAATAAAGATAGCACTGTTTTGTCATTGTAATAACAAAAAAAAAAATCTACAATTTAGAGCCAAGATTAATGAGCACAAACCTCCAAGGATTGTCATTTTTTCATCCTTTTGGAAGCCGATACACCATACACCATAATCCTGCGACAATAAAACAAACTCATCAAATGAGGTGAAAGAGATACTACTACATCGAGTTGAAGAAAGACTGACCAGCATGTAGTCTCGGGGTGTTAATAGCATAGATGCACCCCCAACAAACTTCAAAGTTATGTTTGGGAAAATGTCTCTGTTCAAATAAATTGATGTTACTATGAAATTCAAAAAAACAAAATGCAAACATAAAGTACATATGGTCTAAAATGAGTATAAGAACCTGCTGGGAGCATCATAACAAATTTGAGAAAACCCTGGTAGAACAGATACGTTTACAGCTCCATCCACCTGTGTAAAACAAGTTAATGAAATAAAAAAAATTACTTGCGCACATGATGTATTACTATTAAACCGGCACTAAATAGGGCGTGAATACTTACAGCAGTAACAAGTGAAACATAAACCTCATTTTCAAAAAAGGTCATAGTTGTTCCAAAGTCGAATACGGTACCATTACGGCTAGCAAAAGTTGGGGAACTGATCTGTCTTCCATCGACAAATATACTCTCAAGGGCTGCATTATATGTTGACCTGAAACATACAAATCACTATATAAGTTATTCATAGATTTGGAGTCAAAGTTATTGGAATAAATGACAAAAATTACTTTGATGGAATCAGAGGGCTGTATGTGATGCCACGTTCTACTACTTCACCCAAAAGTAGATAACCACCACCTCCATTAGTGAGGCAGTGGGAGACAACTTTAGGCGCAATTTGTTTTGAGAATAATTGGGATATCAGTGAGCTGTCTCGCCCAAGGCCAAGAATGCCATCAAATATGTCAAGCTTAGAATGTTTTCTTCTGGTACTACACCTGTCGTGACAGAACATAGCACATTTAATGAAACAAAACAAACAAACAAAATTATATTGCATGTCTATATATTGAATAAGAACTTTTAAGGTTAGCATTAGCCTACGCATGCTTTGGCCTCGCAAAAAGAGAATTACGATCACCATAAGGAGCCATGACTAAGCTACTAAGCTATTGTCTCCATCTTCAATTAATTAATAGTGGAAAACTTCACTGTCACTCCGAATATAGAGTAGTGCTCACTGCTCAGAGGTAATATATGATTTTTCAGCAACAGACAGATTTCATTGTGATTATTTGTATGAGATTTTAAGTCTTAATTTTTTTCTTTGTTTACTAAATGAAGACACAAAAGTAGTCACATATTCACGAAACTGAAACTTGTCTAGGATTTAATTTAAATAAACCCTGTCGTTTATGATAATAGATTAACCTAACACTACCACTGAAACAGTGTTAATATATTTTAATTAGTAACTAACTTGCTTTATATTTTGCACAACATTCAAAATTAACAATTACCCGAATACGATTTCAGTTGAAAACGGAGATCGCGAGGAGTCTGGCAGTTGTGTATAAAAATGAAAAAAATCTGATACCACAAATCCAGACGATTGACTTGCATCAATATTAAACTTGCATTTCCTTTTTCCTTCGGGACAAGAGACAGCTGTGCTCGACTCTGAAATATTATAGAAATTTCGCCGAGTCTGCATAGGATATTATTTGGTGTTAAAACACAAACCATTTTTGTTATGAAAAATCATGTGCCTAAATCAAAGATAATCTTGAAGTACAAAATATGTAAGAAATTACATTTGTGCAGTCAACCCAGGTTAAGTCACTGCTAGTATCAATCATCATACGAAAAGTTTTTGGAGGCGAGCCGATTGTGAGCTTTGTAAAATATGGACTGCAAATTGATCGTGAGAAGATGTTATCATTAATTCAAAACTTCCAACTAAAATTAAACAATAAATTTATTTAAAAATTCACCTGAGTGATGAATAATTAAATTCGAAGAGATCGAATACGATAACATGTCCGATTTTCATGGCCGAACAGTTATACTTATACATATTCACGTATAACAGCATAGGAACCAGGAGCAATCTGATAGGCACCGTCTACAAATGAAAACATAAGAGAAATCAGTAACTAATATCAGTTGGACAAATAACTAAATTAATAACACGTCATCGGGTTAAAATTTGAAGAGTGAGCAGTAAATAATTAAATATACAGTAGGTTCTCAACATTATCTAATTCAGCCGTATGCCCATATGAGTAATGACTGTTGGATTTCATAAACTACCAGCAAAATTCTGAAAGCGACTTTAATCGTCACACTTACATATCAGATGTGATACATTGCTCTTAAAAATATAGTGAAAAAGAAGACATCAAATATGAGTACTTGGCTGAAGTTGATCAGGAGGGATCACTAAAACTGTTTGAACAAATTCTGCCTTGATAAATCCAAATATTTCTTAACTTCCACAATTTGCGCAACAAAAGAAATCAGTTAGCAGAGAACAAGGAATCATCTCAGATTTGACAATGTACTTTTGAAAGAAGATGATGAATGTGGTATCAGTACCTAAATCAGAGACATGTTATACTTGAATCTTTAACAGCAATGTATACTTGCGATAATTCAAGTATAATTAAACAAGTTAGCAAATACTTGAATCAGTACATATATTTCTTTTGCGCAACAAAAGAAATCAGTTAGCAGAGAACAAGGAATCATCTCAGATCTGACAATTTACTTTTGAAAGAAGATGATGAATGTGGTATCAGTACCTGAATCAGAGACATATTATACTTGAATCTTAGATCAGGTATTTGGGCAGGGAATGCAGCTTTTGATCTTCAACCAGTCCTTGATCCTACAGCTCAACTACGGCAGTGGCGGCTCAACACTTTTGGTGGCCTGAGGAGAAACACAAAAAGAGGCCTTTTGGATGACGACTTCAATTTAAAACAAAAAGTACATCATAACTTGGTAATTCAAAATAAAAAACCAAACATATTCTATGAGATATCCAAAAGTAAAGTTTGGTGACATCCATACATTTCCTTCATCCTTCAATTAACAAAAGACTTGAAGAACCACCATATACAATAAATAACTATGCAAATTTTATTTTTCTAGCTTTTTGCGAAGCAAAGTTACTTATTAGATATTCATAGTCAATTTCTTGAAGCATCTTATTTTCCACAGAAAGAAAAACCAATCCATTCAAATATTGCTACTGATTACGAAAGTATAAATTAGCAGGCACATAGAATAATTGACAAGAGTAACTCCTAGTATGAAAAAGCATGCAATAACTATCACGAACTACCAAAAGAAGATACAAACCATACAGATTACGGACTCGAACTAGAAAATTTTAAACGAATCAGAAGATGATGTTTATGGGGTAAAAAAATAGGGGGAACAACAAAGTGTATGCCAACTATGAAATGAAAAGTCATCTCAATGCAGAATAGTAATAAGGGGATTTATAATGGAAAGGACTCAACTAATGTTGAACGTACAAGATTGACTACTCCAGCCAAATGGTGACTTCTCCCACCTCAAATATAGATATTCAATTGGCCAGAGTTATGCGGGTGTTCTAGGCATATAGCTTGGTAGTAGAGACTGAACCAGAGATTAAAAGACATATAGGACTATTAAATAGGACTTTTTCCTTTTCATATAACGTCTGTTAGATGAAAATTCAACTATACAGACATCATAAATCAATATCAATACTATATATATAACCATCACAAAAGCAGCCTTAATAACCACAACAATCTATATAAACCTTCAGTTAAGGAATTTGCATTCCCAATTCAACTAATTCCAGCACAATCGGACACAAAAAAAATTAGGGTTTTGGAAACTTGAAAGAGCAGACGGACGCGTTCATACCTGCAATCGTCTGATGAGGATGAGTAAGAATCAGAGGAATGGTTGGGCCTGCCCTGAACTACGGCGAGTGATTCTCAACTCTGTACTCTTTGTGAAGCCCTTGCTACAATTATTAAACCCAAGCACCTTGATAATAATAACAGCTCCCGTCCAAAATAAAACAAGTCAAAAACATCCATCTTTCCAATCCGGGAAGTTATTTCAAGCTTATCCAAACATAGTAACGAAAGCAAAAGCCGTTGTGGGTTTTGTGAGCGGCCATTTTTGCTACTTGGTGGTTTTTGAAGCGGAGGATAGCACCGCCGGACAAGCTGGCCGTGGTCAACTACTTGGGAGGGCGAAAACGGAATCGTGCTCCCCGGGGAGGACATCATCGGTGATCGGAGCAGCAGCCGCGAGTGATGTTCAGAAATTTCTTTTCCATCTGTTCGTCCCTCCCAATTCAATATGGTCAACTAATGAGTTTGTGGGGCAAATTGAAAATGACCATTTCATTACTTTAATTACTTATATGAAAGTGGGACGTGGGGCAAATTGAATGAAAAATAACTGACTCGGTTATGATAGGTCAAGATGATAGCTAGCTCAGTCATGATGAATTTAAGACGGCAACAGTCAATTGAAAGATGAAAAATATAATTTAAGACTAGGAGGATGTCAAATGGTGATTAGAGCTTAAAACATGAATTAATTTACTGATACATAAATTCAACAATCATATTTTTACTATTTATTATATGAAAAATAAATAATTCCTTCATTTTCTATAAATATGGAGTTGGTTTTTTGATGATTTTAGTGATAATACTAAATAGCCAAAGACAGTTTTAAAATGGGTATGTAAGTGAAGGAGGCATCATTAGTCATTAGTAGTTTAGGGAATCACAGGTTGCTCTTGAGACTGGATTGCTGGTTCCAAGCTCCTATACTGGAAATAATGGTTAGGGAAGAAACACTGTTTGGTAATTAATCTATGTGCGGATTGGAGCATAGAAAAGCAAACAATATAATTATTTCGTTTTGATCAGTGCACAGATTATTGAAACTTAGATTTTAATGACATCCATAAGGGATTTGCTGTCGTAGCCCTTTGAGAAAATATTCTGCGAATACTCTTGCTTTGTGAATTCCCGATATATAGCTGGAGTCTCTGGTGACAACAGCTCAGGCAGAGGTCCCATAATATCACCTTCCCTCCATTTGTGCAAGTTGAAAAACATGACTACAGATATCCTGAGCTCCTTAGAATTATTAGCCAAAACTCTATGATCCACGCTCTGGTATATGCCGTTTGAGATAGCCTTCAAGGTCAGTTCTAAAAGTATTACATACATGTAAACAAGTTCATAGACATAAAGCTGAGAAACATAGACTCGAGTTTGATTGTGCCATTGATTTGCAAGAATTTCTGTTGTTTAAATTTCAGGCTGCTGAGAAGATACTATTGTTACCTGTAAAAGGTCTCCAATGTTGATGATCAACCCACCACGACAAGGCTTAACATCAATCCATTCCTCCCCGTGTTTTACCTGCAATCCAGGGACTTGGTTAGTCATCAGTACTGTTAGCACTGCGGAATCAGAGTGAGCTGCAAATCCCATTGTCTTCTCTGGCTCCGGACAATAAGGGTAGCATGTTCCAACCAAGACCTTAGAATCAGTACATCCCATTTCGTTGAATTTTTTGCGATCTAGCCCCAAGCCTTCTGATAGCAACTCCAGGACCAAGCCTGCCACCTTTGTACCTTGCTTGTCCCATTGTATTATTTCATCTCGACAGATCTCAGGTATGTCGGACGCCAGTGGTGGAGTTGGGCCTGTCCAGAGCTGAATGTGGTCTAGCCAGTTTGCTGCCTTTGATCTGTACAAATCATTGTTGGTCGAGTAGATGAAGCCGTTCATCTCATCCCGTTTATAGTGCTTGATCTTCTCCTGTTGCAGATCACATTTTAAAATCTACCCAACTCACTGACATCAGTTTTGGTATCAAGAAGCTCCTGATGGGTTTCTTACCTCATGTGGCAATTCATGGAAGGCTTTGACTGCAGCAGAAGTTCCCTCCATTACACTGATGGGTATCCCATGATTCACTACCTGAAAGAAACCCCATGTGCCGGCAGCCCGTCGCACTTGATCCACAACCAGCCTCCTCCGGGCCGGGGACTCCAACCCTGACAAGTCAACCACGGGTATCTCGGCCAAAGCTGATTCTGACAACTTGTTAAATTCGGGAAGTGTTTCAGGTGGGTGGTGGAAAATCCTAGGAATGGTGGTGATGCCAGAATCAACTAGCCCCTTGCACCCTATTTTGGACTCATCAAACTCTTTCAGCTCCTTCAAGCGATCGTAACCTGAAGAGGCTATGCCTTCTCCTGCCATATTGCGACAAGTTGCTTATCAGGGACAGAGACTGATTCAAGGATATCTGCCTAAACTGGTGGCTGTATTTAACAGCTCGCTCTGCTCATATACCAGTCAAAAATGTAGTGGGGAAAACGCACGGGTGGTGCACAATGTTGGCAGGTCAAAAAACAACATCATTTGTTTTGTCACATTCCTCCAATCATTCATCAAAGTTCGTTAAGCAGAACTTCTCATTTATCTTGCACAACGTTTTCTTGTTAAAGAATAATTATATTTAGCTTAGAAGTGATAGGTATTAGTTATTTGGCGATTCCCATTTATAATTGTCTTATTGAGCATTGACCAATTGTTTCAAAATGATTTATTTTCAATTAAAATCAAACTATTAGGGTGGCTAGCAGGAAAAAATGTGGGTCAAAAATGGAGGATCAGTGAGTAGAAATCTTTCAATTCTAAGCATGACTATTCTCTTCCACCTAAAGACTGAAAAAGAAAGCATTAATAGTGTGGACTGCTGTTCTTATCAAATTTGAAATCTGCCAAAATTGATCGAAATCCCCACAAATCAAAGTTAGATACTTGCAACAAAATCACAAGCAAAAGCCTCCTCCTTCCCACATCTATTTCCCCAAACTCAAAAAGATGAAAACTTTTTAAGATTCATGCTCCTCAATTCAGACAAAGATCAAAGACTAAACACATGCCAATTGATAAATAAAACAGACAGAAATCTCCAAGTCATAAAATCACATCAGTATGTACACTGTGAATCTTGACGTTGGTCATGAATCATGGTTAAGAATTGCACATATACACAGACGGACACTCGCACCAACCTTGGAACTTCAAAAAAAAAAGTTCAAAATTTTGCAGAGTACCAGGTCGATGGTCCTTGTCTTATAATGGGCATGATCCAGCAATTGTGCGTTAGCAACTTGAGTCAATCTGACTTCTCAATCTCCCGCAGTCTCTTATCCCACTCTTCCGTATCATACTCTTGCTCAAACAAGTCCCTTTCAGTAGAATATACAATCCGGTCCCGACCAATGACCGTTCTTTGAGCCATGTCCCGAGCACTCAGAAGCTGAAATACGAGTTTTCAATTTAAGCATCAAATGGCAACACTTAAATCTTTTAAGTCAGACTGTTTTATAATGAACTAGTAATTTCACCTTTCTTCTAAGCGAAGGATCTGGCGTCTCAAGCAACCGTGCGTATTCAACTCGCGCCTCGTTTCTCTTTTCGATTGACGCATTAGTTTTGAGCACGAAGAACCACCGAACTAATGGAATTACAAAAAAGGAGCCGGCATAGATCTGCAAAATTATTTCACACCGATATCCATGAAAAACAAACTATAGCAACATAGTATAATAAATGTGTGGTAGCACGGGCGCACTCGGTGTAAAAAAACGAGGAAACCAATCTTACTAGAAGCAAAGATGCCAATTTAAATATAACAAACTCAATCACCTGAAGTAAAGGGAAAATGCCAGAAACAAATGTAATGAATCCGCTTGGTTCAACATTCAAGTTCCTTCAAAATAGAGTATAAACACAAATATTAGGAAAGGTTAGTGATCAGTTCAAATTAGCATATGGGTGTGGGTTAAAATGGAAGAAATTGTACTTCAACAAAGAACCAAGGACTACAACTCCGAAAAGGTTAAGTCCACCCAGTCCGATGACCATTGCTTTTTCCGATGCGCTAATTTTACTGCAAATTGACGCTTATGTTAGCCTCATCGCGTATGTTAACCTATAAGTGGACATACTAGGTACGGAAATTGAGACCTGAATTCCAACTTTTTCTCCTCTAAAACCCTCTCGACTCCACCAACCCAGTCAGCCCATTTTCTGCCTACATATTCTTTCCTCCCTTTTCCAGTTGAAGAGGCTGTGCGTTGGAGTGAAGGAAATCGATACAAAATATTCCCCTGCACATGAAGCATGATAAGAGCACGAAATCAACTATCAGTTAAAACATTATTGTAATAAGCAACTCACCTCTTCATCAACTTCTGGTTGACCATCGAACCGCAAGAGAACGGGTAGAATGTAAGATTCGTCATTCTGGAACAACAAGCATAAAAAAAAGGTAATAAATTAATAGACATATAAAACATTAAAAGTTGATAAGAAATGTGCGACAGGATGGCATACCGTAGTTCTATCACTAGTTTCTACATCCAGAAATGGAGCAAGTTCTTCAGCAGTGACTACACCACCATTTGCAGTAATATATTGCCCTATCTTCATCATCGTAAACAAAATATGAATAAATGATCATTAAAGCCATTGAATTAATTCAGAACACTAACAAGTAAAGTCGAAATTTGATACAGATTGATGAGAAGAGCCAAACATATTTTTGTTTACCAAGAGATTGATGTCATCATTAGAAACGAATACTAGGCGAAATTCTGTTTTTTCATGTCACTATTACATTTTAACTGCAATCATATTTTTCATACACCCAAGTTCCGCAAAAACTACAAGGTAAAACTAGGCATGGACAAAGAATTTAAACACATGTTATACAAAATTTTCACCACAAACATATGCGAAAAAAATGACCAAAAGTATAACTTAGCCTGTAAAGCAAGAAAATAAAACGAAGAAACGAACACTCAGTTCTAGCAAAAACTAACAGAAAAACTAGCGGGCCAAAAGCAAACGGACCAATGAATTAATGATCAACTATTACCAACTTCCACCTCTCTTCTTCGATTTCTTCATTAGGATCACCGTCCCCAAACACGAATGAAAATATCTGACAAAAAAAAAAAAAAAATCCTCAAATCCATGTAATTAAACTGAGAACAGGTCAACATTTAAGTAACCTTTCACATACAGATTCAATGAAGTTCATTCCATTGTTTTCAGTTCGTACTCGCCTCCTCCTGTAGTAGTATGGATCCCAGAACCTTATCCACACGCCAAAAATATCAGATAGTAACTATGTCTTTATATTCCTAGATAACAACATGATCCATGGTGAATGCATTACTGAAAGCATGTCTGTGCTTGTTGTTCTACTTATGACTTAACCAGCATCTATAGACCTCAATAATCGGCCACGCAGTAAAACACTGCATTGTCTACTCGTGCCACTATTCCGATAATACCAAGTTATATGCAAATTTTACATTGTCAATTATAAGAGTGTGATGGCCATATTTCAACACTAGGTTTTCGTTTAGATGTTGGATATTTATCGTCAGTTATCGATGTTGACTATTTGTCCATAATATGTTATCTAATGTCATGCCAACACGCAAGACTGATCAAGCTCCATTACACACAGTCATTACTTTTTAAATGCTAACTTCGTACAATCAATCGCTTTACATTACAAGTATAATAGAATTACCAGAAAAGATCAGTGGGACTGAGATAAAAAGAAAAGCCAGAATTATAAGATCTACCACGCCTGCCACGATTGTCCTCTTCACTGTTACACAAAAAAAATTTGGTCAGCTGTAAAGTATCATGCTACAACTTCTAATCTTATTAAAAATCAAGAATGTGACAATGATAGGTGCAAATGTGCATTCTCAACATGAAAAAAAGAAGTATAGCAGATTATTTCAAGAAAAAAAAATACCTTCTACTAGAAAGAAGAGCAATGATCGTTGTATAAACAATAACAATGGATGCGATTAGAGCAGTCCCAAACGAAATTCTAATAACATACTCGGCTGTAGACTGCCAAAAGAGATACAAAGTTGTCACATTTTCTCTACCAGTCTCATAAGAATAAAAACCAGGAATGACAATTCAAATACGGAAACATTAAATAATCTTTGGATACCTTTCCCTTCTCGATCAAGGGTTCGATTTTCATCCGAAATGACTTGCCAGCGAGTTTGGATCGATAATCTTTCGGGAAAACATAAAGAACATCCCCCTCATCTGAAACCTGCGAAAGGGTTATCTCTTAAATGACTAACACAACCCCATAGATTATAGGGTTTCTATATCTACACTATACTGAAAATGAACACCATTTCAATTACAAAATTGAGCTTCAAAATATGATTTTAGATAATCGTGAAACCTAAATACCTCCAAGAATCCATTGGTATCAGATGCCAGAGCCTGCAAGGCCTTCTGAGCTTCATCCAGCTTCAACCCAGCCCTACTCGCCACATCCCCAATCGTAACCCTCCCACCAGAAGCATCCACAGCAGCCATCGCCCTCTTCCTCACATCACTCGGCAGCTTATCACTCTCCACCACAACCCCAGGCCTACTCAATCCGGGCGGAACCGCGTCCAAATCAGCACCCGCCCTAGCCACAACTGGCCCATATCTAACCCTACCACTACTGAATCTCCCACCATCAAAAGCCCGAATCTGTGTCGATATAAGACTGATTTTTACCGGTTTGAGAGCTGCGGAAGTGGCTGACGGCTTCGGGACGAGACAAATGGAGCTGGAGCGGAGGTGGGGTTTCGGCGATGAGGTGTAGCAGACCGAGATTGAAGCCATTCGAGCAGCCAAGTTGAATAGTCCCGAAGCGGAGATATCTACAGATTACACCATTGATGGAGAGCTTCCACAGATATTTAATTTAATTTTTAATTAATTTTTTGTTACAAATTTGAGAGATACGCAGGCAGTTTCGTAACAATCTCAATCCTGAAATTACCATATTGCCATTGTCTTGACCGTTGACGTTCGCCTTTCTGGAAGGACAGACATGGGATTTGAAAATTCAAGCCCATCTTCACCCACGCCCGTATTGAATCAGCAACGACTTTTATATTTTAGCAACGCATTATTTGAATTAACGAGGAACCATGGCTTGCCTGCTTCACCCACGTCTGCATTGAAACGACTTTTATATTTTTGCGACGAGATATTTGAATAACAACGAACTATGGTCGGAAAACTGATGGGATCTGAAAATTCAAGCCCATCTTCATCCACGTCTGTATCATATCAGCAACGATTCTTATATTTTTAGCTACGATATTTTGACGAACTATGGCCTACCAGCTCTGGTCGGAAAACTCTCTCATGCAGAAAATTTAGTCCCTCTAAAACCTGCATTTAGGGTGTGTTCTTTTGTACTTATATTTTGTACTGAAACTTATTACTTTACTTATATTTATTTATATTTACTTATATTTACTTATATTTATTTATATGTACTTATATTTACTTATATTTACTGATATTTACTTATATGTACTTATATTTACTTATATGTATTTATATTTATTTATATGTACTTATATTTAGTTATACGTACTTATATGTACTATTCATCAACAACAACACCATTACCAACAACAACACTTGACTTGACTTAACTTAACCTAACTTACCACAACACCACCATCACCTAACTTAACTCCACCAACAACACCACCACTCCACTATCACCACCATTACGACAACACACTTCCAATATTAATTAAATAATCACCACTCCACTACCACCACCATTACCACAACACACTTCCAATAAATAATCTAACTTATTTTTTATTATTTTTAATAAATATTAATAAATCGTACAATTTAATTTTGTGACTCCCCTCTCTCGACTCTCTCGATCCGCCACTGACTACTGCCACCATTACCATCACACTTCCAACATTACAACAACCCACCAATACAAAAATAACACACAACTAATAAAAAATAATAATTTAACTCAATTTAATTTAAATTAACTTAACTTAACTTAACTTAAAATAATGGAAGAGATGATGAATAGTGGTGGTGGTGGTATGTTGACGAAAGAGATGATGAATAGTGGTGGTGGTGGTGATGTTGATGATGAATAGTGGTTGTGACATGTTGATGAAAGAGATGATGAATAGTGGTGGTGGTGCTGTTATGGTGGTGGTGGTGATGAATAGTGGTAGTGACGTGTTGATGAAAGATATGATGAATAGTGGTGGTGGTGCTGTTATGGTGGTGGTGGTGATGAATAAGGGTGGTGGTGTGTTGATGAAAGAAATGATGAAATGTGGTGGTTGTGGTGGTGGTGTAGTTATTATGGTGGTGGTGGTGATAATGAATAGTGGTGGTAGATTGTCGATGAAAGAAATAATGAATAGTTATATTTATTTATATTTACTTATATGTACTTATATTTACTTATATGTACTTATATTTACTGATATTTATTTATATGTACTGATATTTATTTATATTTACTTATATTTACTTATATGTACTGAAATAAGTACTTTATAAGTACAAAAGAACATGGCCTTACTCCTCGGAGTCTGAGTAGAAAATTTACAGCTCAGGCAAGTCGGCCAGCAGAAGTAAACGAAGTTTTCCGTTTAGTTATGCGTTAAGAAGTCACTACAGGCTGCAGCTGCTGTTGATGCCCTTGGGAAGTTCCTGTGGTAGAATTATCGCCTGAAAACTTGAAGTGGAATTTTACTGACCCGTCTACGGCATTTCCTGATCATGTTCAGTGCTCAATATCGTCGCGAGTGATTCTTTTAGTGAGCTGTCAGTAAGAAATTAGAGACGTAAAAAACTTTGATGCAGATTTTGTAAAACAAGCGTAAGGAGATCATGCAGCTTACTTTCAGATTCAGTACTTTGATCTCAGCCTCCAAAATTTCCAACATGAACACTCGACCTGGTAATAGTCCGTTGGCCAGAGCAAACTCAGTCCAGCCGGTGGTAATGAAAAAGCGCTCACTGTTACTACCTCGGCGTTTCAATGTGGCTACCCATGCTTTACCTTCTGAATTTCGAAGAATAATCCTTCCACACTTGTTAGCCAAATCATACATTCTTGCGAACTTTGTGCCAACGAACTGTGACAAAAGAACCAAACCCAGTTGACATAACCATCTTATCAATGTCGCGTTGCTTACGAGGATAGGGATGCTCACCAGTTGAGACCTGTCCAGGGAAGGCTGAGTTGAGGTTCTAACGAAATACGTGCCAGGTTGAGCAACTGATGCAGGTTTAGGCACCTCGTCCTCCTTCTGTCCAGCGTCTATTCCTACAGTTACCAAACAAGCAAATCAGCATAGATGATAGGGTTTGAGTCCCAACATTTAGCAAAGCTACAAATCCCTAAAACTGGAAACATTAGGTTGCAATGAGACACGAATCCTGGGTAAGTTTGAGAGCTTACTGGTGTGACCAAGTTCCATCCCGAGCTCTCCATCTTCTCCTTCCACCAGATCCTCCATCCCATCATCATCTTCAGCCATATCCACATCTTGGTCTTGATCCAGCTGCTGGTACTCTATTTCACACTCACTTTCATCAAACACAGAAACATCAAACGCCATGTCCCCATCATACCTAAACACAAGAAAGTAGCCAACTCTCAACTCATGCTCCTCCGCAAACTCCCTCCACCCATCCACAATCCTCCGCCCAACCAACCCCACCTTCCAGCCCCTCCTCCTCCGACGGCTCCGCAGCTCAGCCCTCCCGCATCCAGCACCCTCCAAGTACTTTTTATAAAACGCCAGAGGAATCGACTGCACAAAACAACAACAACAACACAAATAAATATTCAGTGGAGACAAAATGAGAGGGCGTTTCGAAATCGCAATATGGGGGGTTGTTGTGTACAAGGCTGGTGGAGAAACTGGGGAGGAGGGGCTGAAAGAAATGGGGTGGAGGAGTTGGTCGCTTCGTCCGCTGATCTGCCATGGTTGAAGGGAGTGGAGTTGAGTGAAGCGGAGCGGAGCTTTCATGCTGCATTCGGACCGACAGTCGGTATTCACCGATTAACCTAAACACACCACGTGTTCATTTTTACTAACCAGGTGACGTCTACAAATCGAGACCCAGAAAAGACAAGAAGCAGTTGTTGTTCTTGTCTTTCTTGTTTGTGCATTTATATAATGTGTCAGAGTAAAATCATCATAGAGGCATGTGCCATGTAGAACAGAAGATTGAACAAGTTAAGGTAGGAGTTTGAATTCCTGTCTGGCTCACCATTTTTTAACTCACCAGTTGATCCTTAAAAAATGCTAAACATCTCCCTGTTCTCCCACCAACCTCCCTCTCTCTCTCTCTGCTCCTCTCTTGCTTGTTCAAAACTCTTCTTCCAAAAGCCAGCTAGCTGAGGTGGTGCACGACCTTACAGAAAGTAGTGATGCCCACGTCCTACCATCCAGTGACACCATTCCTTCAATCCAACTCCATCTTTCCATGGAAGCTCCTCACCTACCTCTAAATCCCATCAAAGGAAAAAAAAAAAAAACACAGGACTCGATCGTGCCGTGCCGCCCTGATCAATGGAGATGGAGATCGGGTTACCCACAAATGTGAGACATGTGGCTCATGTAACCTTTGACAGATTCGATGGATTCCTCGGCTTGCCGGTCGAGTTTGAGCCTGAGGTTCCCAGGAAACCTCCCAGTGCCAGGTCAGAATCCGGCTAACTAGTCTTTGCATCTGTTCTTGGCTGTGGGGTTTCTTGATTCTTGTTGTGTGTGGCAGTGCGAGTGTTTTTGGAGTGTCGACTGATTCGATGCAGCTGTCGTTCGACTCGAGAGGGAATTGTGTACCGACGATACTCCTGATGATGCAGAAGCGATTGTATTCATTGGGAGGTTTGCAGGTACATGTCCTCCTGAAAAACATCCTAGTTTTTCCAGAACCGAGGCTGATTGGTAGTTGCAGGCAGAAGGGATCTTCAGGCTGGCTGCCGGAACCAGCCAAGATGAATTTGTGAGGGACCAGTTGAACAAAGGAGTTGTCCCTGAGTCCATTGATGTGCACTGCTTGGCAGGCCTCGTTAAGGTTCTTGTTAATTGGAATGTTGTGGGTGAGCAAGTCTTTTTATAATTTGTTCTAGTTGATCGGAATGTTGTTTTTCAGACATGGTTCAGAGAGCTGCCGGTGGGGATAATGGACACTCTGCCACCGGAGCAGGTCATGCAAGCTCAAACCGAAGAGGAGTGTTCCAAGCTTGTGAAATCTCTACCTGCAACTCAAGCTGCTTTGCTGGACTGGACAGTCAACTTGATGGCCGATGTAGTTCAGATGGAGCATCTTAACAAGATGAATGACCGCAATGTCGCCATGGTTTTCGCTCCCAACATGACCCAGGTAAATCATATAATGTCTAGCTTGCCAGCGAGGATATTTGAACTGAATTTGTATTTTTGGTGCAGATGTCGGATCCTTTGACCGCGCTGAACTATGCAGTCCATGTGATGAACTTCCTGCGGACGCTTATAGTGCGGACAGTCCGAGAAAGGGAGGACTCCATTGTCGACTCCCCATCTAGCCTAGCCTCGTCTGACGACCCTGGACTCCTCCGCCAGCTCAGCATCTCCTACGCAGATGTTCTCAAGAGCCCGCCCAAGAGGACGATGACCAAACCCCGGAACGGATCATGTCGGGCAGGGCTCGAAGGAAGAAAGGCTGAATCCTCGGACTCGCACGAAGGCCTGGAGATCAAGTTCTTCAATCCCAGATCATTAGCTTGCCAATCAAGCAGGAACCTCAGCATGAAAACTGCTGCTCCCGCCATGGCTGCTGCTGCTAGTTTCAGATCAAAAGAGACCATGGAAAAGGGCAAGGCTAGTAGGAGATAGCAAGTAAAACAGGGGGCAAGAAAGGTGGCTTTTCCAGATTTAAACTTGTTCTAGAACATTCCTCTAGTTTGTGTATTCTGTTTGGATAACACAACATGCGTGGTTTTGAATTATGTACCTCTTCCAAGTTCCAAATGCTGGTTTCTTGCCCTTGAAGGTATCTAGGGAGATATTCAGAACCAAAACTAGATTATTCAAAACCAGAACAGTTGCAACACCAGCAAAACATAGCTATGTCCAACAGAGGGACTACGGAGATTGGGACTCTACGGACCAAGTCTGGCCGGCCGGGCTCCGTATCAGATCAGATCAATGATCTGCATTCTATTAACCGCACATGAACATACTCTAAGGAGGAGTCTAGTAGCTCAGAGCCCTCCTCATGGTCCGCAGCTTGTCTGCGCTCCGGTGCGCTTTGGCCTGTGCCCGCTTCTGTACCTCCTCCATATACTGTCAAAAATCGGAACACTGATCAGCTTGGCTTAGGGTTTCCAGAAGAGTGAAATGAGAAGCATAAAAGAAAACTACCTGTTGCTTTCTTTTTCTTTCAACTTCAGTCTGTATAGCAAAATTCAGACCATGAGGATCAACCAAGCCGAATGATATGAAAAGAAAAAAAGTTGCTTGAAATGATCAAAGGAAGTAAATACCAGGGCCTGCCTGAGCTGAGCGTTCTCTTCTCTAAGCTGGTTTAGTTCGGCCTCAAGCTCGACGGTATAAGCCTAAAAAACACGAGGTATGGCGTTAATGGTGCTATCAACATGTTTTATAACAGGCAGCAGAGAATGAATGGTATAAGATTTGATGACCTGTTTCCTTGCTCGAGACCTGGCTGCGGATTCTCTGTTCTTGATCATCCTTCTCTGTCTCCTCTCCACAACCTTCTCGACAGGCCCATCAGTGGTCCTTTTCCTAGACGAGCCCCTGATCCCACCACCCATGTCCATCCCATACTGGTTAGCTCCCACATTGTCAATTTGAGGACAGATGCCTTCTGATGAAACCGGGCTAACATTAGTGTCAATTCCCAACGACTGAGCCGCTCCGTATTCATAACAAGATTGTGGAGTGGTATGATATGCGCCACCGTTCCTTTTACCATTAGCTGTGTATCCTGACAAGTCAGCAGCAGCACCGTGTGGAATATAAGCTGTCGGGGACAAACCTCCGGCAGCAGCCAAGATTGGAGGTGTTCTGGCGGAAAAACCTGGCCCGGTGGCGCTACGTTGGTATAAACTGTACTGCTGTTGCGGAGGTGGTGGCAGTTGCGGTGGTGCAGGATTTCCATTGTTTGGTTCCCTCACCACACCCGCCTTCACTAAAAAATCCTCGAGAGTCATCTCTCCAAAAGTGGGCTGTCGACAAGTCTGAACATTGCTAGCTTGCTGCGCGCCGTGATGATTTTTGTGAATCTCAGACCACACTTCATCCACGGTTTTCCTGCACAAGGGTGCTGGAATGGTCAACGACCCTTGGCGAGGCAAGCTCTGCTGCTTGGCTATCTGCCGTCCACAGGTTGACTCCCCCCCATGACTGAAATTTATCAAATTATGCGCACCTTGACCGTGGTTCGCCCCCCCAGCCGGCACAGTGGCTGCACCGGTAGTGTTAATCGCTTGGTTCTCTTCGGCAGTCCAAATACTGTTGAGAAACTCATCCATATTCATCGATCCAAAATTCTTCCCACTGTCGCAGAGTGTGTTCTGGAACTCGTCAAGGGTCAGCGAATAAATTGAGGATTGCCGGCCCAAAGTCAATGCCTGGTTTTTCTGCCCCACTCCTCCCGGAGCTAGCGCCGATTCCACCTCGCCTTGGGACATCATGTCCGACTCTGAAACAACCATTCAAACATGACATACCTCATCAAAACCGCCACATGGTCTACATATCAACAAACAACGTATGCTGAATCAAAACTAAATGTTCCAACAGTGGCATGAAGAATCAATCAGCAAAACATCTAAATCCTCATACTGTTGCTGATCACATCATCATATGAATATATAGACACTTCACAGCTCAGGAAACTAACCTGAAATCATACAAACTCAAAATCTCAATGATCCAATCCTGCAATAACTCCAAATTTTTGCAACCCTGTGGCATGAAGAATCAATCAGCAAAACTCAAGTCAGATGCATCAATAGATCACACCAGTAAGTAATTCAACCTAGCACAATCAACCCATCTTAGCGACAACCTGAACTAAAAACATCAACAACAACATCAATTTGATCGAGCTTATCAGACCAAGAAACTTACAGTGTCAAAGCTCCAAACCTTGTCAGCTTCAGGGTCGACCAGCTCTATGGAGTTCACTCACTCCTGGTTCATCAGCTTCACCATCTATTCGGTGACCAGTTTAGGACATTTTCTTTAATTTATTATTGGTCTGTTTTTAGCAAATTTCATTGAAGCTGAATGAAGTTGCCATGAGCTGATGACACGTCCAGGACGCGTGTCACTTTCCTGCGCCATAGTTGTTCTCGGACTGACACGTGTTGCCGCGCTGAGCAATACTAAGGTGCGATGCACGTACCGAATCTTAGAACTGCAGTGACTGCATGCTGCTGGAAAAGACCCGGTCTGATTGGCGGGTCACTCACTTTAACGAGGTAAGGTTTAACTTTACCAAGACATGTTTACCCCGCACGTGCGTTTTGACTCTGGGCTTTTCAAAGGCCTAAGTCTCTTATTGGGCCTATATTGACCAGGCCCATAATCTATCATGATCTGTGTTGAACAAAGTCAACTCATCACCATGGCCCAGCAATGTCCATCCCCTTGCACCATTTTCTTAACTGAGGCTGATATTGGATAGTTGCTAGCATCACCAGCTAATCATTAAAGATAGAAAACCAGTCTGGTTTGTTTTCATGATTAATTTATCAAGCATGTCAAATATTATACTGTTTCTGCAGTTTTTTATTCGGTGGATTGGGTTTCTGTCCGAAGAATCTGGGATTTGAGGAGCCATGAATGAGCTGTGGCAGTGTAGCCCGGAGACGAGGAAGCTGGTGTGGGTGCTGTTCCTGGGTCAAGTTGTTTCTCTATTGCTTTCTCTGGGGAATCTATGTTCATCCATGATTGCCCATCTGGGTACAACACACTTCTGACCCTCTCAACTCCTTCATTCATATTCTCATGGTGTTCCCCTAGAATGATTTAGTCTCTGTGCCATCTTCAGGTGGAGATGCTCCTCTTTCTCAGGCTTTGTTTGTGTATGTGCTTCTGGCGATTGTTTTTGGAGGAATTATGCTGTATAGGCGCCAGAAGCTCCTGGTTGACTCATCCTTTCAAATTGCGATCCAATGCCTTTATCTGCATCTGGAGTACTAATTCTGTTATGCCTTTTGTTCTTCAGGTTCCCTGGTACTGGTATCTTCTTCTGGGATTTGTGGATGTTCAAGGAACTTATCTCTGTAAGCGATCCATCCAAGTCTTCATGTTTGCCTGCTTCATATTAGAATTGATGAACACTCTTACCTTCAGCTCAATATTGTGAAAACTCAATCTTGACCCTGTCAGATTTGTGAGCTTGATCATTTCCAAAGCAAGTATGAGAACTCTAGTTTTGCCGCGCTAACTTCTCTTATAGAGATACTTACAATGCCGCGCTTGGTGCAGTTAATAAGGCATATCAGTACTCCACAATTACCAGTGTAGCATTACTGGACTGCTGGACTGTTGCATGGGTCATAGGCCTCACATGGATATTTCTTGGCACTAGATACTCCTGGTGGCAAATCTTTGGCGCAGCCATCTGCGCTGCAGGACTTGGTTTGGTGCTTCTCTCAGATGCTGGGGTGGGTGGAGGAGGTGAATTCTTTTTCTACACCCTCAAATTAGCTTGGTCCGCCTTCCAAATAGACTTTGCTGCCAGTTTTATCATTTGTCATCTCCAGAATTACAGTCATGATCAGCACAATGTAGATGATCCCCTTCAGTTTTTATGTTTCAGGTGGCTCGAGGCCTCTTCTGGGAGATATACTTGTCATTGGAGCAACACTTTGCTTCGCAGCGAGTAACGTTAGCGAGGTAGGTAACTAGTCCATCTAGCTGGGATAATATTTCCAATGAGCTACTTATCATTCCAGCTGTTGTTAAAAAATGCAGGAGTTCTGCGTCAAGAAGAAGGACGTGGTTGAAGTTCTTGCAATGCTGGGTCTTTTCGGAGCACTAGTGAGCATTTGTCAGTTGTATCCTTCTCTAAGCCACACCATTTTAATCCTGCTGTTTATTACAAGCCATCCATAGCCACTGGATGGAACAATTTGCAGTGATAAATCCTATACCTTTGAATCAGATGTATATTCGAGATAAAGAGCCTCAAATCCATAGCTTGGTCTACTGAAATTGTAAGTGACTGCCCTCTCTTTTCTCATTTCCAGCAGCACAATATATGCGAAACAGATTCATCCTTTGCTCTTCTGATTCTAGATACTAGCTGCTTGTGGATTTACTCTAGCAGTCTTTCTGTTCTACATACTCCTTCCCTTGGTTATGCAGGTTAGTCGATTTAACATCTCCTGTAAATTTTTAATCAACGCATGCTTTATCCTTGATGCAAGTGCACCTTTACTCTATTACTGTGCAAATCCAGTTAAGTGGAGCAACCATGTTGAATCTGTCTCTCCTGACATCTGATATGTGGGCTGTAATATTCCGAATATTTTTCTACCACCAGAAGGTATTTCAGCTCACTCTGGGTAAAACACTTTTGAGAGAGTTTTCTCCAAACATGACTGGCTGTTGATTGTAACTGATTTCAGGTCGACTGGCTGTACTACCTTTCTTTTGCAACTGTGGCTGTTGGGCTTGTCATATACTCGAAAACGCAAGTATTTGACCTTTTATCTCTGCAAGCCATAATATTACTCTGACCAACTTATCATTTTCCCAATCAGTGGAAAAGATCCTGATCCAATGCCGGAAGACAGTCTCAACGCTCAATACCAGATCGTCGTGGATGGAGGAGCTGTAAATGAGGAATCAGGACAGAATGGAACATCTACTGTTGAGAAATTAAAAAAATGCATCAGAAAATAGTTGAGCAAGAAATCCCATCAAGAGACATCACAGGGTGGCGAATCTTAAGAACTTGCCAGTGGCCACGGACAAACATACCTTGCCTATACTATACCTCAAATGAGGAAGAAGATCCTTGCTGTTAAGGTCCAGCATCTGTAATGAGCCTCCAAATCTGACGTTCAGAAGACTGCCAAAACATGTATGAAATGAATGCTTGGTGGCTAAACTTAATGCTACCGAATTTGTCCAACTTGCTTGGTTTCAAAGGATAAGTTGCACTGAGGATGGTTATTCGTTAAACACCGTACTGGGGCCATTTGAATAAATCAGCAGTGTGGTTCACCACAGAACATGCGAGAGCAACTCACAGCTAACTGGCATAAATACTTGTTTGATGAGGTGTGGATCATGCAACATCCAAACCCACTGAACACTTCAAGAAGCCCTATCATGAAGATGATGATTCTCTTTTTACTTTTCCAGTTTTCTAATTTTGCTCTGTGTCGCTTTAGCAGAACATTGTATAATGGTACTGAAACTGATCAGCTATCACTGCTTGATATCAAGAAAGGCCTACTTGATGGCAGCAGTCATGATGCTGTGCAAGAACTGAATTCATGGAATGCATCTCTTCATTTCTGCCAGTGGCATGGAATCACATGTGGTGGCCTTCAACAAAGAGTCACTAGACTGGAGCTGGTTTGGCATGAGTTTGGTGGTACTCTATCACCTTCTGTTGGGAATCTTACTTTCTTGAAAATTCTCAACTTATGTGGCAATATGCTGAGAGGGATCATCCCCAAAGAGATAGGTCTTTTATCAAGGCTGGAAGCCTTTAATGTATCGAGCAATAATCTTGAAGGTCCTGTTCTTTTGCATCTATCAAACTGCACTGAGCTGTTTAACATTGATCTGAGCAGAAATAATGGAGTTATTGACACAATTCCCTTCCAAATTGGGCTCCTGTCCAAGCTAGAGATATTCGATATGGGGCAGACCAATCTGACAGGAAAAATCCCAAGCTCTATTGGAAACCTCTCACGTCTGAGAGACTTATCACTTTACTACACTTATTTGCAGGGAAGCATTCCAAGCGAGATTGGCAAACTGAAGCGAATGACAAGATTGGACTTCACTTTAAACAGACTCTCCGGTACAGTCCCTTCAGCTCTATACAAAAATTTGTCAAACATCAGGGAGATTTCATTTACTGGTAATGGCTTGTCTGGAAGAATTCCACCCACACTGGGAGTTGATTTTCCTCGCCTTAGATTAGGGTACTTTGGGATAAATAACTTCACAGGAGGTGTGCCCCCAACCATTTCAAATATGTCCAACCTCCAAGGAATTGATTTTTGTAGCAATCAGCTGGAGGGAAATTTTCCGGAAGGTTTAGGGAGCCTCAACAATCTCTCTAATCTCAACCTTGGGAACAATAACTTGGGAAGCGGAGAAGCTGATGATCTAGACTTCATTGGTTCGCTGGCCAATTTCAGCAGTTTGAGGATGTTAAGTCTGTCAGGGAATAAATTTGGAGGAGTCATACCAGCTTCAATAGGAAACCTGTCATCCACGCTTGAACAACTTTACCTCGGGTCCAACAATATATATGGGAGCATTCCAGTGGAGCTAGGAAACTTAGCGAACTTGATCCGCCTGGGTATTCAAAACAACCATCTATCCGGTGATATTCCAACTTCAATGGGTAAACTCAGAAAGCTGGGAGACTTAGATTTAAGTGTAAACAAGTTGAATGGTAGCATCCCTTTGTTTTTCGGCAACTTAACCGACTTGAACACCCTTCGCTTACATTATAATCAGTTGCATGGACAGATACCGTCAACTCTCATATACTGCAGCAGATTGCAATCCTTGTCCCTTAATGGTAACAGATTGAGCGGCTTCATACCAGGGGAGATAATGAGTGGTCTTAATAGCTTGTTAACACTTCAGCTGAATAGGAACTCTTTTACTGGAAGTTTTCCGAAAGAAGTGGGTAACTTGGCTCAACTGAGTCTCCTTGATATATCAAGAAATAAGTTTACAGGTAACATTCCAGACGAACTTGGTAGATGCTTAATGTTGGAGATCCTCAAAATGGGAGAGAACAACTTCAGCGGCAGCATCCCATTATCATTTAGTTCATATCAAACTGCACGAATCATAGATCTTTCTAGTAACAATCTGACTGGAAGCATCCCAATGGAGTTGCAGGGTCTATATAACCTACAGACTTTCAACGCATCATTCAACCAACTTGAAGGTGAAGTACCGATAAAAGGACCTTTTGCAAATCTCAGTGCAATTTATCTGCAAGGGAACAAGAGGCTATGTGGAGGATTACCTCAGTTGGGACTAGCAAGGTGCTTGGAAAAGAAGACGAGAAAGGGCAAACAGCAGATGTCTACCAAGGCTGTGATAGGCATAGGAGTAAGCCTCTCTGCATTGTTAGTCTTTGCTGTGGTGCTGGTTTGCTTTCTCAGGCGAAAGGGCTCAAAGACGACTGTTCCCTTGTCCATTTCTTCGAAGAAATCAGGTACTTTTCCAAGACTGACATACAAAGAACTTCTGAAGGCCACTGATGAATTTTCTACCCGCAACTTAATTGGTGTGGGCAGCTTTGGTTTGGTCTATAAAGGCGCTCTCAAAGAAGATAAGAACTTGATTGCAGTAAAGGTAATGAACCTGGCAAACAGTGGAGCAGTTAAGAGTTTCCTAGCAGAATGCAAGGTCCTGAGTAGAGTCAGACACAGAAACCTTCTTCAGATACTATCATACTGTTCAAGCTTGGACTTCAAAGGGAACGATTTCATGGCCTTAGTTTTTGAACTCATGCCCAATGGAAATCTTGATACTTGGCTGCATGTGTCTGAGAACCGGAAACTCAGTCAAAGAGTGGATATAGCAATCGACATCGCTTCTGCCTTGGATTATCTTCATCATCACTCTGAACCACAGGTAGTCCACTGTGACTTGAAGCCAAGCAATGTTCTTCTTGACAGTAACATGGTTGCTCATGTTGGAGACTTTGGGCTAGCAAAGCTTGTGCATGGAACTGTTACTGATGACTTCGGCAAAGGTCAAAGTAGCACAATGGCAGTCAAGGGAACTGTCGGCTATGTTCCCCCAGGTAATAAATATAATCCTCTTTTCTTTTCCTTGTTTTTGGAAGCAATAATCTAAATGTGTTGGTAGTTACCAGAAGATCCAGTGTCCCATGTTGAGTAGACGGCTAGGTGATCAGTTCATATGTTTTTCCTTCACTCGGTTTCTGCGTTGCAGAATATGGAATGGGTGGGAATATATCATCCCAAGGAGATGTGTACAGCTATGGAATCTTACTGCTTGAGATGATCACTGGAAAGAGACCAACAGATGAGATGTTCAAAGACGGCATCAACCTTCATAGTCTCTGTTCATCAGCAGTTTCAAAGTCCTCGTCAATGGAGATTCTGGACCTGCATTTACTAGAAGAAATGGATATCAGCTTAAAAAATGAAGGAAACGAGGCTAGTACAGAACAAACATTACGAGAATCTGTTGCGAGTATAATTGAGATTGGAATTGCATGTTCCGTAAAAGATCCATATGAGAGAATCGATACAAGGCATGCTCTGAATGCGCTCCACAAGATCAAGGCAAAGTTGTTACAGTTTAACCAGAGGAATGTTCCTCCATTTCCTCATGATGGCAGTCCTAGTTCCTGAAAGATTCCTGCTGCATAATATCCTCATATTATACATAAAACTACTCCATCAGACTAGGCATAAAAAAGGCACGGAAACATGTCAGCGTACCGCATCACTTAGAAGTGGAAGATGATGATAGATGGAAAGTGGCTAGGCTTCTTTGACTTTTCAGGCTGTAAACTAAATACATTCTGTTGTTTTCATAAAATCTCTACATACTTATTCATGAACGTATATACCAAAAGAAATTCCATTTAATAATTTTTTGGAATACTTCACAACTTCAAATTTCTGGAACGTGTTCACATGAAGCTAATAAGAAATGATACAATAGCTAAACATTTGATAGGAAGAAGAGTAAATGAAAGAAATAATTTGATTTGCTGTAAGCGAATCTTCTATGTGTAGAAATGCATAGAGTTACTAAATGCATATAAACCTCCTAACAGAAGTAATCAGATAAAAGGGCATACCAAAAGAGCTCCTCGTGTCTGTTGCAAAATAATGAGTCAAGAGGAAACAAAAAGATATTTCAAGTTTGAACAGCTTCAACTAAATCCTATTTGTGATAGGCAGTGTTTTCTTCTTTAGTAATGAAATAGCAATTCCCATTTGGTCTAGTTCGATGAAAGCATAGTAAAAAAAGCACTAATCTTATGTCTTTCAGCTTCGCTACCACCCATCCTCTGAATTGCAGCCACACACTGAGAACAAAGATTATCACCTTCATTACAACAATTTCAAATCATGAGCCAAATAGTATTGATGTAGATCATCAAAAAGAGTGCATATCATGCTAAATAACTATACATCAACTAGTATCAGTAACATGTTCAGATCAGTCATTTATGATACTACTAGTTAAGTTCCAATTACAGTGGGTGGCCTTACATGTATCCAAGCACACATGCACGCATATGTATATAACTATAAAAAGAGAAAAAAATATGGATATGTCTATTAAATAGTAATATTTATATATTCTATAAGGTAGTTTAGCCTTTTAGTTTATTATTTGTTACATAATAATTCCTATTTTTTGTATTATATCAATTATTGGGTGCGTTAGGATTAGTCATCACGGTGGTCGAGCTCACCGCTGAGCTTGTGAGCCACCAATTTTGCAAATTCTTCTATTCTCTTTTTCGCATCTGAATTTGGAGTTTTGCAACTTCGCATTGGCTTTGATTTCGAAGGTTTTGCATCTGAATTTGAAATTTCTAGGGTTTCACATCTGAATTTAGAATTTTACAGCTTTTTTTCCTGTTCGTAATAGCTGGTTCAAAGGATGATCCACTTCAATCTATCAGTATGCAATTGAACAGGTACAATTACTCGTATTGGACTTATGTCATGAATAATTTTCTGAAAGGAAAATCTATGTGGAGTTATATTTTTTGAAGTTACAAGAAGGCTCATTCCACATCTCGTTTTCGTTTTCTTAGTTAGTACTCTCGATGCCTCCCACCATTGCATTGTGAGTTTGAGGGGATATTAGATAGTAATATTTCTATATTCTGTAAGGGTAGTTTAGTCTTTAGTTTATCGTTTGTTACCTATTTAATCATACCTTCTGTATTATCAGAAACACTCTTTACACATCTATGAAACCTTAGACTTCCTATGTTCTCTTCTTTTCTTTTACAACTTCCACAATGTCAACAAAGAAACAAAGATTCTTCAATGCATTATCGGAGGTCATTAATAAAACAATAACCCCACCTATCTTTATGACTCTTCAAAGGCTCCATTAGTGAACTCATCCCCTGCAGCATAAGGGACACCATTTGATTGTCTGTTCATGTTTGCCGAGCTTCCGCGTGTCTGGTTACCTAGTGGAGCTGTGCTGCTTCTCGTTGCCTTCAGACGGGCTTTCCTACCCTGTATACGAGTACATAAGCACTTATGTATATTACAATAATGAAGCAAAAAGTCAAACCCCTAGCAATTTCTTAAACATCAATCCGTTGACCAAGGCAAAAAGTTCTTGACCAAACAAGTCAGGGTAGCATGGTTGGTTACCTTTCCCATACACTTCTCCAGATGAGGGGCAAACCTTCCAGCAGCTACAGCTCGCCCACAATTCATGCAATCGAAAATTTCATTAGCCACAGGAGGATGAGTCTGCCCAAATATATCGACAACATATTTGTTATTTGATTCACCGCTACAGCTTGGATCAGCGACCCCAGCCCTGGCTTGAGCAGAGAGCCTAAGCTCTTCTTCCTCTTCTTCAAGATTACGCTCGAGGCCTAACCTTGCTATACGGTGACATTCAGATGCCACATCAACAATTATGGATTCAAGCAGTTCCTCAAATACAGTTGATGAAAGCTGCAAACAGATAACATTGGTGAACCATGTTCAAAAAAGCTATTCTAGTGCATGAGACTATTTGATAATATAATAAAGAACTATGAAACTATATATCTCAACAAGTAAGAGCTTAAATTTCAGCAGGGGTAAAATAAGCTAACAGAGACACTAAATACTAAGATGTGGTGATATTAATGAAGCATTGAAAAAGTACATTTTACACTTATATAAGCCTCCTTTCTAGAGTTGAATACTGATGAACTATGAATGTCATGGCTAATACAATATGTATGGCACTATCATGAGTTATGACCTGTAACTGAAACACATTTATATTAAAATTAAACTCACACTTAAAACATAGTTATGCACTTATAATTAGTTGGTTGTTATCATCTATTCCTTTTTCATGCAAAATTACATAGCATTGGAGAAAATAAAAAACAAAAGATAAATACCAAGTCTTATAAAACATGTTTTATGCCAAAAAATGAGCACCGTAACTAACAATTACAGATCTCCCCTTGTGCAAAGCCCAAATTTCATAACTAGGGTCAACAAACATAAAGTGACTTAACTCCTAAGGCGTCTCCTTGCACTTTCCTATAAAGACTCCAATCGGTTATGAAACTACCAAGAACAAGCAAGAAGGATATCAAAAAGTAAGTACCTGGGTATGAGACACGCCATCCTCTTCTGGATGTGGCATTGCAACTCTAAGACCATAAGCATTAAAGTTACAGTCTCCACCTTTGGACCATGCCTATACCAACACAATGCATAATCAGAATACAAGCAAGTCACAAAATTACCACTAAACAGTCATAAGAACAGTGTACTAATTTGTCCCGAAACTTTGCAGTAACTTTTTAAAGATTCCATTTTTATTCATCAAATGGAAACATGATTTGTCCAGCTCAACCTAATATTTTTCGCATTCCGGAAAAGTTACAGAGACGATCGCTCTCGGAACGTGATTCAGGGGCAGAGCTGAGAACCGAAATAAACGACGATACACCATCAAGGCGAAAATTTTCAAATGGAAGAATGACGAAGCAGAATCGCATACCTTGGAAAACACGTCAGAATGTCGTTGCCGAGGATTCTAGGGTTTTGGTCGCAGTTCGGATTTCTTTGACTACAAAAGTTTCACCTAATTTATGGCTTATATTAAATTTAGTATATACAGAGCGAAACTTGCTATGTACAGGCTACGATACTCGACGTATTAAAATTATACGTCGTCATTTTAAATGAAACAGTTGGAAGTCATCCTCTTTAAACATACCGATTCCGAAGAAAATAAATCACCTTTGAATGTATTCCGGAACATTGACTGAGTTGGATTTCTAAATCACCGCAAATTATTCTGACTTCTACAGTCTCTGCGAGGTTATCATGTGTGGCTTTGGTCAAAGAAGCAACAAAAATCATTCTATCAATGCTTGGTCAATGTACTAATTTCTGCTGCTCGTCCTGGCTAATGAGTTTTTTTATAGAGGCAGTACTTATTACTTATTTATGTTTCTTGAAGAAGCCTTTTCCGGTGGCTAGCGTCTGCCGTACTATTTTTTTCTTGTATGTTTTCAAAGGTATGGTAATTAACTGGGGTGCAAGTTGATTAACCTTTACTATGTACTACTGCAAGCTTTATCCACTGTCATATTTGTACAACCTATGTTCTGAAACATTGTGATTAAATTGCCGTGGAAAGTTCAGAGATTAGTTACTCAGGCTACAACCAGGTGATTACATTCTTCTATTCGTTGGCAGATTTTTATAAAATTGGCAGGACCCAAAATTAGAAAGGTGAGATTTTTATTGCCCACATGTAAGGCAAGGCATACCAGGTTCTTCAATTTGGCTTGAAGAAAAATAAAATGAGAAAGAGAAAACCTTGGGATTTGGCATAAAGGGGTACTAAGGTAAAAAGTGGTGAAGAAAGTTATTCATGATGATGAAAAAGGAGGAGCGAGGAGCGACTTGTGCGTCTCCTTGATGCGTGGAATCAAGCCTTGCAGAAACTAAAGTACTTATAGCAGGAGAAGTTTTCACAATGGCGGATGTGATGATAATGCCGGTCCTTGCACGCATATTCTTGCTGAATCTTGCAGCAGAGTATATTTATACGCGGCCAAATATATGCGAATACTGGGATGTGGTGAGGCACCGTCCGAGCTATAAAAAGGTTATTGGGAAGTACTTTGATGGATGGAGGAAGCGCAAGACTCTGATCAAAACATGGTGTTTCGTCCAAATCAGAAGCTTGTTGAGGATGCCTTCTGATGAAACCGGGCTAACATTAGTGTCGATTCCCAACGACTGAGCCGCTCCGTATTCATAACAAGATTGTGGAGTGGTATGATATGCGCCACCGTTCCTTTTACCATTAGCTGTGTATCCTGACAAGTCAGCAGCAGCACCGTGTGGAATATAAGCTGTCGGGGACAAACCTCCGGCAGCAGCCAAGATTGGAGGAGTTCTGGCGGAAAAACCTGGCCCGGTGGCGCTACGTTGGTATAAACTGTACTGCTGTTGCCGAAGTGGTGGCAGTTGCGGTGGTGCAGGATTTCCATTGTTTGGTTCCCTCACCACACCCGCCTTGACTAAAAAATCCTCGAGAGTCATCTCTCCAAAAGTGGGCTGTCGACATGTCTGAACATTGCTAGCTTGCTGCGCGCCGTGATGATTTTTGTGAATCTCAGACCACACTTCATCCACGGTTTTCCTGCACAAGGGTGCTGGAATGGTCAACGACCCTTGGCGAGGCAAGCTGTGCTGCTTGGCTATCTGCCGTCCACAGGTTGACTCCCCCCCATGACTGAAATTTATCAAATTATGCGCACCTTGACCGTGGTTCGCCCCCCGGCCAGCGCAGTGGCTGCACCGGTAGTGTTAATCGCTTGGTTCTCTTCGGCAGTCCAAATACTGTTGAGAAACCCGTCCATATTCATCGATCCAAAATTCTTCCCACTGTCGCAGAGTGTGTTCTGGAACTCGTCAAGGGTCAGCGAATAAATTGAGGATTGCCTGCCCAAAGGCAATGCCTGGTTTTTCTGCCCCACTCCTCCCGGAGCTAGCGCCGATTCTACCTCGCCTTGGGACATCATGTCCGACTCTGAAACAACCATTCAAACAGGACATACCTCATCAAAACCGCCACATGGTCTACATATCAACAAACAACGTATGCTGAATCAAAACTAAATGTTCCAACAGTGCCATGAAGAATCAATCAGCAAAACATCTAAATCCTCATACTGTTGCTGATCACATCATCTTATAAATATATAGATTCTTCACAGCTCAGGAAACTAACCTGAAATCATACAAACTCAAAATCTCAATGATCCAATCCTGCAATAACTCCAAATTTTTGCAACCCTGTGGCATGAAGAATCAATCAGCAAAACTCAAGTCAGATGCATCAATAGATCACACCAGTAAGGAATTCAACCTAGCACAATCAACCCATCTTAGCTACAACCTGAACTAAAAACATCAACAACAGCATCAATTTGATCGAGCTTATCAGACCAAGAAACTTACAGTGTCAAAGCTCCAAACCTTGTCAGCTTCAGGGTCGACCAGCTCTATGGAGTTCACTCACTCCTTGTTCATCAGCTTCACCATCTATTCGGTGACCAGTTTAGGACATTTTCTTTAATTTATTATTGGTCTGTTTTTAACAAATTTCAATGAAGCTGAATGAAGTTGCCATGAGCTGATGACACGTCCAGGACGCGTGTCACTTTCCTGCGCCATAGTTGTTCTCGGACTGACACGTGTTGCCGCGCTGAGCAATACTAAGGTGCGATGCACGTACCGAATCTTAGAACTGCAGTGACTGCATGCTGCTGGAAAAGACCCGGTCTGATTGGCGGGTCACTCACTTTAACGAGGTAAGGTTTAACTTTACCAAGACATGTTTACCCCGCACTTGCGTTTTGACTCTGGGCTTTTCAAAGGCCCAAGTCTCTTATTGGGCCTAGATTGACCAGGCCCATAATCTACCATGATCTGTGGTGAACAAAGTCAACTCATCACCATGGCCCTGCAATGTCCATCCCCTTGCACCAGCTCCACCACTGACCTCAAAATGAAAACACATGTCGGTTGTTGGGTGCTTAAATGCTTAAATGGACATCAAAACGTCAGACCTTCTGGATTTGTATTCTTCTAAAATCTGAATGAACTTCGTGACACCATTTTCTTACCTTTATGAACTTCTTGCCACATTTGCTCCTGGTAAAGCTCTTAATTTATCAAGCATGTCAAATATTATACTGTTTTACTGTCGGTTCATACCTTGAGTTTCTGCAGTTTTTTAGTCGGTGGATTGGGTTTCCGTCCGAAGAATCTGGGATTTGAGGAGCCATGAATGAGCTGTGGCAGTGTAGCCCGGAGACGAGGAAGCTGGTGTGGGTGCTGCTCCTGGGTCAAGTTGTTTCTCTATTGCTTTCTCTGGGGAATCTATGTTCATCCATGATTGCCCATCTGGGTACAACACACTTCTGACCCTCTCAACTCCTTCATTCATATTCTCATGGTGTTCCCCTAGAATGATTTAGTCTCTGTGCCATCTTCAGGTGGAGATGCTCCTCTTTCTCAGGCTTTGTTTGTGTATGTGCTTCTGGCGATTGTTTTTGGAGGAATTATGCTGTATAGGCGCCAGAAGCTCCTGGTTGACTCATCCTTTCAAATTCTGATCCAATTCCTTTATCTGCATCTGGAGTACTAATTCTGTTATGCCTTTTGTTCTTCAGGTTCCCTGGTACTGGTATCTTCTTCTGGGATTTGTGGATGTTCAAGGAACTTATCTCTGTAAGCGATCCATCCGAGTCTTCATGTTTGCCTGCTTCATATTAGAATTGATGAACACTCTTACCTTCAGCTCAATATTGTGAAAACTCAATCTTGACCCTGTCAGATTTGTGAGCTTGATCATTTCCAAAGCAAGTATGAGAACTCTAGTTTTGCGGCTGGGCTTCCCTAACTTCTCTTATAGAGATACTTACAATGCCGCGCTTCGTGCAGTTAATAAGGCATATCAGTACTCGTCAATTACCAGTGTAGCATTACTGGACTGCTGGACTGTTGCATGGGTCATAGGCCTCACATGGATATTTCTTGGCACTAGATACTCCTGGTGGCAAATCTTTGGCGCAGCCATCTGCGCTGCAGGACTTGGTTTGGTGCTTCTCTCAGATGCTGGGGTGGGTGGAGGAGGTGAATTCTTTTTCTACACCCTCAAATTAGCTTGGTCCGCCTTCCAAATAGACTTTGCTGCCAGTTTGATCATTTATCATCTCCAGAATTACAGTCATGATCAGCACAATGTAGATGATCCCTTCAGTTTTTATGTTTCAGGTGGCTCCAGGCCTCTTCTGGGAGATATACTTGTCATTGGAGCAACACTTTGCTTCGCAGCGAGTAATGTTAGCGAGGTAGGTAACTAGTCCATCTAGCTGGGATAATATTTCCAATGAGCTACTTATCATTCCAGCTGTTGTTAAAAAATGCAGGAGTTCTGCGTCAAGAAGAAGGACCTGGTTGAAGTTCTTGCAATGCTGGGTCTTTTCGGAGCACTAGTGAGCATTTGTCAGTTGTATCCTTCTCTAAGCCACACCATTTTAATCCTGCTGTTTATTACAAGCCATCCATAGCCACTGGATGGAACAATTTGCAGTGATAAATCCTATACCTTTGAATCAGATGTATATTCGAGATAAAGAGCCTCAAATCCATAGTTTGGTCTACTGAAATTGTAAGTGACTGCTCTCTCTTTTCTCATTTCCAGCAGCACAATATATGCGAAACAGATTCATCCTTTGCTCTTCTGATTCTAGATACTAGCTGCTTGTGGATTTACCCTAGCACTCTTTCTGTTCTACATACTCCTTCCCTTGGTTATGCAGGTTAGTCGATTTAACAGCTCCTGTAAATTTTTAATCAACGCATGCTTTATCCTTGATGCAAGTGCACCTTTACTCTATCACTGTGCAAATCCAGTTAAGTGGAGCAACCATGGTGAATCTGTCTCTCCTGACATCTGATATGTGGGCTGTAATATTCCGAATATTTTTCTACCACCAGAAGGTATTTCAGCTCACTCTGGGTAAAACCCTTTTGAGAGAGTTTTCTCCAAACATGACTGGCTGTTGATTGTAACTGATTTCAGGTCGACTGGCTGTACTGCCTTTCTTTTGCAACTGTGGCTGTTGGGCTTGTCATATACTCGAAAACGCAAGTATTTGACCTTTTATCTCTGCAAGCCATAATATTACTCTGACCAACTTATCATTTTCCCAATCAGTGGAAAAGATCCTGATCCAATGCCGGAAGACAGTCTCAACGCTCAATACCAGATCGTCGTGGATGGAGGAGCTGTAAATGAGGAATCAGGCCAGAATGGAACATCTACTGTTGAGAAATTAAAAAAATGCATCAGAAAATAGTTCAGCAAGAAATCCCATCAAGAGACATCACAGGGTGGCGAATCTTAAGAACTTGCCAGTGGCCACGGACAAACATACCTTGCCTATACTATACCTCAAATGAGGAAGAAGATCCTTGCTGTTAAGGTCCAGCATCTGTAATGAGCCTGCCAGCTATTCTCATAAACCTGTAGTCAGCAATTTAGCAACAAATTTTCAAAGAAACTGTCAGCCACCTCACATCAGTAAAATCACCTAACTTGTATAGACATTAATACCATCATGGACATTTTTTCAATGACAATAACATTGAGTGAAAAGGATGAAGAGTAGTATACCTCCAAATCTGACGTTCAGAAGACTGCCAAAACATATATGAAATGAATGATTGGCGGCTAAACTTAATGCTACCGAATTTGTCCAACTTGCTTGGTTTCAAAGGATAAGTTGCACTGAGGATGGTTATTCATTAAACACCGTACTGGGGCCATTTGAGTAAATCAGCAGTGTGGTTCACCACAGAACATGCGAGAGCAACTCACAGCTAACCGGCATAAATACTTGTTTGATGAGGTGTGGATCATGCAACATCCAAACCCACTGAACACTTCAAGAAGCCCTATCATGAAGATGATGATTCTCTTTTTACTTTTCCAGTTTTCTAATTTTGCTCTGTGTCGCTTTAGCAGAACATTGTATAATGGTACGGAAACTGATCAGCTATCACTGCTTGATATCAAGAAAGGCCTACTTGATGGCAGCAGTGACGATGCCGTGGAAGAACTGAATTCATGGAATGCATCTCTTCATTTCTGCCAGTGGCATGGAATCACATGTGCCGGCCTTCAACAAAGAGTCACTAGACTGGAGTTGGTTCGGCATGGGTTTGGTGGTACTCTATCACCTTCTGTTGGGAATCTTACTTTCTTGAAAATTCTCAACTTATCTGGCAATAAGCTGAGAGGGAACATCCCCAAAGAGATAGGTCTTTTATCAAGGCTGGAAGCCTTTAATGTATCGAGCAATAATCTTGAAGGTCCTGTTCTTTTGCATCTATCAAACTGCACTGAGCTGTTTAACATCGATCTGAGCAGAAATAACAGAGTTATTGACACAATTCCCTTCCAAATTGGGTTCCTGTCCAAGCTAGAGATATTCGTTATGGGGCAGACCAATTTGACAGGAAAAATCCCAAGCTCTATTGGAAACCTCTCACGTCTGAGAGACTTGTCACTTTACTACACTTATTTGCAGGGAAGCATTCCAAGCGAGATTGGCAAACTGAAGCGAATGACAAGATTGGACTTCACTTTAAACAGACTCTCCGGTACAGTCCCTTTAGCTCTATACAAAAATTTGTCAAACATCAGGGAGATTTCATTTACAGGTAATGGCCTGTCTGGAAGAATTCCACCCACACTGGGAGTTGATTTTCCTCGCCTTAGATTAGGGTACTTTGGGATAAATAACTTCACAGGAGGTGTCCCCCCAACCATTTCAAATATGTCCAACCTCAGAGGAATTGATTTTAGTAGCAATCAGCTGAAGGGAAATGTTCCAGAAGGTTTAGGGAGCCTCAACAATCTCTCTTATCTCGGCCTTGGGAACAATAACTTGGGAAGCGGAGAAGCTGATGATCTAGACTTCATTGGTTCACTGGCCAATCTCAGCAGTTTGAGTTTTTTAAGTCTGTCACAGAATAAATTTGGAGGAGTTATACCAGCTTCAGTAGGAAACCTCTCATCCATGCTTGAACAACTTCTCCTCGGGTCCAACAATATATATGGGAGCATTCCAGTGGAGCTAGGAAACTTAGCGAACTTGATCAGCCTGGGTATTGAAAACAACCATCTATCCGGTGATATTCCAACTTCAATGGGTAAACTCAGAAAGCTCGGAGACTTAGATTTAAGTGTAAACAAGTTGAATGGTAGCATCCCTTTGTTTTTCGGTAACTTAACCGACTTGAACACCCTTCTCTTGCATAATAATCAGTTGAATGGACAGATACCGTCAACTCTCAAATACTGCAGCAGATTGCAATCCTTGTCCCTTAATGGTAACAGATTGAGCGGCATCATACCAGGGGAGATCATGAGTGGTCTTAATAGCTTGTTAAAACTTCAGCTGAATAGGAACTCTTTTACTGGAAGTTTTCCGAAAGAAGTGGGTAACTTGGCTCAACTGAGTCTCCTTGATATATCAAGAAATAAGTTTACAGGTAACATTCCAGACGAACTTGGTAGATGTTTAATGTTGGAGATCCTCAAAATGGGAGATAACAACTTCAGCGGCAGCATCCCATTATCATTTAGTGCATATCCATCTGCACGAATCATAGATCTTTCTAGTAACAATCTGACTGGAAGCATCCCAATGGAGTTGCAGGGTCTATATAACCTACAAACTTTCAACGCATCATTCAACCAACTTGAAGGTGAAGTACCGATAAAAGGACCTTTTGCAAATCTCAGTGCAATTTATCTGCAAGGGAACAAGAGGCTATGTGGAGGATTACCTCAGTTGGGACTAGCAAGGTGCTTGGAAAAGAAGACGAGAAAGGGCAAACAGCAGATGTCTACCAAGGCTGTGATAGGCATAGCAGTAAGCCTCTCTGCATTGTTAGTCTTTGCTGTGGTGCTGGTTTGCTTTCTCAGGCGAAAGGGCTCAAAGACGACTGTTCCCTTGTCCATTCCTTCGAAGAAATCAGGCACTTTTCCAAGACTGACATACAAAGAACTTCTGAAGGCCACTGATGAATTTTCTACCCGCAACTTAATTGGTGTCGGCAGCTTTGGTTTGGTCTATAAAGGCGCTCTCAAAGAAGATAAGAACTTGATTGCAGTAAAGGTAATGAACCTGGCAAACAGTGGAGCAGTGAAGAGTTTCCTAGCAGAATGCAAGGTCCTGAGTAGAGTCAGACACAGAAACCTTCTTCAGATACTATCTTACTGTTCAAGCTTGGACTTCAAAGGGAATGATTTCATGGCCTTAGTTTTTGAATTCATGCCCAATGGAAATCTTGATACTTGGCTGCATGTGTCTAAGAACCTGAAACTCAGCCAAAGAGTGGACATAGCAATCGACATCGCTTCTGCCTTGGATTATCTTCATCATCACTCTGAACCACAGGTAGTTCACTGTGACTTGAAGCCAAGCAATGTTCTTCTTGACAGTAACATGGTTGCTCATGTTGGAGACTTTGGGCTAGCAAAGCTTGTGCATGGAACTGTTACTGATGACTTGGGCAAAGGTCAAAGTAGCACAATGGCAGTCAAGGGAACTGTCGGCTATGTTCCCCCAGGTAATAAATATAATCCTCTTTTCTTTTCCTTGTTTTTGGAGGCAATAATCTAAATGTGTTGGTAGTTACCGGAAGATCCAGTGTCCCATGTTGAGTAGATGGCTAGGTGATCATATGTTTTTCCTTCACTCAGTTTCTGCGTTGCAGAATATGGAATGGGTGGGAATGTATCATCCCAAGGAGATGTGTACAGCTATGGAATCTTACTGCTTGAGATGATCACTGGAAAGAGACCAACAGATGTGATGTTCAAAGACGGCATCAACCTTCATACTCACTGCTCAACAGCAGTTTCAAAGTCCTCGTCAATGGAGATTTTGGACCTGCATTTACTAGAAGAAATGGATATCAGCTTAAAAAATAAAGGAAACGAGGCCAGTACAGAACAAACATTACGAGAATCTGTTGCGAGTATAATTGAGATTGGAATTGCTTGTTCAGTAGAAAATCCATATGAGAGAATCGATACAACGCATGCTCTGAATGCGCTCCACAAGATCAAGGCAAAGTTGTAACAGTTTAACCAGAGGAATGTTCCTCCATTTCCTCATGATGGCAGTCCTAGTTCCTGAAAGATTCCTGCTGCATAATATCCACATCTTATAAATAAAAATACTCCTTCAGACTAAGCATAAAAAGGCACGGAAACATGTCAGCATACCGCTTACTTATAAGTGGAAGATGATAATAGATGGAAAGTGGCTAGTCTTCTTTGACTGTTCAGGCTTTAAACTAAATACGTTCTGTTGTTTTCATGGAGTCTCTACATACTTATTCATGATTTGTTTTATGTTTCTATGGACATGGGGTTTGGGTATAACTAACATTCTGTTGATCTTTTCACGTATAGTTAAAAAGACTAAATCTCAGATCAGGAATTAGATAAATTTTAACGCAAGCATAATCCACATTTGATCATATTTGGGTTTAGGGAATATTTTAAAAGAGCATGGTAACATACTGATTTATTGAGTGGCCTGTGAGGTAAAATATCTATAAAAAGCAAGAAATTCAAAAGCATACCTTTGTCTATCTAGTTGTTACTAAAGCTGATACAAGCCATTGGATTCCTGAGAACAATTTACACCTGCTGCTACATGTAACCTGCTGCAGATATATGGAAATGAAAAGCAATGTCGTTAGTTGTAGTTATGCAGTTTCTATTTGGTAGGAAAGAACAATTAGTGAGCTTAACTCGCATGAATAACTTAGACTACCTTACTTTAGCAACCATGTCGATCTTCAAAATGCTTTTCACATTTATCTTAAACTTTTGGCCCTCCCCAGCTCCATTCTGGCACTAAAATCCTTTAGTAGAAGCACACCTCATCCCTTCCAAATCCCAAAAGAGGCTCCATGAAAAGTATATATCAAAGAAATTCCATTTAATAATTTTTTGAATACTTCACAACTTCAAATTTCTGGAATTTGGCATGAAGCTAATAAGAAATGATACAATAGCTAAACATTTGATAGGAAGAAGAGTAAATGAAAGAAAACTATTCGATTTTCTGTAAGCGAATCTTCTATGTGTACAAATGCATATAAGGCATCACCAGAGTTACTTTATAAACCTCCTAACAGAAGTAATCAGATAAAAGGGCATACCAAAAGAGCTCCTCATGTCTGTTACAGAATAATGAGTCAAGAGGAAACAAAAAGATAACGTTTTCAAGTTTGAACAGCTTCAACTAGATTCCTATTTGGGGCTAGACAGTGTTTTCTTCTTTAGTAATGAAATAGAAATTCCCATTTGGTCTAGTTCGATGAAAGCATGGTAAAAAAAAGCACTAATCTTATGTCTTTCAGCTTCGCTACCACCCATCCTCTGAATTGCAGCCACACACTGAGAACAAAGATTATCACCTTCATTACAACAATTTCAAATCATGAGCCAAATAGTATTGATGTAGATCATCAAAAAGAGTGCATATCATGCTAAATAACTATACATCAACTAGTATCAGTAACATGTTCAGATCAGTCATTTATGATTTCTACTAGTTAAGTTCCAATTACAGTGGGTGGCCTTACATGTATCCAAGCACACATGCACGCATATGTATATAACTATAAAAAGAGAAAAAAATATGGATATGTCTATTAAATAGTAATATTTATATATTCTATAAGGTAGTTTAGCCTTTTAGTTTATTATTTGTTACATAATAATTCCTATTTTTTGTATTATATCAATTATTGGGTGCATTAGGATTAGTCACCACAGTGGTCGAGCTCACCGCTGAGCTTGTGAGCCACCAATTTTGCAACTTCTTCTATTCTCTTTTTCGCATCTGGATTTAGAGTTTTGCAACTTCGCATTGGCTTTGATTTTCGAAGGTTTCGCATCAGAATTTGAAATTTCAAGGGTTTTTTAGGATTTTACAACTTTTTTTCTTATTCGTAATAGCTGGTACAAAGGATGATCCACTTCAATCTATCAGTATGCAATTGAATGGGTCGAATTAATCGTATTGGACTTATGTCATGAATAATTTTCTGAAAGGAAAATCTATGTGGAGTTATATTTTTTGAAGTTACAAGAAGGCTCATCCCACATCACGTTTTCGTTTCTTAGTTAGTAAACTCTCGAAGTCTCGATGCCTCCCACCATTGCATTGTGAGTTTGAGGGGATATTAGATAGTGATATTTCTATATTCTGTAAGGGTAGTTTAGTCTTAGCTTATCGTTTGTTACCCATTTAATCATACTTTTTGTATTATATCAGACACACTCTTTACACATCTATGAAACCTTAGACTTCCTATGTTCTCTTCTTTTCTTTTACAACTTCCACAATGTCAACAAAGAAACAAAGATTCTTCAATGCATTATCGGAGGTCATTAATAAAACAATAACCCCACCTATCTTTATGACTCTTCAAAGGCTCCATTAGTGAACTCATCCCCTGCAGCATAAGGGACGCCATTTGATTGTCTGTTCGTGTTTGCCGAGCTTCCGCGTGTCTGGTTACCTAGTGGAGCTGTGCTGCTTCTTGTTGCCTTCAGACGGGCTTTCCTACCCTGTACACGAGTACATAAGCACTTATGTATATTACAATAATGAATGCAAAAAGTCAAACCCCTAGCAATTTCTTAAACATCAATCCGTTGACCAAGGCAAAAAGTTCTTGACTAAACAAGTCAGGGTAGCATGGTTGGTTACCTTTCCCATACACTTCTCCAGATGAGGGGCAAACCTTCCAGCAGCTACAGCTCGCCCACAATTCATGCAATCGAAAATTTCATTAGCCACAGGAGGATGAGTCTGCCCAAATATATCGACAACATATTTGTTATTTGATTCACCGCTACAGCTTGGATCAGCGACCCCAGCCCTGGCTTGAGCAGAGAGCCTAAGCTCTTCTTCCTCTTCTTCAAGATTACGCTCGAGGCCTAACCTTGCTATACGGTGACATTCAGATGCCACATCAACAATTATGGATTCAAGCAGTTCCTCAAATACAGTTGATGAAAGCTGCAAACAGATAACATTGGTGAACCATGTTCAAAAAAGCTATTCTAGTGCATGAGACTATTTGATAATATAATAAAGAACTATGAAACTATATATCTCAACAAGTAAGAGCTTAAATTTCAGCAGGGGTAAAATAAGCTAACAGAGACACTAAATACTAAGATGTGGTGATATTAATGAAGCATTGAAAAAGTACATTTTACACTTATATAACCCTCCTTTGTAGAGTTGAATACTGATGAACTATGAATGTCATGGCTAATACAACATGTATGGCACTTATCATGAGTTATGGCCTGTAACTGAAACACATTTGTCTTAAAATTAAACTCACCTTTAAAACATAGTTATGCACTTATAATTAGTTGGTTGTTATCATTGATTCCTTTTTCATGCAAAATTACATAGCATTGGAGAAAATAAAAAACAAAAGATAAATACCAAGTCTTATAAAACATGTTTTATGCCAAAAAATGAGCACCGTAACTAACAATTACAGATCTCCCCTTGTGCAAAGCCCAAATTTCATAACTAGGGTCAACAAACATAAAGTGACTTAACTCCTAAGGCGTCTCCTTGCACTTTCCTATAAAGACTCCAATCGGTTATGAAACTACCAAGAACAAGCAAGAAGGATATCAAAAAGTAAGTACCTGGGTATGAGACACGCCATCCTCTTCTGGATGTGGCATTGCAACTCTTAGACCATAAGCATTAAAGTTACAGTCTCCACCTTTGGACCATGCCTATATCAACACAATGCATAATCAGAATACAAGCAAGTCACAAAATTACCACTAAACAGTCATAAGAACAGTGTACTAATTTGTCCCGAAACTTTGCAGTAACTTTTTAAAGATTCCGGAAACATGATTTGTCCAGCTCAACCTAATATTTTTCGCATTCCGGAAAAGTTACAGAGACGATCGCTCTCGGAACGTGATTCAGGGGCAGAGCTGAGAACCGAAATAAACGACGATACACCATCAAGGCGAAAATTTTCAAATGGAAGAATGACGAAGCAGAATCGCATACCTTGGAAAACACGTCAGATTGTCGTTGCCGAGGAATTCTAGTGTTTTCTTCGCAGTTCGGATTTCTTTCACTACAAAACTTCCACCTAATTTATGCCCTAAATTAAAATTTAGTATATACAGAGCGAAACTTGCTATGTACAGGCTACGATACTCGACGTATTGATATTATACGTCGTTGTTTTAAATGATCTCTTTCACTACAAAATTAAATTTAGAATTTAGAATTAATTTTTAAGGAAGTTCAAATCGACTGGGCTTAGCAACATCGAGCGAGCGCAGAGATGTCTTACCTATTGCCTCACCTTCACTCCGGATGGGCTTCGATAAGGCGATCCTCGCCGAGGAAGGGCGCCTCGTTATCATCACGACTGGGACGAGACTTGTATGCAGGTGATGATAAGAATCTCCTTAACCCTAATTGTTGTTCTTCCGTCTGTGTAGGTTTTAGGATTCTGAGTTGTGACTTGTGAGTGTTGTTGTTGGTTGAAATCGGAGTGTGGGCTTTGGGTCTATTGGGTTTATCGATTTGATTCAGGGGTTTGAATTTGGTTTGATTTGAGGGCCAAAGGCTTCATTTTTTTCCCCTTCTGTGTACAATTTAGGTTCTGAGTTCTGAGGGTTTTTATGGTTAGGATTAGAGTGGGGTTTCGTCCGATTGGGTTCATTGATTTGATTCAGGGGTTTGGAATTTGTTTGATTTGAGAGTTAAAGGCTCCGCCTTTGGATTGGGATTGTGTGTTGTGGGGTGGTTGAAGGTTGAAGGTTTTGCATTGATTTGCCAAAAATCCCAATGCTATCAATTTTCTGTCTGATTTGTTCTTGTTGTGCTGTGAATCCGTGATGATGCAAGATAGTGTTTTGATTCTCTGAAGCGCAGTCTTGGTGCTTGAAAGATGCCAGAGACACCCCAAAGTGGCGGAACTCACCCTAAAAACTGTTGGTTAACTCTGTCCCACATTTTCAGCCCTGCAGAAGCGGTTCCTATATGTTTCCTCCCAGTCGTGGATCTTATTATTTTGAAATAGTTGGAAGTTATCCTCTTTGAACATACTGATTCCCAGGAAAATAAATCACTTTTGAATGTATTCCGGAACATTGACTGAGTTGGGTTTCTAAATCACCCGCAAATTTTTCTGACTTCTACACTCTCTGCGAGGTTATCATGTGTGGCTTTGGTCAAAGAAGCAACAAAAATCATTCTACAATGCTTGGTCAATGTACTAATTTCTGCTGCTCGTCCTGGCTAAGATGTTGTTTGTAGAATAGAGGCAGTACTTATTACTTATTTATGGTCCGTAATTTCTGCCGTACTTTTTTGTTTTCTTGTATGTTTTTAAAAGTATGGTAATTAACTGGGGTGCAAGTTGATCAACATTAAGCGTGATATTGTTGAATTTTTTCGACACATGGGTGGAAATGTTATAATTTGTTAAATCAAGGCCTATTATCCTGGAGATCATTTTGGTTGCTTACACGATGGATGATCCGTTGCTGAAACTATAAAGAACTTTGAAGTTATATATTGGTGGACATTAGAGGTGCCAGATTTCATTACAATAAACGAGCTGTATGACACATCCATAGTCATGCTTGGTCATGTTCGATCTCGCAATTGGTAACAACAACAAGATCAACTGGGCTATGAAAGACGAGCAGGAATTTATTGATATTGTCGAAACTGTCTACCATGGAGCCAGAAAAGTTAGAGGTCTAGTGATCGCTCCCAAAGACTACTTCGCCAAGTACCTTTACTATGTATTACTGCAAGCTTTATCCATCGTCATATTTGTACAACTTATGTTCTGAAACATTGTGATTAAATCCCCGGGGAAAGTTAAGAGATTAGTTACTCGGGCTGTTACCAGGTGATTGCATTCTTCTATTCGTTGGCCGATTTTTATAACATTGGCAGGACCCAAAATTAGAAAGGTGAAATTTTTATTACCAGATTCTTCAATTCGGCTTAAAGAAAAATAAAATGAGAAAGAGAAAACCTTGGGATTTGGCATAAAGGGGGTACTAAGGTAAAAAGATGGTGTAGAAAGTTATTCATGATGATGAAAAAGGAAGCTGATCCCAAAGCTCAATTCTTTACTTGTTTCGTCAATCATTCTTATCTCAACATGACATAAATTCTCTTCCTTTTTTACTTGTAATAATTTTTGCAACCATTTTTCATCACCAGACAGTTTTTGTGACCATTCTCGGACATCCTAGTCCCTGGCTTCCACCATTTCCAGCGACGCCCACCTTCCTCCGAGCCCTGGAAGATCGCTTTTCGTCGCGTTCTCTTACTCGCATCCCTGAATTGGGGAAGATCAAAGTTCGGATTTTGGGGTCGATTCTGTCGGTTTCCCGAAGGTAAAGTTTCGATGTTTGGACTGTGGAATTTTATAGAATGATTGAGATGAAGGAGACTTCATATTGCTAGGTCTTCACGGTTGGGTTTTGTGATCTCACATCTGATCATCATTTCTGTAGTAGTTTACTATATAAAGATTGAATCTTTTTAGGGATTCGTGTGAGCTTTGGGAAATTTGAATCTGGGTTGGAATTGGCTTGCTGGATTAAGACCAGCTTTTCAATTTGATTGTTAGGTCTAGAGAGGTGTGTAGGTATTTGCTGTTGCAGATTAGGGTTTCTAGATGTTGGAGGTTTGCTGATAGTGATAGTAGAATTAGTCGTCCCTGTTGAAAGGATTTAGGAACAATTTCTTCTCAAGGTTTTGGTTCATTCATATCTTGCTAGTTGATGTTTTCGCTGCCACCAGTTAGTTGATAGGCTATGGTTTCGAGTCGAGTTCAGATTGTTGGATACTGGATAAGCTTTTGACTTGAATAAAGTTTTAAGAATAGGTAAGCATGTTGGGTAGAACAGGTATTGATTAATCTTAATTTGAGCAAGTTTGATTTACATAAATTATGAGGCGATTTCAGCAAGCTTCTTTCTTATGCAAGCAGTTGTGGTCTGTTTCGAAAGAGACTCCTTTTGGCTGTCAAATTGATTAAAACTGTCGCTTATCTGATCGGTGCTCTCTTGATTGCTGCGAATAAGAAGATGCAATTGTACCACCATCCATACTCCCTGGACAGCCAAAAGGTGAGGCTTGCGTTAGAGGAGGAAGGAATCGACTACACGTCATACCATGTCAATCCAATTACTGGGAAGAACATGGATGCTTCGTTTTTCAGGACAAACCCAACTGCGAAACTTCCTGTTTTCCAAAATGGGGGTCACGTTATTTTTGACACCATAGAGATAATCCTGTATGTCAGTCTCATTCTTTCCTGTTTTTCTAGTTTCTCATCTAAGCTCGTTATGTTTCGTTTATATTTTCTTTATTTGCAAGCGCAGGTACATAGAGAGAATAGTGGCTGTCTCATCCACCAATCTCAGCGGCCCTTCGCTACTTGAATGGATGCAGAAAGTGCAGGAATGGAACCCCAAATATTTCACTCTTGCTCACGTCCCCGAAAAGCACAGGCTGTCTGTCACTAAATTCATGAGGCGGGTTTTGATAGCTAGGATGGCCGAGTGTCCTGATCTAGCAAGTGCATACCATCGCAAGCTGAGGGATTTATACGAGACCGAGGAAAAGTTGAAGAACCCTGATATTATCAGAAGGAGCGAGGAGCGACTTGTGCGTCTCCTTGATGACGTGGAATCAAGCCTCGCAGAAACTAAGTACTTAGCAGGAGAAGTTTTCACAATGGCGGATGTGATGATAATGCCGGTCCTTGCACGCATATTCTTACTGAATCTAGAAGCAGAGTATATTTATACGCGGCCAAATATATGCGAATACTGGGATGTGGTGAGGCACCGTCCGAGCTATAAAAAGGTTATTGGGAAGTACTTTGATGGATGGAGGAAGCACAAGACTCTGATCAAAACATGGTGTTTCGTCCAAATCAGAAGCTTGTTGAGAAGATATTGACATAAGCAGGGGTTGAAAGAATGAAAAAGACAACATTCACAATGGTTGGTAGAAGCTTAACAAGCAAATATATGCGAGTTTTATGCAGTCTGTGCTTAGAATTTGTTGACTTTCAAAGTGGAAGGAATCTGAGGTTTTAATCAGAGTCCTCCAGGGGTTCAGTTGATGTATGTTGAAGGGCATAGCTATAGTTGAAAGCAACTCATTGCAATAATCCAAAATCAGTATTCAAATTTGTTCAACAGAATGTATGGAAGGAGCTACATGTAGAAACCAAAATCTATGTAAACTAAGATACTCCGGAGGCGGAAGAGCTCTACACCTTAATCGAATAGACTGAATCCCATGTCCTGTAGGCAAGAGAGACAATTCATTAGTCAACTTACTTCCTGAGACTGGTCTTGAATATAGATTATGGAACACTGACAATACCAAAGAGTAGAATTGCTAAACTACAATCCAAAAAAAAATGAGATAACTGAGGGAACTGCAACTGTGATTCATAATAAGCTTTATCTAATATAACAAAATTCACATTATCAATAATATATAAGATTTACAAGGCAGATTATTAACTGTGAGATGCAGCAAAACAGAGACAAAGAGATTTTATTATATCAATATGGTTTCTTCTACCCTTGATTCTTAGATGAATGTTTTAAGAATATAACGTACAGTATTAAATAAGGGCTAACAGAATGCTATAAAATTTGCACAAAGAAATTTATACATCCATTCAGTGGAGCGCCAATATGAACTTGAATCCAGAAAATGTATGTGAAATATCATTAAAATATATAACAGATTGGAAAAGACACTTACATCATCAGACTCTTCCTTCTCTTCTACCTTCTCCTCCTTCTTGGTCTCAGCGGCAGCTGGGGCAGCCGCACCACCGCCTCCACCAGTAGCTGCAACTGCTACGGCTCCGCCACCACCACCTGATGGTACTGACGCCAATTTTTCCCTACCGGATGCAATAAGCTCTGTGATGTCCTTTCCTTTAACTTCTTTCAAGAGCAGCTCCAGCTTATCATCATCTGCTTCAGCTCCAACTGTGATCACACAAAAGCATAAACCCAGCAATGAGAACAATTATACATTGATACCTGAATTGAGATTCTAACAAATAAAAAAGATACTTTCATAGCTCAAATCCATTTAGAAAGATTAACAATATATCAAGCACAATTTTCTTACACAAAGGAGACTTCCACAATGTGATTTAAATACCTAATATTCAATAATGAATTAATGCCAAAAGTTAATCTAACTTCAACCAAATAAAAATTGCAGAACCGGTTGCATTAGATAAAAATTCTTTACTTCTCACTAAGATGCAGCAAGAAAAGACCAATTTGTAACAAAAATTCTTCACTTGTAACATATTTGCTCTACTTTCTCCATTATATCTACTTAACCAGTTAACATTAAAACTTTGAACTTCTGGTGTATAGCTCAGTTAATCACCAAAACCTAACAAAAACAATCAAACACCAAAACATCTAATCAGCAAATTTCTTACCAGAGCCAAGGATTTTCTTCAAATCAACGGCGGATGGTGTTGTGTTCCCTCCCAACACAGCCAGTAGGTACACAGCGATCACCTTCATCTTCGATCAAAAACTACAACACAAATTCAGACCACGAACAGTCAGCGACAGAATTTCAATAATAAAACCCGCTAGACTGGTCGCAAGATACTCACCTGGTGGATCTCAGGATCTCGGCAATGGTGAAGAGTAGCTGTAAGTTCGGTTACGGAGGAGATGAGCGTTTATATAGCTAGGGTTAGCCGAGCCTAAATGGGTTGTTGGGCCTAGAGCCGGAAAATATGGACTTATTGGGCCTGTAGCAGTGTAAATGGCCATTTGGGCCTGTACAGCACGTTAATGGGCCCGATGGCCTGCTTTTATAGTGACCCAGCCCAATAGACCGAAGGCATCATCACTGTTCATCCATCTTCCTTGAATTTCCAGGAATAAACTTTTAATTTTTTATTTTGTTTTTCAAAATCTCTGCAAACCCCCAACCGTTGAAGCTCAGCGATTCGGTCGTTGTGTCAAGAATTGGTATGTTTTATTATCCCTATTAGGATATTGTTTACCGAATTGGCGTAGAATTGTCAGATTTTGAAGTTGTTTATCGACCAATATCCAATTGTTAGGGTTTTAGGAAACCCTAGTTATGGTCGACTAGTTTGGTGATTGCGGATGCAATCTTTATGTTCTACTCAGCCTGCGAGAGATGATGCCTGATGCGGGAAATGTCGGGCTGTATCTGTCTCTCAAAAGCTTAAATCTTGTTTTATTTTGTTAATTTTATTCTTGTTGAATTAATATAAAGAGTTGAAGGAATAGGAACAATGTCATAAGGAGTTGTCGGCTTGTGTGCTGTAAGTGTCAAGATTTGTAACGTTTATTAATTTAGTAATGCTGTTGGATGGTGTGTGTTCAAAGTGACATTGATTTAGCAGCTTTTTTCTAAAAGAGGTTTATCAGGAGCTGTTTTGAAACTCTAGCATGGAGAAATAGTCCCAGCTCACGGTGGTAGATGTTAGTTACTGTAAATTGACTTGGTTTATGGAATTAGTTTCGGTTGGCGGCTGCAATGATTTCATAACATGAAGATAGACAAATGGGAATAAGAAACATGGATTTGGAAATATTTTGCTCTACAGAAAGTGAGGACATCTTTAGAAATGGATATTCCAGTTAGCTGAACTGCAAATTTCTTGTTCCAACTTCCAATTCATTGTGTCCTGGATTAGCTTATTGCCATGGTTCTAGAATATCATCTAGCAGTTCTTGTGAAGAAAAATTATCTAAACAATGAGCAGATGGCGTGTAATTTAATCTCTTATTTATAAGAGTGGGCATTCTTTAGCTGCTGTTGTGTATATGGCTGTGATTAATTGAAGGGGCATGAGTGTGTACTGTGTACCGCAGAAAATATAGCAGAATGTTTCCTCTCTTTTTTGGCTTAATTTTCCGGTCATTTAAACCATCTTATTTATTTTGATGCCTAAGGTGAAGACAAATCGTGTCAAATGCAAATGCCCCGAGGGTTGGGAGCTGATAGAGCCTAATATTCGGGAACTCTAAGCTAAGATGAGAGAAGTAGGCAACTAGGTTTTTTACATAATTATTCTGTTCAGTACTTTTATTTTATGAAGCTAATAGTCTTGCATGATATTGTTTACAGCTGAAAATGATATGCATGATGGGAAAAGGAAATGTGAGACCCTATGACCTATTTCAGAATAGCGAACCCAATGAGCCGCTTTTTTTTTGACTTGTATCATAAATGAAAAGAGATATCGAAGTCATTGTTCGAATTTTGCTTGGATCAGGGCTACGCAGATCGCAATCTGATTGAAAGTGGAGAAGGTATGTACAGTATTATATTAAGAGCAGAAATCTACCTTTTTAATGTAGTTCTGTAAAGGTGATAAACACAATCCCAGTCTTTGATGTCATTTTACTATTGGTTGGTATTGAATGCCAACTTATACTTCATTGTCTTGGTTGTATTAGAATTCGGTATTAAATTTCTTTTAAGCTTTGTCCTTCCTGGTAATTTTTTCATTTGTATCTGACATGCTTAATTGCAAAATTGCAGCCAGGATATGAACGCCTTTTCTGCCTAAGATGCATGCAGGCGCGAGGCCACAACTTCGCCACAACCTGTGTCTGTCGAGTCCCAAAACACCCGAGAGAGGAGAAGGTAATAGAATGCGTCCATTGTGGCTGTGGAGGCTGTGCCAGCAGAGATTAATCCATCATCTGTTTCCAACTGAAGCCCCAACCGACCCATAGGCTGTAACTTTATCTCAGCAGTTTGTATTTCTGTATCAGTAACACTGTTTCCATGCTCTCTGGTAAAGCTTGATCATTAGCTGTAGCTCAATCCCCAACAGGTACTCCACTATGCTGTCTTGCTTGGCTCAGTGTATCAGTAACATTTATGCCCACTGTGACCTTTGTTTCTTGCATTTATGCATCAAAACCTTGTCTTTGATCATGTCAATGTTTCATGCACTTGTGTCAGGATCACCAGCATTCCAAAGATGACAGCCTTAAGCATGAGGAAAGATTTATGGCAAATTCCCAAGGTCAGATAAGACTGCAACTTTTATTCCATGCTGAAGTAACTAATCTATACTCGTTGAATAAAAAAACACTCTCAAACGAATAACTAAATTTATTCGTGTTCTGTTCGATACTTTAAACATCAGGCCCTGTCAGTCATTAGAAATGTCTATTGAGTTATGGCTCTTATTTATGTGCAAAATGCAGGATCTGACAGAGAACTCAGCTGTAGTGATGGCACCAAGGCAAAGTCCAAGTCGAGGGGATTATGCTGATACCAGAGGAAAGTGGGAGAATAGCTAGCCCAGAACAAGTTATCTTGCCCAGCTAGACTGGTGGCAGCAAACAAGAACAAAGTGATATCTCTTAACGGACGTAAAATGGTATTCGAGTCCACAAATTCGTGTAAGTTTTCCCGTATGAACATTTTCCTTCTGGTGTTTTTTTTTTTTTTTGGCTTGATAAGGATATCCTGGCACAATTCCTTAGTCAGGTAGATTGGACTAACTCATATCTGGATCCAAGATATCAAAAATAAAACCAGCTTGGATATTCTTTTGTGCTTTTTATATTCCTCTAGTCTCCACAGAACGCCAAAAGCTAGAGCTGATATCTCAGGGCAAAAGTTTCACCTACCTTTTGTCTTTTTCCATCCTCTATTTTGTTGAAGCATTCTCATGAAATTCACAATGATTTCTCTACATTACTCTGACCTACCAGTGCTCCTCTTTGTATAGGTAAACAACAAATGCTTCTTGGCTCCACCAGCTTGATAGCATCCTTTTACAGCTACACTTTTGGCCGCATTATCTGATCTCACCGATCAGGTAACGAGGCCAGGTACCATCCCATCCCTCACCTGTAAAATCTCAGTCTCTTCGAACAGTTTGGGGCCGCAGAACATTGTCCCTTCCCGTCTGTAAAATTCAGGTACTTTACTTTCATTTACTATGAACTAAATTTTTTATTTATTCAAGTGACATTTTGAGCGGCGTGTTATGAACTTGAAATTTGAGTCGTTCAGTTAGTTTCAATTATTTAAAATTAAACACTTCGTAAAAATATTTTACTTTTGTTCAGTTTCACTTTAAAAAAAGGCGCCGTAATAATAAATCATTTAATTTTTTGAAATTAATATTTAAAATGGTGTAATTTTTGTTTAGGTAAATATCTGACCAATTAAAGAAGGTGAAGTTCATAAATATCAAATGATGAAGATATTGGACGCATTAAATAATTAAATAAAAATGGGGAGGAGAGGAGATATCGAAGAAAATAAATATGGACGGACGAGGATGCGACAGGAAGCAAGTGAAGCACACTGTAACTCAGGTGGACCCTACCTGCCTATCTCCATGCAATCCCAACGCTCCACACGTACTCTCCCCTCCAACGCCTATTATCTCTCTAACATTATCACTGTCACTCAATCGCTTGCAGATCTGCGCTTCTCGATTTCCGCAATCCGAGAATCTCTCCGTTTTCGCTGATCACTTTCGACCGAAGCAAAGCGACTGAAGGCGGAAATGGTTTATACGATTCCGGGAATTCGCCTTCCATGCGTTTCGTCTGTGTACAAGCCGGCTGGTGGATCCGCTGGCACGCACGCCGATCGGAAGACTGCCGGTAGCCTCTCGCTGTTGTTGACTTCCAAGGACTCTTTCTCTCGTCAGTTCTCTAACTTTATCGTATTCGTCTCACTTTCTTTATATTCATCAGTTAAACCGAGGCTAGAGTTTTTGAAGGACTGATTTTGTTTTGGTTCCGTTTTGTGTCTTCTGATCATCGAATTTGGTCAGATTAATTGTTTGTTTGGCTCGTTTGGTGCAGGGATTAGGGGATTCTAATATGTTTTTGTATCGACTACTTGTTCGTCTAGGTGAAAGTGAGATCTTTTGTTTCATTCTAGTCCGGAATGTGAATCTAATTTGAAGGGTTCTAGAATGTGTGCTTTTTGATGAATATTGCTTGAATTGTAGTGCCGTTTCATCCTAACTGCAGTGGCAGGCATCGGAATGCATCACTACTATAGTTCTTTAGGTTCAAAACTTTACACTTGCTTTTCAGAAGACGGTAAAAGAGTTTGGTGTGTGCCTGTAGGGAAGATTTCTTCTGGAAAGTCTTCACGCAGTTTTGATTCTTCGTCCATTGTGGTGTCTGTATCTCAAAAGACCCTTGTTCCTGGAAGCCAGATTGAGTCTACAGAAGAACTTGCATCTACAAATACCGAATCGGAAGGCCCTCTGGTAAGTAACTCAAAGTGCAAAACTGCATGCATCCCCGATTATAACTTCTTTTTTCACTTACAACATTCATTGCTATGCGGAAATCTTTTTAGAGCTTTATTAGAATGATCTAAATTTCTGAGTTCAGATTAGTGCCGAGCTTTATTCATATTTTGACCTGCAACAATAGATGCTAAATCATGATACAAATTTGTGACATCTTGTAACTGGTAATTGTCGGTGCAAATGGGACAGAATTTTATTTTATCTTGAATTTTGTGTTAATTCTCTTCTTAAATTTTTGTTTTTCTTTCAGGAGCTGCTCAGTGCAGATAGTTCAACAATGATTGGAGGCAAGGAAAATGAGAGTGATTCTGCCAGCGTTGGCACAGAAATTGATGAACATCAAAATCCTCTTCTTATTCATGAAGATAAAAAGGATCAAGATGAAGGGGCACCTGACTCACTGAAAATATCCCCTAATGGCACAACAGTAAAAAGTAAGCACAAGGTCGTTCCTCCTCCTGGAGCTGGGACACGCATATATGAGATAGATCCACTTTTGAAAAGCTATCGTGACCATCTTGATTATCGGTGAGGGATTGTCTTCTATCATTTTTTTAATTGTGCAGTAAAAGGGTCCTTATACTTAAAAAAAATTGGTTTTTTAGCCGGACAACCATCATTAAGTATTCCAGAACACCTGAACTTACTTACTGTGTATAGTTTTCATTTATCATTGCTTACCCTTTCAACTAACATTTACCACTAGCCAGAACACCTCTATGTTGTTCTCCTTAGACTTAGTTTATGAAACCAGAAAGAACGTTCTATCAAACATGGAAGTAATCCAAACAACATTATGATGTTGATGCCAGTAGAGCAGTTCTTGGCGACACTTCTTTGAGTTGTGCATTTGCAGGCTTGTTGTCAGATAAATGTGTAAATAGAGATGTTATTCTTTCTTCTCACCATTAGCAAAAATTCCATGGCAGTTACGGACAGTACAAAAAGTTGCGTGAATCAATTGACAAATATGAAGGAGGTTTGGAAGCATTTTCTCGTGGTTACGAAAAGATGGGTTTTATTAAAAGGTAGTGTTTATTCATTCATTTTAGTTCTCCATGACAGCCACCCTTCAGTTATGTTTTATATTCTGTTGAATTTTTATATTTCTAATCGGTCACATGCCATTTTCTGAGAGGAACTTGCATTTCCTCAGAGTCAGATATTTACAAAATAAATCTCAGTTATATTGCTTATGTACTCATTCTCTTGCAATTTGATGTTCAGTGCTGGCGGGGTAACTTATAGAGAGTGGGCTCCTGGAGCGCTGGTATGTCTTTTTTGGTGCTCCTTATTTTTGTTTATGTACACTGATTACGTGAAACATCCAAACATTAACTAACAAATCAGACCCCGACAAGCTAGAAGTATGACGTGTGGTTGGCCTTTATTTTTATCTTAAGCTTAATATATGGTGTTTGATATTCAACTTGGTTCAAGTTTAAGCTTGGCTGAACGTAATGATTTGATATGTCGTAAAAATATTTAGTGGATGAGAAGCAAGTCATATTTACTCCAGATTTTAACCTTTTGAGAGCATAAAATGGGTGCACTCAATTCATGCCATTTGTTGTGCAACTCATATTTTAACAAATTGATACACCCCCGTTGCTGAGAATTGTGTAATTAGCTTTTGATTTGACAAAATCTTCACTTCTATTAGTTATGCTGCGTGATGCCTTATTGAATGATTTCTTACACAAACACATCTTGTTCAACTATAGTCTGCTGCATTGATCGGCGACTTCAACAACTGGAACCCTAATGCAGATGTAATGACCAGGGTAAGCAATTCATAGTTGAGTTTTGATTCCTTAATTGTCTTTCGGTCAATATGTCTTATAGCTGACCAGTTTGATAAATTAAAAACAACATAAATAACTACCAAGCCCATCCTTACTTGACAAACTTTGTCATTTTATATGTCAAAATCTTACTCTTCAACTTCTTATCAGGATAGGACTTCTTACTAAATTGATTATTATTATTAACTGTTGGTTGATCTTAGCAACTTCTGAAGCATGTCAGTCGAAATGCTTTGTGCGCTTTAAGTTGAGGCTACAGAAGTACTGTTAACATTTTTGGTAGTTATCCTCATAGATATATGGTTATGTGATTAATTGATTTACCAGTAACACAGAATGCTACTTATGAACAGAATGAGTTTGGTGTCTGGGAGATATTCTTGCCTAACAACGCAGATGGTTCACCGCCAATACCTCATGGGGCTCGTGTGAAGGTAAAAATCTGCTCTTAATTTACTGGTACTTCAATGTGTAATACATTAAGACTCAAAGTTTGTAATATAATATTTAACTCGTGCGAAGGTAAAACTCTGCCCTTAAGTTACTTGAATTTGCTTTTTTCATGTTGCATGTAGATTCGTATGGGCACTCCATCAGGCATTAAAGATTCTATTCCTGCATGGATAAAGTTCTCTGTTCAAGCTCCTGGCGAAATCCCGTACAATGGTATATATTATGACCCACCAGAGGAGGTTTGTGTTTCTGAACACTAAGTGTTGACTTACAGTGTGTGCGCACACACACCGCTACTTTTTTATTCATGCTTAACTGGGAGATTGGACATGAAACCTCATATTACTGAGAATCATCTCAAGATTGTATTATGTCTACCAACCACATTTGTGAATTCTTTGGTGTTCTGTAGGAGAAGTATGTCTTTCAACATCCTCAGCCTAAAAAACCGAAGTCACTTCGCATTTATGAGGCACATGTTGGAATGAGTAGTAAGGTATGTGGTCGCTACCTTACCTACTATAAAGCAAACTAGATTGAATTTTGCCTTAATTCCATGTTTTTTCTTACATAAAATGCAGTACATGACAGGAGACACGCTGATTTATGAGTTTGGGATCATTACTATCATAGCTGATATTTTAATTCTTTAACATCGACTTCCATAAAATAAATATATGACATCCACTTTATTGAAATGATGGTGTAGATGCAGATTAATGAGTGAGTCATGTGGCATTGTTCAGGATTTGACAAGCAGAGGCATACCAAACTGCCTCAGAAATTTTTTGGAAAATCCATAACCTATTGTTCATCATCATTATAAAACACAAATCGCCAATGAAGTATGGTAATTTTTTTACAAAGGATTAAAATACAAGTAGTCAGTTAGTAGTCTATTCTAATGGTGTCCAGCATGGAGTAACAGGCAGAAATTGTTCTCCAACGGTTTGACTGCAGTAATCACCAACTGGGGATTTCTAATACTTCACTGCAGTTAGTAGCAAGCACTATAAACTGTATCAATGATAAATGCTGGGTAGCTTAAACACATGATTTTAGAATACATCTGGAGAGTAAATAATAATTTATCATTATTTGCAACAGAACTAAAATAATTTTCGACTGTGTTTTAGTACTTTCTGACATATCTTAGACTTTTTGTTCACCAAAGTTTGATACCTACAAATTGCCATCAATGGAAATTCTCAATTTTATAGTCCGGAGTCCTAATAATGTTTTGACCTCTGACTGCAGGAACCTATGATCAACACATATGCTAACTTCAGAGATTATGTCCTCCCTCGTATTAAAAAGCTTGGTTATAACGCTGTTCAACTCATGGCTATCCAAGAGCATTCATATTATGCTAGCTTTGGGTAATTTTCATACTGCACCTCAAGTTCATTTCAATGATTTCATAGTGCTGTCTCAGCTGTTGATTATCAGTCTTTGCCAGTTTTGAATATTAATCAAAGATTACTACTGTGGTTGTGAGTAATGACTTTATTGGCCCAATTCCTATAGGTACCATGTCACAAACTTTTTTGCCCCAAGCAGCCGTTGCGGTACTCCGGATGATCTCAAGTCTCTGATAGATAAGGCTCATGAACTTGGGATTCTTGTTCTTATGGATATTGTCCACAGGTACATCCCTGATTGTCCTACTAAGGTTGTGGCCCATAGTAAAGTAGTAGCATTAAAGTGAACATATCTTCATCACCAGCTTTGACACTGAACCAGATATATGCCCCTGAATGTCTTTTCTTGAAGGACTTTGATTTTCTGCCATTTTCATTTTTAACCATCGATGCTTTGTTTTCCTACAGTGCTGTAGTTCCAAAATTGGTTAATGATTTAGCGATAACCATTTGAATTGAGATTACGATTCTAATAAATTTTCAATAGTGGACTTACTAGTGCTTAGGCATTCCACTACAAAAATATTGGCATTGGAAAAGCCTATGGGTGACTCGTGACTTATCGAGGTTAATTTCAGAAACTATACTTGAACTTGGGAATAGTGAATACTTATTTACAAAAAGCTAATGGTGAGTAAAAAGTGCTCTCCTGTTTGGTGATGTTCATCTTATATAGGATAACAAAATCTGATTTTTATAATTGATTTGGATGTGCTTATCTTTAATTGATTGCATTGATAAGGTAAAATGTTGTTGTAAAACTCTCTACCTCAACAAAAAAGATACATTGGAATTTAAATTTTTATAATTGTCTAAATGTTGGAAAATATATGGATGAGGAGTATGATCATTGATTAGTATCATAATTGTTGTTACGATCATAAATTTTGCATTCAAAACAAATTGTGCAACATCTTAATGGAACATGTATATTCTATTTTATGCAGCCATGCATCAAATAATGTACTGGATGGCCTGAATTTGTTTGATGGAACTGATAGCCATTATTTTCACTCGGGTTCAAGAGGTTACCATTGGATGTGGGATTCACGACTTTTCAACTATGGAAGCTGGGAAGTGAGTACTTACCTAAGGGTGCCTTTATCTTATTTATTCAACTCTTTCATGATGAGATGTCTGATTGGGATTGAACTTATTCTTTTGCTAGGTTTTACGATTTTTACTATCAAATGCAAGATGGTGGCTAGAGGAATACAAGTTCGACGGATTTAGGTTTGATGGTGTTACATCCATGATGTACACACACCATGGATTGCAGGTGATGTATTAAACACACATCAACTTTGCTAGGCACTCTTGCAGAAATGTACACCATGTTTTTAGGTTGATGAGTAACAATTACTTTTTATTTTCACTTTTGGTGTTATAACAAATTAATGATAAAAGCTAACGAAGCATGAGTTAGATGCCAACTACCTGTAAATTATGACTGCTTAAGATTTTTGTTTTTTTTGTAAAGATGCGCTCTTTTTCAAAAATTGCTCATAACCCAGAGCATGGGCTCTACTTTCAGACAATACTAATGTATGCATCCATGCTAGTGTGGCGATTTTTTATTTTCGAGGACTAGAAGACATACATTGAACAGAGCCATTACCTATCATGCACCTAACAGTATAACTATTACAGACTACCTCTTCAGGGGTGCATGCGTGAAGGTCATTAAAACTATTTTTTTAAGCATCCTTTTCATTGTTCATTTCAGGTGGCTTTTACAGGGAACTACAGTGAATATTTTGGGTTAGCGACTGATGTTGATGCTGTAGTTTACTTGATGTTGGTCAATGACGTTATTCACGGCCTCTACCCTGAGTCTGTATCTATAGGAGAAGATGTAAGTCAGTATCGTTTTTTTTATATGTTACATATTCTTGTATAGTGTTAATTGTTCAAGGCATTGCAAGTAAAGTTTCCAGTAGCCGTGTAATGCAACACATCCCATTATGAAGTGGAAGAACGAGTTTGTTATGTCAGCATGCTTCTATCAAAAAAGTCATATGATGTTAATTGTCAACGAAATGCTACTCATATAATAATTTATAGGATGACGACATACTTGCTAGACTAATCTACAAGTTATCTTACTTGCAGGTCAGTGGAATGCCCGCCTTTTGCATAACTACCCAGGATGGTGGTGTTGGATTTGATTACCGTCTTCATATGGCTGTTGCTGATAAATGGATAGAACTTCTTCAGTATGCCATTAAGCATGCTTTATATAATGTCAAGGGCTTCTTGAAGTTTATTACTCTCTTATGTTCTCTAAAATTGTTGTTTTCTGGAGTAAAATATTTAGATCATGATACTGAAATCTGTCAGAGGAAATTACTTCAGTTTTCAAGGCTCTACTTGATAGTTTGTCTCCATTTTCATGAATTAGTATATTGACAATGTTTGTCCATCTGTTGTAACAGGAAGAGAGATGAGGACTGGCAAATGGGTGATATTGTCTACACACTCACAAACAGAAGGTGGTTGGAAAACTGTGTTGTCTATGCTGAAAGTCATGACCAAGCTCTAGTTGGTGATAAAACTATTGCATTCTGGTTGATGGATAAGGTATTCTAACAGAAATCATTCATAATCTCCAGTTATATGAATATGGTGTGCAGAAAGTTGACAATGGTAACTTAAAGTTGGTCAACTAATAATTGAAAATTTTTTTGGTCCCGTTTCATGGATCGTGTGATGGTTTCCTATGTGGTAATGTTGTTGGAAGAGACAGATTTTTTTTGTTGATAGAGTAAATTTGATAATGGTAAACTTAAAGTGCACATAAGACAGTGCATTCGACACCTATTACATCAAAATATGATCTAACACAATTCACCCCTACAGTCCTAAACATGGACATTGATTTTCTTGAGAAAGATCTTTTCTTATCTTTTGTCATTGTTTGAGGTCCTTTATGGGGACAGTTTCTCCTTTTCTTTCTTTTTCTGTTGGGGAATTGTTCCTCACTTCTTTGATGCATCTCTTGATGGTTGAGAGTGAATATAAACTCCCTGTGTTGAGTTCCTATTTTTTGATCCACCAAGCCACACTGGATCTTCTATTCCTCTCTTCCCAGAGTGTCCAGATTATGGTATTACATAATGTTTTCCAGAATCTTTTGTAAACTTAAGAGCACTTGCTTGTAGACCAGCTTTCAATTTACTCCTTTATAGATTTTGGAAATACCCAAAGTACTCACCATATCAAGCTGACCACCCATATCCTCCACACCCAACTCAAATGCATAATAAACTTCTGCTCTTGAAGCTGGTTGTCATCTCGAACGCTTCTGGGTTCCATATACTAATCAGTCCTCCCTTAGTTCCCTCGGCATCAATTGCCATCCAGTTTAATTTTTCTTTTCACCATAATTGTTCTGCAAAAGATAAATAATGATTACTAACCTTTGTTTCTTGTATGCATATCATGTCCACCTGGTGCTTTCCTTTCATTTGTCTGATCATTTTTCTCTTATTGCATCTAGTTGCTCCTCTCACGTTCCAGCTTGCTATCTTCATTGATCGTCTAGTTGAGCTTTTGATTCTTGTCAACTCTCCTTGCTCTTTCTTAAGAATACACTGGATGATTAAATTTGATTCAGCTTTTCTACCTATATATGAACAGATGGAGGTGTTAGGAATAAAAAATAAAAAGTAGTTTCTTCAGATGAAGAAAACAATCAAATTAATTAATTTTGCTGCTATCTGACTACTGCGATCAATTAATGTTAAGTTAGTGATTCTAAGTTTGGTATTTTTTTTTGATAGAGTAAATTGATAATGGTTAACTTAAAGTTTCCATAAGACAGGGAATTGCGATTCCTTGCCTTCTACACCTATTAAATCAAAATAAGATATGATCAAACACAATTCACCCACAGTCACCTGGACACTGATTTTCCTGAGGTAGATCTTTTCTTAACTTTTGCTCCTTGTTTGAGGTCCTTTACGTGAATTGTATCTCCTTCTTTCTTTTTCTTTTTTTTCTGTTGTGGAATTGTTACTCACTTCTTCGATGTATCTCTTGATGGTTGAGATTGAATATAAACTCCCCAAGTTCTTATATGTGATTCACCAAGCCACCCTTATCTTTATTAATTCCTTGATCCTCCTTGGACCATTTTTTATTTTTAAAGCATTTTCTATTCCTCTCTTCCCAGAATGTCTAGATATGTATTATATTGTTATTAATTCCTTTGTTATTAATTAGAGTAATTTTTATGTATTATTTTGTGAGGGATGCATCACTTTACTTTTCACTGGTTTTTCATGCTTGTTTTGTTTTTCAGGATATGTATGACTTCATGGCTCTAGACAGACCATCAACTTCTCTTATAGATCGTGGGATAGCGTTACACAAAATGATAAGACTTATAACAATGGGATTAGGTGGTCAAGGATACTTGAATTTCATGGGAAATGAATTTGGACATCCAGGTAAAGTTTATTCGGGATCAGTGCTTTTTTCCTTCTTTTAACACAATATTTACTTAATCATAGATTTATTATTGCGATCTCGCTGCCGTTGCTAATCTTTTTTCTGGGTCCTTGAAGAGTGGATTGATTTTCCCAGGGCTGATCAACTTCTTCCTAATGGGAAGTTTGTCCCTGGTAATGGTAACAGCTATGACAAGTGCCGACGTAGATTTGATTTAGTAAGTGTTTACTTCAAAAGATTTTTATATTTTCTTGGAAAAGTACATTTGTTAATACATAATGGTTACTGATTAACATATTAATCTTTCATGAAATGGAGCATCTGCTTAGTAAAGTATTGCTAAACAGCCAAATAAGAATTCTGCCTACTGAGTTTTCTTGATTTCAATATATATATGTCAGTGCAATAACAATAAGGGAAAACAAGCACTTGACGTATTGAAGAGTATGCGTCTGAAAGGAACTCCGTGTCCAAATTTGAGAAATGCATATAGCAATAACTACCAGGTGCCTGATCACTAGCTTTTTTTGGGAGTGGTTCTAGAAAAAGAACAAAAATGAAGCAGGGAGGCAGTGAGGATGAGTTTATTTGTCTAAAAATTTTAAATCTTTAAATGAACCTAAACTGGTATTTCCATGTTTCTCTCTATATATCTGCTTTTTTATAACCATGCTCCTGAAATGGGCCTGCATTTGATCCCTTGGCTTATAAAATACGTTGATATACATAGGCAGATGCAGAGTATCTAAGATACCATGGACTTCAAGAATTCGATAGGGCAATGCAGCATATTGAAGAAGCTTATGAAGTAAGTACTGGATTCCCTTCTTCTTCTTCTTCATCATCGTCATCTTTTTCTTGCATTACGCAATGAAGGTTTAGATTCACATCAACCCAACTTGGCTTGCATAAATGCAGAATCAGCAGTTCAATATCCCTAAAGTCAACTTGTCAATTTAATGCAGTTCATGACTTCAGAACACCAATTTATATCACGGAAGGATGAAGCTGATAGGATTATCACTTTTGAGAGAGGCGATCTTGTTTTTGTTTTCAATTTCCACTGGAACAAAAGCTATTCAGCCTATCGTATTGGATGCTCCAAGCCAGGAATGTACAAGGTATGATCTTCTACGCAAATGCTTTGTGAAAGGGTCCATTGTTCCTTTGTGATATTTATGATATTGCTGCCAAAGTTTGGTGGTTGCTCTAGCCAATGGTTATTTTTCATTGCTCACTCCATAATGAATAAAATCGGTGATGCCTTTTTGTTGCGCATGCATCTTCTGCACTCTAATCTTTTTCCTATTTTTTTTAGGTTGTCCTAGATTCAGATGATCCCAAATTTGGTGGCTTTGGTAGAATTAGTTCCACCGCAGAGTACTTCACCATTGTAAGAGCCTATAGACAATCATAAGCCACTATCATCTTGTATGCCCAGCCGTATTTCTAACAAATTTCATATACTACAGGAAAAGAAGCATGATGGCAGACCCCGATCTTTCCTCGTCTATGCTCCATGTCGAACTGCAGTTGTGTATGCCTTAGTGGAGGGTGGAGAAGCATCTGTTGAGGCGTAAGACTCCCTTATGTCTCTCATGTTCATATGACGTTTAACTTGCCACTTACACTCCTTGATAACATTTCGTTTGTATATTGGCAGCATCTCGACAAAGACTGCAGTATGCGAGTCGGCGTAAGAATGCCAATTTGTCCCAACCATTTGCTGCTGTTCTTGACATGGGTGGAATAGCAGTAAATTCTGGGCGACAACTTCCCCAACTGCATATGGATAGTTAAGTACAGTAAGTATTACAAGCTGCTCCGGTGGGCTTTGTAGAATATGCCGATAGATTTCTTAGATGTCATAATAACATTTTATGTACCAGCTATCAAAGCAGGACAGGTACGTTCATTGATAAATAACTGATCAGTTCACTTCACTTCTTGTTTCGCATAAGATCAGTGAATCCTCTGTGACTGCCAGGAAGCCTCCCAGGAGCATTGATAAAACAAGAAGAAGAAGTAAACATATGTTCCGACTAACTGAATTTAACAGCACAAACAGGCGCCGGGCATCTACACACAGGTTGTAACAGCCTCCTGTAGAGTGTTCTTGGCCAGTTGATGCAGAGCTGAAGGGTTAGTCCTGGGTGGCCGATGATGACCTGAAAGCTTCTGCCAGAGGTCCACCCATGGGTCCAGCCTGATGCTGCCCCCACTGAGCCATCCAGTTCAACTGCATTCGATCTCTTTCAGCACTGGGCTCTTCATATCCTGAGCCGGTGGATAGCTTCAAGGAAACATCAGAAGCTGTGGTTGAGTTTCCTCTGATCGACATTGAGAGGCTTGTGGACGATCCCACTAGATCAGCATTGATTCCTCCAGCGCCAGGTTCAGCCATTGATCTGGGCCAGTCGTCAAAGAAGCGCCGCAGAACTCTGCCATCTGAAGTACCACCATGGTTCAGCTCAAACGGACTCCTACTTGCAGGTGACATATTCAAAGATCTGGACAAGGGAGGAAAAACATGGTATCAAGCTTGAACAGAGTTACAGGGCCCTGCCTATATTACATATACCTTGGATAAGGTCCCATCATTGGGTTGGCTGTCTTGCGGAGCTCCTCGCAGCTATCATTGGGTCTGGGTATTTCCACAGGCTTTCTTGAACGATTTCTACCACGGTTCATGTGGCGCTCGCAGTACTTGTGGCTAGGTGCTACATCTCTTGAGCACCTCCATTTCTTCCCATCTGTTCTCCTGCACCTCCCCGGCTCTGGATCCATCCCTGCCCTGCCCCAGTACCCTGATTGCAGAGCTGGACAAAAAAGGGTTCATCAGACAATATTCCTACTCAGGTGTTTCCATTTATATAAACATAGGACTTCTTTTTCTGGTAAACATGGGGCAGGCTACCAACTCTCCCTGGAAGAAGTGACTTTGATGGTGGAAATGGAAAGAAGCAACTTACAGGCTGCAGCTGTGGTAGGCTGATAAAGGGGGTAATGCTGGAGTGGGTGATGAAGGAAGAAGGAGGAAGAGTTGAGGAGACTGTTCTTGATAGGTTGGAGAAGCTCAGCAGGGACTGATGCACCAGCTAACATGTACCTGAAAATCACAGCTTGAAGTTCCAGCTCTTGCCACTGTGCTGAGCTGAACTGTCCACCCATCATCATCATCTCTGTTAGCACCCAAGAAAGTTTAACATGAAAGTTGAGAAGGAGCATTCAGATTGATAAATTAGAGAGAGAGAGATGCAGCTTTGGAGTTGGGTGTTTGGACTAACTGGAAAACTTGGAGGCTGATGGCATGTCTGGGAGGACTGACATGTTGCCCACTTTAGGAACTGGTTCTGTTAAAAACAAGGGGAGAGCAGATTGGGATTGATGCTGGTGCTGTTCTTGCTGTTGGTCCTGTTTTCTATCTAACTCTACTTGTTGCTTCTGCTGATGCTCTGACTGCTGTTGGTTTCTCCATTGCATAAGTTGAAAGTCCATTGCTTGCTGATGAAGCTTTTGGTGAGGGTAATAAAAAGGGTTGTTGGTTGGGGAAGTGAGAGAGATGCCAAGTCAAAATCTTCACTTGAGTACAAAAAACAGTGAAAAATTAATCAAATTTAAAGAGGGCAAGCAAGCAAGCAGCATGTAAAAGAGAGTGAATGAAGCCTGACACAACAAAAAGAGAACTGCAAAGCTTGGTTGTGCCCAGTGGTAGAGAGAGAGAATCAGTGTCAGAAAAGACAGGAGACAGTAAAGACCCAGAAAGAAACAAACAAAGAGAGCTAGAGAGATGATGATGATGATGCAACTTACAAGATGCTGGCTGGCTTTCTACTTGCTTTCATGACTAGCATCAATATCATATAAAACTATCTATCATACAATGGTGAGTAGCACTAGTAGTTATTGGCTAGAGGGGGAGAGAGAGAGAGACGCAGGCTTTTATACAACTTGTTGGGAGTTGAGTTGATGACTAGTAGATTATTTCTATGCTTTGGGAATGGAACAAGGACAGACAGAGAGGCATCATGCACAGCATTGAGTTGGGAACTGTGCCCATCTCAGTCTCAACTTTAACATTTCATCTCTGGTCTTCTAGCTACTCGAGAAGAGAGAGAGTGTGTTTTTTTAATCAGGAGACCACACCAGTCCAGAAGTAGCTAGGATCTTATTTGACGAGAAGAACAGCAACACTAAAAAGTAAAAACCCCTCTCAGCCCTCTTGCTGAAGAAGCTCAGCTGATGCAAATCTGAGTCGACCAAACTTAGGGCCTGCTCCCGATTCTTGCATGTCTCAACAACTCCCATCTCCTGCTTTTTTTCACTGACCTGTCATCCAGCTTTGACTTCGAAAAAAACCCAGGTTGACCTTCGTCCCAGTTGAGGATACTCCGATATTGGGCCGTAAGCTATCTGGGCCGGTTAGATGCTGTTATGGCCCTATTAAGGCTTGAACTGGGCCGAGGTTTTTAACAAGCCCACTTTGATTTTGGCCTCTCAGTTGACCTGGTCCATGCATGCTGATACTAATTATTGGTAGACAGATCGTATAATGGAGATTTGGTTCCCCAACGGTCATCAAAGCGATTCAACATCGTTCAATTTGATCTAAAAATATGATCATGTATAAATTAAGATTATGATCTCGCGCAGCCAACTTACATGTAAATATGTAATGAGGTTAAAATAGTATGGTTTTGACGTCGTTCTATTTGAAGAAAAAAATCATAAATAGTTAAACAAAAACGTAAAAATTGCATTACATTTGACTATACTGCACTGAATCTTAATCATGAAACTACAAATAATTAGTCAATTCCGTCATCATGGGCAATTTTTTATTTCTATTATCATTCAAAGAACACATTTTTCTGATAAGAATATAAACAATAAAGGCATATAAGATATGCTGGGTTATGGGGTTGCTTACACACTTTGCCAATGATTTGTTTCACGGTAGTTGCTCCCACTCCATGTGCCTTTGGATTTTTCCCTAACGGGTTTTATTGCACAAAATCATATTGTGGGAACATATTATCTAATCAAAACTACGTCTTATTCGAATCCATACCATTATAAGTGTAGGATTTTGTTTGAATATGTCAGTGGTAAAGTTTGAGCTAAAAGTACAAGTTGGCGCCTTGTCATATCCTTGCATGCCAACTTATAAAGTCCGCTTTATGTACTTAAAATAATCAAAACCAAATTAGCAGAGACTCTTAACACTCCAAAGTAATCGATAAAAGAAAGAAAAAAGAGAAAGAAGAGGAAAGATGGATATTATAATCAGCTAGGGTTTATAATGAGGAGGTGTTTGTCAAAAGGGTAGTTGAGATCATGGGGTTGTTTGCTGGAATGACTTGGCTCGTATGCCTCTCTTCTTTAAATATGTTCATCCATCTGGTTCTGGTTGTTTATGTATAAACCCTAGCTACCCTCTCTCTCTCTCTCTCTCTGACCTGTATATAGTGAATTCCATTCTCCTGGAAAGTTTACCAGTTTGAATTCTATAATTAAATCATATGATTCCATCTTCTGACCTGTCAAGTTTCGTAGGTCAGTGCAGAAGAGATATGCTGAAAATCGATACACAAGATTCTTGTGGTTCCACGCCCTTTAGTAGAAACCCTAAATTATTCGAATCCGTTTGATATGCGTCAATATAATCTCGTTCGACGATCAACTTAAAACGAGTCATGGCATAACTCGGATGTGTATGAATCTTTGATTCCCTAATTTGAAAGTTAAGAAGAAGCTCCAAGCTTTTTGGCAGAGAGGGAGGCATCATGGTGTTGATGTGGAGTTAAAGATCTGAATTTGAAACCCTAAAGAAAGTAAACAAACCCTACTAGTTCATGATGCTTATGCAATATATATTCATAATAATATGCATGCTTAATCTTGAGCTCGAGCTAGTAGTTGGCAGTTGGGTCATCTGTTCATATCCTCCAAACAATATCATCCTCATCATCATCCATTTATGTATTAATGATCTTGGTAGATCAAAGATGGATATCAATTTGGTAATTATATATAAAAAGATCTATTACGTTCTAGACGATGTTTCTTATAAAGCATCACCCATTATATGATAATAAACGATGTTTATAAGAAGCGTCGTCTATGACACTGCTTTATAATAAAAGTATAGTTTATAGCGGAACTTCACATATTACCAAAAAACTAGTACATATATACTTTATCGCAAAAGATAAATGTATCCCCATTTGATCGTTAAACATCTACATTTCAATGCAAATACATCACACACATAAATTTCACATTGTTCTAATTTATATTATAATAATAAAGCCTTTCTCACATGCTCAATTTTGAAATACAAATTTGTAACATTTGATTTTGCACCATTAAATATATATTCATTCTTATAATTCAAAAACAGACAGTTACAAATGAGACCATTAAATTGAAAATTTGAGAGAGGCCTTTGCCCTATTATTTTCACTTTAAAGCACCTTTAAAACCCTCTTTTGGCAATAAAGAAGCAAAGCAAAGGAAATAAAGATAAGAGTGGTCTCACACACACACTTAACCCAACTCCATTTAAATTTCTCATCTCATATTTTCAATAATGGGCATGAGGTCCAAACAAGTTAAAAACAGTCGGTAGATATATTTTTTATTAATAAATTTTACGTGTAATACACATATTATTTTAAAAGGATAATTTAGCGATGTTTTATAAACTAAAACGTGAAGAAAAGGACACTCTTAAATCCAATTAAGGATAACTGATTATATATTAAGATAAACTATAATAAGTAAATAAATAAATAAGAATGAAACCCAGTTTTTGACGCTGTTTAATTGTTTATATAAAATCACATTTACAAAAAACAACAGCTCTAAATACCAGAAAGACAGAGCAGAACAGAGAGACATAGAGAGAGAGAGAAAACAGAGCAAGAGAGATAAAAGAGAGAGAAAGCTCATCATTCCAAAAGCAAAAGCCAGCCAGCCAGAAGAAAATCAAAGCGTACTACCCAGAAGGGATTCTGAAAGAAAGCAGAGAAATCATGCAGCCCCAATCCCAGCAGCAGAATTCTCAGACCTTGATGCTTCAGGGCTCAGGTAACATGAGTTTCAGCAGCAGCAACATGTCCAGGGAGGAGGAGGAGATGTCGAGGTCCGCCCTGTCCACTTTCAGGGCTAAGGAGGAGGAGATCGAGAAGAAGAAGATGGAGGTCAGGGAGAAGGTCCAGGCTCAGTTGGGTAGGGTTGAAGAGGAGACCAGGCGCTTGGCTTTGATCCGTGAGGTAAATCGAAAGCCCTAGAATCTCAGATTTCGTTGCTCTTTTCCGGTCTTTGTGTCAATTGACCGAATTTCTCTCTTGAACTGCTTGGTTTTTCTCGGTGGGTGTTGAATCTGAAGCGAAACCCTAATTGTGAAAACCACCAGATTTCTGGGTTTTGGTTAAAAATTTCTCCTTTATTCTGGGGTTTTGGGTTGTCTGAAATTGAAACAACCTTTTGAGGAATTTATGATTAACAGTTCCAATTAGCTTCTGAAATGAGCTTGAATTTATGCAGTTTTCCCACTTCACAACGGTCGGATTCTTTCATTGATTTTTATTCGAATCTGATGCAGAAAATGTCATATTAATGGTCAACAATAACACTATTTTCTAATGGGTCTGTCTGAATTTTGATTTGTTGGGAACTTGATGGATTATCACTGTCAGCCGTCGCGCTTTGGATCTGCTGGATATGTGGTTAACGATTTGGGTATGACTGTTTTCAGGAGCTGGATGGATTGTCCGATCCGATGAGGAAGGATGTTACTACTGTGAGGAAGAGGATTGACCAGGTTAACAAGGATTTGAAGCCTTTAGGATTGGCCTGCGTGAAGAAGGTGATTGAGATTTTTCACTCTTATCATCCAACTCTTTTGTTTTTGTCTGTTCTCGTGTGTTTGGCCACAAAATGGGGTTACAATAATTGACAAGTGAATTGGTGGTCGTCCCCAGGAGAAAGAATACAAGGAAGCTCTCGACGCTTTCAATGAGAAGAACAAGGAGAAGGTGCAGCTGATTACCAAACTGATGGAGGTAAGAACTCTTTATCTATGTTGGTAGTGTGAGTCAAGGTGTATTGGATTGATGGTTAGATTTGCAGCCACGCATTAATGTGCATAGACAGATAGATTAAATCTCGTGCTTCGGTTGATTGTGAGTAAGTTTTGTGTCTTTTGTGCCTCAATAAGAACTTGTCAATATGTGGTCGCTATCGACTTTGGGACGATTTTGATGGTCCCAAGGTTTGGTGACATATGGGTGTTCTTGAATTTAATGGTTCAAGGAGTGGAATATCTAATTCTTCGCTCACTACCAATAGACTTGAATGCTTATCTGACTGAGTGCCACTTTTTTTTTTCCTATGATAAGTGGATCGTGTAAACTAAGTTCGAGCATAGTTATCTGCCCTTTACTTGTATTATTTGTGGGAATTCTTTTTGTGAAAACTACGGATGTAACTCAATAGTGCAACAGTTTATCTGATTGATGTATGTTCTTCTGGTTTTGAGCTTGAGCAGTTGGTAAGCGAGAGTGAGAAAATGAGGATGAAGAAGCTGGAAGAGCTGAGCAAGACCATAGAGTCAATACGCTAAAGATTCTTGAAGGTATCACTTTGGCCAAACATGATGATGCTGATGCTGATGTACCAACAACTGGTAGTTAATCGGTAGTTCGTGTGGGTGTATTTAAGCAAATATAACGACGTCTTCTCCTTAGGGTCCCTACTTTAAAATTCTATTTATAAATTGTGTATGTCGGGTTTGATGTATTTTATGGGTAACCTGTTTGTTTGTATGCTTGGTTAGGCTACTCACTTTGTTGGTGTGTTTTTTTCGGTTAATTTCTGATTTAGGAAGTTGCAAATGCTTTCTTTACATTCAACATGCTTGTAAGTTGTAACTAAAACACTTTCCTCCCCTCCCTATTTCCTTGTGAATCATCCTCTTCTTGTATCGGATTTTGTTTACTAGTCCCTGTCTCGTATGTTTCGGTTCAAGAAACAGGGGTTATGCTGCTGGTTTTTAAACAGGTTCTCAACCGGCTCTGACCCGGTTTCGACCTCCATGAAAGATTCATGAGGTTTAGATAAGCAGGAGCATTTGAGGCACAGTGGGAGTGGTGGCTGGGATTCATCATCATCAGAATGATGATGCTTTTGCTTGAATCACTCAAATCCCAAAATGGGCAACTTTGGTGGGGACTAAAGATGAGTTGGTTTTGCTGGCTTTGTGGGTGTGATTAGGTGTTGGTGAGAAAACCTTAGAATCCCAGAAATTGATTTCTCATCCTTAGCTGTCCAGGTTTTGACATATTGACCAAAGTCAGTTAACATTCTATCGAATTTTTTTTCTATTTATCAAACTCACAAATGTGTGGCCAACCTTGTCAAGCCTATAACATGTTGTCCAATTTTTCACACATAAGTGTTTTGGTTATAGTTAATAATGGGGTGTGGATCGATGACATATGAGGAAAATTGTGTGTGTGGTTTATGTGTATTAGCAGAATATATTTATGAGAACTTTACGGATTTATAGTGACGTCTGTCCGTACATCGTATATTTGTATTGGGAAGCAGCGTGTGTCTCAACTACTCTATAAATATTTTGAATTTGAAAAGAGACAAAATTCACGATGTTGCGGAAATTCACATTGTTCATATCGCCCTTCTTGATTGGTTTAACGTCGGATGTTCAAATTTGTATACAATATTTTAAATATTAATACCTCACGAGAATTTTATGATTCTACAGTAACGTTTGTACGCATAGTAACTGTCTGCATTGGAGGAACAACATGTGTCCTCTTACTTTATAATTATTAGTTTTTTTTTTAAGAAAGAATAGAAAACGTGGCGACGAGTTGGTTCACATTATTCGTATAGCTTCACTCCATTGATTTGGCTTGAAATATTCATAATCATATGCGTTACTTATATACTACGATCTCACGAGAATTTTCGGCTTCATAGGATGTTTGCCTCCGGAAAAGCATGTGTTAATTACTTTATAATTATTAAAATTCAAACACGCATAAATTTACATTGTTCATATGGCTTGGCGATTAGTTTATAGTCTTTGAGTTAATCCGAACACTTCATACCAATCTCGTATCGGTTCAAATAACCATATAAGTTAAAAAATCACATATAAACCGATCTTAAACCAAATGAACCCATCACAAACCAAAAAACAAACCCCTTACAAACCGAACCAACCTGGAAGCTCACTCAAAACCAAAACTGGACCCGGTCTAATGACCTTATTCGGTTTTCTCAAGAGACTTCTTCCAACAAAAAGAATCGGTTCAATGGCAACGAAATCGATTTTCAAAACAAACCGACAAAGCTGCGTTAAATAAACCGAGCGATATAGAATTTTAGAAACACAGACCGGTCAGAATCTATATTTTTCAACTTTAGAAATTGATTATTAACAATAATTATTTTCCAATAATTTTTATTTGAAATTTCTAAAGCTGAATAGCGAGTATAAATGAAATCCAGTCCATCATATCTCTTCAGTTTTCTCTCACTTTCTCTGCAATTAATTTTCTCGGAGCGTCGATACAGCGACTGGTTCTTCTTCGTCTTCAAAGATCATCACTTTCAGGCTTCCGAAACCTTCCTCGATCCCAACCTCCAATACCCAATTAGGAAATCCTCGGTTTTCGCAAACCTCGGATTTCCAGAAACAGCCATGAAAACGTTGTCGCTGTGTCATGGCCATGGCGCCGTCAAAGTCTCGGACTCGTACTGCTCATCCAGACGACGGCCGTTGATTTCCCGCTTCATGAAATCCACCGGCCAGAACCCTTCGATTCAAAATTCAGTCTCCTGCGTGTACAAGTCGGAGCTGGTGTCGTCGAAGAAGACGCTCCTGATCACGCTGACGTGGACGCGAAACCTGGCTCGGAAGGGACTCGATGTCGAATTCTTCGATGGAGGATCGACGCGTGACTCTGAATGCTCGTACCAGGAGCGGAAACCGAAAGGCTACTCCTCGATCGAATTCAATGGCTCGAAAATCGAACTCTGCTGGAACCTCTCCGCCGCCGAGTACGACAATGGGTGCGTGCCGAGTCAGAAATTCTACCTGATGATCTCTGTTGACTCGGAACTCTGTCTGAAGCTCGGCGACACTTTCAATGGCGACGAACGAGTTGAAAGAATCCAGGCAAGCCCCGAAGTCTCGAAAACCGTGTACTTCGCCAGGCGCGAGAAGTTCTCAGGCAAGACATTCTACGCGACCAAAGCCAAGTTCTGCGACGATGGGGAGCAGCATGATATAGTGATCAAATGCGTCAAGGAGGAGGACCGGCCAGGCGCGCGCAGCCCTCTTCTACTGGTCCTGGTCGATGGTCGAAAAATGGTGCACGTTAGCAACCTGCATTGGAATTTCAGAGGGAGTCAGACAATATTCTTAGATGGGCTGGTCGTGGACATGATGTGGGACGTGCAGGAATGGTTCTACAGCTCCGGTCCGGCCGCGGTGTTTTTGTTCAGGACGAGGACCGGTCCTGACAGCCGGTTATGGTTCGAGGAGAAGAACTTGTTTGCCGATCATCTTGAGTTTTCGCTAGTCATTTGTGGTGGCAAGAAGCATCTTGATTGAGGATGATGAGGTTTAAACTCTAATGTAGTTTTAGGAACCATGGAGGATTTGGAGCTTGGAGATGATGGATTTCAGGGAACACATTTTGTTTGTTTGTCGTCTTGTTGTTTGCTTATTCATCTTTTGGTGCCTCGTGGGACCTTATGATGCTGTGTCTAAGTCTAGTCGTGTTCTTGTAAGTTAGGAGTTCTAATGTAATTTCAAATAACAATTTTCCGAATGAAATGAGATTCAGTCCGTCCGTTTTGTATTCTGAATTTTATAACTTTCAATTTATTAAAATTTATAAGTAAATAAAAGTATGTTATTTTAATATAGAGCGTTCAATTACATTGGCTAGATAGACTTTATGAATGTAAATTCAAAATGTTTTTTGTAAAACTTCGAGTAATATGTAAACTAAGTTTCAAGTAATGGGCCGCGGTCGTTGGGCCTCCATGTCCAAAGCCCATTAACAATAAAGGAAGCTTCTAGAGCCATATGAAAATATCAGGCTCAGTGGGCCCAATAAAAACTAGCAGCAGAGACGACCAGCGAAGACGAACCACAGCCATGACCTGAAGTCGGTTTAAAACTGCACCACCGATGAAGAAAAAGCTCAAAAATGACGACGATGATCGCCTCTGCGACCAATGCAGTTCCCGATCACAGCTCAGCTTTCTATGCAGAGCGACGAGGACCCACGCGGATTCGAACCCTCCTGGATGTTTCGTTGTTCTTTACACCGCCTTTGAGGATTTTTATCGAACACCTTGTCAGCATCTTGTGTACAGTTAGATTTCGCCTCTTTTTAAACCCCCCAATGCGCCTCTTCAAGTCGGCCATTTCGTTCCGAGGTTGTCGGGCTGGTTCGAGGGAGTGTGTGAAGCTTTATTTTGGTCGCTAAGTTTGAGTATTTTTGATGGGGTTTTCTGGGTCGGCTTCGTCTGTTGAGGATTGTGAGGTGAAACAGGAATTGGGTCGGCCGCAGTTGGCGATTAGGATACCGGATGGATCTGTGGGAGATGGGTCGAACTTTAATGTGCCGCAGCCGCTTGATTGTTTGCTGGGGAGTCCAGTTCCGCCTTTTTTGTCCAAGACGTATGATCTGGTGGATGATCCTGCATTGGATGGGATTATTTCTTGGGGAGCTGGTGGTGAGAGCTTTGTGGTTTGGGACCCTGTTGATTTCTCCAGGATTGTTCTTCCCAGGAATTTTAAGCACAACAATTTCTCCAGTTTTGTTCGCCAGCTTAATACTTATGTGGGTATCACTGTGTCACAGCCTGTACTGGCTGCTGCGGTCTGTGTATGATTGTTCCTCTTCCTGTGTAATCTTGTTGCCATGTTATCTGATGTTGTTTTTCTTATGTAAGTAGCTTGATGGGATATCCTTGTAGATGTTAACAAGATTTTTGATATATAATGCAACTAAGAACATGACTTGCCTGCTGCTATTTGTGGAGACAATATTCGCAGCTCTGTCTTATATCCTAATATTATGTCTTACACGGGGTGTTTGATTATTGACTATGCGTCTGTCTCCATGATTATTCATTTGACGGTAACCTTGTGTGTTTATGCGCTATGGCTATGATACACCATTGTAGAAATTGCAGTTTTTTTTATCTATGGATGTGCAGGAGAGGGTATCATGTTACTGAAACATTTAATCTTCTTCTGGCTGTTGATAACTGCATTCATAAAATTACTTAATATAGAAGATCATATGGTGTAATATTTCTTGGTTCCTATTCTAGTATGTTTGCACGAATTTATTTTGGTATAGTTGCGCTGCAGTGTTGATTTTCTTGCCCTGGATACTATTCAGGATTTTGAAAATGCTCATCTTATCTTGAAAACATTTTAGCAGTTTTCATCAGAGGATGTTATTTGGTGATGGTAAGTTACTATTTGTTTTCTATGTTATATCCTTCTACCAGTTTGTTTGATGTGGATGCGAGTGGTATACTGGTATGCTTCTATGACTCTGCAAACCGAATCATTGGCAGCATGAGATTGTATTTAAAGCAGTGATGCACTTGTTTATGTTGTTTAACTTTTCATTCGCGGTTTTGTATTGTACTTTTGATATTTGGAAACTCACTTGTTTTTTGTGCTCAGAGGTTCCGCAAGATTGACGCTGATAAATGGGAATTTTCCAATAAGGGATTTGTCCGTGGGAAGAAACATCTCTTGAAGAGCATCCAAAGGCGCAAGTCACCCCAATCGCATCAGGAAAGCTATTTTGAATATTGTGCTGAGGCAGTGAGGCCTGGTTTGGAAGATGAGTTAGAGAGGTTACGGAAAGAGAGGAAAATGTTGATGCATGAAGTTGCAGAATTACAGATCGAGCAGGATGGAACAGCTCACCATATGGAATTAGTGAATCAAAGGATCCAAGTTGCTGAGCGAAAGCAGAATCAAATGGTTAAATTCATTTCTAAGTTGTTTCAGAATCCAGCATTCTTGGCTCGCCTTCAGTCCAAAAAGACTCATAGTCAAATTGAGTCTCCCAAAATGAAACGGAAGTTCATCACACAGCAGCCACACGTGGCAGGTCTGAACATCGAGAAAGAGATTGCAAAATCCGTGCCTGATCAAAGTAACCTCTACGAGTCTTCAATTATGCCAGGCGCACCGTCAGTTTCCATCCCACAACTGCCCGACTATCTCCTAGAAGATTTGGTTGGGAAACTGGATGAAGATGTTGAAAATATTCCACTTTTGAAAGAGGATCTCTTGGCGATAGAGCTACCCACTTCAAAAGAGCTGGCAGCACTGGAGGGATTCACCAAAACCCCTGAAGGTACAAGTGAAATATTAAAGGATTCCAAAACTCAAGATTCAATATTTAAAGGGAAGGGTAAAGTTGACTGTCTTGATAATTTCTGTCCTGATTATTTAGTGTCCTTCCCGGAGGATGTGGGCATGGAAAAATCTGTTCACGGGTCATCAACTTCAGGAGCTGAAAGCAGCCGGCAACAGGAGGATGCGTGGTCCATGGAGTTTGATGCCAACATGATCATAACAAGTCCCAGCACTGGCCTCTGGGACAATGTAGCTGACTACAGCATGCCTGGATTTGGAGGTAGCAGCTCATTCTCTGATGTCTGGGAGTTTGGTTCACCGCATTCTGCAGGGTTGGCTCTTGGGTCACCAGATGAATGCAGAATTGACGAGCTTGATGTCCAAGTAGACCAGACTGAAGATGGTGTGAACAAGTATATGTATCAGTAGGGGATGGATCCTTTTGCAGTCTTGGAGGATTCGGCCATAAAGAATAAACTGGCATTTCTATATACTTAACCAATTTCCTTTCATATGCTTTTTATTGATACATATTTTTTTACTTGCAGCTTTGCAGAGAGTTCCATTTTTTATGGTTTAGTTTAGTTAGCTTTGTGCTTTCTTGAAATCAGAAAACAATTCTGGAAGCTTTTAAATTTCAAAGCAAGGTGTCTTACAAGAGTAAGTTGAAGTTGCATAAAGTTGAAGATGACAGACATGGAGATGAGTTAAACTTTTGGTGTACAGCAACATGGATGTACACATTACTGTGAAGGAGGAGACTGAGATTCTGCTGCATCTAGTAAACATATGGTAGTATTCTCCACGGAACAAGTTTGCAGTACTCTGCCCAGATCTCTCTATACTTTTCTGCGCACCGGGCTTCATCGCGCCGCTCTCTCCAGATAAGCAGGATGAAGAGATAAATGGGATAAAAATACGGGACTGGAGAGCTGTGATGTACATGAACAAAATTTATTAGATATTGTCGTTCAACGATGTTTTTAAATATTCATGTCTTACCTAATTCCGCAGGGCAAACTGAAGGAAAGTGCCAGCAACAAGTCCCCAAGATAGTTGCAGTGCCTTGCTATCCCCCTGATTACAAGTAGCGAATCAATGAAGGAAGTTCAATAGCAAACTCTAGCTGGTTATGATGTATCAGATTCACACAGAATTAGGTAGCCTACCCAGGTTAGTGTTCGTCATGCGTATTTGTAACAATAGTTTGGTGATTAGATCACAAGTAAACATCTTACCAATATCCAGATGCAAGCAATTTTCCGCCAATCACTTTAGGGGATTTGCCCCATATAGGTGCTTTTGGATCTTTCTTGAATATGTGTTTTTGCTTGTTTGCACCTCTAAATACTTTATATCTGTTGAGTGCATAAATTAATTAGTACTTCATTCAACCGAAAAAAAAAAGAGAAAAATGACTTTCCTATTATACGAAATTTATGGAGACGAAGAAGGTTGTACCCCATCAAAAATACCAGGCAATTGGCAACAACAGCAGGGGTTGTAAGCTCCACCTTGTTGCTTAAAAGCCACCAGCCCTAAAAACAATGAAGTGTCAACAAGAGTACTCTAAGTTGTCGTTTCGATCACACATATAATTATAATTAATATCATGTTACATGTCAGATTAGTTGCTATAAGTCTCTATAACTAAATCAGCCAGACACATTATTCAGACCAGAGCACTTACCTGGATACTGAAAGTGAAAGGGATCCATACTAGATCTCCAGACACCAACATGAAACCTAATCTCTCTGCAATAATGTCCCATCTGTAGAACACAATGAACAACTAGATCAGACAACAGATACAGTTACAGGTTCTTATTAGCATTTAGAAATGCATAGAACTTTGCATTGCATATAACCCAAACCAGAAAATATGTCTCTACAGACTGTAAATTTTGAACTTTTCATCTATCACTCTATTGAATGTGCCTAACAACAATACCAAAGGGACATAAATCTATCATGCTCATTTTCGGACCATTTTATGCTGTCAGCTAAACCATTTATCTACATAGCTTGAAAAATAATGTGCTTACGTTGAGGTCATGTACTCCTCATGGAAGAAGTAATCCAAGATGTACAACTGACGAAATCCAAATAACATATTCATCAGAGTACTGCAAGATATAATGAAGAGAAAACTGAATCATAAAAATAATAATATTACAGCGGAAAATATCTGGTAAAGGATCATTGATCGGCTCAAGTTCTCATCCTGAATACTTTTGGCTAGAACAGAAAGATTTATAAGTAGCCATCCCATCATTCCGGCTCTAACAAAGAAAAACCTATAAGAAATAGTAAGGAAATCAAGGATACTTATTTGAAAGTTTAAACTTTTGAATTTGAGATGCTTAAATAAATTAGTCAAGCAGGATGTTGCAATGAGCAGCAAAATTTCAGAATTATAAGAACTTGTATCAAACAGATAACTATAACATACTTGATGTCAATGCCCAGAAAGCTAGGATTCAGTTGTATTCCAAACCACCTGAGGTAAGAGAAGAGATGACATTATAGATCTCAACTAGAGCACATCATATCACTGCGTATAGGCTAACATTAGGGAAAGTTCCTGGAGCCTATTTGATTCAGGTTACTCTAAACATGGTATGCCTACCCTGTCTCATGCATCTTGTTATATTTGGCTTAGTGGTACCACATGTGGGTATGACAACACAGTAGTATAAAAAAGAATCAGGAAAATTTAGCTGCGTCAATGTCAAAAAAAATTAGCACTATAGAGCTCCTCATAAAGCATGCCTACCCTTCCTCAGTATATGAGTTCGTGATCAATAGGACTAAAAGTTATGTTAAGCGATTGGACCAGTATGCTTTATACATCAACACAGATGTTACATTGGCAATGCAGCAGCGGCTACTAAAGTTCCCTATTTTGGAGTAGTTTTTCATTAGAGAAATATATATCTATCGGACATATAAGCAGCTCATGACTTAAAGACAGTCGTAATACCAGTCATGTATGAAGTTTCCAGTGGCATGCGATTTTAATGATGATCCCTTATCTTTGGACATTCGACCAGATATGTAAAGTACCAAAGTGATCTAACATTTGCAAAAAAGAAAAGAAATGAGAATCTGTTAAAATGACTGATAAATGGAAGATCAACAACACACAAGATAAAGCATCAAAATCTAATGAGCAAAGAAAATTCAGAGACTCACAAGTGTACTCAGTAAATAGGTAGCTGAGAGAAGCTCCCATCCTCTTTCTGCAATCAACTACATACGATGTCAATACTGTGTACAGAACTGACCTGGATAACAATGGCACATAATCAAAAGAAACAACATAAAATATTTATCTACTATTTGCAGTGCCTAAGGGATGACTTAAGGTTCTCCAAGATGTTAGAAATGGTCGTGTAAAGACTGCATACCACTATTATGTCCTTGTTCTTCATTTTTTTCGTGAATCAATTAATCTATTTGGTGTCACATGCCTCCTCCCAAAAAAGTCATACATAAAATTAATTCTACAAAACTAATAGCGAGTTCTAGTAATGAAGTTTGTCTCTTTGAAAAGTAATCTGATAAATTCATAACACCAAATTGACTTCGCATTGTATGCCTCCTAATAAAAACATGGAAAATTGGTACATTCGAAAAACTTGAATTAAAGCAAATTTTCTAATTTGGATACTATACATACAGTGGGAGATATGTAATTTGTCCAAACTCCCAAGCCGAGAAGTCCAACCAGTAAGAGTAGAGACAACAAACCTGTCACAGTAAAACCCCCACATACAACTCAAATTGAGACAAGAAAAACAAGTAAAAGTTTCTCCAGATCTATAAATATTATACGCACAGACCGACCCTGTGAAATGAAATTCAAGAATCAATCCAATGTAACACTACACCAAAAAAAAACAGCTTGAATCTCCTTCAAAAATTCATATATAGTGTCAAATGCATAATCCAAAAACCAGCCTCATACACAACAAATTAAATAATTTGACTAACCATTGCATCTATAGTGCAACCGAGTTCCATCCTGCAAAACAGCTCCAGGAACGATCTTCCCATGCAGTATAGATCCAATCAACCCTAGATATGCAAAATACGAAGCTAGCATTCCAGCCTAAACACCACAACAAAAGCAGTAGCATCATAAGAAAAAAACAAATCACTGAGGCAGTCTTTAATCGATCGAGATTGACTGCCTACGGAGGTCCATGTAGGAATTAGGGCTTGTAGGAGCGCGGCCAGATCCATCTTCAAGCGCTTTTTGAGCTCTACAACTCCCTCACACTCCTGCTCCTGCAGCAGTCAACTGCTGTCTCTCCCCCCACATCGGTTTATATTTGTTTAAAATTAAATATTAATTTCGTGGAAATAAAATTTTGAGGATATTGGTTTTTATATATTATATTTATATAATAAAAACAATTCTAAAATTGAATGGGCCGGCCAATTTTGGGCCAGATGAGCCCATTAACGAAAACCAGCCCAAACTTCCCGGTATATAAATCTCTGTGTTGCTCTCTTCGTCACATACTCGCTTTTTCAAATTTGGATGAATACTTCTGTAATTCTGTTGCTTAGTCTCGTCTCCGATCATAGCACGATCGGTGGAGTTTTGAGGTATCTGATCTCTCGTATTTCATCTCGTTAATCCTTTCTCTCCGATTCTGCGATATCTGTGATTTTTGTTGTGGCATTTGGTTTGAAAGTGTGAGTAATTTCAGATGATCGAGGTTTAGGCTTTAGGGACGCAAACGTAGTGAAAAGCTGAAGCGAATGTTAGTGTGAAGTGAGTGGTGGTGTTTGGCGTGGATACGGTTTGCGTTAGGGTTAGAGGAAGAGTTGTGTTTGGGAGAGTCGTGGATGCGTTGAGTTCAGGAGTCTGGTGCTGTGGAAGTCATTCTGCACAAGTGTAATTTGTCAAAATTCACCTGTACAGTCGCGAAGGTGTGGTTCTGGAAAATGTCACTGTAGTGTGTTTCACTTGGTTGTTTTTTAGTTTATATATTTGCAAAATTTGTTGACGCTTGTGCTGCTATTATCAGGGTTTGAGCAACCAATTCAGGCGGAATCAGCTGATGATAACATCATGCCATACATGTTTGTCAGGTATAATCTGATTCGATCTCAGGTCGTGCGCTATTATTCAGACTTTGATATCATGCGGAATACTGTGTTGTGACTATGGAATTTAATCCTTCTGCAGGGATGTTGATGCGCGCTGCATTGGGCGAGGAATATTGGAGAAGGGTACTAGGGTAGGGAGGGTAAGAGAGAGGAAGGGGTGTGAGAAGACAAGTGTGTACGGTCATGCATATCCTTATTTCTTTTAGCGCTAGTCCGTTATGTAGGGAACAACACACTGAGGCCAGCCATAACAAACTCTGGCGCCTATAACACTGTCACGTATTCTGCAGCTGGGTAACTTTTGGATGAGATCCTCTGCCTTGCGTCCACATTGCCTTCTTCCCTGTGCTGCGCTTGCGCTCACAACAGATGTTTTGTAAACAGAAACTACAAGTAGGAACGCATTCTGGCGATAAGTGTCCCCATATCTGTTTGAGCTTTCCCAGGCATCAAAAAACATAAGTGTTCATATCTGTAACTGAGAATTTACTATGTGACATGAAGTAGAATCTGTAAAGACAGTGTCGTTTTCATTGGTCTGATTTTTCCTTTGTTGTGAAGGAATATTTGCTCCGAAAACGCTTCGCAATCTCACACAAAGAACCATCCTGGGCAAGGTCCGATGATTGGGCGGTACTATTCCCAATATTTATTTCGTCTTTGCTAGTTCATTTAGCAGCTTCTTAATTTCAGAAGGTACATGGGTAGGTTTCATGAAGCTAGGCGACAGTGAAACCATCTTTGAGATCAATTTTTTGAAACTCAAAAAGCTGCAAATGGAAAAGATAAGGTGCATCATTCAGTCATTTTATTACAACAGATCATTTTCTATAGCTCATACTTACCTTCTTAATTTCAGAAGGTGTATGATGGAGTTGCATAAAGCTGTGCTACAGCGAACCACTTGTGAGATCAAACTTTTTTAACTCAAAAACTGCATATGGAAAAGGTAAGGTGTTTATCATTCGGTCATTTTATTACGAAGATCATTTCTAAAGCCTAACGTCTAGTCACACCACCTTCAGCCGTGGATCAATCTCGACCCTCGCAACTCCCTTCGCAGCCACCTTACCAGCCTCCACCTCCCCAATCACAACCTCCCCATCCACCACCTCCGCCTCCTCGTCCACATAATTCGGATCCTTCTCATCAATAACGGGCGGCGCCTCCTCTGCCACAGCTTCCGACTTCACCACATCCCCAGGCCCTTCCCACGTGAATTTACCGCCATGTCCTTGCTTGGGGGGCGGCCTGTGGATCCCTCCTTTTCCATCCACCGGGTGCCGGTCCATCCTCATGCATCCCTTGTCCTCCAGCTTCTTCTCCACGTACTTGAGCGTCTCGATGTTCCTAGTCTTGACTTCGACCTTCTCTACCACCTTCCGACCTTCCTCGTTCCCGCTTACCGCTCGGATCACCTTCTTGTCCGCGTGCCGTGCTGACTCGATTGGCCTCTCCATTTGCTGAAACTCAAAACAGCTCGAACTCAATTTCGACCCTGTTTGTTGGTTTTTTTTTCCTGGCTTGAGTTTGGATGTGGATGAGTTTGTTTAAATAGAGGGTGAGTGAATGTGGATAAGTTGCGGCCCCCTCTGGAAGGTTCCGGAAGGCATATGGAGGGTCGTGGAAAGATGGGGAAGCTGGTAGAGAATGGAATGTCAGTAAAACTACAGTTGACCAGAAAGCTGCTTCCAGAGTCATCGGTAAAACACGAGGGAAGTTCCTTAAACGCATCATTTTATTTTATAAACCCTTTCCGTTACACCTTAAGTACTCATCCACCCTGTATTATCTTTCTTCAACCCCTTCTCCTTGCTCCTCATCCGGACCCCTTCCACGTGTACTTCTCTCCATGGCCATGCTTCGCTGGCGGCCTCTTCACCCCTCCCTTTCCGTCCACCGGGTGCCTGTCCCTCCTCGTCAATCCCCTTTATTAAAAATTAATTTAATATATAAAAATGCTAATGTACAGCTTGGATCTCTCTACCATTTATCGAAGACAGTAGAAAGATCTGACCTATATTCTGGGTGGGGTGTCGGATACACTTTTCAAGTTGACTGGCTGATGCATTACCGCAAGGGTCAACAACCCCCATATCATTTCACCATCTCCACCCCCTGTTGTATAATGTTCATCTGACCTTTACATTACATCTCTAAAAAGGTTTTGAACAATCAGTCTTCCTCAAACTTCCCCATCACCTACCGAACACACTCGCCCAATTTCATCTGCCATCACGTTCCCTCCACGTTTCTTCTAGAAGCATTATGCTTCCGTCAGGCAATTCAAGCTTCCTGATTTTTAGAGGCGGTGACGTCCTTTTGTACTATTGGAAAATTATTCAAATTCAATCCAATGAGTTTTTATCTTTTTTGAATTTTGTGCGATTCAAAAGACTAAAATTAAATAAAATGTTTAACAGAGTGATTCACTCACTTGCACCGAACCAATAATATAATAGGCATGAGACCTCTCCAAACTAGGATGTCTCATTTAAGAGCCACCGTTCATGTTTGAATATCATGAGAATCATGCACGTGCCGCTGTCACAAAGCGTAGGCCCTTCGATAACATTTTAAATTACTAACTAAAATATAACAATAAAATATTCCCACGCGACCCCATTTTTAAATTGAAAATCTAACTTTCCGTTTCCCCTTCTCCAAGGAACAATTCGTTAACATACATGTTAATCCACTACAACGCACCACGGGTACTTATCGTACTCGTCTCCTTTCAACCAATCAAGCGTATCCACGTAGACAGCCGTTCGACCGGTTTATTAAACCCGGTTACCCGACTCGGTCTCGACTATAAAACAACCAACCGCAACGCGTTCAACGAAAGTTTCAACTTTCAAAACTTAACGCTGCTCGTTCTCTATTTTGCGAAAAAACAGAGACGCGGCGCTCAGCCTCCCTCTCGATTCTCGCTCGCCCGCCATTCTTGATCTACTCGAGGCCGGAGTTTTAAGCAGACTTGCGCTCGCTGATTTATCGTCGTTGTTTGCGTTAGCGACTCGTTACGGTCCGAGTCGTTCAAGATGCATTCGAGTCACCTTCTTCTCGAGGAACCTATTAGAATGGCCTCAATCCTCGAGCCATCCAAGCCTGTGAGATTATGTTATTTGCTTGTGTTTGCACTCTTCCGTTGTGAAATTTTGTGTTTGTTGTTGTTGTTGTCGGTGGTGTGGATGTGGATGTGGATCTGCTGTGTGATTCGGACTGCGGCTTCGTCTGTGTGTTTTTTTTTGGGAATCATTTTGATTTGATTTATGTTGATTAATAAGGGCGTCTGTTGTGGCTTTGCAGACTTTTTTTCCAGCAATGACTAAGATTATTGGGACTCTTGGTCCTAAGTCAAGGTCAGTGGACGAGATTTCTGGCTGCCTGAAGGCTGGGATGTCTGGTAAGTTGCATCGGTGTAATATGTTTACTTTTATGTATGTTTTTTTATGCCATCTGTGGAATTTGATTCGAATTTGAGTCCTTTTTTACTTTAGTTGGTCTTTGATTTGTTAAACATATGCAGTGGCTAGATTTGACTTTTCATGGGGTGATGCTGAGTATCACCAGCAGACGTTGGACAATCTGAGGGATGCTGTTAAGAAAACTACGAAGCTTTGCGGAGTATGTCCTTTTTAGATTCTTACTATAACAACCATTTTTTATGCTAATTTTCCGACGCATAATAGCAGCATTTAGTCTACCAGATGTGACACATCAGTTGATACTCATTTCTAAAGATGGGTATTCTTGAAATGAGATTTCATTATGTGTTGCCTCATGTTTATTTTATTTTTTGATCTCAGGTTATGCTGGATACAGTGGGCCCTGAATTGCAGGTTGTTAATAAGAGCGAGAAGTCTATTACACTCATTGCGGATGGTCTTGTTACGCTGACTCCACATGAAGACCAAGAGGCCTCAAATGAGCTTTTGCCTATCAACTTTGACGGATTGGCTAAGGTTTGACAAGAAACACTCTTCAGTTGTTGCATTTAGATGTTAGCTCATATCTGACTGAAATTGAATTTTTTGTTGTTGTTGTATGATTGCTAGTCTATTTTACACGTTCTGTAAGTGAGAGAATGTTTGTCCATGTTCTTACCTTTGAATTTGACACTCTGTTTTCTTTTTTTATGACAGGCAGTTACAAAGGGTGATACAATCTTTGTTGGTCAGTACTTGTTTACCGGAAGTGAAACTACTTCTGTTTGGTTGGAGGTAAGAGATAAATTACATTCAGGTTCTTCATATTTTTATGATCTTGGACTACATTTCTTATTCAAGCTCATACTTGTCTTTGCTATTTGCAAAAAATTCAGTTGCACGGATCTCTCATTATCAGTGTATAACTGATTCATTAGGAAAGGTTTATCACTGCTAAATTTAGGTATCTCATTCATATTTTTATCACTGCAGGTATCTGAAATTGATGAGAAGGATGTGGTCTGCCTGATAAAGAACTCTGCAACATTGGCTGGGTCATTGTTTACTCTACATGTGTCTCAAGTTCACATTGACTTACCAACCTTGTTGGATAAAGATAAAGAGGTAAGAGTTAATGTCTTTCACTTATCAGTCCTTCCTTGTGACTTACGATTCCAACAGTATATTTATCTATAGGAAGTTGCTTTATACGTTATTATGACTCTATTTTGTATCGGTTTTGATTGAGAGTGTTTCTGATGATAACTTTCAGATCATCAGAACATGGGGTGTCCAGAACAAAATTGACTTCCTCTCGCTGTCGTACACGCGTCACGCAGAAGATGTTCGACGTGTAAGCTATGTCTACCATACTTGTATTTATGCACATTTTGACTTGCACCTTACCATAATACCGTAACTCTGACATAAGTTGACTAAATGCTGGTTATCAGACTCGTGAGTATCTTTCCAAATGTGGTGATCTTAACCAGACTCATATCCTCGCCAAGATTGAAAATGTTGAAGTAAGCATCATGTTTTCATTGTTCGCTGTTCGAACTATATTGATTTCTTGTATCAGTTCCTTGTTAGATTTTGTCTTGGAACAGAACATGAATGCATTGATATTTGTAGGGTCTGAACCATTTTGACGAGATTCTGCAAGAAGCAGATGGTATCATTCTTTCCAGAGGGAACTTGGGCATAGATCTCCCTCCAGAAAAGGTTAGTTTAGAATATTTAGATCTCAAAAGATTGTAGGAGTGATATGTTCGCTGGTATCACCTTCTGGCTTATCCGTAAATAAAGATATCCAGTTATCTGCATGTATCAGTTTCTAATGACATGCATCGAAAACTCGCACATCTTTAATCGCAATACTTCTTGTTTTTCTTTTTATTATGTTAGGGGAGATTGTGAGTCATAATTATGCTTTAGCACTAGCTGAAAGGCTTCAGCAGATTAAACATGCTTTTTACAAGCTATGTAAATGGTTTGGTTTGGAACCCTTCTCAGGTGTTCCTGTTTCAGAAAACTGCTCTTTACAAGTGTAACATGGCTGGAAAGCCTGCAATTGTTACTCGTGTTGTCGATAGCATGACTGATAATCTAAGGCCAACCCGTGCCGAGGCGACTGATGTTGCTAACGCAGTGTTAGACGGTATATGTACTTCCTTGTGTAATGTATTACATCACACCCCTTCTCCTCAGGCTTGATAAGCTTGTTACATTATGTTTCTAGTTCATCATGTTGTGATGGAGCTAGGCACTACTCTTCATTATTCGATGTTAACAATACAATGGGTGCAGGAACTGATGCCATTCTTCTTGGTGCTGAGACATTGCGAGGACTATACCCTATAGACACTATTCGCACTGTTGGTAGAATATGTTCTGAGGTACAGCTAATGTCCTTCTGAAAATATTAATTCTAGTTAATTTTGGGATCATAATTTGATATCAATAACTAAAAATTGAATGTTGGAGTAGGAAATTTGTGTTTGTCTGTAGCCAGCATTGTGGATGGCTTTTTTTTTCTTTTTTGCCTGCTGCATATTGATCTTTATGTGACCATGACATCTTGATTGTGGCCAACTATGCATGACAATTCAAAATTTATTTTCTGCTGGCAGAAATATAATTATGTTTATTTCACTAGTTATATGAACAATACAAAGTACATCTTCTGCAGGCAGAAAAGGTTTTCAACCAAGAACTGTACTTTAAGAAGACCGTCAAATATGTTGGAGAACCGATGACACATTTAGAGTCTATTACTTCCTCTGCGGTAATTTTTTAAACATTTTTGAATGATATGTTGTTCGTTAGAACTGAATTATTGAATAGCCTTTGGGTTACTTAAGGTACACATTTTAATTCTGCATACTCAACTTACATTTATTTTCAGGTCAGGGCAGCCATTAAGGTAAAGGCATCGGTTATTATATGTTTCACTTCTTCGGGTAGGGCTGCAAGGTATGCTTTTATTGACCATGTCCTTGACATCTAATTTTAACTTACGCATTTTATTTGTTTCCTTTTTTACTCTCATCATTGTTTATGGCTTTGCTCTGCAGGTTAATCGCTAAATACAGGCCAACAATGCCAGTTTTATCTGTTGTTATCCCTCGTTTGAAATCAAATCAGCTAAAATGGAGTTTTACTGGAGCTTTTGAGGTATATTAGTTTATCTATTTGTGTCATCATGCAATCGGTTAGGATTATGTATATCTTCTACAATTGATGGCCAGCGGACCCGTTCTCATTGTTACCATTCTTTTGTTGTCTTGATTTACCAGGCAAGGCAGTCGCTAATTGTCCGAGGGCTTTTTCCCTTATTAGCCGATCCAAGACATCCAGTAAGTTATAATTATCTTGTTCAACCGTTATGTTAGTTGTAGAAAAAAAGTAGAGTCATCATGATGAACACTGTGAAAGTTGCAAAAAGAATAGAATAAATGGAGGCTAGGGTTATAGATGCGTTACGAGTAGTCTGACACAATAAAAAAAACAAGAATCAATAGATAACAAACAATAGGCTAACGCACTGAACTATCCTTACAGAATATGGAAATATTACTAAACTACTATCTAATAAACACAATTGTGTGGCTTTTTGCTTCATGAAAATTTAATCTTGGAGTGTATGTAGTTAAAATCTTTTCAATTTGAAAGCAGCTCATTGGTGAATTTAGCATCGTGCAGTTTCAAAATCATAAGACAGTTATGCCATATTTGTTATAAATGTACTAAGACAGGCTTACTAAAGTGTATATTATATATTTTCCAACCTCTTTCAGGCCGAGTCTACTAACAGTGGAACAAATGAGTCTGTCCTGAAAGTTGCTCTAGACTATGGGAAAGCTGCTGGAGTCATAAAGTCGCACGACAGGGTTGTAGTCTGCCAGAAAGTAGGAGACTCGGCTGTGGTCAAGATCATCGAGCTGGACGATTGATTCTTGTTGCACATCACCTTCAACTCAACACAAGTCCTCCTACGTTGGGTTGGGTGACACTGTCCTAAATGCATACGGCTTACAGCCTATCTCAAATTTTGATGAACCACATCTATTTATTACTCCAAGTTATTGGATTATTTAGACATATTTTAGAGCATCAGATTGCTTGATTTTGTGTCTGCCTCAGTCAATCTGAGAACTCTTTTGTATAATTTTATTGATGAGAATGTTTTTGGACGATACACTGCTCATTATTCTCTCCTTTTTTTATCCAAAATTTATTTGAGTAAAACATATGGTTTTCTCCAGGTTAATAAGATAATAAAAATCCATTGCTAGGCAGAAGTGCACCCGTGGCCTAATGGATAAGGCGTCTGACTTCTAATCAGGCGATTGTGGGTTCGAGTCCCACCGGGTGTGTGTTTCTTTTTATTAGCTAAGTGTCTCAAACTTTGTTGGACCCTATGTTATTATCAAATCTTTTTAATTGGTCATATTCGTCTCTACTTGTCTTATATTAAATTATAAGAATTAATATATATTTTTCTTAAATTGAAAATCCATGGAGACTAACTTTGCTGCATTTGTTGCAGGTTATGAAATCCAGGGAATACTCAGAAATGGGCTGGTGGCCTCAGCAGAAGAAGATAAAGACAACATGGCATTGGACTGATCACCATGCAGCTGAACAGCAGATCCTTCCTTTCACCTTTTCCCAAGTCTTATCCTCAGATTTGTATGTTTCCCATGATACCACTATTGGACCTTGAAAAATCATATAGCAATTACATGGCCCAACTACCTGGACATTGCCAGATTAGTCTTTTCTTCTTCTCCAGCGAACCCTAGCTGATTGCTGTCAGTATCAGGTGTGTCTACCGGGGTTCAGAAGTTTACTGAGAAACTAACATAGTTGCATAGCTTTCCCCATGGACTCTCTCAACTACTTTTGGGTAATGGAGACTGCAGAAGAAGAAACAGTGCAACCAGGCTTAAAAGCTTAAAAAAAATATCATGGCAAACAAAATGATGAATGAATATGTGACAGTTTATGACCAAATCTAAAGGCAACACATGTATATATTTAAGGTCCATATGTTTGTAGATCAGCTAACACAGACTATGCCCTCTCTAGTTCTTCTTCATCTCAATACAAACAAAATTGAATTACTCGGCATCAGTCAACTTTTGATTGACCAAATGCTCTTACCAACAATTTTCACTTTCACCCATAAAGCATGCATATAAGTTGACATTACTGGCTTTCGCAAAACGGTAGTAACCCCATGAACTCATGGTTCTTTATCATCACCAAGCTGTTCTCAATGCCAATTGCTCTTGAAACGTGTACAAGGGAACCATTTCCATCATTGGAAAAAATACAATGAGATGACTAGCAGCAAGGCAAGATGCCAAGTTGAAGTTTTAGTTACCCATTGTGAGAGCACTAGCAAAGATAACAGCACAGAGAATAAATACTATGATTGAAGCCCTTTTCAGAAATGTAATCACCTTTCTGATGAACAATTGCCCCCAAAATCCAGCCATAATGGAAACTGAAGTCAGATACAATGCTGCATGAAACACCAATCCGACAAATGACTAGCAAACAACTTTGCATGTGCAGAACAATGGATTCATATAGAGATGAAGAGTCATAAGAAACAGATATTTACCATAGGGAATAGGAAATCTCTTTAGAAGATAAAATTCAACCACGGATAAGGAAGATGAGAACATCATCACAAATGTGGCAGTGGCGCTGGCAACCTGCAAATAAATGGCCAATGCTGTGGTTCTCAGCAACCATTCAATCATACTCGAAACCAAATTCTTAAAACAATATTTCACTTGTTCTGAGAGTGAACATTCCACCAACATATGCTCAACTTTTTACCAAATGTTCAGTCTAATATGAAACTTAATTTCTTGATGTTAAGAAAGACATGTTGAATGGTAATGGAGATTTAACCTGAGGCATAACGCCGATTTCAAGAAGGAGAGGACCTAAGATGAAGCCACCCCCAGATCCCAGTAAGCCTCCAACAGTACCACCAACCACTCCACAAAGGGCACAGAAAGCAAGTTGAACTACATTCCACTGTATTGAGGCCTCACATATGTTCTCCATGTTCCCCGCCAGCATTCTTCTATTGTGTTCTGTGTACAGCATCACTGCTTCATATCCAAATACACCCGCCGCAATTGGAAACTGAAATAATAACAACTTTTAAAAGACTTACTCAAGTTTTTTCCATGTAAAAGAAAAAAAAGTTCAACACTGGACCTTACCTGTGCGATGAACAGAACCCAGTACATCTTGCTGCATACAGACACATCATTCTGAGTAACGAAAAAATGGTAAACATCATCGATTTAGTTTGAAGAAAATTTTGTAATGCAACAATGTAGATAGCTTGCAAAGACTGACCTTGAAGATTTGAAGCAGTAGAAACTTTGTCCAGACAGTAATGAGCATTGCCAGTTTTTTCAAGTTAAGGTTCAAACACATGAGTTGCTGTCAGAATTTTTTTCACATCATCTCATTGACGATTTTGGAATTTGCTTATTTAAATAATTATACAAAGAACAATTGTATCAACTAACCAGAGGTGATTTCTCTTCTCTGGAATCCAGTTGCTCATACATTGCATCAATCAATACTGGATAGAAATAAAAGGTAAGATCCTTATTAGAAGAAAAAGAGACCAAAATGAAATCATAGTCTGATAAGATCAATATGAAACATAACTACAGTGCCAAAAGAGCTTCGCAGACATGCTGCCTTACATTCTCCGTGTGAGTTAACATGCGTTCGCTTAGCCACTTCTTTCTGCACATAAGAAATGCTATCCACAAATTTGGAGTTTATGCTAAAGTGCTGAAAGTGATATTCTAAAGCTATATAAGATTTATGCGCGCCAACTAACCTTCAAGATGGTTTCTTCCTTCCACATTTCGACTCCCATCTGGTTGATGTACCTTTTTACAAAAAAGAAAATAAGAGATCAAGAAACTACGAGAATGGCGAGCTTGAATGGAAAAACAAAAGACCTACCAGCAAAGAGGATGATGATGAGAACAGTGATGAGCCAGTAAGGAAAAACCACACTCAAGGCCACACCAATGGTGATTCCCAGCATGAGTATGGGCTGGAAAAGAAGAGCAAGATCATAATCTAGAATCGGTACTTCTTTTGTGTGATGTCGCACTCTTAGATTGTACCAAACCGACCATCCTGATGCTCCCATTATCATACCTATAGTTCATCAAAACAATACCAACTGAGTAGAGAGTACTCACTGCAACTTTGCTATAAAATAAGCTCCCTGAATAGACTAAACAACAGAATACAAGCTCGCTAAGAAATTTAGGAACAAAAGAAAGCAGGATGATCACGCATTTCAGATCGAAATCGACCCTACATCTGCGGAGCTTGAGTATGGGAGCTCACCCCAAGCAATCAACTAAACTGAATGTAGCAAAACGAGCCTACCTCAACCAAGCTTCAAACTAGCCCTAAAGTTAAAACATCAACAGACGAAGCAGCAATGGAGGAATAGGAAGAGTATCAGCCCTCTTCCAAGGCCCCTGGTTCACAACCGAGACGAAGAACTCTTCTCCCCAAGCTTGAGCGAGCACTGGGGACTTCAGTAGTCTTGGCGCACTTCAGTCTTTGTTTCTCTTCTTGCTCACTACGTTCCCTCTTCTCTCTCTGGAAGAAAAACTCGTATGTACCTGCGACACATGTAATTGATGAGTGGGCCCTAGGCGAGGTTTGAGCATGTCCGTCGATTAAATCGTGGCTGTTGGATGGCTTTCAAGATATTGTCACGGTAGATACACATTCAAATTTGATTTGGCGTGTGATTGTAAAATTAAATGAATAAAATAATTCAAAATTTTGTTATTTCAACAACTATTTAGTCAACTGAACAATTTAGGAAATCAAATTTACTATATATAGCAAACGTTTTACCGCATGAAATCGAGACCTCATGGAGCATCCAGCGAGCACCAGTTTGAAAGCTTCCTTAGCCTTCATCAAGGAAGCCCATGCGCAGCTCTGCGAGTCCGACTATAGAGACTTCATTCGTTCAATCTGTAGCCTAGGGCATCTCAGTCCCTACTCATTCCGGGAAAAGATCAAGTTCTGTTTCAGACACCGCCGCCGCCTTATCCCGGAGCTCAATCCTCTCTTGCCGGATCGATACCAGTTCAGCCAAGAGGAGATGCAGAAGGAGGACAGAGATTACAGACAGTTGGAACTTTACAAGAACTCTATCAAGTTCATGAACGAACTGAAGCGTAAAGTTCGGTGTCCGGAGACTTTACGAAGGTTTCATGAGTTGGTCAAGTCTCGTAAGCTCAACGAGTTTGATGCGCCGGAGTTTTACGGAAGGGCTAATAAGCTGTTGCGCGGGAACTTTTGGTTGCTTAAAAAGATGTCGGCCGTTCTGGGTGATGAGATGGATCCGTCTTACATATGGGGGCCGATGCCGGAGACTAGTTCATCGGGCGATGGAGTTTTGAACACGACGTTGAGAATCAACAACACGGCTGGAAAGAGGCTTCTGTTGAGCGATCCTGGTCACTTGTACCGAGTAGAGAAGCTGGTGGAGGAGTGCCTGGGTCCGGCTCCTTTGGAGCATAAGAGCGCTTGGCGCGAAGAGAAGAGATTTGAACTGGATGTGCTCCATGACAAGTTGCAATGTGCGGAGATGGAGCTCCACAGAGTGGCCCATCTGATGAATGATGCAGGTGCGGTGAGGGAGCACCTGAGTTGTGAGAGAGTGAAGCGGACGCTGATGCCGGTGGAGAGGATGTTGAGGAAGATGGAGGATTTGATGTCTGCGCCTCTTCAAAATGTGCCCATTATTCTGGATCAGCTAAGGGAGAAGAAGGAGCAAGTGGCCAGAGCTCTCGCGCAATTTGACAAACATTAGTGCAGGAATTGCTGTTTCTTTTCCTCTCAATTTTCTTTTTGTAAAAGAAAATCAGATTTAAGATGTATTATATTAATTTCTTGATAAGTGATTATATTTTATAATCAAAAAGAGGGCATGACTAAATTTAAGGAGAATCATTGCAGGAGCACTTACCATTAGAGAAATGATGAAATCCTGAAGTATCTCTAACAACAATATCTCTTTTGGTAACAATGGATACATGTTTGAAAAATGAATGACAGTCGCCGCATAGAAGGATATTCTTCACTATTTTGATTGGCTTTCCCCGCCGTGTCATTAGAAGCCCATATGTCACCGCTAACTTTGCACTGTGGTAGAACAAAAACTCCTTTTTCTGGTACTCCTCCACTTCATGAAGAACATAGCTGTTGTCCGGGACATATCCAGATTTTAGGCATTCCAGGATTAAGATATCTAGTCCGCTGTAGATATCCTTCGTGCGTGCGTGTGATTTGTCTCTTGCATGAAATGTGTGTACGACACTCTGATGAATGATCCAACTTCGACTTGGGTGTTTTCTGAAACCCTGGAGTCTCATCTCCTCTTTCACCGTCTCTGAGCAATGCCATCTACTAGCTGCAGAATACAAATTTGATACAAGTATGTATGTGTAAGTATCTTGAGGTTGAGTTGCGAGTATGTGCTTAGCAGCTCGGTTTCCAACTGATATATTTTGATGAAGTCTGCAACTATCTAGCAAAGCTCGCCAAACGGAGGTCTTATTATCAAAAGGTGCCGTGCTTGTGAACTGTTCTGCCTCTTCAAGGTAACCCCATTGGCCTAGAACACTTACAAATGCAGCATAGTGCTCCACAGCAGGGTTAATACTGTGCTTAGGCTCAATTGACAAGAAAAATTCACGACAGGTATCAACTAAGTTGGCATTTGTATATCGGTAGGCTGAAAGTATCAGGGTCAGTGAAACTGTATCTGGTTTGATGTTATACTTATCCATCCTCACCCAAACGGACAAGGCCTCATCACCAAGCCTGTAAAGAAGATATCCGCTAATCAAAGCATTCCATGAAATGATATCGCAGTTGGGCATCTCATTGAAGATTTTAACCGAGTTATCCATGCTCCCACACTTGGAGTGCATGCTAATCAAGGCATTACTCAATCGCACATCAGGCAAAAATCCATGTTTAATGGCATAACAATGTAATTGTTTTCCGATTTCATGAAACCCTAATGTTCCACATATACCAAGTACCGTAGCCAGAGTGACTTCATCGATGACCATCATCCCTTCACAATGTTTCTGATGAAAAATGGATAAAGCCTTCTCTGGCTTACCATTTCTAGCATATCCTGATATTATCGAGGTCCACATCACCGAATTATTCTTCTCAAAAGGCCACTGATTTAAGAGCTTTTGAGCATCAGCCATTCTACCGCATTTTGTCCACATGTCAATCAATGCTGATTCAATACACTCGTTAGATCCACGACCAAACTTCAGAACAAATCCTTGAATTTGCTCACTGATTCTAGCATCCATGTATAATCCACAGGCAGAAATGACACTGGTCAGACTCGAGTCCGTCAGGTAAACACTTTCATCCAGCATATGAAGAAAAAAACTCAGAGCTTGTTCACCTTTGCCATTTCGGCAAAACCCAGCTAGCATAGCAGTGTAAGACAATGAATTCCTCTCAGGCATCTCATAAAAAATACTCAATGCGAAATCCACCAATCCAAATTCCATGAACGCCACGATCATCTGAGTCCAAGTTACAATATCTTTCACCGGCATCCTACTAAACAGCGTTTCCACATGCCTTACACTGCCACACTTTGTATAAAAGCCAATAAGCGCATTGTTAACAATCAAATTTGAACTGAAGCCGCCTTTAAGAGCGTAGGCATGAATTTCCCGGCCTTCTTTTGTGGCCAAACCTCCAACTGATGCAGATAAAAGCGAAGATAGTGTAAACTGGTCAACCCCATGTCTCTCATCTTCTTCCATTCTACGAAATAACTCAAACGCCCTTCTATACATACATTCCTTGACAGAACTCGATATGACTATGTTCCACGACGCAATGTCCCGTTCCGGCATATCATCAAAAACCTTCATCACACAGTTCATAGTCCCGCCTTTACCATACAAACCCATCAGCGCATTACAGACAAAAACACAATCCAAGAACCTCATTTTAACTACCAAGCCATGAATCTGAGAACCCAATTCCAAATTCAAATCTCTAGCACAGGCCGTCAACACAGCAACAAAAGTAAACTCATTAGGCTCAACACCCAAACCCCTCATCCTGAAAAACATCACCATACTTTCACTCTCCCGCCCCGTCTTCGCAAACCCAGAAACGATTGCCGTATAAGAAACCACATTCGGCTCAGACAATAACTCAAACACCTTGTGCGCATCAGAAACAAGACCCAGCTTCAGGTAAGCTGAAATGAGAGAATTACCCAGATAAATATCCTCATCAACCTTGAAGCTTGCAGCATGGACAGTCCTCACAAGCTCCTCGTCGCCATAACGAGTAGCTAAACGGAGTAAACCGAATAAGTCCCGGTCTTTGCTGGAGGATTGCGTTGCGCAGATGGTCTGGGGATGAGGCTTGGGATTGGATAGAGCTAGTGTGGCTCTGTAGGGGTTTAGTGAAACCGGCGAAGAGGAGGATGCTGGGGCGGTGGAGCAGTGGATTGGTGGGAGTTGCTGGAGAGGTGGATATGATGACGCGACGATGACAGCCATTTCAGAAAGACGAGGCTGTCCTCGGTGCCTTCACAGCATCCTATTTTCTCTGTTTGTCATCTGATTAAAACGGCGTCGTTGATTAGATATGTTTGCCTCTTAATGATTTAAACAACGTCGTTCGAACATAATTTTTAAGCTTTGTTAAATAATCAAGTCAAATACTAATTTATAATTCGTTGATAATAAACTCTTAGCATGGACCATAAATCTAAGCCCAACAATTTCTCCCAATTTATATCGTTTAATTAATTAATTTTCTTATAGGGGCAAAACATACGTTGACTCAGTCCAATGAAGTCAAATCTGATCGTTGACCAGTTGACTCAACTCAAATTCCAACATAAAACACCTGAAACAAAAACTCAATCTTCATTTTCTGTCTTTTGTCCTGTCTCCATCTCCAGCCTCAACAACTCCATTCTGAAACACCTCGTTTCCACCTCCGGCCATCTCCGCCCTGGCCTGCTCCCTAAACCTCTTATAAATATCCCCAGCATAGAACTTCCTCGTCCGCACCACCAGCACGCCCGAAACAGCTGTTCCAAACAACGTCGCGGCAGTGATGATAAGAAAAGCTGTTTTGTAACACCTCGGACCAGTACACGTCAGCTCCAGGACTGCAGCTCTGTCCACACCCTTTGCCGTGAGTTGATTCAGAGCTTCTTTGTCGTATAGCTTGCCGGCGATGAGGACGTTGAGGATGTAGGACCCGACAGGGCTGGCCACTGCACCGAAGTTGTAGAGCGTGGAGTAATACTTGAGGCCGAAGATTTCAGAAATGATGGCGTACATGAGCGGCCATTGAGCTCCGAAGCAGAAGCCGATGATGACTGAGGCGAAGTAGAGGGAGTTGGGGACGCCGAAGGCGATGAGGAGATGGCCGGAGCAGGAGATGAGGAGGACTGCGGTGAGCATGAGCGGACGTGGGAACTTGTACTTGGTTAGTAAATGCTCTGAAGCGAACCCCGACACGGCTCGGCCGAGGTAGTTCCAGATGCTGACCAGGGAGACGAAGGTGGTCGTGCTCCGTTGCGGGTAGCCGAGAGAGATACCGATTTGTCCGAGGTTGTCGATTGCTGTCAGCGTGCCACCCACGCCGCAGGTCGTGGCGGCGAAGAGGATCCACATGTCGATGCTGAAAAGAGCTTGTAAGATGGTGTGGTCCTCTCCTCGGTCTGGCGGGCTGAACACGTTGCTGGTCCATGAAACCTTCTCTTCTTCCTCACTCTCCGCCGCGCACGGCGGAGACCTAGGCGGCGGTATCTCTGTCACAACACTCAGTTCTCGAACCATGCCACGTAAAGATTCTCTTCGTTTCTCCAGCAGGAAAAACTCTTCTTTGATTACGACGCAGAGTGGAAGAAAGAGCAGAATCAGCACCACCGCGGCGCTGAAAGCGTACTCGATTTCATTAAACTGGAACCTGTTCTGCAAGATGATCACAGCCATGAGGAACCCAGCAAGCACCAGTGAGGCGTAGAACATCTTATAAAACACTTCCAACTCCCTCTCGCGGTTGCTTCCGCCGTCTCCTCCGCCTCCAACGGCGGCCATGACACGAATAATCCTCATGAAGATCAAAGACACCGCAGCAGGCAACCACGCTATGAGCAGAATCAACGCGCTGGCGTCATCTCCATACACAGCATGATAAACCTGAGTCAAAATCGCTCCGCTCAATCCCACAAACCCCTTAAGCAGGCCGAGAACCACACCTCTACTTTCCGGAAAGTTCTTCACGGCGGTGACCAGAGCTCCGGTGTTCGCAAACGACTGCGAGTTCGCACCAATGCATATGTAGACGCACATTTGCCACACTCGGGGCTTCGATATCCGAGCCGTGACGGCCAGCCATATAACAAAGTAGCCGGAGAAGTTCATGACGGCTCCGATGAGTAAAACTACATAAACCGGAGTGACTTCATTGATCAGACCGGAGATCACTCCGACATTGCCACCGACGTCTTTGGCGAAACTTAGTAGATTAAGAGTGGTTTGGTCGTAGTGGAGGGCCGCCTTGAGGTTCGATGAGTAGAGGCTGAACATGTAACTGGCCCCGGCCGCCGACATTATTAGTAGCGATGCGAAGGCCGTGAACCACCGGCCGTTGAGGAGGTGGATGGTGAAGCCTTTTATGGCTGCCCATTTTCTTGCACCTGTGGTGGAGGAGGACTCTACAGCCACCATTGTTCCTAGCTCCTTTACAGAAGGTTGAGCAAAGAGGCTGTGAAGTGAGGTGAGTTTGTTGGGTAAGCTGGGTTTATATAGATGGGTCATCCTGCCTTGTCATTTTCCAATTTGTGCATCGGAACTGAGTTTAGATTTTGATCTTCAGTAGTTGGTTTTAATTTGCTTGGCTTGTTGATGTGTTTGGTCAACTTTGATCAATAAAACTGAAGTACCCAACTCTATAACTGGTTATCTTGGAACTCGTTCGGATAGTTTGACTGTCAAAACGATGTGAGCGATTCGGCTTAAGAGCAATTGAGGAATGTAGTTAGTGTGAAAAAGAAGATGAGATATTTGAGCATACAAATTGAGAGAAGGACGATACCCATTTGCTAAAGTCAAGCTTTTAATAAGATGTCCCAAAGTGAACTCTAGATTCTAATGACAAAGTTCTAACACAACTCTTTGCATCCACGTCAACTTCCATGCAACATGAAGTAAAACAAAACGTGCACAAATTGTTAACAACTGAGATAAGCTCCCAGCTCCCTTCATTTCAAACTTGGTGCAACTTTGAATAGCATGATGACCACACATTAACCATTTTTGACTCGTGGAATTGGAGCAAGAGAGAATGAACAAGCCCATGTAAGGTTATGTGTGATATGTTGTGACATGTGTTGGTATGCGATTGCAGGTTTTAAAAGTAAAAGCCAGACATTTTAGTTTGAGTGTTGGAGTGAAATGCAGGGCTAGGTAAGTTGGTCCATGTTTTTTGAGGTTGATTTGTGTCCATGGGATTCGGTGTGGTGTATGACTTGCTTTTGATTTTAGAGCGTGTACACGACAACAATTGTCATATGATGATTTAATGCTCAATCAGTAGTTTCTCTCAGCTTTTTTATAAAGTTTTTAGCCTTAAACTGTTAAAACAATAACTGTCACAAGAACTACTCTTACTGATACAGATGCTCTTATGAGTGTGATGAATAATGATTCTCCCGTCAATCTAAACTTATGACTTAAAAGGCCATGAACATGGTGAGATTTTGAAGAAATAAGAGAGACTATTATGCATAGGAAAATGCTAATTAGGATTTACTCGATGACTAATTGAAATTGTAGACCGATTTAATTAATTAAATTTGACCGGTTCGGGTGTGGTCGAATTGGAATCGAAAAATCAGACCGGATCGGTTCAATAAGATACGCTGAAGTGAAGTAGCTATCATCTCAGTCGCTCAATCGACGAGCAGCGAACCAGAGAAGCCGACGCCGTCTAAGACGTCGACGGAGCCATGGACAGAGAGTGGGGATCGAAGCCAGGAAGTGGAGGCGCCGCCAGCGCGCAGAATGAAGCAATCGACAGAAGGGAGCGTTTGAGGAGGCTTGCCCTAGAAACGATAGATCTCGCCAAAGATCCATATTTTATGCGCAACCATCTCGGAAGGTAAATGAGGTTTTGAATCATTGCGTGTTTGATTATGTGCGTCCGGGAAGTGGTTGCTGATTTTTGGTGCGGATTTGTTGTAGCTATGAGTGTAAGCTGTGTTTGACTCTGCACAACAATGAGGGGAACTACTTGGCGCATACGCAGGGGAAGAGGCATCAGACGAATTTGGCCAAGAGAGCTTCCCGGGAGGCTAAAGAAGCGCCGGCGCAGCCTCAGCCGCACAAGAGGAAAGTAAATATCAGACAGACAGGTGAGGGTTCTTCTTATGATATATGGAACTCAAATTTAGGTTTCAAATGCTTTTTTAGTTTTTACATTTCTGGAATGTAGCTCAGACTTTTTGGCGATTAGGGTCTCTTATGTTTGTTGAAACATCTGTGTGGATTGTTGTATGATACTTTTACTAGCAGAATTCCGTAAGGTGTGTGGATTTAAATGCATCTGGTGCATGATGCACAAGTATGACTCTTGTGCATTTGTGTTTCATTGGCTCGGATTTAGGCGAGTTGATTCAAAAGAATTAAGAAGTTAAAAAAGGGAAATCAGTCTATATTGTATCGTTGTTAAAAGTTCTCTTTTGTTTGTATTCCCCAAACCTGCCTCCGGCTCTAAATGCTATAGTCAAGCTTGGAATTTTATCTGTATGGTTACAGTATGAGGAGCTTAGTTATGAGTGGTGTGTGCTATCTAAGGAATTTGTGGTTAGGTCACTGGAACTAGTTTATTTTAACTAAATCCAATGTGCTAATATTTTAAGGTTTAATTATTCCTCTTCTCTGCAACAGTTGTATCGACAGTCCTTCACCTAGGGAATCACGTTGCAAAAACATCTATTACCTGTGTATTGCATATTGCATTATCTCTTAGGAAGGTGACTTCAATAATGTGTAAACCTATTAAAAATGCACTAGGTTACTAGTTGTCAGGGTTGGATAAAGTACCTTGCTTATCTTTTCTTAAAACATAATTGAATTGAAATTGCTCGTGGTCGAAATTCCTACTTGTTTATGTAGTCATAACTTATTGTGTTACTATGTCCTGCTTTTCTGAGTTTCCTCCAGTGAAGATTGGCAGACCGGGCTACAGAGTAACTAAGCAATATGATCTGGAAACCAAGCAGCGGTCACTTTTATTTCAGGTGAAACAACCATTTCTGTCTATGAATTGCAGCGTGCTAGTGCTAGCAAACATTAACAGGCTTGAAGTGTACAGGGAAGATTATTGCCACATGGTCTAACTTTCTTTTCTTTTGCAGATAGAGTATCCGGAGATTGAAGACAATACAAAACCAAGGCACCGCTTCATGTCATCCTATGAGCAGGTAATTTTATTTTTTATTATTTCAGTTTTACTCAAATTTTCTTAGGATTGGGACAAGCTGACTTAATGAGGAGCCTAACTCTTTTTTGTTATTTTTTTATCACAGAGGAAGGAGTCCTTTGACAAAAGATATCAATATCTTCTCTTTGCTGCTGAACCTTATGAGATAATTTCTTTTAAGGTAAGGCGCATCAAGTCTAACCATCCACTGATATACATCAATTTTATCACTGTATGTGCTGATTGTATTCATCTGTTTTCAGGTTCCGAGTACAGAGATTGATAAATCAACTCCTAAATTTTTCTCTCATTGGGATCCAGATTTGAAAATGTTCACGGTCAGTTCACTTTCCCCAATCGTGTATTAAAATTGTTCACCTTTGCTGTCAAGGTTGACACTTACAGCTCAGTTTCATGCGTTGTATAACTCGGTTTCCGATGCGAATAATTACAGCTGCAGCTATACTTCAAACCTAAGCCCCCAGAGACCAACAAACCTCCACCACCTCCTGCATCAAATGGTTTGACAGCTCCTGGTGCACTTCCTAGGCCCATGCCACCACCATCTCAAGCTCCTCCACCACCCCCACCTCCCCAAGGTCTCCCACCAGGATCAGTGCCGCCACCCCCTCCACCAATGATGGCTAATGGAGGACCTAGGCCAATGCCTCCTGGCGGATCTTTTCCAGCACCACCTCCACCACCATTCGGTAGTGGTACAATGGCCAACTTCACACCAGGCAACCAGATGAATCGGCCACCACCTCCACAAAGTTATCCAGGGCATCAAATGCAAGGACAGCCTCCCCCTCCTTTTAACATGTGACGGCATATTCCCAGGCCACCCACCCATGTCTTAGGAATTCACCACTGTTCTTAAATCTGATTGCTATTCATCTGAACTACGAACAAATGAGGTGCTGTTTCAAATTGACTATGCTACCATAAATATTTTCGGTGTCCTACTTCATGTGCATATTTCTTGGCTACATAATTGGCGACACACAAAGCCAGGATATTTCAAGGCTTAAATACTATGTTGTCTGTCCATCCACTTGAGAAACCCAACTCATGCAGCTAAATAGAATAATGCACTGAAATACAAGACATACAGCACAAGAGCTTCTTTCACTGCAAATAAATCAGAAAGTTTCACTCTTATAAAAAATTACATGGCTCAAACCTCTTCCTGAGCTACCTAATATAACAACAAAAAAAAGAGAGAAAAATAAAGTGAGAGAGGACAGTATGAAAAAGAATGTCATCAAAATGGAGATGCTTTTACGTGAGCTACCAACAATGTTGGCGCAATCCAAACCTAAGTCTCCATGTCCTGTACATCTCCTTCATTTGCTGCATCAGCTAGCCTTTTCCATGTCAATTTCCGTTGCTCCTCTTTTTCAGCTGCCCTGGCTTGATTCTCCATGTACTGTCTTTCGCACTCCTCGAATAGCTCAACATCCATTTCTAGAAACATTTTCCTAACGTTGACAGTGAGCCCATGAATGGCCTGGTTCCAATGGGATTGTACGTTTTTCTCGAGTGCTGGAAATATTATTGGCAATATAACTTGGCGATTTTGGGCAATCAGGCTCACGATGTGTTCATTATTCCACAAGAAGAGAGCTCGCTCTGCGACCTGCATCATTTACGACAGTACGTTGAAAAGTATATATATATTATTTTAAGAACTCAACTCAAATATTTTAATGATCGTGTCCAGCCTCTGGGTGTTGATGAAAATCAGCTGTTTTTACATTACTAGTATGTATAATCTGTTACTTGATAAAAAACACATCTCAACACTATTAACAGAAAACTGCAAAAGATAAAGCAGAATAGGCATCTCTACTTGTTCTAGGACATCAGTATCATGAGTAAGGAACACATAGGTCATGTCTCTAGCGTAGTGTGCTACAGAACTGATAATTATCCAGGCAATTAGCTATGAGAAAGTATATACCCAGATTGCGTACGACAAGAAGATAAAACATGGAGAAATGAGGAAGCATATAAGTTACTAAATATGATAAGGAGAACATCAATAGATGACGAAAACATTTACTTCTAAAATGCTAAATAAAGTGAGGAAAGAATGACCTTCTGTTACTTGCTAAATATGACAAGCAGTACAACAATAGACAACAAAAACATCTACTTCTAAAAACTAATGCTAAATATGTGTTGAAAGAATGACCGTCTGTTGCATTGCTATTCGAGACCATTTAAGAATTGTAAGAAATCAGTACACTGTCCAACATCTTCAGCCTACCTCCATAAATGTTAATATATCAAATCTCGCAGTCAGTTCAATAAACGAACAAAACTTATCTTACCTAATGAAACCCTAACCATAAATAGATTTCCAGATGCTACAATAGTATAATGAATGCAAATAAAAGGAAATCCAAAATTATTTGAAACTTAACAAAGATGGAGGAATCAAGTAGACAGATACTTTTTTATTTTCCAAACAACACTTAAATTGATTCAATAACAAGAATATGCAAAGATGGGTGAAAGACCACTAAATATAGAAGCCCTCGTCATGTATCTCCCATGTGCATAAACAAGTAGACACGCTAGCTCTTGCTAAGAATAAATATGAGTATAACAGAAGGCGAAAGCGGCTATGAAGGTAACCCACTGCCCACATGCACTTTATCCATTAGTGGAACCAATGAACCATGCAGCGCTGATAAACAACAGAAAGAAAAAACAACAAAAGCAGAAAACCGCAAACCTGAAAATGATAACTGTTAAGGCAGCGGGCTAACTGTCCGAATAGTGGAACCATGCAGCGCTGAAATTCAGCAGCTTGGGTTGCTTCAAGCACTTCTTCTAATTCACCAAGAAAGAGAACTTCCTTGTTGCAGTTAGTGACTGGCCAATACTTAACCAGACCTCTGATTACAGTATCTGCCAGTTTGTAGTCTTTTTCCACAAATTGGGTAATGCAATACGATAGCTGCTGGTGATACATAGCAACTGGTTTCGGCTTATGCAATGGTATAAGTGCGCGAACAAGAAACAACTTATGCTCCTCTTTCATCGGTAGAGCAAATCCATTAATAATGCTTCCAAGAATCTCCAGAAGCTCACCTATGCCACTATGCCTCTCTGTCTCATATATGAACCTGTAAAATATGTTATTGATTGCCTTCCTAATAAATGGCCGGTGCACCATGAACTTCCCATAAATTCGATGAAGAATAGTCTTCAAATACTCCCGCTCACGAGGGTCCTCAGAATCAAACAAATCAAGCAGCTTTAAAACGAAAGAATGATCGATGTAACGCTTGGCAATCTTGGTGTCTGTGTCTGATGACACAACATACCTCAGTAGCAGTTCATAAACAAGCTGTAAATGAGGCCATGAAGGCTCCAAATATGGCTCCTCTTCTTCCGGATCATTCACCTCAGTACCAGTATTCTCATGAGAAGCTGGGGGCAAGCAACGGAAAATATTCACAGAAATCATCTTAATCATCTCATCCTGACAAATCTCTGTAATCTTCCCCGCCCCAGATTGGATAAAATCAACAAGCTCCATCAATGTCTGCCTCTTAATCTCCTTCTCCCTTACTGATTTCAAAGTATCACCATAATCCAACTGCACATAACATATATGCAGTTTCCTAATAAAAAGCGTCTGCCGCTCTGAAACAGGCACATCGCGAAATGAAGGCAGCGGCTCAATCACCCCAGAAGGAGATGGCACCACAGGAGCCACCACACCTGTTCCAGCAAATTGAGCCTGCTGGGAGCTAGCCACAGCTGCAGCCAGAGCAGTCCTAGAGGCATGATTCACCACCATATTCGGCTGTGGTACCTGCCCAAAGGCCCCCACGTCCTCCGCCTTCGAGCCTTTCTTATGCCCTCTCTTCATTATCTTATTAAACATCTTGAAAAATCAAATTTTCTCAAACACCAACTCAAGCCCTAAATTTATCTTATCTCAGCTCGATGAACAATACGCGTCAGCTGAGATCAGATTACGCACAACACCAACAACAAATCTCCAAAATCAGAAGAAACAAGCACACCGTACATTACGACGATGATGATTGGCGCGCGTGCGTGATCAACCTTAACCCTAACTCCGATCCATTATCTTTTTCTCGCGACGATTTCGTGAGTGAGTCTGGTCGCTGCAAATCTGTAGCAATTGGATCTGGGAGGGCAAGATAGACATCAGATCATCTTCACCATGGATTGAACCGCGGCGTGGCTGTGCCTGATGGCTATTTGGAGGCATATACGACGCTAAAATTGGCGTCGGAATGGTGGAGGATCGAGCGCAGGCGGCTATGAACTTGATGGAAATCTAGAGAGAGAAAATGAAAAGTTTGGAAGACGAAGGGTAATTGCGGAACAGAGGTACGCCAGTTAAGCAGGACTGATTAATTTATTGACGAAATTAAAAAAAATCCATTTTTCCAATATTTGTCTATTCATAAATTTAATTTTCAAAATCATTTGTCATGGTGGAGAAAATATAAATACGGGACTGTATGTAAATATGCATAAGTAAAAGGGTCTTGTTGTAAATATATAAACTTAGAGTGGAGCGCTGGCGCCGTCTTCGTCGTATCACTAGCTAATATTAATATTAATTTATCCACAAAAAACCCTAATCGGGATTCAAATCCAGAAACCCTAATCGTACGCAAAAACCGAAATGATCCCCCTCAAACCAACCACACGTCCCAATCATCATCATCGACGCCAAACCGTATTCCAATTCATCAATGCATTCACTTGGTATACTTAAGAACCCTCAGTTCCTGCTTTTGCGATTTTGAATCATTTGTGGGATTCAATTGTTGAAATTCCGACTGGTGAAGGGTGGTTTTTGATTAGGGTTGGGGAAGCTGGGTTCTTGTTGGGGATATAAATGTCCGAGAAGGGAGAAGCTTCTGCGCTGCAGAAGGATGCGCCGTGGAGGACGGCGTCGGGTTCTGGAAAACCTGTGCCGAAAATCCATCTTTCGCTTGTTCTTAATGTCTCCCAGAATCCTTATTACCAGTTACGCCTGCTCTGTTATGAAGGTTTGGTTTCTTGGTCTCACAGCTTGTGCTTTGTTCTACTTCATTTTCAACATTATCTTGGCTGTTGATTTGAAAAGTTAGCTTTAGCAGTTGATTTAGTTGTTTGATTAGATAAAGTTTTTCTATGACCTTGAAATTTGATGAGTATGCGTTTGTTTAATGCAGCATGATGATCCGATAGGCAGCGGGATGGCAATTGAGGCAGTTGTTAAATGTTTATTTAGATCATTGTTACTATTAGCTGTGGTGATTCGTTGTTTAGAGCTCGATAACGGTGCAAATCGAATTGGTGGAAATATGGAACACCAGGTATATAGTCAGCTAGGGAGTTGACATTGCCTTACTACTCTGTAGTGCTTCAGTGGTCATTATATCATTTCGTGTAACCTTGTAGCATTAGTGTAAAGCTTTCTTGGACAAAAAAGAAGTATTTCTATTATCGGCGCTTACTTCTCTATGCAGTTCATGGACAATGCTGTTGACTTGATGAACAAGTCATTCATTGATCGCTAGCGCAAGCCATGCGAGGTATTCAACTTTATAGATTCAGCATAGTTTTTCACCTGCAAGTTGTGTTTAACATGCAAATATTTCGACGACAGAAAATTTTCATTACTGCAAACCAAATGTAATGAGAACATCATTTTTTTTTTCTTATAGAATTTCATCATTATCCGGGAAGGAGAAGCAAGGCTGATACATGTGTGTATGACTGTCCGTCTAAATGTCAACAGAAGACATACAGAAGAACACAGCTCAACTTGGCTGATTAAAGAAATAAGTCAAGTAATACAGTATACATTATAGCTACAAATATAACACAAGTAAACTCAACCAGCAAAGACCAGGGGAAGTCTCTGATACAGCAAAAATCACTAGAAGCAGCATCACGGCAGGTCTCTGGATTTGCTAATACCGTGGCAGAAAAAAGACACATAAGATCCGCATATCGAGCTGGATCTTCACGAATAGAAAGCCTACTGAACTTATTGTTGGTTTTGTGTATAAGAGCTTTGAAGAATTTTGTCCAATGTATTTCATGAGCTGCAGAGGTTTAAGCTTTCGGCTTCAGTGTCTTGACAGTCTCCCAAGTGAAATCTGGGTCATCACGGCCGAAGTGACCATAAGCAGCAGTCTTCTGGTACCTGAAGTTTCCTCCTCTCTTGAGATCAAGGTTACTGGAGATCATCCCTGGCCTAAAATCAAAGTTCTCTTTAATGAGTTCGAGGATATCCTTGTCTGGAATCTTGCCTGTCTTGTAAGTGTCCACAAACACAGACAATGGTTCTGGGACACCAATGGCGTATGAAACCTGGACAAGGCAGCGGCGAGCAAGTCCTGAGGCCACCACACTCTTTGCTGCCTGTCTTACAATGTAAGCACCGCTCCTGTCGACCTTGGTGGGATCTTTACCTGAGAAGGCTCCTCCACCATGAGCTCCCCACCCACCGTAGGTATCAATGATGATCTTGCGGCCAGTGAGGCCAGCATCCCCATGAGGTCCACCAATGACAAATCGGCCAGATGGGTTGAGATGGAAGATGGTGTTCTTATCAAGATACTTGGCTGGGATCACAGGCTTAATCACATGCTCTTTCAGGTCTGCGGCAATTTTTTCATTTGTGACGCCCTCATCATGCTGAGTGGAGATTAGCACAGTGTGGACTCTGATAGGAACCATGGCTCCATTTTCATTCTTATACTCCACAGTCACTTGGGTCTTACCATCAGGCCTCAACCATGGGCAAGTCTTGTTCTTTCTCACCTCAGTCAGCTTGGCACCAACCTTGGTTGCCAAAACATGAGTCAGTGGCATAAACTCCGGCGTCTCATCAGAAGCATACCCAAACATATGACCTTGATCTCCAGCTCCGATCTCCTCAGGTTTCTTAGTCAGATGACCATGAACTCCCTGAGCAATGTCAGGACTTTGCTGCTCAATGTTAACAAGAACCTTGCAGTTGTCGGCATCAAGTCCAACATCAGCGGATGTAAACCCGATTCCTCTGCAAGTGTCCCTCACAATCTTCTCGTAGTCCACAGTCGCCTTGGTTGTGATTTCTCCGAAGACCATCACCATGTTAGTCTTGGTACATGTTTCACAAGCAACCTTGCTTTCAGGATCTTGTTCCAGGCAAGCGTCTAGTATCGCATCTGAGACCTGATCACATAGCTTGTCTGGGTGTCCCTCATTGACAGATTCAGAAGTGAACAAGAAAGTATCCATCTGCAAATGAATCAAAACACAAGACACAAGATTACTGTGCCATCAAAAGCATGCATTGGATCAAATAAAGCCAGGTTATCAAAACTACAAACATGTGAATTTCAAAGCCTTAAATGATCAGATCTGCAAATGGGCATGTCTGAAACTGACAGGATGGATCACCATAAGACATAAGGTGTGAAATTACATGCATACCTGTGGAAAAGAAAGCTGAAGGAGGCAAGAAGAGTTGAGAGAGAGATTGAAACAGAGGATGTAAGAGAAGAATGAGGAAGGGGGGAGTATAAATAGGGAAGATGTGAGGAGGTAAATCCTCTCTGACCCTTTCATTTCGCCAGCTTCTGTCATTTTTTCTCTACTTTTCCCACCAACCATATTTTGGCTCTAGTTCCTGCACAAACCTCCTAATGTTAAACGTAAGGTAGAAACAAAATGTCACTATTCATTTACATGAAGGTAACTTTGTTTTGGTTAGTTTTTGAAATGTAGAATCATCAGACTCAGCACGAACTGAGCTTTCTGGGACGATAAAGACTCGGGGGTGAGGGCTTCAGTAGCTGCTGGCTCACTAGTTTTGGTTTGCTAAAGTCTCAAATCTTCTTTGGAGTTGTGTCTTGGCGTTGAATTTTCTGCAACTTGAAGCTGTCAAGGTGTAGATTTCCACCCTAAGATAAACAAAGCTAATGATACTTGAAAGCTACAAATTGGCTTCACTAACCAAAATGAAGCAAGTGTATGACTAGTTTGCCTGTTTGGTGGGAAATAAACAAGGAGCATGCCTGCACTGATGGAGGGTTAGAATGACAAGATGCCTTATCAACTAAGATTTTAGCATCAGTCATGGCCATCTACCCCTTGATATGAAAAATTATTGAAGATTGAGCAAGTTTGAGACTCGGTCAGAAGCATTGCAACAAGTACAAGATGAACCATTTGCAAATTATGTGAGAATAATGAAACAGCTTATGTTGCATCTGAGTTGAAGGAGGAAACATGTATTCTGTGCCTCACGATGCAAAGAGGAATATGGATTTAAGATGAGAACTACATCGGGCTTTGTTTAGATTCAACTAGTAGTATGTGTTTCAAATAGACATTAGCTTAAGACCATTATCTGGCTTGCCCATTCCAGCAGCTAAATCAGCATCTAGTTGAGTATGTGGAGCTACTGTCAATTGCTTCAGTCTGTAATAAAAATAAAAATATTAGCTGTCAAGCTTTTATACCCGGGAGCAACAAACTGGAGATAATCGTATCAATTACAATCCAGGGAGCACCTAACAGATTAATATGTCAAAAGTACAAAAATATGAAGGAATAACTATTCTTGCCTTTCTCATCAGACCACTCTCAACCAACATTGAGAAGAAAACAAACCTTTTTCTGTGCCTCTTGGTTTTGAAGTGGTCATCCCTCACCGCCACATTCTGAAAATACCTGCTGCAAATAATAATAAAACCAATATAAATATCAAAATCAAACTCGCCATCACCATATCAAGAAGCTACCACGAATAAGGGGTCTAAAATTGCAATATGTAAACATATGCTACATACTCGCAGTGTAAGCAGTAATATTGGCCCATTCCAGGAAGGTCTTCATCAAGAGGCAACGGCTTAATCTCATCGTCGGGCTTCTGGAGTTGATCGTATACTGCATCGTCGCCTTTGGCTTCGAATTTCGTGCGACGAAACTGCTTGTGAGAGTATCTTCTCGTCTTCACCTTCCTGTGCGGACACTTGCCTCCCATCTTCAACCCTTCTCCCAGTTTCTCAAACCCTAGCTTAAGCAGATGATTCTGAACTGACAACAATAGAGTATAGACCCGATGTCACAGCCGACGTCGCTTTCGTTTTGGGCCTGCAGGCCCATCATTGTTGGCCCAATTAGCCCATATATGATGGGCCTGCCAGCCCACAAACACTGGGCCGACCGGCATAGTATAGTACGTAAATTGGGCCAGCACATAACTTTAAAAAAAAAACACACACACGTCTGCATGAAAATTTGAAATGAGATTCTGTCAGCGAGCAGATAGCTCTGTTGAGTTTAACTACTTGTAGCTAATAGATTTAACTAAAGGTTTTGAGCAACTGAAAACTGTAGAACCTGAAATTTTGGGAACAAATGGGTTGAAGCTGGTGGTCTTGGGCGATCTTCTTCAGCGCAAGCAAGGAAGATCTTGCGCCAGATGTTGTCGTCTGATGATACTTTACAACAAAGAGATACTAGGGATATTATCCGCCACTAGTATCCGTCTGTGTAAGGATGGGTGAGGGCTAATGTTCATGCTTGACACGAGCTTTGATTATTCCTGGAAGAGGCGGTGAGGTGGAAGACCTACCTGGGGTGCTTGATCTGCAAGGCTGAAGTGGTATTTCTGGTTGATAAAAGTTAGTTATGCTCCCTTCGCCTGCTTCCGTTGGAAAATTATTGTCTGCATCTGAGGCTTCAGGTTGGGATGTTTGGCAGAAATTCATAGCCTTCAGTACATAATTATCATCATGAAGTTTGAAAGGAGTGCTGCACATTGCAAGATAATTTGTATAAGAGTCGAATGCAAGCACGAAAGGAAAAAAAGGAAGTAGAAAAGGTTTTGAAAAATATACGAAGAAATAAAGGACATCTATTATCTATGTCCGGATCCTGAAAAATATATTACAAACAAATGGGATAGATGAACTCTTAGGTTCACTTTAGCATAAACTTTTTTTTGGATACTTACCTGTTGAAATCAAAATGCACTAGCTGCATATCTTCTGAAATTTCCACCTCAACAGTTGCATGTGGCCGCGTCTGCACCCAGATGCAAATAGATGAAATCAAATATAAACCATGTTGTATATTTGCATTATTGGCAATATACCTTCACCAGGTACAAGAACCATCGCATCATTTTAAAACAGAATGGCAAACCCGTCTGCTTATAAGGTGAAAAGTATATAAATCACACCTGAACCAAAATAAATGGAAGCTGCACGCCTTGACTAGGAGCATTTTCCGAACTAAATAGTTGCTCATTTCGTTGTATCAAGTTTTGAAGCCCGACATACTACATGAAACAACGGGGATTATGAGACCACAAGCAGCTACTGTGTGTTATAAATGACGGCGTTTAAACATTTTGAGCAAAAACTCTTTGGGTAGTAAGTAGTAAATTTCTCACTTGCTCTTCCAGTTCCTGCAAGTACGCTGCTTTCTTCTCAATTTTATTACGGAGTGTCATTCGCTCTGCCTGCACAAAATGAATTAAAGTTATGAGTTTAGAACAATGTTGACACCTCATCTATATGTTTATTTTAATTCTTAGGAAGAACCTGCAATGATCGATCAGAGGGAAATCATATACCTTTAACTCTTCAACATCATTCAATGTTGTCCTAGGCAACCCTTTCCACTGTATTTCTTTCTTGTCCTTGGAAATAATGTCCATTGCCATGAGGACATTCAAGGCGTCATACACTCTCCGCCTTATATTCTTTTCATCATATTGTTGCTGACATAATAAAAGTCCCAGTTTCAGTGGATTTCGATAGTAATCAAATAAATTGGATAGTTATGATATGCATATAAAAAGAACTCTCCGTACAGAAACACATATATAGGCGAATGGGAAGTCAATGCATACCTGATCTGGTGCAAGACTAATTGCCGGGTCTGCAAATTCGGCAACAAGTTCATCAGCTACCTGGACAATAATAAACCAAACGATTGATGAGATTTTAACGAGAACAAAAAGGTATGGATACTTAGCGTGCAATATGTTAGGGAGTGGTCAATAGTTAGTTTATACAGCCACACATTAGATGAGAAAGGTTCCACATTACTTGAAAGTTTGTTATTTGAGGACCAGTATACAAAGTTGTCATCAGCTATAAGAATATTTATCGATTGGGTATTAAAAGTCTACTAACATATGGATACATAAAGGAACAAACAAATACCAGAGAAAACAATTAATAGGTTAATTTGCCTTTGTTAAAAACTGCACCGAATCCTAATTTCTTTATGAAGGGTTTTCATCAGCTACACACAAAAAAAACTTTAAAATAAATGAAGAAGACAAAACACATTTATGGTTCCCCACTGCTGCTTCCAGACAATAAAAGCTTGGTCAGATTTGTATGTGCATAAAAGAAAAGTATGGTTAGAATAGTGCAGAGTTTCAAGCTTTCCCAAAATGGTCAGATGGGTATAAGCAGCCGCAGAACCTATTTAGGATTGTAAAGAATCCATAAGCTACAACACATGACTGCAGTCCGGAAGCCAAGGCACAAAACTAGATTCCTTGATAGTACATGGTACTGAACGACAATACATATGATTTAGACCACAACTTGACGTATCTTTTGTCAATATAATCATCGAAACCACATCCCAGGAATTAAATAAGTGATGTGAAAACCAGGTAAGGAGATGGTACCAGCTATTTTTGGTCATAAAAACGGATTTAAAACCCTGATGAACCATAAAACGGATAAAAAAATCCAAGAAATTATCTTACCTCATTGTAAGTAGTCCTCCCTTTGCTTTCCACTTTCTCACATACTACACAACCCATAGCAAATACGATATGTGTAAGCAAATTATGCTTCGTTGACGAAGTAAAAAGAATAATAAGAGAAACAATCTTCTAGTATCACGTTTAAGTGCATTCACAAATATCATAACGTGCCTTAACCAAAAAAAAGGTAAAGAGAGTAAAATATCTGAGTACCTTTCATACTAAATTGTCGAAGTCCCCTGCCATTCTTGTCACCTCCAACTGCCCGTTGACCTCTTTTCTTCTTCTTTCTGCATTCAAACAACTACTCAGCAATTTCGCAAGAAGAATAAAAAGTTAAGAACAAGGCAGCTCAATGTAAAAAAAAAAGAAGCAATGACTCATGGTACTAATCTCGTAACAAAAAATAGCTTCACGCCAAATACTACACCAAAAAATTAGCCAATGACACATGTGGTAACATAGAACAAGGCCATGCGGATTTAGACACATCATTGCGCCTAATTGCAATCAGTTGGTGCTTTCTATGTAGTATCATCCTACCCTGCTACTAAAACATATTCAGTTGCATTGTCATCGTCGTCGTCGTCATCATCATCATCATCATCCAATGTCAATCTCCATCCCTATTCTGCTAATAACAAATTAGTCGGAAAATTATGCAATTTCTGACAGAAAAAACAACTGACCCTTGAGCATCAGCCTCATCTGCATGAATAGCTAAATGGTTGAGCCTCACGAGGGTGCTATCACTCACAGGCGTTGTCACCGCTTGCTCGCTCCGACTCGGAGACCCAACACTACCACTAGTTGACACCGACTGGCCCCCAGAAACGGTCGTGCCCCACGATCTAGTAGCTCCCCAGCCGCGCGAACCGCTCGCCGGATTCCTATCCCCATTCTCCTGTCCAATAACCATCTTCACACCACACCAATTTCAAAAATCTCTACGGCCCAGATGCTGCATAAACAGAAAGATTGGGGATCAAAATTTGACCTAAATGGCTAGGGTTTTGGGCGGTTGGGTTTGGATCGGTGGAAATTTTGTGGGTATGGAGGATAGCGGAAGATCGGCAGTATCTCCGGCAGAGAAAAGGGATTCGGATTGAGAGAGAAACTGGTTTGGTGGTGGGATGGAAAGTGATGATACGCTGCTTTGCTTCCTTCGCTTTGCTACAAGTAGGTAATTTCTTTTTATTTATTTATTTCTATTTTTTCAAATTTCTAGAAAAAGTGAATTTTGTAAATATAGAATATTCAATTTGCCCTGCAAGTTCCCTGTGCATTGCACCACCCTTGGGAGCTTTGATTTCTCCACTGCCAAAAAGAAGAGATTCAGATCATACCTACTCCGATTATGAACTCGGCCGGCGGCACGAGCAAGATGTATCCACACCACAAAACCAGATATCAGCATGACCTCATCTAGCACAGAAGGCGGCATGTTCAGGCTCAATCACTGAGGCCTCAGCACTGGTTCACAGTAAGAAACAATTGAAAATTCTGAAACTGAAGTTTTCACAACATGCTTTCACTTTTGCTGCAATTTCAGGAATCTGACAACACAACCTTAAAATGTAACTGAAGCCTTACAGCATCACCAAACCCAAAGGCACATGCTGGAATGTCATCACCTCCAAAACTAGATGGTAATGATTTCATATCGCCCACCGCCAAAGATGGCTCTCAACTTTCCTTGTCTATCGAATCCCTGAAGAACGAGAAAACCATATTACATTGATAGTAGTGCTTACGCCGCCGTCCCCTTGTCATTCTCTCATAGCGCCAACACTACGGTACAGAAAACCATTTCAATGGGAGGGATACAGATTTTCTGGACATGAAAAACATGGAGATCAAATTCTGGATATGTGCCTGGATTAAACATAATGAGAATAATATAAATAAGTATGAACTCAAAGTATAAGACATCTCTTAAGGAACTCAAAAGACAGGTAGATGTACTATAAGAGATCAATGAAAAAGTTGAAAACTTGGTAAGACGGCACAGAAAGAAACTCAGTACCTTTTTGTATCACAAGCCTTGGCAATGACAGGGTAAGCTCAGGCCTCAATGCGACATGCCGATTTCCTCGATCCTCAAAACAATATAGCTGACAGTAAAAACTATACCCTCATAAGAAAACTGATAGTCTGCCACATACAAGGTAGTTTCTACTGTCCGGGCCAGCACATAGGATGCTTTGTCGTAAGATACTTGCAAGGAGGAATACAAGAAGACCCAAAAATTGGTAGAGTCTTGCAGCAAATCATGCTCATTTTTTCTTACTAATGTTGCATTTCCTTTGTTTCAACGTCAAAACTGGCTATCAAAGGCGTACCAGACACGCAACTATATGGCATAAATATTGCAAAAGGCTTTGCATACAACACAGAGGGCCATTCGTCATCCCAGACTCGTATATAAACCAAATTATCAATAGATATCCTTCAAGATGCGAACTTTACAGAATTACAGGTGAATATAAAATTTTGTTCTGTGATCAACTTTTCGCATAAGCCAATGCATATGTTAGAGTAGATAAAAGCAACTAACCTGGTCTCTGATTTCTTCAACTGCTTTTCTAATAAACAAGGCCTCACACTCAACTCAAGCACTGGAAAATCGACCTCCTCAAACCCAAACAATCTCCAAACCTACAGTTAAACAATCAACTATTTTTTACAACAAAATATCAACACAGGGCAAGAACCAAACCTCTCTGAAAATTACCAAACAACCAATTGCGCAGCCGCATTTCCTCTGGCGGCAAATCGCTAGTCTCTTTTGGCGGGTTCACATCAATCTTCTGAGTCACTTCAGTAACTGACGGCGACGAAAACGCGCCAGATCTCCCTCCACCTCCATCATCATCCCTGGTGAATGCCGATGAACATGGTGCGGAGCAATAACCACTAGCCCTTCAGGAAGACGACGAGACCGAAACGACGCAACGCGACTGGAGGATTTTGGTCAGTGAGGAAACTTTTCGGTAAGCGCTGTGGATGAAGAGAACCGTCGGATTGGGAATCGCTGGCATCGTCTTCCTCGACTCGTCGTGGACTGACGCAGCTCGGAGAAGAAGATGAAACTGTATTCACAGATTAGGGCTAGAATTTGAATAAAATATCAAAAAACGGTTACTAGTGTTCGAAATTTCATTTCGAGGAGACCAAGCTGTTGACTTTGATTGACTGTATAGAGACCTTTTATGTTAAGAATGATTATCAATCCTCCAAAGCAGATTTACCTTTTCTTTTAGATGATGTATGTAGCATTTTCTTTGAGGATATTAGTGACGCGTAAATAAAATTAAAGGGTCAATTTATAGATGGATGGTGGAGAGGTGTCACACCTAATCCTAGTGGATTATAAACTTTAACACGTATGTGGGCATGATGTGGCTTGAATCCAAGGTCCTTGTGATGGACCACATGAGTTGAAAAGCAAGTCTTCTAATGATATTTGTTTGACTTTAATTACTAGCTGTGGTGGTAGTACAAAGCTAGCAGCATTTTGCATATCATTTTCTCACCAGGTTTAACTTGTGTTGTACTTCAATGTAATAACCTTGTACATGTACCCCAATGTTGTAACATGTACTCCTTTTCGCTATCCCTTTCCTCACCAAATCCCTACATGTAAATGATTATTTACCTTCGGAAAAGTTATATGTTTATGGTGGTGATATGTTGATGTCTTTCTTCATATGTATGTTATGAGTTTATTTGTGCGTACGATCATCGCATAAGATTATGAATGTTATTTAATTAGATCGTCACAGATCGTAAGAATAACGATAAAAAAAACTTTATTTTTGAATGGGAAGTTTTTTTAACCATGCCTTATTCCATTGCATAACATCATGTCTTGCATCATCATCATTATCATCATCATAAATCAAACAGGGATTAACATTCCACTAAAGAGAAGAGTTTGAAGCTTCTCGGACTCTTTCTCAACGTCTATAAATACATCCAGGCTTCTTCGAACCCTAATTCGTAGCCCCTAGCCCAACATCGAAAATGGGAGAGCTGGTTAGTTACTTCATCTCTCCATTCCATTCGGATCCTATCCAATCAGCAACCCAAGGTTTTCTCTGGTTCCGTTGATCTGATCTCATCTTTTTGTTGCAGAAACCCGACGCCGACCAGGACAGCAAGAAACCTGATAACGCCGTCGGTGAGAAGAACGACGATGCGATTTCCGACGTCGTTCTCAAGCTCGATATGCATTGCTCCGGCTGCGTCAAGAAATTGAAGAAGTTCGTCAGCAACATAGATGGTGCGATCCTTTAACCCTAATTCAAGAAAGTCAAAATTCGATTCGTTCTCAATTTGATCGATCGATTCGATTGCGGAGTTGAGAAGTTAAAATCTGACTTGGAAAATTTGCATTCTTATGACCGAATTGTAGGCGTCGCTACTGTGAAAGTCGACTTTGATCTGAACAAATTAACCATCAACGGGAAAATCGACCCTTCGAAGATTCGAGAGCTTCTAGCGAACAAGACGAACAAGAAAGTCGACCTAATCTCTCCTCAGCCGGTAAATCCCAAACCCGCCGCCTCCACCGGCGAGGAAAAGCCGACTGAGAAGCCAACGCCGTCGCCGGAGAAACTCGCCGAGGTCAAGGAAGCTCCCAAGCCCAAAACAGAGGTAATTAGTTAATAACAATTAAATACAATATTAATGAATTATTTGGTTTCTAAAGTGCGCCGTCTCGACGTCATTATGCTATCGTACGCGGTACTGATTTAAAACGAGTTAGGTGCATCTAATAAAACGGCGCGCGCCGCGTATTTATCAACGTGATTCGCGTTTTATGGGTTATGATATGTCGTTTTGAGTTGAGGCTATTTTTATAATGGAGTTTGAACCATTTCAGGCGCCGCCGCATACGGTGGTTCTGAGAACCAAGCTGCACTGCGATGGCTGCATGCACAAGATTCGTAAGATCGTGGCGAGATTCAAAGGTGGAATCTTTAACCAAACCCATGTGAATCTGATTGATTGAGCTGTTATAATTTGTTCGAATTTAATAAAATTTGATTCCTTTGGTCGGCAGGAGTGCAAGCTGTGGAGATCGATGGGGGAAAGAACCTCATCACGGTGACGGGGACGATGGACGTGAAGGCATTGATACCTTATCTCGTCGAGAAGCTTCGTCGCAATGTGGAAGCAGTTTCCACCGACGGTGGCGGCGGTGATAAAAAGATCGCCATCGCAGCTCGCGGCGATGCGAGGAAAGATGACAAGGAGGAGAAGGGAGGTGAGGCGGTGAAGGTGGAGGCGCAAAAGATGGTGTATCAGCCCAGCCACGGCGGATATAGTTATAATTACGCGGAGGCGGGGTCGTCGGGGTCGAATTGGTACGGCCCTGAAAATGGGACGTGGGGTAACGAATACGGCGGAGGTGGTGGAAGGGCGGCGGGTGAGGGGAACGTGGGGTATGTGATGGAGCATTTTCAGTATCAGAATCACCACGCGCCGCCGCATGGGGAGCCGGGGATGTTCAGTGATGAAAATCCCAATGCGTGTTCTGTGATGTGATGATCGAATCGGACGGTGGAGATTGACGAAGGGGGTTTGATGTAAATAAGTGTAATGACGAGGGGTTTAATGGGGATTATATAAAGTTATATTTTTGAATCCTTGTCTCCTACTTCCTCTGAAATTTATCTTAATCACAACGAAACGGCACCGTTCAAAGCGACAAGTGCTATAAACATTATCATTTTAAGAAGAAACCTATTACATTTTAATGAATAATTTCAGAGCTCTTGTAGAGCATCTGGTATCATTATCGTTGAAGTAACTATCAAGTACTTTAGTCAACATCATATCATATTAAATAAAGCATAAACATGGCCATAATTGTACATGAAGATTCATTACATCCATCCACTTGTAGCAATTATTTAAAGTGAGATGATAAAGATTAGAGGAAGATGGTGATGATATCCATCTAGTCTAGTTTTGTGGGATGCTGATGATGCAAGCAAAGAAAACCAAAGCAAAGTGGCCATCCTCTTCTTATCCCATTTCAAATGATTGGTCACTCTTTTGTCTTGTTTCAAGCAGACAATTCTCTACGACCAAGCAACCAATCATCTCTCCCTATACTATACATACTCTCTCCTTCTATCAATCACAAAATTTAACTGAAACAAAACTTGATTCACTTTTAGCATTGAAATTTTAACTTTAAAAAACAAGTGGGAATGACATGTGAAAGTCTCATGTTGAGACCTAATCTAAATATAGTCTAGTCATTTTATTTAATGGAGTTGATCATGATCATGATGATGTGGATATGTTTATTGAGATATTGTTAACAATGTTATCATCATCATCATGCTGCACTGTGCTAGCTTGCAGCAGGTGACTACTAAACTATAATCCTTTGTGACCAAATTGGACTGGTATGATATCACTTATTGATGCACTCTTATAAAATTCAATCAAGCTAATCCATGTATGAGTATATGTATATATATAACTCTAAACCATATCTGATTAGGTTTAATCGAAGCTTTTATACCTAAATCCGACTGTCATTTACTTCAAAATTATCATACAAACTACCCAACAAAATATCATACTTATCTAAATTTCCAACAATGAATCAGACCACATAAGTATTTCCATTCAAAAACTCTAATGTACCAGACAAGTTACGCATAAGAATCAAATTGGAATCATTATAAGTCAAGACTACACCTAAGCCACACAACTTGTGTTGCACAATATGACAAGCAAATAGTTGGGTTTTGATAAAAGGATGATAATGGACAGGTCAAAAGTTTCATTAGCAAAACAACTTTGTCACATAATATGCATGGAATAATGTTGTTGGCCATGCAAGGGGGTTAGGTGTATGTTGGGTATTATTACTCTAGAAGAATCCATGAGAATGAGGCTGTCGAATTTTAGGTGGATTGTGGGTGTAGTTCTTTATTAAAGATATTAACAATGATGAAAAGTTTGTAGGGTATGGATGGGTCAATGGGTTGTAGCTGTGTGACACGTATGCCCCAAAGTGGGGATGATGCCAGCCGTGGTTGAGGTTGATGATCCATGTTTGAGGTGCTCAAGTGCCCTCAATCTAACATTTATGCTACAAAACTCCTCAATCACTAATCCGAATCATGCTTATTCTTTTCATACGAAACTGAATTGAACTGAACTGAACTTGAAGTGAAGATTGGACGAAGACGAACCTGATGGCTGATGGAAATATGTCAACCTATTTCTTCATGCTCATTGACTGCTGATAGCAACGAGTGGCAACAAGTACCAAGAACACTGCAAACCAGAAGAAAAAAAAGGTCGCAGCTTTCATTTTGATGAGCATTTTAGCAGAAATAAACAAGCATGTCAGGCGATGTGCAACTGAGCTGACGAGAATTCGGAGATCTTACATGCCCAAATGCGCGCAATTGATGAACGGAAATTCCATACAAGAAAGAAGCTGATTAATGCTATTGTTATCTTGTGTTTGGAGCATGAGTTCTTTGTAGTGACTAATCTATGAATCCAATTTTCACCTGAAAGAACAGACAACAATTTCTTATAACTAGTTAACTAACTACTATGTATGATTTATGTAGTCGGAAACTAGAACATTACCATTATCTGTTAATCGAGCAGAGCAGTACAATGCGTAGAGTTTGGGAATCGTGCAAAGCCCAAAGAAGCCTGCAACAGTGGGAGCAGAAGCAGCATTACTTATAAATGCAGCACAAGAAAGAGCCTACATTGTGTTTCTAGTAGAGAAAAAAAATTCATGTACCTGTTACAGTAATGTTCCAAAAAGATATGCAGCTGCCGCACTGTGCCAGAACAAATAGCGGTACTGCTACCTGAAGTACCATTTTTAGTCAGAAATGAATATCATCCGCAAAATATGGGAAATTTCCTAATTTGTACCTTCAGAGTTGTTCTGGGATCTCCAGAGAAGAGTGCTTTGAGGGACGAAACAAACTTATTGAAGTAAGGAAGTGTGGCCTTCAGTATCCTAATAGCTTCTTCTTCACTCATTACAGTTTCCTGGCTTGATGCACTACTCGCATATTCACCACCTTCCCTGTCAACAAAGTTATTACATGGAGAAGATGAAAATTTACTGATTCGTTAGAATGGAAATTCTACAGTGTTGTATAAATGTACCTGTTAATAAGGGACCTGTAAATGAACATTACAGCCAGATAACTGAGACCTAAAGAGGAAACTGTTGAGACTAAGCTGCGAGGCAAAAACCATTTTAAGTTTCACAAAATTCAGTTCTTCTGAATCGGTGTAGCTTGTAGCAAAGGAAAAAAAAAGATCATGGAAGATATAAGAAAAAGGTAAAATTAATCGTAGACTCACTTGCCAACCTGGTATTTAAATCTTGTACACATGATGCTGGAATAATGATGAAGGTACCAATCAAAATAACAAATGTTGATCTGGAAACATCCCTCCACGTCAATAAATCAACTACAACTCGAATGACAAGCATTCATAATGAGCAAGGGTATCACCAGAAATGTTTTCCGCAAAATGAAAATTCAGTGGATAGAGAAATGTGACTCACTTATGCTTTGTAATCTGTCCGGCAAAGATCTTCTAACTTTATTGAAATTTGGTTCTTCAAGTGATACAATAACAAACAGACAGTCAAAACTGCATTCAGTTAACGCAGAGTCGCAGAACCACCACATCAATTTAAAAGATTCATACAGTAAAATAGAACTTACCCGAGTTATGTTTGGTGACATTAGAACAAGGTTTTGAAGCATTGGTTGATAGTTTTCTGTATAGTGATGCTGATCTGCTAAATCCTTTCTGGAACTCTGAGCTTTTATCTGCAGAACTCTGGTATTTGCTTGGTAATGAATGAGCTTGTCCTGATTTTCTTCTCTTATTTTCATCCATAAGCATTTTGAGCTTCTGTTCTGCTGCATAAATTTCATCAAATTCAACCTTCTTCTTCTTCTTAATCTTGACGTCTTCATCCACTTTTCCCTCATCTTCCCCATCTAAATTCTTGCCTAAACCATGATTTGGTATCCTCTGCCGAACTGGGGTTCTCCTTGATTTTTCAGCATTCATTGACTTGGATCTTTCCTTGTTTTCCATTTTTGCTTCCTCACACAGCATACTTTGATTGTTACTCTGAGTCTGGAGTAGAAATATGTTTCCAACTCCAGCTGAGTCTGGAGCCCCACAGTTTTCGCTGACCTGGGTTTGGCTGAACCCATGAAAACAACCAGATTGATTCCATGTCTTCCTGTTTCCACTCAAATGACCACTCAGCGTAGCTTTATAACCATGGCATGCATCACTTCTGAAACTATCAGTATCCATCTTTTCTTCAAGCACTTCATCACTGCCATTGAAGACCTTCACACCGCCTTTTACTTCATCAATCTTAATTCTTCTTTCCCAAACAGACCCAACAACTTTAGTCTTGTTCCCAACACCTTCACTTCTTCTTCTACTACTCAAACCCGCATTCATTTTCCTCTCAGAAAAAAAATGGCAGAACCACTGCTAAGAGAAAAGAAGAGATGGAATATAACATACCCAATATCAAGTCATCAAAGTACTCAAAAGCGATGGTTTAAGTAACTAAAATATTCAAAAGAATTAATGGTGGCATGGAAACTAATAAAGCTAAAACACAAAGCAAATGCAATAACTGAATTTAGAATCTTTTAGTGCTACTCCATAGGCTGGGGAATATCATATTACTGACTCCAACCTACCAGATGTTTCTGATATTAAATGCTGCAACTCTGAACTGTTTCATCAGGCATATGAATACAGTGAACAAAATTCAGTAAAATTAGTAGTTTTCAATTTCTATGCTGGATTTACAGTCCATGGCCAACACCTCGCATTTCCCAGTATCTAAGAATAGCCGGATATCATTACCCTGAAGAAATCTCAGCTACTTTGCTAAAAAATCTGTTAACTAAGAATCATGTATCTGTCTTTATTTCCTATGTTTTTCCGAAATTTGGGAACAAAGATACAAACAGATGCAGACTGTGAGATGAGTATTTACTATAAAATGCACTGTACACCATGAATGAAGGACTAGGAATTTGTAGAGATACTTACCATTGATTCTTTCATGAAGATGGATTATCTGTCACAGAATGACCACAGATGTAAGTGCAAAATCCCCAGGTGTACAGTATCAAGGGACCTTAGTGCATTAATTTCTTAGTTAATATAAACTGGAATTCACCAAAAGTATCATACACAAAATCACCTTCACAGCCAAGACAAGGCCGGAGATACAGAGTGTCTGAGAAACGAGGTCTTTAGTTAAAGAAAGAGATGAAGACAAAAGGCGATGTTAATAGATGTACCGATGGTTTGGCTTGTTATTCAGAAGACAGACTCAACTCATCAATGGTTTTTGAGATATCAGGTTCAGATTCCAACACGCCGTTTGTTTTATTCTGTTCATCGTCAGAGCTATTCTTTACTTCTTTAGATTCTGCAGCAGCTATACAGTCGTGGAAGCGGTAGCAACTTATTAGATGGTCATTTGTGATTCCTGCGACTTGCATGAATGAGTAGATGACAGTTGGACCCACACTGCGGAAGCCTTTTTGTACTAGGTCTTTGCTTATCACATCAGCTTTAGGAATTTTCACCGGTACTTGGCGAGGGTACCTGAATGCATTGACCATTGGCTTGTTGTTCACAAAGCTCCATATGTACTTGTCGAATGATCCAAATTCTTCGATAACCTAGAGGTCAGTTAACAAAATGCATTAATACTTGAGCTAGATGCAGAAACTTCCTATGTTAACATAACTTAATTGTATAAATCAGTACACTTATGCAGTAAGTCAGGAACATTATGTGATTCAGACACATTAATAGAAACTTTTAACAGAGCATTTCAAGTTCAAAAGGGGAGGTTGGGTGGACTCTGGATGATTGCTGCAAGTTACCAAAGAGCATCAGGGACGATATTTTGCAAGGGTGATGTCACAACAACATAATTAATACGACGTAACTGATAGCATTAAGGATATGCATATGGCAGGATTAATTAGGTTACATAAATAAATGTCAATGTACAACAGCCAAATGCACTATTAATAATTAGAGCCTTAATCAAACAACGTTCCACCTAACACGAGAAAAGAAATCAACAGATAGCATTTAATTATATTCTCTGAGTGACCCCCACTCAGTGAATGTCTGCTGACCCTCATTAAAAAGCATTATGGAGCGGAGGATATGAACCTTCGCTTATCATAGTGCTAAATGCTAATTCATAGTATGGGAGTTTCAATTATATCACTTAGCCAAACGAAACCAAAATTATAATAAAGCACTGAGTCAATCAAGTGAGAAGATATGGCATCCTATAAAGATGAACAAGAATCTAATAGTTGTAAACAACAAATAAGATCATATACCTTGGCAATTTGAACTGCATTCTGAACAATTGAACGCAATTTGAGTTCTGACAAGAGAGAGCTTGCAGGACTGCCATGTGCAACTAACTTCTTCACATTTATCTTTGAGACAGCGATTGGGTCAAAGTCCAAAAATGCTTCCCTGATCCGTGAAAAATTGTGATTACATACCATACACAAAAGATACAAGAGCAGACAAGAGTTCTGGAACACAGAGAAATTGTTAGGAGGTTCACGGATGCATCTTTTCAGAAGCAATACCTAAAAACATGTCTTTTGCAAAGAATGGCAGGCCAACTCAGTTCAGCCAGTGCACCGCAAAGGACTAGAAGTTCAAACAATTTCCTGCAATGAAGAGAATACTTTAAAGAAGTGGCACAACTTCACACAAAATGTTTACACAGAATGTCAGACCCTTAACAATTTCATACTTGTCATCGTGTTGTGGGACTCCCCATTCTTCATCATGAAAAGCAGCATAAACTGGATCTGGTTGCACACATAGAGCAGTAAGCACATGAGCTCAATAGCTCATAAAATTCAACTAAACGGTTTTCTTCATATGAAAGACTAAGTTGAGCATACCAGAAGCAAAACATGCACGTTCACAGATAAATCAGATACATAATAACAAGACAAACAACCCATTGTAAGCAAACAAGGTAGTATGCATCAAACTCACCATAACAAGCACTCAGGAATGCACATCAAACTCCACTTCTGTTGGCCAGAAGCAATGGAAATAAGACAGGAAGTAGATTCCACTTTCTATCATTACAGATGAACACATTGCTTCTGAACTATTTCCAATTAATAAATGACTAATAAAGGTTGTTACATGTCTTATAAGGGAGCTACATTCTGGACACTACTTTCTGCAATAACCTACCAACAAACACAGAAGCATAACTGAACTATGATGCATTGATGCTCACTAACTTTAATGAGAAAGTAAAAAGTTCGCAACCTATAGAAAGATGCCCTGAGTAGAAAAGTGTCTGCCTCTCTACCCATGAAAGCAGCATAACTCAACAAGAGTTACCACCCTGAGTTTGATCTAATCAAATTGCCAGTTTCAGGCAATTATGCCCCGCCACAAAACAAACAATGGAGTTTAACAAAACCAATTAAATTAGTTTTTTTCGTGTATAAATAAGCTCTGATTGTCATAGATGCAGTCTGTGATTCTAACTGAAACTGAATCGAGTATCCTCATAAATGATGAAGGGGGTCTCATACACATAAAAATGCTGAAGGCTACAATATAAGACAGCGGCAGATGTTTAAGCCAAAAATAATGTACCTGTATTGAGAGTCACCCACGCACACCTCTTGATGGTTGGCAAAACATCATCACCCAACGACACTGACGCATTAGCAGATACCGAGAAGCTCCTCTTCAGACTGCACTGCTTCCTCCTGCTCCCCCCACTACTAGTTGATCTGGTAATCTTACCAGTTGATGCTCTACTATGTAATGAATCAGAAGATGCATCAGATGAACAAGATGCATTCATTGAATAGTTCGACCGCAACAGCCGTTCTTGGTTAGAAATTGCAGACGACATCTTTGTAGCTGCAGAAGGAGAGGCCTTTATCTCTTCTTCTTTACCCCCTTCTGGCGACCTATCAATCTTCCTCACGGGTTTTGACATTTGTGCACCATAAACCAACAATCTAGTCGACTTGGTTCCATTCTGTCCAAGTCCCGGCCTCATCTCAGATTCAGCCACATTCATAGACCTCACCTTTGGAGCCCCAGACATTACCAAAATCACCTTTCACCACAACCTTCCAAAATCACCCAACCAAAATACACCTTCCACCACAACCTTCCAAAATCACCCAACCAAAAACCCTAGTGCTTCAAAACCAGCTCAAATGAATTCCCTTCACATCCATTCCTTCAGAACCTCAGATTCTCCGTGATTAAACCCAACAACCAAAATCCCTAAACCATGCTTAATTAAAAAAGAAAGAAAGTAAAAGTCACACACTCTACTCTCTACTCTAGGGTTATCAACGCAGTTCACCTTCACTGAAACTCAAAATCGAACTCAAACACTCCTTCATAGTAAACTAACCATTCCACATTGTCGAATACGAACCACAGTTGATCTCAAAGCCGTCATCCTACGCAGCATCTTCCAGTCGGATTAAACAGTAAAAAACACCATTTCCCGCAGTTCTCGTACCTCGTTTTCTAAAATTGTCGAAGACTAAACCTTCTGCGCAATGTCATAAATTCCGAAACGGCCGACAAGCACTCGATCTGCCATTGGAGAAGCTCGGATCGAGATAACAACAACGGACAAAAATCATCACCGAGGGAGATAATAAATGTCACAGAGGCGGAGGACTAGGTGAAATATACAAACTTGGGGGACCGAGCAGTAATTAAAATAAAGTTACAGCGTATCAGATTTCCTTTTGTCGTTGAATGTTTTAATCTAGTTTAAGAAATTAAAAAATAAATGTTTTGTCTTATTTAACTTAAATAAGCATAATATTAAAATACCAAGGTTTAAATTTTAAATAATTAATAATAAAAATTCTCACCGAGGGAGAATGTAGTGGACTCCGACTTAACAATCTGTTACTAAAATCTTAATTCTTTGTTAAGACAATAGATTAGTTCGCTATGTCGTTTTAGCAGGAATTCACTAAGATTAACTGAGAGAACTGACCTCTATATAAATACACGGTTCAAACCAGTGATACATTCAAACTGTACTTTTATGTTAGAATAATGTCTTGCTGTCAGTGGATGAATTCTGGCAAGCAAGGTATCTTAAAAGTTGTAGCTGGAAACCAAACACAGCTAAACAAGGAATGTGTCAGCTATAAAAAACACATTGAGCTGAGAAGTTGAAAGTATGTAGCTTCAATTTAAGTAAACTGGAAACACTGGGCAGATGAGTGAAAATGGAGACAAATAGAATCTTTGATTTACCAAATTGTGTCTGAACAGGAGAGGAGATGGGGTGAAAAATATTTATGGCTAAGAGGTGCCACCAAGAGAACCCTACAGCAGTGAATGGATGCAATAAGTGCAGGCACCTCCCTCGCCCACAGGTACATCTAACAACAAGAAAGTCATAAAAGTAAGGTCTGAGATAAGAGCTCAGCATTATATACAACTAGCAATGTAGCAGGTGGTATACCATAAAACTATGATCTTGTAATTGAATGCAAACATAAAGTAAAAGACGTAGCATCAAGATTCTAGACCTGAAGCTGAAAACTTTCTCTATAAGTTATTTAAATTATAAAAGGGGTCGGCTACCAATCCACAGAAAAGCTTTGAGTACCAATTTGCTGAACAATTTAAACAATATGTAATAATGCAAGAAGGCCAAGTCATTGCTAATCCATGGGAGTTGTGGCATGACACCTTGGAGGCTCATAGCCAATTAAAGGATTCGAAAGTGGCATCTGCAAAAGAATACAAAAGTAGAATTAGGAACACATCCAGGAGAAACAGGTGATGGGTATACGAGAAATGTGACTAGATGAGATGGCCACAAAGGTGTAAAGGTGATGAAATGAACACAAAGGTGTAATGGTGCTGAGATGGACGCAAATGAGTAATGCCAACTGCTTAGAAAAAAATAGCCGTCTATCCCATGACAATCAAGAAGAGATCGACTACAATGAGAAATTGGTATTTGATGCAAAGACAACAATCTATTGTAAATTCCCAATGGTTTACTCATTGAACCAAAGGAATAAAATATCATCTTTTACTTATTCCAGAAAAAATACATTTTAATTTACAAAAAAGGAGAAAGTGAAAAAAGGTCACATGTATCTAGTGAATACATGGAACACAGATGAATGGCAGTAACTAAAATTTAAAATGTAAAAGAAAAAAAGAAATAAATGGTACTCACCCAAGCAGACCACTGCCCTGCCATGTTCTGGGAGTCACTGAAATACTGAGCGCCACACCTTGTCTAAGAAGCAATATAAGCACTTCACGACCTTGGTTTATCTGTGCTTCAGAGGCTAGCCTAAGAAGCAAGTCAGTGCCAGATTCCACATTCCCAAATTTCAGTATCAGATCTCCAAGCTGTAGCCCGTCCTCTGCAGATGGAGAGCCTTCAGTTATCTCATCAACCACTGCAAAAGGTACTTTTGCAAACACATCTGCAACCATGTTTGCCGAAGTATCTGTTTGAAGATTATTGTGAGCAGAGGAGTTCATTTGAGGACTGACTACTGTTGACAGATGACTAACTGAGCCCTCGCTGCGACCTTGGATAAAAAATGTATATACTGTGTCAGTATCAGCCACGCTGAGCTTAAAATCTGTTAGAAATGGACGTTGTAGCATGTAGTCTCAACTAAGCAAGATAAATTTATATTGACAAAAGACTATCAGAACTTTGCTCACGTTACAGAGACTCATTTGACAAAAGTCTCAACCATCATTTGGCATACAAACTGTAATCATCAAGATCGGGCTGAAAAGATCTCATGGGCACATACATCCAATCATATGCAGCAATATTTCAGAATCTGGCCGACTCATCCACATTTCAGTTCACCATTCTCAAAAAATGGGAGTGCATTAACTAACAATGTCGGAACCAGTTTCAACTACTAATTATTAGATTTTATATGCACTTTCCTACCTGAATCTTTCTCAGAGGAAGGCGGCGAAGAAGAACGTCGCGCTGAATGCAATATTTGAATGTTTTGATCAATCTTCTTCGTAAGCTCTTTGTAATCACTCCGCAGCTCTGCAAGACAACAAACCAAAGTAGGGAACTTCTAGACTTCCATTGCATGAGAAGCAACGACAAAAAGATTAATCAGTGCAGCAGCCACATTGAAATGATCCAAAGTAATTAAGCCAGGAACACTCATTCAGGAATATTAAAGAAGAAGAAAAAACCACCATACCAGCAAGATGATGGCGATCCGCTAGCAGCACCGGGATGTCAATGTCCGACCTAGGAAAGCCCTGCAAAATTCACTTCACTAGTAAAACAATACGTAGGAAATCTCGCAAGCTATTACAAACTCATCAATTCGAAACTTTTTTCATACCTCAGAATCGACGAGGTTGCCGGATAAACCGGGACCTCCAGGTTGGCAAAGCCGCTCGATAATGACGTTCATCTCGGTCTCAATTGCACTCCTCTTGTCCATCAGCCTGAACGTCTCCGCTTTCAGATTCGTCGCCACCATTTTTTCCGAGTCCTAGGGTTTACGCGAGCTTTCTCGACCAGGCAAGTAGCTTCAGGCAGAAACCAAATCTAGCTGCTTAGGTCCAAATACTGCCTCGTGACAATTGACTCGAGTTAATTTAATATAAAACCAAAGTTGAACCGGTCGATGTAGATTATTCACCGGCTTGATATAGCTCGGTTCAAATCGAACCCAGTTGCATTCGAATTTTATAATTAAAAAGAGGTCGCTGTGAATATAAAACATAGCACACAACAATCCAAAGACAAGGTTGTTTCAAGACAGTGTCAAGGAAAGCAGTAAAAAAAAGTCTGCTGGGATCAAAGGCTGTTTTTTTCCATGAAGTTTCATCACTTGAGGAGTGTCTTCACAATGGATTTGCCATTGAGTTTTTTCAGATCAGTGTAAGATTGCCCACATCCGACAAACATGACGGGTGCACCAGATATGTAGACCATGGACAGCGCAGCTCCAACCTACGCACAACATGGTTTGCAAAGAAAATTAGACATCACAGAGGAATTGAATGCTCAGATGCGATTTACAGTACAAACTGAGATGCAGCTTCTACCTTATCATCGATTGTGTCAAACTTGGTAAGCAGTATTCCGTCGATCAGTCTTGGATTTTGTGTGTTTGAGAGGTCAGCTAGTTTCTGTGACATAAGAATGTCGTATTAGAACAATAAGTCTGCAACAGACCAACACTTCAGAGAGTGTGGATCAGCAAACCTGATTGAATTTGGACAGCTGATCAACAGCATCATTTCCAACTAGTGCTTCTCCAACAAACAGAACCAGATCTGGATTGTTTAGGTTGATCAGCTTTGACAGTGCACGCATTAGAGGCTCATTATCCTGAAAGAAGCAGAGGACTGTAAGATCCAGTAATAAACAATCTTAAGAAAAAGAGTGGTTTGCAGAAAGCAACACTCATGGAATTAGCGAGAAACCCACTCAAAATGTAGCAGACCCCATTTCAAAAAACACATTGTTTGAGGGTCATGTAATGAGGCCACCACACTATAATACCATATTATAAATTGATCTAGCATGTTGTAGTCTGAGTCAATATGTGTCACGCAAGAGTTCATGTACCTGCATTCTGCCCGCGGTGTCAACAAGAACAACGTCCGAGCCAACTCGGGTAGCCTCCTGTATTGCTTCCTTAGCAACAACTGCTGGATCTTTTTCATATCCTTTCTCAAAAATAGGAATCTGCCAATAAAATTCAGCCTTAGCAAAAGCAGTGGATATCTTTATAAACTGAAAAAACCTACTCGCAGACGCACATGCACTATATAAGTGTGATTATAAAAAGTCCAGCAGTAATACATTTAGTCTACGTGCATGAGTACGTAGCTGCTCAACAGCTCCTGAACGAAATGTATCGCAAGCCGCCATCATAACACTGATGTTATGCTGCTGAAGCCAGTACGCAACCTGAAAAATGAAACCCAAATGAATCAAATGTTCAAGTCAAATCATAACCTCCACCAAGTACAATGGAGGATAAACATATCTTCAAACCTTGGCTAAATTCGTAGATTTTCCGACACCGTTAACGCCAACAAACACAATTACATAGGGTTTTCTCTGCTCTTTAGAGGCATGAACTTCTCTTAAGATGTCAATGGAACGCCTGGGTGTTAAAATACGGACAAGAGCCTCTTCCATTGCAGTCTGAAATCAATCAGATTAATGTTATTTCTTTTATTGCGACGTAATAGGAAAAAATTGAAAAAAGTTTTATAGTGCAAATAGGCCGGTAACACATGAACCACATACCTGAACAGTGGATGATATCCTTGTAAACGAAGCTAGCCTTTTGCCTTCAAGACTTGTGGCCACTGATTCGCATAGCTTCTCAGCAATCTCTTCAGCCTACATGTCAAATATATACATTCCTCATTAACAAGCATGTTATATTACCACCATAACGAAATCGCACTGCAATCAGAGAAACTATATTGAAGGAGATACCCACCACATTCTTGGTCATTAGCCTGTCTTTGAGAGCTTTTAAAGCTGGCTCCAAATCTGCTCTTTCCAAATTATCCTTACCAGCAATACTGAAAGAAAAAAATGAAATGAATGGGAGATTATACATAAAGTAATCTAATGCAATAAAAAATATTCATCAGAACATCACTTCTTACCAGAAGTGGCCAGAAACCAGGCACACAGAAAATTTAATCAAGCAATCAAATGCTTGAAGGAACAAGAAGCAAAAGTTCTTAATCCAGAAAGTTATTAATCAGTAATCACCTCAGACCATTTAATTGGCAAGAATTAATGGTATAGCATAGTAAATTGGAATTTGCAAAATAGGGGGCTTTCGTACATAGCAAAAAAATACACCGTCTTTAAAAATAAAGGGCATAGTTTCCCATCTGTGACACATTGTGCATCTCTTAAATAGCCTGAACAAGGAAACACCAGACCAAGAGTGGGTAGGTACAGATCATAAGTAAGTTACCTTTGGAACATTGATGAAAACCACCCTTTCTTCTTTGTAGAAGCCTTGTTATCCTTTTCAGCCTCCTCTTCTTCTTCTTCAGACTCGCTGTCACTGCTAAGAACCTCTTCTTTGTCCATCATACTTTCACCTTGGTCTATGGTTATAGGCTCTATATGATCATCCCCTCCCTCTGTAGTAGGATCGGTAAAATCCAGTTTTGAAGGTGGAGGAGAATCATCCCAAACTCTATTTTTCTTCGTCATTTTTTTCTTAGGCTCCGGCTTCAAACCATTGCTTGCTAAGGTATCAGATTTCTTTCCACCCTTGCCAGGAAGGGCATCTGCCTTCTTTCCACTCTTTGCTTTCAACTTCTGAAGCTTGTTAACATCAAAAGCGCCAATGTTTGAACTAGCATTCTCCTTACCATTAGCAACAGCATTTTGCTCGGTTTGATTGCCATTGGAGTTCCCATTTTCTAATTTATGACTTTTTCCATCATCACCACCATCAGCTTCAGAACCATCACTCTTTTTTTTATTGCCTCCATCCTGCGCAAGCCTTTGCTGTTGTCCTTGTTTCTTCCCTAACACATTATTAACCGGCTTCCCAACCTGCTTTGTTCTCTTCATTTCTTCAGCCCTAGCCTCCGCCTCCTTTCTCAACTGCCGAAACGTCTCATCAAAATCAGTATAAACCGTCTTCTTTGGGTCATAGATCTCAGAAAATTCACGCTTCACCATATCAAGCAGATCATCCACATAAAGCAGATGCAAGATCTTCTGATACACAGCCACAAACACAAGTCCAAGTTCATTGTGGAAGGTCCATTTAAGCGTGTACGCTGCCCCTGGTGCATCATAGTTATACAAAGCTGCACCAGACCTTTCTTCCAAAAGACATGACCGGATCAAGGTGTCGATAGGCGATCCTTTTAAAGCATTCCCAAGCTCCTTGCATGTCCATAGGATCAGCCCTCCCCTGGTAAAGATCAGCAATTGCTCTAACATCCTTAATCCCTGAACAAAATTCCCAGAAAATACAAATATAAAATTAAAGAAATCAATATCATTGATTACATGCAACAATGGATCCCTATAAATACATCTGATCAACAAATTTAACAATTCCAAAGCACATCCAAAGCCGAAATCAACAAGAAACCAATCCAATCAACAACTCGATCATCAAAATCCACAATTCAACATCAAACAAACCCTAGGCACGAAAAGCATCCGCAACACATAAATCACCAAGATCTAAATCATCATCACCGCCGTCTTCGTCAAATCAATTGCCCAAACAAAGATCGAGGGAGGCGAAATCGATCGAATTTCATACCTGCTGGTCTTCGAAATCACACGATGCGTCGCCTTCGAGAAATTCCTAAAATAAAATAAACAAATCTGAAAAATGGAAATTAGAAATTAAGACAGAGAGCGTTGGGTTTATATAGACGAGAAAATCAAGGTCAACCAGTCCGAGTTGGTTGACCAGAATTTGCAACGAACGAACACCCGATAAATGCTTTCCACGCGTCGACTGTTTTAGTAAACCTCTTTCAAACCGAGCACTGCTTGGTAATTTACAGTCCGTCTCACTTGAATCGAACCGGACCGGTCTGAACCGGATGACTCGATTGTTCGGTTTAACAACACGAACCGACAGGGATGCTTCTGTGAAGAGAAACAAGGCCATCCTCTGTCCATTTACCCATTTATGAGTGTGCTACTGTAGCGAAGTTTACAGTTAGGACACTCAGCAAATCTGTATGCAAAAAAATTTTAATGCACCCCAGACATTGTTATACTGCTGCAAGCTTCCGGAACAAGAAATTAGTTTAATTTATCTCATCTTGGACGCCATGCATGCATTGTCATATCATTGCTTAAATCCATCTCCAAGACCTTGCGGCATGCCCAAGCTCTGAGCTAGGTCTCCCATTCTTTCTTTCATTGCCTGCAGGTGAAAATGTGAGGGTGTTGAATTCAATTACGACATTTGAAAAGTATGAAAGTTAGGACGTCATAAAATCTTACTTGAACGCTTTTTTGATGGGCATCCTTGTATGCCTCAGTTACTAACAGAGAGAGCTTCTGCATTGATCAAAAGAGATTTTAAGATATAACAGTCTGACAATACCTAACATAACTGCATAATTCAAGATCGCAAGTGCAGTTTCATAATCTGCTATGAAGATATATAAGGCCGTGGTATCATCTGGGTTGTAACAGCCGACCAGGTCTCAACTAGATTAGGTAAATAAAAAATGGAATTAGAACACTATCATATGCATTCCTGGTTTGTAAGAATTCTTTTTCTTTAAGGAAGAGCCTGGCAACCCCTAAACTTGACTCATAATTTTTTTACACGACTCGGTTGAAAGATGTCTTGCAAATGAGCAGCAAAAGTAGGTGCCCTGATATAACAGATAATATGAACGTACTTACTTCTGACCCTAACTCCATCGCAGCATCTGTTATTTCAGTTCGGATGGGTTGCTGGTTTCCAGACAGTGTAGCCTGCAAATCGACTTTCAACACATTCAGAACCCTCGAGTAGTAGCATGGCATATTATAGCATCTCCACCAAAAAAAGTACAGCCTATAATGACCCTAACCCTGCGTTGTTTTGGGTAAATATATCTTCTAATAAAATTATACTCCTTCCCTGGCATTCACAATAAAATCACTTGTCAAGATCGAAAACTATTACAATGACAATATGGCTTTAGCACTTCTTATTGAATGCTGCCTTATGTATCTAATGATGTCATTAGCTCGTGACAGCAAATTAGAGCAAATGAGCATTGTTGTTTTTTGAATCCAATATAATTATTTTACACCTCAATAGTTTAATGAAATCTCTAGAAATACTGAGGACAAATTCGGACTGACTATCATTTTCACAAAAGAGTCAGAGTTTGAACCCAAGATTCAACTAAATCTTTCGCATGTGCAATGTCAACATAGATCAGAAAGACTAGGCAATCGCCGGAAATTCCAGTAAGTGTTAATACTCGATAGAACTTGACAGACCGATAGGGTGGTCAAGGTTGACAGTATGAGAACAGAAACTATACCTTTATCAGTTCACCCTCACAATACCCATCAAATTCTGCACTGTGTAGGTAAAAGGAAAATAAATTACATTTAAGTTAGTTCTCTAAGGTTTCCTGAGAAAAGCAGAAACAAAAATCTCATAATTTAAACTCAAATCAATACATACGCAGCCAGCTCTTTTTGCACTTTCACTGCCTCAACTTGAACAATCATTTGTGCTTTCTTTACAGTCTCAAATAGGTTTTGCATATTACCGAGACCACCAAGAATTCCCCCCTACATGAAACACAGTGTACCATTTTGAGTCAATTGTAAGAACCTATCAGTTAATAAGAAAAACAGACCACACAATAGACTCAACAAGAAGTATTAAATTAGCGTATGGCAAAACAGGAAAAGTTTCCAAAAGAAAAAATATATAACGGCTTATTTATCACAAGGGGAAACATGTGTGCATTAATCATATTTTCAAAACCTTCTTCAGTCTACATTACAACAATACAAACCCAAGTTACTGTTCAATAAAATGGTCTGTTGATTATTCCAGAATATTACTCAGAACCAACTGACTGTTAAGAAGATCATATCAGTATGACATAAGAATGAACCGAAATGCTTACTCATAGAGTCCCATAAATCAAATGTAATCAGACTGCAATGCAGGATATTGCAAAAGTGTGCTATCAATTATCAAATCCATCAGATAAACCACATATAAATCAAAAAGTCAAAACCTTACTTTAGAAGCTGCATCATCACTCTTTTCACCATCCTTCTTCCCTCCAAACAGCCCATTGACACGCAACTGTCTTCCCCCACAACCATTTTTCACACAAATCCTGGGAGACGATCTTATACCTCGAATATCACTCAATTCCAGTCTCGAAGCACCTACGCAAACATCATTGAATTACTCAACTCTCTTACTAGCAAGACAGACTCCACAATCTCACACTTGAACAATTTCACACCAAATACGAACCACCGATTTCACATTTCACAACAACCGCATATCCACACTTCCAACCAAATATAAACACCTTCCAGTAGCAAATTCACATCATCAAATTCCCCATTAAAACTTTTAAATCAGTGAATCATCTAACCCTGATTTGAGCTAGTGGATAACGAATCGAGAAGACAAATCGACAGGACCGGATGAGCAAAATCACTCACCTACGATGGACGACCGAGCAATGGAAACGTTACGGCGAAGGTCTGGTAGCCTGGAAGACAGAGTGCTCGTTGAAGCCATTGTTGCCGCCGCGCGATAGAGTGAAGCGCTGCGATGTGGCCTAAACGGATAGAATGTAGTCGTTCGCTCGTTCTCGAAATCAGTGAAACGACGCCGTAACGCGATTCTGGGTTCCTCATTGTTTTGTTAATCTCTTTGATTCACTTAAATTAATCTAAAATTTAATTGCAAAATTTATTCTTTTATTTAATGTATTAATCGAGTTTTAGTGCCTTTGATTTTAAATTTGTTTGGTTGTCAATTTCTATTCAAATAATCAGATCCGATACGATTAAATTAAATAAAAATAAAAATATTAAATATAAATAATATTCACATCTTATTGAGGGTCCTTCATATTTACACAACACAAGTAGGGCATCCTCCCATAATTTATGGCCATTATCACCAGCTCTACAGAGCAATACTGCGTCGTTTTACTTACAAATTTTCCTGCAGATATTGAAAATGGCTGCTTATCGGTAATCATTTAATCAACTAAATAAATGCGTATTAGGTGTTGTAAACGTAAGGATTAGCGTAATCACGCACGCCTGCTCCTTCCCACCCCATCATCCAGTCCTCTCCTTCATACATGTCGTAATCCTGGCCGTACATATCTCCACCTTCTTCTCCGCCTCCCTGCTCTGTTTCATCTTCTTCTTCTCGTAGATTAGTCATCACCACCTGCAGAAAGAAGAAATTCATCATCAAACCCCAGATGACAAGATGATGCCAGGAATCGGTAAATTTGAGCAGTAGAAGTTAATTACATCGTAGGCTTCATTGATGGTCTGGAACTGGACTTTGCAGTTGCTGCCTTTGCACACATCTGGATGATACTGCAACAGATGGAGTGAGAGACGAGATCAGCTAACGATCCGAGGTTGTTTGAGGAAGAATGAAGCTGGTCAAAGATCGGTTTGAGGTTTGACTTAGTGTACCTGAAGAGCAAGCTGGCGGAAGGCTTTCTTGACTTCAGCCATGGAAGCTCCAAACTGGACCTGAAGCGTTCTGTACTGATCCCCAAGCGATCCGCTTGCATACGAAGGAGGAGCAGAAGCGTGGTAGGAGGATGAGGAACACGACACCTTCTCTCGCTGTGTCCTCCTCCTTGCTCTGCTTCCTGATGATGATACTCTGTTCTGCGTCCTCAAGCTGAAATTGCTGGCTAAACCCACTGCAGTCGCCATCTCTGATCTGATCGGTCGGATCTAAATTCCAAGAATGTAATTATGTAACGCAGAGAGAAAGTTAAAGAGAGAGAAATGGGTGATTGGAGAAGTGGGTCTTCTTTCATTTTGATATATAGGTGAGTCCGTGGTAATTGTTGAAGCAAGAAGATGAGGAGGAGAGGAGCTGACACGTCGGATTTCGGAACTTGGAGGTGGTCGGTTGTTCTTATCCAAACCAAACTCGCTTATCCGGTAAAAATGAAGAAGGCTGGCTAAACTATTATTAGTAAAAAAGCTTTAAAGAAAGCAATAATTGAAAGTGGAAGATGAGGCGATAGTTTGACCAGGACTAGCATTAAGCTCATGGTTGAGCTGAAAGGATAAGGCAACGACTTGACCTGGTTGGACGAGGTTGGCGGTCGAGTTCTGGGGTTCACTGTTCCAATATGGATATGCTCTAATGATAGAGTGCTGACCCGACATGGAAATGGACCCCACCGTCCTTCACCCTGCAAGCGAGTTATATGGCGACACCAAAGTCGAAATGAGGCGACGTGTACGAGACAACAAACTTGATCATCAGAAAGACATTGATTTATTAGCTACCTCGAGCATCGCGACATCAAGAATTCACAGCACCTTTTGTTCAATTACAACCCACATTTTGTTATCCCTGAACCACTCTAATCAACTTCTTCAATCCTAGGTCCCGCCGGAGCAGATCCATTTGGAGCACCGCCAGCGGCGCCACCAGGCACGGTGATCACCGCATTGTTCACCGACTCTCCCAAATAAGCTTCCGCTACATCCCTCTCCTTCACCGTATTATTCTTCAACGATTCGTTTTATTTCTAACAAATCTCCTCTGCAGAAAACATCTTCCCCTCACCCTTGTAACTCACGACGATCATCGGCTCGGCCCCGCCACAACCTTAAACGGCCAGTGCTTCATGTCGCTCTGGACAGATGGGTCGGAGAATCTCCTCCCTATCAGCCTCTTAGCGTCGAACACCGTGTTTTCATCGCCATCTGGTTCGTCGCAGCATCGCCTATCAGACGCTCTGTGTCCGTAAACGCTACATAAGATGGCGTGGTTCTCTTGCCCTGATCATTCGCGATGATCTCCACGCGGTCATTCTGCCACACTCCTACGCAGCTGCAGGTCGTGCCCAGGTCGATGCCTATATCCTTGCCTTCCTTCTTCCCCACCATGATTCTACCCGCACTATCAACTGAGATCATTCAAACCCACTGATCGCTCTTGGATTCTCGAAACTGATCTCGATCGGACAGATGCGGGCGTTGGTGGTTTATATAGTGGTGCAATGGAATGAACCAGAGGAGTCTAAGTAGGACCGAGAAGTGTCGAGAGAGTCCCAGTTCCAGGTTGCTTTGGTAGGCTGGTCGAGTAGGTCGAGATTGACCCTGGATGGTTGTAGAAATTACTCATCTGCAGCAACTGAACAATACGGTGGCGTTTTAGAGATAGCTGATACGACGCCGTTCTTGTTAGCTTGTTTTTTTATTCAATTAAACTCGAAATACAAGTTCAATATAATTTATTTAAAATAAAAATAAATTTATTTGAAACATTAAAAAGCTTTGGTGGCTGCTTAAGTCAATATTTGGCAGAGTTGTGTGGCTTGCTGCCTAAAATTGACTCCACTTCTTCACTAAACAAACCTAAACTCTTAGCCACAGCAAAGCCGGAATACATGCCATCAACAGCTGCGCTGACAATCCCACCTGCATATCCGGCGCCTTCTCCGACCGGGTACAGCCCTTTCACAGACGTGCTCTCGTAAGTGTGCGGATCGCGAGGTATCTGAATCGGAGAACTGGTTCTGGTCTGCAAATGTAAACATGTTTTTATCAGAAAATAGTTACTTACTACCCGCCTTGGAATTTATTAGCTTTACAATCGGCCAATGCTGCAGAGAATGAAAAATGGCGAATCAGATACTTGCCTCCACTCCGTGGAGGAGAGCCTCTTTCGAGATGAATCCAGGTAACTGTAAACATCAAGCAGACAGATGAAAAAAGTTACCGTTGGGCAATTCAAAATCTGTGTAATGATAAATTTCCTTGCAACAGAAGAACACTTGAACTACCTCCTTGTTGAATGTTTCAAGTGACTTCTGCAAGGCATCTGTTATATAAGTCGGGTAGATCTCGTGGAGAGGTGATGCCTTCACTCCCAAGCGATAACTTGATGGTGGTAAGGATGTTGCTGGCGAGACGGTGATGGAGGTTAAGTAGTAATGAAAAAAATAACGTGGAAAGAAAGCAGTCATTCGTCCAAACCTGATAACTTGCTCTCCAAGAAATCGGTAACTGTCTGCACAGGCACGGAAAAATCTCCACCTCCCATTGCTGATGCTCTTCTCTCGAAATCCCTCTGCAACATGTTTTGACATAGATTCAAACATTTTTGGATCTTTATAATTACTCAAGTGCTGAAATTCAGAACACCAAAATTATATACTGTTCCATAAACAAGTAGTTTCAACGTTTAAGTCAGTGAAGACTGTCAAAGCCTGAGTTTTGAAAAAGGGATCTGAAGATTTGAAGTTGAGATAATGTTTTTACCTGATACTCAACACCTGCCAGAGGCCCATGACAGTCAAATGCTCCGAAATCTTTTGACGAAACGGAGACGACAAGGGCTGCATTTGCCCACTTTGATGCACGTCTAGAAAATGACATTCCATTGACACAGAGTTCTGATGGATTTGTGCTAGTAAGAACGACCTGTCAACAATTCCGTCAGTTTCTATACAAGGAAATGATAATATAATGTCTGTAATTCAGCAAGATTCCTTTGTATCTAAAAGGTATGATCAACACGGGAATCCATCCATGTTGCATTCCCTCATTCAAAGGTGCATTAGAAATGGCTTCGAAGAGTTGTGTGTTTAACTCATTCATGATGTTCATGAATGTCGAAGTTCAAATATAGCGTACTTTGCTGAATTGTATGTAGTAGTAACTAGTAAGTAATTACCTGTCCGCCAGGACACATGCAGAACGAGTAGCAACTGCGACTGTTAGCCTCCGGATTTATAGAATACCCTTTCATCGCTCCGTCAACATACTTTACTACTTTGTAATCAGCAACAGGTATTTTCCCACGGCCTCTACAGACATCTTCAGCCAATTTCGCATACTAAAAAACAAGGAGATATGAAAAACTTGGTTTAATATTGCAAGTAACTATTTATCAGACACATGCATTCTAGCTTATCTTGTTTTATTAGTTGAAGGACCACTTGGGAGAAAACATGGACCATTAGATTGTTATTTAGCAAATAATATGAGCTGTTATATTTCACAAACATAAATTTATGGGCGACTCTTTTTTCATTCTAGGTCAAGCCCCTCTAATAGAGACTCACTTAACTGGACAATCTGGAGATATGAGACAGAATTTGGCAGCCTTGAGGCTCATGAATATATGCCGTAAAAGATTTGCTAAGGTAAAATGAACATCTAAAAACCATATGACTGACCTGTATGCTATTAATGAGTTCCTGAGGATGCTCCACCCTGAGACCAACCTGTTAACGACAGTAATCTGAGTCATAAACATATAGAATACAATACAAGGCTAAAGCATAAACAATTCATATATATTATTAGGACTCAATTTATCCTAAAAATGACAATAAGATGATACTCACAGCAAAATCTTTTGGAACCAACTCAATATCATGAGTCAGAAGCATTTTATATACATCTCGAGCAGAATGCCCAACTGCCAGGACCAAGGCATCACATCTGAATTCATGGTGCTCCAACTGTGATGAGTCTGAACTAGAAGAAACTTCAACTCCAGCAACATTCCGGTCTTCAACAATAAGATTGTCAACCCTTGTCCCAAATTTGATCGTGACCTGCATTTATATTGATTGCTTGTCAAAGAGGAGACATGTACAACAAATTTTCATCTTTGTTGATTCGGAAGAATGTGTATTCATATAACTCACACCAAGTTCAAGTAAATATTCTCGAAAATTACGGAGTAATGGAATCAATTTATCAGTTCCTAGATGAGGCTTCCCATCCACCAAAATATTCTTTGGAGCTCCAAAGTGAACTAAGGTTTTCAGAATCTGTAACAAAATGAAATCAGGGCATGAAATCCAATGCAAGTCAGAAGATGTCGAGCATTGATGTCGATGGGCATATCTTACCGCCAGAACACTGCCACTATTCCTACCAATTCTTGTTACAAGCTTTCCATCACTCCAGGTACCTGCACCACCCTGCTACAAATATGAGTGAATGCCGTTGGATTGTTGATTAGAGTACTGAAAGTTTGAAACAATATTATTTATTTCAATCAAATCATGGTTTGGCACATAGAACAAACAGTTCCAAATGCATTCTGAAGTGCCTTTATCAAACGAAGTTAAAAGCTAAAACTTCACACTTCACTGCTGCAATCTACTTACTCCAGAAATGAGAAATAATTGATCTAATTCAACAGAAACGTTCTGTGTTTACTAAAAACAACCCCGAAAGTGCAATGTCAGTGTCATCCAAACATGAATCTTTGCTGGTGTTAATGATGTTTTCAACTTTCATGGAATTTAAATGAAAGTGCCACATCAGTAATTCAAGTAATTAATAATGGAAAATCAGATACATTTATACTTATATATACATAAGAAATAAATTAAAGTATAACCTCCCCAAAGCAAAAGTTGCTTTCTTGCTGCAAAATGTGTCGAACAACTAGAGCACCAATGTCCCGCCCTCTTTGTTCAACAGGTTGACCTCTTTCAAATAAGGTAACATCTGCTCCAAGTTCAGCAAGTACAAGAGCAGCAAATAATCCTGATGGCCCACTGCCAACAATCCCAACTCTAGGTTTTATAGTAGTTGTGGGTACATCACATTCCCCATTATGGTTGTTTATGTCACTGCCTTGTAATGAAGTATCATCACATTTTTTCTTCACATCGTGAATAATACTAATCAAATTACCAGAAACTTTTTCCTGTGGCATATGTTCTACAAGGCCAACTTTGGGTTCCAATTGAGATATGAAATCCCAAGTGCGAGGTTCTAATTCAAGGAGTTTGTCCACGTCCATGTCAACAGTGTAAACAAACTTGGCACCCTTTATCAGCTGAAACAAGAAAAAATGACTGAATTCCGACTTGGAGTATTTATTACGTTACTCTTCCAAGTGCAATGAAATTTTAAAAAAAAAACAGAGTTTTCCATTGACATCAAGAAACTGATTTACAATATAAACTCAGTTGGAAGAATCATTCCATTTTTATACCCATGTTATTGTGTTCCAAGTAAAAAAAAGTAATTCATAGCTTTTAATCTGTGATGGGGAAACACACCAGAGTTTGCCATTGACATCAAGTAAAATTTTCTTCCTATTCATGATTTCTAATAAACAAATGCCAGCAAAGCCACTGTGAAGTATTTATTCACATAGTGATCCGAAAAACAATGGTTTTTTCTTATTCAGAGTGAATTTCCCGATAGAAAACTAAGATAAAGTACAAGATCACCCAACATACTCTTTCACCCTACATAAATAGAGATACTTAACCCGAATAAGAAATCTCTCTTCTAAATACAATCATACAAGACAATGCTCAAGAGTCAATACTCGTAACAAACCTTCCTTGCATCGAAAGATTTCCTTACAACTTTAAACGCCTCAACTGGCAGCAAGGATGCTACCTGATCAAATTCACAGGAATGTTTCAACAAAAGCGCTCCTCAGTCCTGAATTCCACACACATCAAATCTTACAACTCCAATAAAAATATCCTAGAGAAAAAGCAGACGCAATTACCGGAAACTCAATCGCTTTAGCAATCTCCTGCATCAACCCCTCGGAAACGCCCAAAAAGTCCTTCCCAGGATCACTCTCCACCGGAACTCCAAGCTTGGACAGTCTCCAAAACCCCTCAAACTTATTCTCCACATCCAGAATCGGCTTCCTCTGCTCCTTCAGCTTCTTCTTCTCCGACGGATACCTCAGCTTCCCGACCCTCCGAGACCTCTGCGCGCCGACAATCCGACTCAGGCGCCGAGCACAGAGCGCATACCCGAAGCTCCTAAATCGAGAATCAGAGTGAAATTGGGCGGTCGGGTTTAGAAAATGGTGGTGGAGGAGCTTGGAGGGAAGCGCCATGGCGTTGGAGATGGAGATAAGGATTTTGAAACCAAGCAAGGAAGCGAGTTCATAGCTTAGTCTGATGTCACTTCCGCCAGGTCAGAATACCACTTCGCCAGATAAACACAAATGTTTCAAACTTGTCGTCGCTAAAAAGTATGATATGCTGGAAATAGCGTTTAATTTTTGGCAGAATCAACTTAGTGATTCTTGTTAAACTAGAATGAAGCCCGTTGCTTATCCAAAAATTCAAAAAAGGGCCTCTAACTATAAAGTGTCAAACCATAACTACAGATCAGTAGTAAAGATTTTAAACGGATCCAAACACATAAATACAGTGCAAAATCCCTCTAGAAAATACAGCATCCCTGAAGTGTCACTAACATTTAATGATCAAATAATACATTGCTTTCACTTAAGTTTGGGAGAATCCGGCCATTGAATAAGTCAGACCCAAATGCTAGCGAAGGCTTCTTCAAATGCTCGTTTCCTGCTTAATTCTATACTCCATCCACCTGCCCTGCTGCCTCTCTCAGCCCGAAGCCTCATTGTTTCCTCGTCTGCCGAAGAGTATCCTAGCATGTCCATTCCACCTCCAATTGGTACAGGCTGAGGAGCCATTCCTGTCGGGCGAGGCTGGCCTCCAGCAACGGTAGGTGCATATTGCCCCTGCTGTCCAATACCGATTCCTGCTTGGAAGCTATAGTTCGCAGACTGTAACAAAAAAGGAAACATGATTATCTGTTTCGGACTACATTATTCAATTTGATATACATGACAAAACATATGATACGCATTATAATTTGTTTCTCAATACAAGTAGGGAAGCAAATGGGACTGCCATTTCCAAGGTGGAAAGGAAAATTTTAGACTGTATTCCTAGCCTTCATACACTTGAGCTCATTGAAATGAGTCATCTCAATAAGTGCCTGATAAAATTCAAAATATTCACATTCAAGCGATTTCATAAAGCACTCAAAAGTAGTAGATACGTGGCATTATTAATATACCATTCGAATCATCAGATAATACTTTTCTTCAAACATAAAATGGTGAACGTTTTATCTCATGAAGAATTTTGTAAATCATAAGACAGCTAAGGCTCAAATTTTCATGGATACTAATGTTGGAAAAAGATTATCTACGTGGTAAATAACCATATATTGTAACACATGATGCCATCTTACCATATCGGTGTCACCTTGAGCTTTAATCTGCCCCTTGCTAGCAGCTGCTGCCATTTCCTCTGCCTGTTCAAAGTAGAGTACCATAAAATGACAATTAAAAACCGCGACAATCTTATCCATTTTAATTTAAATGCCCTGAAATGAATTATTCAGCAAACTAATTCTTATAAAAAAGATTGTATGCATCCACCAAAAGACTGAAGATTTTGTAACCCGCAGCCCTGAAGTACCTTACGAGCCTTGGCAATCATAATCTGTTCAGCATTTTCCTCCTGGTATCTGGCAATTTTCTCTTCAATAGCTGGAACATTTACTCCATCTATCAATTCGCAAGCTGTAAGAACATATGAACCAATTAGTTCACGAATATAAAGGCGGGAATTTGCATCAAAGAGGCGTGCTTCAAAAACGTACTCATATCCTCCACCTCTTCCAAGTAATCATTGTACTCCCTCAAGGATGTGAAGTCCTCTTCCCGCTTATTATATCTAAAAAATATAACAAGAAAACGAGCGCAATTAACCATAAAAATGACACAGAACGAACAATGAATATACGGTACACAGACATTTGAGAGGAATGAAGCTCACATTCCAGTAATCTTTCTTCTTATTTGCATCTCTTTCGAAAATGAATTCATTGATCACCCAACTCTACTATCTTCCAGTAATATGATGATTTCCAGATGGATACAAAATTTATACTAAATGGCCTTAGGTTCTACTAGCCTCTATCTTAGAGGGACCACAACTGAGCAGTTGATGACTTGAAGCCTGCAAGAAACGCTTGAATATGGATACACTACCTGCATGACTGGAATCATTAGAGAATAAACTCTGAGCATTTGACTGTATGAAAAATAACAAGAAGCACCTTGCACACTGTTTCTGAATTATCTAAGTATCTTTAAGCACCAATCATAGACACAGATAGCAGAAACTAGAACAAGTCCTTAGAGCATATGATCTCCACTTCAAAAAACGACTAGGTAGGACATATGAAGCTAATACTAAACATCTTAAAAATAAATATGCATTTGAATTTGTTCACAGTTCAAAACACCAACCACAACTAGTGCGGGATAACCTAATCAACAAAAAGCAGCGCTCCTCACCGCTAATAAAAAACTCATCGTCTCTGCATTTCAATTTCCAATTCAAAAACACCAAACACAGCACTAACCTGAGACGATGAACGCCAGCGAAGGAATATGACAACCAAAGTCAGGGCATATCGCATATGACTCGTGGTTTTCAATTGGATACGGATCCGAAATCAGATGCTTAATTTGATGATCGATGGAGGTGGCGGAGAGACGAAGTCAGTCGCGGAGAACACGCCGAGGGGAGAAGCGCCGCCGGCGAGAAAATCGGCGAAGGGGAGAAGAAGGCTCAATTAATAATCTCACAATGACTGAACCTTTCAAATTACTATTCTACCCTCTAAACCTCAGTTTGAAGAACTGAGCTCAATTTATATTATTTACAAATACATCCTTATGTTTTCCTATAATAACATTTATTGTGAAAGGATTAAGCATTAAATACGAATCTTGACTTTCTAGTATTATAATTGACTCCTTTTAGTTTTTATAACATATAGGTTACATACCTTAGTTTCTGAGCTATAAATACCAGCTGGCGAATTTATGTGAATTTTGCACTTTCCCGCTCAAAAAGTTTTCATCGCTCACTTTCTCCCTCCTTTCGCTCGCATCTTCTTCTCTATGTAGTTTGGATGCTCGATTTGGCGAGCATCGAAGCGGATGGCGACGCCGGACGTCGAGGTGCCGTCAGTTAAATTGGAGGAATCTTGCTTTCCGAATTCGAAGTCGCTGATGGATTCATGCGAGCAGGACGCGTTGCTGTGCCGCGTTGGGGACGATATCGCAGTCAACGGCGATTCGTGTGTGTGCGACGTCAATCAAAGCTCGAATTCTTCGAATGCGCAAGGAAATGGCAGCGAATCGGAAATCCAGGTGAGTGAGAAGGTTGTAGCGGGTGTGGGGCGGAGGGAAATCGTTGTGGCGTCTGGTTTGGAGAAATCGAAGCGCTTCCTTCCTTTCCTGGTCGGCTCACCGAAATTGGTATTGAACTTTCCCTTTGTTTCCTTTTGCTGAGCTGCTAGAAACTGTTAAATTTAAGAGCTTATGGGAATTTGTAGCACACTGAAGCATCAAGACCTAGAATTTTCAATGGGATCATTCGTTTGTTTGGTTGTTCAATTGATGGTGTAAGGAAAGCTTTCAAAGGTCAAGTTGTATTCAGGAGATATTGATGAATTTTGGGCCTTCATACATAAGTTAGACTTACACTTACCCATTGTCGTATTGAAAGTGCATATATGGATTGTTTAAAAAAATTGGGAGAGTATATATGGTGGTTTATTTTCTTAGAGTAGTTGTTTCCAACTTTGTGCTTGTTTCTTGGCTTTGAGAAATCATTTCTTTTATTTGCCATTACTAATGTGTTAAGAAAAGCTTTAGCTGAATGTAATTTATTTGTGAACGTGTATCACCAAAAGGCTGAAACAATCATGTCTTTTTATTTCAGGATGCATGCCTTTTATGTCAACGATTTATCTGCCCGGGTGAGGAAGTCTCATGTTCTGTTCGCAACTGTCGGGGAGCATATCACCTGACATGCGCAAAAAAGAAGTTCAGATTCTCTGATCCAAAAAAATTCAACTGTCCTCAACATGTTAGTTGCAATATTTTGATTCCATGTCTCCTGCAATTTATACCTTTTATGAAATATGTTGCACTATTATTGTGTTATTAGGCATGCCCTATATGTAATAAGAAGCCGGTTGACTGGCGATGCATCTGTTGCCCCATGGCATCACATGACAAGTGTGCTGCATGGCCGGAAGCAGTAATACATATACCCAACCAACAAAGGAAAGCTATTTGTTGGAGGCATACATCAAATTGGTGGGAAGATGAGGTCAATCTGAAAATTTTATATACATTGTTTCCAATCTTTGTTGTTATGCTGTTCCATTTTTTGTTACTTGGGACTTAAAAGAAGACATTCATTATGCAACATGTTATTTCTCTCATGCTGCTTACTTCATCCATGGACCTGATCAGCAGACATTTTTCAAATTACACGCCCCAGACAGTTAAAAAAAATTCAGTAATGAGAGTCTTACCATCATAATGTAAATGAATGTTCTGTGGAAATAGTTGGAGAAAACATAAAGAAAATATATTTTAAATTAAATTGTGATGCTATGTCTGCACTGATTATTTTTGATAGATATTATCAACATAAAGATTTTGTGAACCATTTATATGAATTAGTGTGAATTTCTTAGATTTTATCAACATCTCCGATTAGTTTGATGGGTTTGAAAGAATTATAATAATCCCACAAACTAACCAAGTATTGTTATTTGTATAGTGTGAATTTCTTATTAATGGATTAATATTTACAGAAACTATTTTCTATTTATATTCTTTATTGTTGGGATGTTGACCGGACTAACGTGTTTGTTAAATCTGCAGCATACAACCCAAGCAACAGACTTTGAGGTGAGTTGCGTCTTTAGTTTGTTGCTTTTGAAGTTAAAAATATACGGGATCATAGATTCTCATGAATAAAGTGCTGAATGCACAGATGTTAGTGTGATATTTGGAGGAATCAAATATATATTTGTTTCCTGGAAATATTTTTTAAATTCTAGTACAACTTGCTTCTCGTTATTACTCATGGTTTAGGGTTTAGCATAACAACTTGCTTCTTGTTAGTATTTCCCTCTTGTATAATATTGATCGGTGCAGGCAAAGAATCTAAACTACGAGGCCATTTTGTATTATTAGGGAAACCTATTGTTCAAACATGCAGGTTTTTTTATACTTTTTGTCACAATATTAAGTCCCAAGGCCGTTATGTATACAACTAAAACCATCATACCAAGTCTGTAAATTTAAGATATCGTCAATTATTCACGGATTTGACTCTGATTATAGCACTTTTGCTTTGTTGTTCCACGAGCAATCAACCCAAGATATACCTGCCTGATTTTTAGTACAAGATTTTAAATTTTTATTGTTCCCTTCATGATAAAATTTTGTTTGCATAGAAGGTCTAAAAGCTTTCCCTCATTTCTTGCAGTTCCATTTAGCTCAGAGATCGATTTTATCACTATAATAAATAATTATTGATAAATCACCTGTTGCTTTCAATATTGGTTTTTTAGGACATTTTCTGCCGCTTGGGTTTACCTTATATTGAAGAAGAATTCAAGATCAACAAGGCATGGAAAGATGAGGGACCCAAATCCGACCCACCTCAATATGTACATATTAAGAAGAGTATCCTAAATCAATGTGGTGAAACTGTGATAGACAACTTAAAATGAAAACATGCGCTAAAGTACTTTTCTGTCACTATGCTGAAATATATTACCTCTTGCATTGAAATTTCTGCAAATTCAAGCTATTGTCTGTCAAACAGTCACTTTTCATGTGCTCTATTATGATGTTCCAGCTTCTTTATTACAATGCTTCATCTAATCTTACTTTGTGTCAGAGTATTAACTGAATACAGATATTTACATTGTGAAAAAGAAGCGGGATAATGTGAATGATGGTCTTGGATGTGCGAACTGCCGTCCTACATGCTCTGAGAATTGTGTCTGCAGGTATTACAAACATTGGACTTCTCTTTCAATAACACCTTACTGTATAAAACTATTCAATGATTCATCATGTTAGGCGTTTCTCTTTGAATACTTATGTCAAAATCAGTAGTTTTTTTTTTTTCCTTCTAAGGGTACAATATGTTAGCTGCTCAAAGGCTTGTCGCTGTTCTGATGCTTGCACGAATAGGCCATTTCGTAAGGAGAAAAAGATAAAAATTATACAGGTTTGTAGGTTCTTCAATTAAAAAAAGTTTTTTTAAAGTAGCACTTTGTATGAGTATGCCGTCCGTGTCATCATTATGTGCCAAGTTGATGTGCTGTAAACATTTCCAGAGTTAACACTTAAACCTTATATATATGTTATTTTAACATTTTGTTTACCCATAAAAATGGTGCTTCATACCCTGTAGACAGAACACTGCGGCTGGGGAGTAGAATTAGTTGAATCCGTCAATAAAGGCGAATTTATAATCGAGTACATTGGGGAAGGTACAGTCTTTAATGACTAATATTGACCTCACTTGTCAGTTAATTCCATCAACTTATTGATTATTAAAATGCTGTCTTACTTTAAGTAAGTATTAACTGGCTCTGTACATATACTGTCTTCATGTGTGATAAGCTGCAAACGATTGCAATGCTCTTACATATTTATCAGTTTAAAAGTGTATACATTATGGGATGTCAATTGCCTGCTTTATTTATTTAGATGGAGCTATCAAATTGAGGATGAATTGTGATGGAAGTCGTTATAATTTTGTTATTGCAAATTTGAGTAACGGTTCACAGTTGTCAATTGCTTTTAGTAGATTGATTATTTGATCAAAATATCAGAAACTGAAGAAAAACTGCGATAATTTGGTTGTATGCTCAGATTTTAGTGATTTGAGTTGAATCATGCAGTAATTTGTCCTGGGTATTTTATGCTGCAGGTTTTTGTACTTGGTTAGATTTCCACATTGTTGTCTTGAGAACGTATGATACTATTTTCATAAAAACCTATGATCCATGAATATATACTGAAGCATTTTGGGCTTGATGCAATTTTTTTTATCTAGAAAGTATTAATACACTTGGTTCATGCAGTTTTTATCAGTGGAGCATTTCTGATAAACTAGGTAAAAATTATTTATCGCAGTAATTGATGATGCTTTATGTGAAAAAAGGCTTTGGGACATGAAACATAAAGGAACGCAAAATTTCTACATGTGCGAAATCAGCAAGGACTTCACCATTGATGCAACGTTCAAAGGAAATGCATCTCGATTCTTGAACCACAGTTGCGATCCAAATTGTCTATTAGAGAAATGGTCAGTAACCATCTTGAGCATTCAGCAAATATCCGTTGACATCTGTAATTTGCCTGTGTTAACTTGAACTGCTCAGTTAATTTTTCCACATATTTGAAACAATGTAGACAAGTTTCACTTTTGCCGGGGCGTAGTAATATGAGCTTTCCCAGTAATCAAAATCAGGATTGAGTTTTTCAGGCAAGTTGATGGTGAGACGCGGGTTGGCATATTTGCTGGTCAATCTATTAAACCTGGGGAACAGTTAACATATGATTACAGGTACTCTCACACTGATACATCATACATTCACCATTTATGATTACCATTTTACTAAACACGATCTCTGCTATGGTGATGGTTCAGGTTCGTCCAATTTGGCCCTGAGGTGAGATGCAGATGTGGTTCTCCAAAATGCCAAGGCTATCTTGGGATGAAAAGAAAGAATCTTAAAATCGACTATTCCTGGGGTATGAAGCGCAGAAGGTCAGGAACTGCTTGCATTGCCGTGGTAACATCATGATTCAGATTTCAACTCTTGTGTTGTACACTGCTGTTTGTACTGTAATATACCAAACAAAACATAAAAATCGGCTTCAAAGTCGCCTGTCTGTCTGTAACATTCTTGTTGTTACATTTATCAACCTTCTCAAACAGCAACACTCACTCTTACGTTAGTTACCCTTTGTCCAATAATCTACATGTATCGTCATTGCTTTTTGCTCTTTGCAGCAGCAGCAGCATTCTCCTCAAGTTATCCTATACTTATTAAAACATGACTGTAATACGACACTCCATTTGTGACCCTCTTGTGCCATGTCCGATGGGAAAGTTGGTGCCTACAAAAATAAGTAATATTACTAACTATCTTATCACAATAAAGCAGCGAAATTGGACTTGATTTTTTTAAGACTAAGCTCAAAATCTACCTCTAGGTACAATATGCAGTGGCAAAACACAAAGGTGTTCCTCTTTCTGCTTCTCCACACCCTGACAGCTTTGTCGTTTTACTGTTCCAAATTGTAACCCCACGCATCTTATCGTGCACCCGCACTCCCCAATCTAATAAGACAGCGAGAGAGGGACCACCGTACATCCCTGTCTTTAAATGGGCGGGCCATTCTGTGTTTCCTTTCTGGGCCCATCATAGTCAAATTTCTTTCATTGCCCAATTTTCTTACCTTTTTTTATAACCATTTTTCCTGAAAATAAAATTTGAAAAATGGTAGCAGCTGGCTGGCTTCCAGACACTAACATTTTTCTAATACATTTGCTGTTGAACCATGTGGATCTTCACATGTTGAAAATTCTCCCCACCTCAACTTTCTTTAAGAAAAAAAAAATGAAAGAGAGATGAAGTTCCATGTGAGATAGTAGCCCTGCCATTGTTGACTTCATATTTGCTCTATGCATTTTCTATGTTTTTCTTTTACATAAATAAAACCCATCAGCCAAATCTAGATCCAGAGTGGGCACCAACAAAAACTGTGGAGACAGACTTGCATGTTTTTAAAGCCTGAAAAAAATAGAAAACACACATGTTGGTCTTTGTCTAATTTAAGGACTTGTTCACATCCAGACCCAGTAGCTCTGCTGCTCAACTACAGAAGTAGAGCATTGAATGCTTGGTTGAGATGAGGGAGAGGCCATAGTGGTAATACCCTAATCCTGCTCTTTGTGACCCAATCTTGGAAAACAACAATTAAAGTGAAGGACAGTGCTTGCTTGCGCAAATCTAGCTAATCTCCATGGCCCTGACTGCCCTTGTGTAGGGCTATGAACTGTATACAGCATTCTTCTTCTGCATCACATTTTTGTTATTTAAGATTTTTTTTTTTTTTTGCAGTAAATGGGGGTGCAAAAAAGACAGTGTATGTCTATGATGGTGTGTGTCATAGTATGACCACATTCACAAGGCAAGCACCATTTTGAGTAGAGCTTTGCTCCCTCTCCAATGCCCACTTTTTCTCTTTTTTTCTTTGAGTTTATTTATGGAGATTTCAGTAGATGTAGGAGGATAGGACAAGGGAAACTTTCTCCATGAAATGACCATCTTCCTTCCTTCTGCTTCTTCAATCTTTCATGTTACATTTAGCCTTTCAATCAGCAGGATGAAACTTCACACAGGATTACTCACTTATCTCCTCCTCCACAACATCTCTCCTGGTTTTAGTTTTGGTTTTCTTCTGTGTTATGTCTGTCAAGAAGATGTTGGCGCCACTACAGTGTTGGGCTTCTTGAAATTGATGATGATGAACATGGTGGTGAATCAAAGCTGTCTCATCTGCACCCTATTATGCTCCTCCTCCTCAGCTGTTGTCATCATCATACTTGGGTCAGATTTGTTTGTAAAAGTGCAGCTTTTCTCAGTGCTTCCCTCCTCTTCATTTCTGGGTCAAGCCCAGAAAATGGTTTCACAAGGCTTAGCTCTTCAGATGAAGAAGCCCCATTGTATCAAACTCAAACTGTGATCTGGGTTTTGCACATCTTTCTCAAGCGCTGAATCTAGTGTTCTGGTGGTGGTATTGGCGCAGCTGGCTCAATCTGTTTACATGAGAACTTAACCTCAACAAATCAAGTTCTGATTTTTACTCCATTTTTCTCACTGAATGTTCATAATGCAATGTGGGTGAGATGCAGTGCAGTAGAATGATTCATTATGCAAATGCAACTTCTAATTTTGTACTGGTTTTGCAACACCCTTTACCCCCATCATGCTTCTGTGAATGCATTCATTAATTTTTAGCAGATAGGTAAAGTTGAGATACTGAGGAGGTCCAGAAAAGATTGCTGGTGAGTTGAAGCTTCATTTTGGTTGACCAGCAAGCTTAGCTTAGCTTTCACAGTGCTGTAAAATTCAGAAAAAGCTTGTCAGTTTTTGAATTTTAATTTTGCAGTCATTCTTGGGAGATGTGGAGGCCTGTTTGCTCTCTTAATTCATGGTGCCAAGTTCAAGAGAAATACATGGTCTAGGACTCCCCTTGTTTTCTAAGACATACTCACTTGAACTGCATTCCTACTAGTCTTACAATCCACCATTGTTGTGAAAATGCTGAAGAATCCCAAGACCCATCTGGGTCAACTAACTTGATGCAAGATGAGCTTATCACAGAAAACCTTCTTCACTTCTTATTGTGCTCAAGATTACAAAAGTGTTGAATAATGGACAAGATTACAAACCATAAAAAGAATTCTGGTACAAATAGATGTGTGAACTGTGAAACTCCAGCAGAAATCCCAAGAAGAGAGGGCCTGGTATCCGGAGGATTTTTAACATACAACACCGTCTCTTGGTCTTGAATGTTGGAATCACTATTGCTCGACATTCTCCAAGTACCACTTGTATGTATCGACTAGACCATCTTTAAGCGACACCTTTGGCACCCAACCAAGGCCAGCGAGCTTCGAGCTATCCATGAGTTTTCTTGGGGTTCCATCAGGCTTTGATGAATCCCAAACTAGAGCGCCGGGGAATCCAACAACTTCCTTGACTAGTTCTGCAAGCTCCTTGATAGACACTTCCTTACCACTCCCCACATTCATATGGCTTAACCCACTGTAATTCTCCATCAAGAAAATCACAGCATCAGCCAAGTCATCCACATGTAGAAACTCTCTCAAGGGCGATCCTGTGCCCCACACCACCACCTCCTTGGCATTGTTAACCTTAGCTTCATGGAACCTCCTCATCAATGCAGGCAACACATGTGAATTCTCCGGGTGGAAATTATCGTTTGGGCCGTACAAATTTGTAGGCATTCCTGAAATCGCATCCCAGTTGAACTGCAACCTATACGCCTGGCACATTTTAATCCCAGCAATCTTCGCCACTGCATACCACTCATTTGTTGGCTCCAACGGACCTGTCAGCAAAGCCTCCTCCGGTATAGGCTGAGGAGCAAATTTCGGATAGATACATGACGACCCCAAAAACAAAATTTTCTTAACTCCATTCTTATAAGCCGAATCAATCACATTGGTCTGAATCTGAAGATTAATGGCTATAAAATCCGCCGGATAAGTATTATTAGCATGAATTCCACCAACTTTCGCAGCAGCCAGGATCACAAATTGGGGGTTTTCCACAGCAAAAAAATTCTCAACATCCGCCTGACGGGTCAGATCCAGCTCATGATGGGTTTTCAGTATAAGATTAGAAAAGCCAAGGCCTTGAAGCTTCCTCACAATGGCGGAGCCAACCAGCCCTCGGTGACCAGCAACAAATATCTTAGCTGACTTTTCAGAACCAAATGTCACTCCAGTCGACCCTATCACGTAAAAATTATCACCAAAATCAATCATAAGACATCCAATTTACAATCCAACCAATCTCCCATACACAAACACCTTACAATTCACAGTTACCCTAAATCTGAAATCCCCAAAAAATCACAAATTCAAGATTGAAATTGCATAAAAAGTCGAATATCTGACAATGCATCCTCCACATACACACTTCAATTTTCATTACCCTAAATCTGAATTCCTAGAAAACATCACAATTTTCAAATTGAAGTTCAAGATTGAAACTTTCACACGAAATCGAACAACTCACAACGAAACAAACCATCGAAAACCAAACGACAAACCGATGAAGACGATTACCCGAGTCGGATTCCGCCATTTCCGGAGATTTGATTCAAGCTTGAAGATCTGCTGAGCTTCGTCTTCTTCTCACAAGTTGGAAAACGCTGCAAAAAACTTCTCACTGGAACTTTGTACTTAATACCTCCAAATTTTTACAATCTGCCCCCTTTTTTTTTTACTTTTTTCTTAAAATGACACATTGTTTTTTGATATTATCCAAAAGGCCACTCTTTAGCGTCATTTTTTTATTTTTATCCTAATCAGCATTAATTCATCCTCTAAATGAAAAATACACACCACTCCTCAATAATAATTTTTATAAAAAGTGACGCTTGATGTAACTGATTAGAAAAGTGGCATTTGAGGAACAAAACGGTAAGAAATTTCTTGATTCCTGTTCGTACATTTAGCGACGACAGTTTCCGCAAGAGCGTCATCGCTAATATAAATGGGCCAAAATGGGTTTGGGCCACGGCCCAACATTTGGCCTAGAAAGAAGCATTGGGCCAGAGGGGCAATATGGTAGTTATATTAAACATAATTGAACCTTCTGAGATGAGAGTATTGGGCTGAGAAGATTTGGGCCTTAGCCCAGAAACTGGCCCACAAGGGCAAGATGGTAATTATGAAAATCTATTCAAACCTAAATAAACAGACTGAGAAGAGGGAGGGAGCTTGAGAAACTGCAACAATGGCGTCCGCTAAATCGAAGAAGAGAGAGAAGCGAGAGCTGGCCGACCTCAAGGCGCTCGGAACTCAGCTGCTGACGTCACGGGCTTACATCAACAACCTGCCACGCATACTCAACCACGTGTCCCCTTCGTCTCCGCCGCAGCTCGCCCTCGAGGCGCTGCTTTCGCTTCACTCGTTCTTCGCGCCGGTTTTACCCGACCTGCCATCTGCTGGTTCGAGTGTGTTGGGCAAGGAGATGGACGAGCCGGATTTGATTTATAAAACTTGGCTGCGGTCGAAATTTGAGGAGTTTGTGAAGAAGTTGATTGAGATATGCGTGTCGAGTGAAGCGGATGAGACGCTTAAGGTTTGATTAAAATTTTGATGTGAAGTGTTGTGTGATGGATGTGCTGGTGAATGTGATTTTGATTTTGAGTTGGAATGTGTTGGTTAGGAAGTTGTGTTGGATACAATCATGGAGTTTGTGAAGATTGGCAACGCGGGAGGGTTTTCCTCTGCTCTGTACCACAGGCTGCTTCAGAATATTGTGAGTTTTGTTTTTGTGTGGACTGAGTTCTGTGTATTGTTGATATGCTGATGATGTGTTTGTGGCTCCTCTTGTTGCAGGTTGTGTCTACAATGGACGAAGATTTTCTAATAGATTTCCTTGCGTCCAAGTATTTTAACTACATTGATGTCAGGTATTAGTTGACTTTTGGAGACAGCCTATGCATTTATTTTTGTGGACTTGTTGCAGATATATGTCATATGCAGTAGAGGAGCTGCTTTTTAGTGGAAAACATTTATGGTAATTTTAAAGGGAAGTAATTTATTGAAAGTTATCTCGTCTCAGGTATTTTACCTACATTAGCGTGGAAAATATTGTCAAAATTTTGGAAGCCAAAAATTATGCAGGTACATTTCATTCTCACTGAACATTAGCTTCAACTTTATGGTAATGATGTTGTTCTGTCTCAATTTCTCTGTTTTTTATTGTTAGGTGAAAGAGATGAGATTCCTAATGATAATGAAGACGAAGGATTAAATAAAAGGTGCTGATTGAAGATTTATTAGTTATTTTCCAGCTTCTATGTTTATTTTCAGCTTGCATCTCTAGCAGTAACTTAGTCTTCAAAATATTCGAATCTTCAGCTACTGGTTTAGGGATGTTTGTAGGATTAACATTACCGTCCTGGTTTTTTTTTTTTTTTTGCAGTATGGAGCTCCACATAAATAATATACATAATATCCTCTCTCACATTCCCTCTCTACAAAGCCCAGATGAAAAAGCCGACTGTGTAATGTGGAGTGGTTCAGGTAAATTTCCTTTTCCAAGCATACCTATTTTACCTTTAGTCCCTATCTCTATTTCAGATAATTATTATAGAAAATAGAATTCACTTGAACATTTATATTTCTGTTTGGGAGTTCAAATTTTAGATAAATGAGAGGCTTAGCTTCTCTAATTTTCTTGTTGACCTGTCCTTGGCTGAGAGTGCGAGATAATTTCTGATTCTATGTATACAAGTATAATCATGAAAACATACTATGATAGAGTTGGCTGTGATTTACCATCTAATACAAACATTTGCTTCTTCGTTTGTTTTTATGTGGATATCAGATGATGAGAAGAACAATTCAAAGAAAAACAATAATGTAAGCGATTGCATGTATCTGAATCAGATTTTTCTGTTCCATGTCAATACATTCAAATATTAATTTAGTAAAACTTTTAACATTCAGGTCCTATCTGCTGAAAAACTTTTGAAAAAAATGAAACTAAAGTTCACTAAAGCTTGGATATCATTTCTTAGGCTACCACTTCCTCTTGATGTTTACAAAGAGGTAATGCTATTAGTGATAACTTGCTCCACTGGCTGTTCCTTATATGATGATTACAATGTTCATAAATTCTCACTGTCAAGTTACATAGTTTTCCCAGAAGTAAATTGATCGGAGTAAACCATTTTCCAGTTATCTATTTGTACCATTCGAAGTTGACTTTTGTTAACTTTAATGAAATTTACAATTTATTTATTTATTTCTGATACTTGCTATGACTCGGTTGATAGGAGTTGCAAGTCATAACTCAAGCAGTCCCATCAGAAATTAATATTGCTCTCGTTTTTAATGACTTATATTTGTTAACCAATTAGTTTCTCTACTGGCTTCCCTTTTCAGGTTCTTGTCAATCTTCATCAGGCGGTCATTCCTCATCTGTCAAAGCCTGCAATTCTATGGTGAACTCATCATACTTTATCGTGTGGTATTTTCAATGGCATGTGCTGACATGGCAGTTAATGTATTGCAGTGACTTCCTAACTAGATCGTATGACATCGGTGGTGTCATCAGCGTTATGTCGCTTAGCAGTTTGTTCATCCTCATGACGCAACATGGATTAGAGTATCCAAATTTCTACGAAAAACTATATGCACTTTTGGTTCCTTCGGTGTTTATAGCAAAGCACAGGGCCAAGTTTTTCGAGGTATTTTTTAATGTGTAAGCATCATGGTTTTCAAGCCAACCTTTTTTTTATCATTTGAGTATATGCACTTGAGTGGCTACAAATTAGGTTTCTGAATCTTAACTAGCAATATTTTGCTTAAATGAATAAATTATGTAGCAAGTTTTGCAAGCTAGCTGTACAAATTATGAAATCATGTTCAGTTATGCATCTTTCTTGTGTCTGGTTCTAGCCAACAATCTTTCTTCTCAGCAGACGTTCGTTTCATTGCTAGTATTTTTTTTTTTTTTTTTTTGCAGAAATTATTATATATAATCTAACTTGTGTTCTTCTCTTACAGCTTCTTGATTTGTGTCTAAAATCTCCCCTTCTTCCTGCTTATTTAGCTGCATCCTTTGCTAAGAAGTTGAGCAGACTTTCACTATCTGTCCCTCCTTCTGGAGCATTGATCATTATCGCTTTGATCCACAATCTTCTACGGCGGCATCCTTCTATCAATTGTCTTGTGCATCGGGTCAGTTGCAACTTGTGTTGTCGCTCTCCATATTTTCATGACACTTGCATGTAACATATTTACTTTGTGCATTATGCGGTTTCTATTGTACCCAAGCACATTGCCAGAGCTAGAGATCTTATCCTTGAGTTTGGAACATATTGAATTGTGTTAATATTTCATAGTATTTGTATTCTTAGCCATGAGTGCGTGGTGCCCTCCTCGCTTATGTGTGCTTATGGTTCTTCAGGTAGACGTTGATGAGAGCAAGGAAGATCTGTCAGATGCAGAGAAGTTGAGTGACAATGCTCAAGATCCTAGTACCATTGACAAGACTGATAAAAGACCAGGTGTTGATCATTTTAACAATGAGACACTTGACCCTTCAAAAACTAATGCTATGAGTAAGATCTGCCTCCAAGTTCGTGCGAAGCTATCTTTTTACCACCCATACGGCCAGACTTATAGAAGCTTCTTGTATATCATTTGCCTTCTTTCATGCAATTGACTACTTGACTGGAACAGGGAGTTCACTTTGGGAAATTGATACACTTCGTCACCACTACTGCCCTCCTGTTTCAAGGTATGCCACTTGCTGCTTCCATCTATCATCCACACACAAAAATGCAACAGTGTAGTTTATATTCCCTGAAGTTTAACCACCTGTATATGTATGTATTCACTTCTTATTCTGTATCCTCTCAAAACTCTCAGATTCGTTCTGTCGCTTGAGAATGATTTAACAGTCAGAGCAAAAACCACAGAGATTGCAGTTAAGGATTTCAGTTCTGGTTCATATGCAACGATATTTGGCGAGGAGGTAAATTAATGGTTACCATTATAACATCTCTATAGTTTGGTCATCAGCTAAATATAATGTCTGGTTCCTACCAGTTCTTGCTTTACCTCATAGTTGATAGACCTCTCATTATTGTTTCTTGCGAATATTTCACTAATAATATACTCCATTTGCAGATGAGAAAAAGAGTAAAACAAGTACCCACCGCCTTTTACAAAACAAAACCCGCCTTGTTTACAGAATCTGACTTCCCCGGGTGGACATTCAAAGGTGACAGCAGCCAGAATAATGGCGAAGAAAGCGGACCTGCCAAGCGGCAGAGAATAGAATGCCCGTGAATGAAGATTTTGTAGTCTTTCTCATCTATTTATTAGGGTCTATGAAATGATTACCATTTTTGTTCCTATGTAATCCCCAGATGAAGAATTCACATCATGTAACTCAGAGATTTTCATGAGCAGATAGCTTGAAGAAAGACCTTTAGAAGAACATGTGGATGGATAATCTATTAACAGGAGGGAGATAACATAAAAAGCGTTGCATGCCAAAGGACAGCATGCGGCACTCTGTTATTTACTAGGTTTATTATTCATACATGGAACAAAGCTCTCTGCTTCTCAGTTTCCTTGCCCGTATCCTCGTCCTCCGCCTTGACCATACCCACTTCCTCCGCCTTCCCCGTGTCCCGAACCACCGCCTTCGCCTGAACCCTCACCATAACCTCCGCCACCCCCACCCCCACCACCACCACCACCTCCATTGTGCCTGGAACCTGACCCAGCATGAGATCCAGCATACGAGCCAGCTTCAGATCCTGCATCTCCACCTCCACCAGAGGAAGTGCTGGAAGAAGATGAGCTTGAGGATGAGCTGGACCCAGATCCTGAGCCAGCACCAGCCCCTGCTCCTGACCCACCTCCAATGCCCAACCCTAGACCTAGTCCAATCCCCAGACCGCCAAGGTCCAAGCCTAAGTCTTTCCTTGCAGCTCTACACTCGCACTTGTCTGACCCTGCAAGGACCACCACCACTAACAACAGTGCCACAGCCTTTGAAACAGCCATTGAAACAAAACTTGTTAGATCAACTCAGACTCAGTAGACCTATTACCTGTTCTGTGATTTGGAAATGGCAGTATGAGGGAGGTATTTATAGCAGTCGAAACATCATGATTCAGATACACAGATTTGTCAAAAAGCTAAAGCTTTTGTTCGTGGAGTGAAACCCAATTCAACATGATTAGTGCTCTTCATTTCTTTCATAGTGGATTCAACATGTCGATGCAAGGAGCCTTCAAGACTCGGGAGTGCAAGTTTGTGGCCTGATCAAACTAGCTCAAAATTCGTGGGACTTTTGAATTGTGATCCATATCATCATTGCTGAGGTGCCAACCTATCTAAATCTCCACTTACTGATAAGTACATTATAGAATGTCAAAGATGATAGAGCCACAGTGCAGGCGCATGAGAGCTAAGTTGATGATGGCATGCAGATGTCATTCACAAGATGGTGGCTTGGCTGGGCTGGGCTAGTAGGGATCATAATTAAAGCTTTCAGAGGGATTTTAGTGCTCTAATGCATGATGGGGATCAATAATGTGCATTTTATAGGGTTCTTGAAACAACATACACAATATTACATTATTACTTGTCTCAGCTATGAAAGATAACTACACAGGAAGCTAGGGTTTTCTTACCTTTGTGAAATCCTCAAAACTGCATCTATGTACTTTCCATATTACATTATTACTTGTCTCAGCTATGAAAGATAACTACATAGGAAGCTAGGGTTTTCTTACCTTTGTGAAATCCTCAAAACTGCATCTATGTACTTTCCTTTGTTGTTTTCCTGGTTGCCGACACTAGAAAAAGTACATATATGATCCTTGGAAACCAATGCAAATATCCTTTTTACTCCCCTCCCATCCCACGTGTATTTTCATTCATAATCAGACTTTGCTACTACTAGTTCAATTCTCAAAATGGCCCAAGTTATATATATATATATAATTCATGATTAGGGTTAGGAAAATCGCAGGGTTATAAATTAAAATGGCTCTTTAATGATATACTGGTATGTGTGCTTATCAACATTTCTCAACACAGCTATCATCCCACCTGGCAATAAGTCCACAGTGCAACTTTCTACTATATATCAATGCTCCACCTTTACTGATCTGATGCAAACCCAACTCCATCTCTCTCTCAAAAAAACTTCTCCACAAAAAAATGGCACCCATGAAGCCTCATGCTGTGAAAAGGAACAAGAAGAGAGTGGCTCTGATGCTCCCCTCCCCAACAACCCCATCATCCTCCTCAACACTACTGCAGAGAAGATTAAAGGAGCTGCAGCGCGTTGTCCCTGGCGGCCGGCGGGGAGGAAGCCATGACATGGGAGCCTTGCTTCTGAGGACTGCCAGCTACATATCATTGCTTGAAACCAAAGTTGCTACTCTTAGGGACTTGTCTTCAATCCTTGGAATCTAGCTTTTGAGTGTTTATGCTTGTAGTAGTCTTGTGGAAGAGGCACACCCTTTCACACATCATTTCCATCTATATCAAATATTTATTTAACGATTTGGATTTGCTTCAACATTACAAACATGGCTGGAAAAAAGCCTCATAGATCAATGGAGGGAGACCTTAAATGGGAGGAATATATTGGGTAAGAAAACAGAGCAGTGATGCATAAGCTAGTTGCTACTAGTTTTTGTACTGCTCGATGTTACATCAGCTTAAATCAGAGTCTTTTCAATCAGTCAAGTGTGTCTGGCTAAAATGGACATCTGCATGTGCACGCTCACACGGTTGCTAGCTACCCAAAGAGACTTGTGGTCGAGAGCTGACCATGTCTCAACATTCCATCTCTGGATTTCAGTGACAGTCGGATACAGCCAATTAGCTAACTTCCTGCTTCACTGATCTCTCTCTCTCTCTCTCTTTCCATCTCTCAACTTCATGAATTGACAAATCAGTAACTTTAATGACAAACTGGGTGTGATGATGGGTTTTCAGCACAGTGAATTTTTATGGAGATGTTGACGAGGACAAGTTAGAATTTACAAGCCAAAGAGGCCAAAAATGGAAGAAACCAGTTAACACCCACTACCAGTGGCCACATATTGGTTCAGTGAGCAAAGCCAGGAAGAAGACCTCCGAGTCTCTGCATTTGACGCGGAGCGCCTCAGGTTGGGTCTCGAGCACTTGGCCAGGTGGTTCCGGAGGTTCCGGTTGACCCTGCACGGTGTCACAGGCGAGCTGGAGTCCTGGGCACACATGCAGAGTGATGAGTTGATTTTCATCGACGGGAACTTCTGGCAGCTCAATGCGCGGAACGAAGAACCGGGGCTGGGAATTTGCGTGCATAATGGGGCGGTGAGGGAGCTGGATTCTGGGACATCGCCTGTACATGTGCAGAAAGACAAGGACAAGCTTGTTGATCTGCTGATCTCTTTCGCCAGAGCTCTTGTCCATGGAAGCTTTGTAAATGAAACTATTCCATGGCGGCACAGCGGGCAAGCGATTGATCCCGGCGGCCCTTTCGCCACTGCTGTGGTGCAGTGCGTCGAGCAGAGGTATAAAGCACAATTCGTGCAGAACTCGTGTTCGCAACCTGACATTAAAATGCGCGTCTCAAAATAAGTTCAACTCAAAAAAACGAGACTGAGACTGAGGCTCGAGTAAAAAGTTCTAAATGAAATGGATAGATACCTTCTGCGGCCACCGTGCAGCGTCTCTCCAAACACACGACGCATGGATCTTGGCACGACGATAAGGACTCATTATCCCTCCAACCGCATTCTCTGCAACATGAACCATGGTACATATACAGTTTTCGCCACAATTGACTTGAGCAACTAGTTCAACTTAAAAAAATATAAGAGGAAGCTCACCGAGCAATTTGTACTATGCTCATAAGGGGAATGGAAAGATACGGGGAAGGAAGAGTTTGAAAGCCGTGTTGCCGCGAGCTGAGGATTTCCTCGAGCCCAACTTTATGCCAAGATTTTGCAACCATCAGCGGAGTCCATCTTCATAATAAACCAAAGGAATAAGAGTTAAGGAAATGGCGCTACCGCAGAATTCAAATAACATCCACTGAAAAATAGCGGGTAACAAGACTAGTTATGTTTGTATGTATGATTTCTTAGCAGCGGAGATGAGAGATACCCGTTAGCGTTTTCAGCGGCGATACTAGCACCTCTGGAAATCAATAGCTGAGAGAACGATATGGGAAGGAAAAAAGTTATCAGTTCAAATACTGGCAGAAGCACGTAAATGTATAATCAGAGTAAATATGAGCGTGATGAGGAAGGTCTTCATACTTGGCAACACTGCGAATTTCCACCACAGGCCGCGTAATGGAGGGGTGTACTTCCGGCCCCTGCATAATGATATTAATCCCGGTGTCATTTCCAACTGATATAAGGCGAACCAAAAAAAAAAATCCGATATATTTCAAAGAAGAGTTGTAAATGAAGCACAACGAAACTAACCTATTAAGTCAATGGTAGTTCCATCCTCGACAGTGGTTTCAGATACAGAAGCTCCCAGATCTAGCAACAACTGAACGCTTTCAGCATGGCCATTTAGCGACGCCATATGAAGCGCAGTGATGCCCCCATCGGCAGGTCTATTAATAATTTCATAGAGCATACTGGAATATGAAACAAATGAGGGACATGGCAAGAATTGAATAGAAATTCTCGAAATAAGAACTACGCTGGATATATATATAATGATGATCTACGAAGCTACCTTGCATTGAAGTCTACAACTGAGTCCTCCTTCTTTGACCTTTTTTTAATAAGATTCCAAAACTTGGGCTCGCTAGGGATGTAATCTGCAAGCAAGAGGCGGATGCATCGAGTATGGCCATTCAGAGCAGCCAAGTGGAGCGCGGTACCCCCATTGAGATAATCTGCTCGGTGAATCTGAGGTTGGGTTTATATAAGTTTTCGCATATCATATCAGAATGATCTCACAATGACAAAAGCAAGAAACTGAAAAACTACGCCATAAGCTGAATCTCACATTGGCTTTAAAGAGGATAAGAATCTGAACAACTTCCCAGTGACCATATTGACAAGCTTGCATCAAAGCGGTCTGTCAACCAAGATGAAACCTCTTTTAAAAATCCGTCACGATATATAAATAACTCTGTGCATATTAGGATGATAATGCGAGCAGGTTAAGAGATGGGGAATAAATTGTTTACCTGTCCACGATAGTTCCTGAGATTGATGTCTACACCAGACTCGACCAACAGAGTGACAATCTGACATACAAAAAAAAATTGATCACGCTCATTCTGAATTCGGCAAGTCATAGCCAGAAGATGTATTCTGAAAAGTATGAAGGTGTTATCAAAACCTCATGGTGGCCTTGTGCTGCAGAGTAGTGCAAGGGAGAATTGCGAACCCCAAAAGTGGAATACCGAGCAAGGCGAGGATTGTAGTCCAACAAGGCCTTGGCTTCCTGAAAATCCCCATCTCTGGCAGCAGAGACAAGTCGCTCACCAGAAGCTGAGCATCCAAATGAATTTCCCACAATGCTAAAGAACTTCATGATGGCCAAGACGCCGACACAATTACAGTATCATAGAGGACTGTAATTCATGAGTCTCGCTTCATCCGCCATTTATGTAAATACCAAATGAACTGAAAATAATATTCGGGTAGCCCTTGTTTCCACCAAACCCACAACAACTCACAACAGATGCAGTCTTGGAGTCAAAAATGTACTGACCTTCCAAAGACCAAAGAAGACGCCGAACATAAGAAACCTTAAATATTTTAAAGAGGCCTGGCAACAATCACTCCCTTAAACTCTACAAAGCAATTTAAAACACCAAAATGAAGCCTAAGAAACTCAGAACAAGCAACTCCAAGAAAAGAAAAAAAATCTGTACAACAAGACCAAAGTTATTCCATAGACCCCTTTGCCCCAAATTGCCTTCAGGAATCAAATCTATGATCCACTCATATACTTGCCTTCCAAAACCCCAATTCCTATCAATGTACAATCCAACTGGAATCTCTCAATACAAAACCTAACAGCTCCTCAAAGGCTCAAAATCTCCAACACCCACTACATTATTTTCTTTCCCCCAAAATCTGAACCCAACAACAACAACACCCACCACCAGATCATCAAAAAGATCGAAACTTTATGCTCACCCACATAAGGAAATCACCTCAAACGCCAAATTCAGCAGCACCCAGAATCTCTGGCGGTGGGAGGGAGAGAAGGGGGATTGACCTAGAAATGGCGTTTGATCATCTCAATCATTCTAAGGTATAATTATGAGGGCAGTTTGAGAGAATGGAGGTAGAATGTTAATAAGGGAAATGCTTATTAATTTAGGAGCAACTAAAGGAGAGCAGAAGAGGGAGGAAAATGCGAGATTACTGCAGCATCAACCAAAAAATCTGGAGAAAAATATTGTTTTTTAAGGATAAAAACCCCAAAAAACTAACGGAGGCTCTTGCAAGCAATCCTCGTCTCCATGATTGGCTGATGGGTTGTCTCTTAGTCAGTCAATCCGGTTGTTGACCTGTCTCTCTCTCATCTGCTTCTCTTAAGGGACATCGTTTTTTACTCCATTTGGCAACCCCATTTAGCAAAATCTGGAAATTGATTTCTACTCTAATAATATTCCCAGCTTGGATGTTATTAAAGATTGAAGCTTTCTCAGATGAAGTTAATAACATTGACATTTACAGGAAGTTTAAGTGCATCTTTGTACTGCATTTTCAAGTTATGTCGGATGCTTTGCTGGATTCAAACGACCACATACAGTTTAATAACATTAACTAGCTGGCTAGCTTATATAAGATAGACAAATCAAACAAAAGAAGTTAAGCCAAGTAATGGCATTTGCAATGAGCTCAATGACAGCAAGATTTCGATCAGCTATGACCTGTTCTTGATTACTCTTGTATGAGCTGAGTATCTAAATCTATGGACTGGGAAAATAATGGTCTTTTAAGAATGATATTCAAACTGAGGAATATTTCTTTTGTTCAACGCATGATCAGAATCTGAAAAACAGTTGATTTCAGTTAATGAGATGTTTTCTCAGGTGACTTCTGTCTGGCTGGCTGCTCAACAGAATCACATATGATCTCATTTTCGATAAACTGGATAGGCCTGGGAATGTTACAGCAGCAGTTGATGGCTGGCTGCTACAAATTGCTTTGATTGCAGTTTTGGTATACTCACTGGGATTTCATTATGAGGGACATGTGGAGCTCTGAACACATTCAGCTAAGTATACAATTGCAGTAAAATAAACTATCTTATCATCTCTGGAGTAATCAAGACAGTGTAGGAAGCACTTTAGGGTGCGTAGTTTATTCAAATTGTTTACAGATGCAATATTAGGAATGACAACTCATTTTAACACTAAATTAGCAGTGTGTTGGGGGGGCCAGTAAACCTCTTCAAATCTCAACCAACTTTCTCACCTCCAAATTCAAGTCAAAACCTGCACACATTAGCATCCAAGACCTCATCTTTCTCTTCTTCATCCACTCATCTACTCTTTGTCTTCTAACATATTGACTTTCAGGGTTTTTAACTTACTGTTTTGTCTCATTATCCACAGTGACCAGAAAGAACATCATGTCCTTAAAATCTACACATAAAACATGGAATAGAAGCTCTTCAAAAGAGAGAATAATATCAGAAATGTACACCTATAGGTTACATGTGAGCTTTGCATTCATTCATCTCCATGACTCCCAAATCTCTAGTTGTTTGTCTGTGTTCAGACTTGCCTGAAAACTTGTAGAAATGTTTGCTTTGAATCAACAATAGTACAATGATACAACTATGCTAGCCTTTATTTTATTACTTTAGAGAAATTTAATGGCATTGGATTTGCTGCATGGCCTAGGGTGGGCTTTGCAGGTCAACTATTAGAGCCTTGCAATTGATGTAATCTCACCATAAAGTCCTCCCCTTTCCAACAGGTTTTTGAATTTTGTCAACACCCAAGTGGTTGTTTCTGGACTTTTAAAGTAGTAAAAATTGTAAAGATGGAAACTTGTTGTCCAAAAATTTGGGTCTGGAGATGGTTTTATTCAATCAATTGATCAACATAGCATTCAGTACTGCATTTATAACCCACCACAGCAATCCCAATTCCCAATCTAGCTCTCTCTCCTTCCACTACTATCAAGTTCCTACATAGAGTTTGCTTTGAGAAAAAGGTTCCAGGAGCTGCAGTCTTCTTACAAATTTGTTCCTATTGATGGGTTTTGTAGCATCAACAGATAGGAACCAAAAGCAGCAATCTTTGTGAGTTTTTGTAACTTTCCATCACAGAAGATGAACTGGGTCTTCACTGAAAGTGTCAAAGCAACCAGTGGTGGTTCATTTTCTCCATTGCAGCAGCCATACTACCTCTATGACTCATCATCCTCATACACATTCACACCTCCAAGCCCTCCAACCAGCGGTGATTCCACAGGTTTCAATCTGAACAGTAAGGTCAGTCCAAGCATATTGCTCATCATAATAATCTTAGCCATCATTTTCTTTGTTTCTGGTTTGCTTCATCTGTTGGTGAGATTCCTCACCAGACCCCCAACTAGAGACCCAGAAGATACAGACAATGTAACAGCATTTCAAGGCCAGTTGCAGCAGCTGTTTCATCTACATGATGCTGGAGTGGATCAGTCTTTCATAGACACTTTGCCTGTTTTCAACTACAAAGCAATCATAGGCTTGAAAAACCCATTTGATTGTGCTGTTTGCTTGTGTGAGTTTGAGAGTGAGGATCAACTCAGGCTGCTGCCTCAATGCAGCCATGCCTTTCACATGGAGTGTATTGATACATGGTTGCTTTCTCATTCCACTTGCCCTCTATGTAGAGCTAGTTTGATACCTGAGTATTCTCCAAGTCCAAACAACTGCTCCCCATTTATGCTTGTTCTTGAATCTGGGAGTGAGAGCTCAAGAGAACTTTGCACAGATAGGGACCAGGCTTCTATGAGCACACCATGCTCAATTGGCAGGACGAACTCCCAGTTGGGTTTTTGCTCAACTGAGTCATTAAGGATTGAAGCTGTGGGCCGTGAGAAAGTTGTAGCTGTGAAGCTTGGCAAATTTAGAAATGTGGATCAAGATCAAGGTGGTACCAGCGGTGCATCTAACAGCAATGTGGATGCAAGGAGATGCTTCTCAATGGGATCTTTTGCCTATATAATGGATGAAGGCACATCCCTTCAAGTCCCAATCCGGACGAAGAAGCAGACACTGCCATTAGTTCCAGGTCACAGGACTGCAGTGTCTGAATCAGGCTGTGACTCAAGGAGAGAATTCACAGCTTTTGATTTGAGCAGAATTGGGAACATCAATGGAAATGCTGTTGGCAGGAGCAAGAGGGAGAGCTTTGCAGTGTCGAGGATTTGGATGAGGGGAAAGAAGGAGAAGCAAAGCCCATCAGAGGGTTCATCTAGGAGAGCATTTTCATTCAGATTTCCAACGAGAAGAAGCAGCAATGCGGAGGAGGAGAAAAATGGGGGTGGGCGTACAATTTCAGAAATGGGAATCAGTAGAGTTGAAGGAGGTTTGAGCGAATTGGGGTGCTGTGATGAAGAGAATCAAAGCTGTGGAAGCTTAGAAGCTGAGGTGAAAACAGCATCTCTTGGTAGGAGAACTCTGAATTGGATTGTTGGTAGACAAAAGAAGGTTGTGCATTCATCTCAATCCAATCCTAGTTGATTTTTGTTATTGAAATAAAATTGATATTCATTCAAAAAGGCCAAAATATCGAAAGAATCCCCAGGACACTACTATAGGGCTATGATCAGATAGGTCAGAGAGTCCTCAATTTGATCTCCTTCATTCTTCATTGTTGTGTACTAGGTAGGTGCCTGCCACCATAGAAAAAACAGAAGAGTCCCCAGGTTCATTGTTGGTTTAGAAGATGTGAGAGTATAAGGCAAGTGGGGTTCATAGATTCGGTTCCAAAAATGACCTACTGATTGTGACCATGTAAGAAGCCTCATGTCCAAGGTCAAAACTCCATCCAAAAATGAAAGCCAAAATGGATGAGCATTTTAAAGAAGAGTCTGACTGAGTCTGTTAGATTCAATAATCGAGGGCCTGTGCTCAATTGATTGAATGACAAAGGAAGAAGTTGGAAATATAATTGAACTGTGGTTACAGGCTGTTTCATTTATTGTATTGAGAAAAAGCAATAATGAAGTTGGTAAGGAGCAAGCAAAGCAATGGCTGCATGACAACATTGTTTGGCCTTCATTTAAAGCTTGAAAAAATGGTCTGTTCATGAATATTTAATCTGTTTGAAATTATATTATTGCCAAATTCCTATGTCCACTTCCACTGAATCTTCTTATCTCAACAGCTTTCCAGAGTCCCAAGTATCAGCCTCTTCATTTCATTATAATTATTATATATATAGCACCTGTGACCTGTCCTGCTCTTTTGCTGAAAATCATGCACCTGCACCTCACTTGAAACTATGAGATGTGCCAACAAGATGCAGAAAGAAAGTACAGAAACCCGAGTCTTCCTTGACAGCAAAAAGAAAGAACAAGAAAAGAATTGAGTGATCTGGTCATTTCAGGTCCTTTACTGGGAGCTCTTTTTACATACTATATTGTCTATTTACAATCAACTGTATAGATGCCAATATTTAATATTTATGCTAATAAAGTGATGAGATACCTGAAAAGAAAATTTATGGGTATCTGGATCATCTCCTCAATCCTCACACGCATTGGCCATCCACAACTATCTTCATTTTATCTGGAAGCCAATAGTCTCCCAAGCTCAGGTCATTTGATTTTGAGGTGCCCTCATCTGATTCTAGCTGGACAACTATTGATTCGTCTGTTGCTGCATCAATGACTTCCCTCATTCTTGTTTTAAGCCGTTGGAAGCTAGGAACAAGAACGTTTTCCAACCATTCTTCTAGTCCAGTCTGGCCCTCACGAATTCCTTGAGAGATTTTTTCCAATGCATGCTCTTCCACTTCAATGGATAATCCATTACGGATGATGGAGGAAAATGAGGTTTTAATGGAGCTGGAGACTCTTTGGTGGATGAGATCAAAGTTTACTGGGTCGAAGGCAATGGTGCTGTCTAGGAAATTGATCAGCTCCTCCACTGCTGGGTGTAATGTTTGCGTGTGATGACTACTAACTCTACGGCAATGGTCATTATCATGATCAACGGTGAGATCACTTGAGTTCCACGACGAGTCTGCTCTTTCTTCATCAGCAGCTTCGTTTAGGTCAAGGGATAATGTCGAGTTTATTTCTTTCCTAGGCTTCCACGGCCTATCATCATCTGTCAGCCAGTTGGCTCGCCGTTTTCTTCTCCTTTCATTCACCACCAACCTTAATTGACAACCACTACGAGCTGCTGTTCCAGTGGTGAGTTTTTGATTGAAAGATGATATAGCACTAGCCATATTGTCAGGACCTGGATTTGTAGTGAGTATGAAAATAACACTTCCAAGGCTGATTTCTCTGCCATGTGAATCAACAAGACGGCCTCTCTCCATTGCTCTTTTTATGCTCCCACGAATAAGTAAATCCGCTTCATCTATATCCTCTAGCAAAATAACTGAAAAGTGATTTCTTCTAACAGCCTCACTTATTCTATCAAGAATTGTTTTTCCACGGAAGCACGTACTATTTACCCCATCAATGCGCTTTGCACCGAATGAAATCACAACTGGATCCAGGCCACATACGACATCTGACAAAACTGAGGCTATCTTCTTCTTGGCAGCCCTGTCGGGACCTGTGAACAGTAGCCACACATCGCTCTTTGAGCTACTACCTCGATGTTTGCCATTTCCTAGTTTGCACTGTGTCACAGCCGTTGCCACAGCAGAAGCTGCCTCCTTTTGCCACCAGACCTTCTCAGTTAGGTTTCTAAGTAGCTTCTTGAAAGAGTCCGCATCAAGTAAGGAGCTCAGGAGTTTATTAGCCTGCATTTCAATGGATACATTCTGAGGTTCCGAAGAAATACAACTGATCAAGTCCCTTATGCCCTCATTCAGAATTGCAGCCCTGGTTTCAGGGGTTTCCTTCTGCCCAAGGACCAAGTCTGTTCCTACTGGACTTGCAGGCTTGTCAAAAGCTTCCCTCACAACCGGTTCAGGAAGGATGCTTGGCAAGGACAAAATGGGACGCTGTTGTGGACTTCTCTCTTCGAGAATTTTTGGTCCTTGCAACTTGGAAGGGTTAGTTTGGCGGCCCAGTAGCTTTGAATTGTACAGGCCAGTAACCGTGAGAGGTGTTGGAGCAATGAAACTTCCAGAGCTGGGACCATTGTGGAAAGTAGGATGGAGACGCAGACATGTATCTTTCCATTTCTTCTGCAATTCCTGACTTTTCTGCTTCTGCCCCTGTTCATCATTCTTGCCCTGTGAAACCCCCCCACAAAAATAATTAGTTAAGATAAAATCAAATCAGAAAGAAAATTATTTCTAAGCTATATTACTTACGGTAATAACCTGCAAGGTTTGTGTGGCCTTAGCATCGTTGTCCTCGTTTGCTTTTTTGTTCTGTAACCAGAAGGGTAGCGATCGCGGAGCAGCTTCTGATTTATTTTCAGATGAAGAGTTTAGGGATGCCTTGGTGACTGTTTCTGCTAGCTCTTCTTCATACTTCTGTGTGCACTGGGGACAGCATTTCGTTGATCGAGCAGAATCAAAGTTATCAGTGGCCCGTGAGAAAGAAGCATTTGGTATGGTCATCAGGTTCTTCAATGAACTCAAAGACTGAGCTGCACCATGGACACTCCCAGTAATTCCAAGCCTAACGAATAAACAACAACAGGTAAGTGACCGGCATATAATTTTGATAAACAAGTAATGAAATTATAAGTGCTGGTCATAAGATATATATTATATACTTTCTAAATGAAACAATATGAAATACCAATGCACACTGAAACTAAAAATTGAAGGCTGCTTGCTCTGAAGACCAACTACTCCTACAGTAATGGTCCAGTCAAAACAGATCATAGACAGCAGAACCAATCAAAGGTCATTACAAACATTTACAAGTATCCTAAATGTAGTGAGATGCGGCAGTAGATAACATAAACAAAAACTAACAATGGCTCAAACTCAGTATATCCAGGTACCGGAATAAAAACCTGATTTGTGAACAACTGACCTGGGAAACACCACAGTTTGTGGGGCTTTAGCAGCAATAGGCACTGCTTGGAGATCCAAATCATTCTCCATATTGCTGTAATACACTTGACACCTCATGTAAGTCTCGCATGTAGCAGTGCCAATCAACCAAACACGGCCACCAGCACCCCCATACTTCGTCAATAGCTTCCCGATCTCTTCCACAGCCACTCGCCCTGTCTCACTAACTATTTGCTGTGATGCCACGCTTAACCCCCCTGCCACCAAACTCGAAGGCTGCTCAACCAGCCACTTCAAATCACCCAAATTCAATATCACACCACCACAATCCGGCTTTGCAATTCTATTCTCAATTAAGATTCCCACTTCATTAATCTTTGAAGGAATCTGAGCTCTATCCAAAGTCATATCTTTACCCAGTTGCACCAATTCAACATTCTTCAGAACTGCTTCTTCAATCATTTCTTTATTTTCGATTCGTCTCAACAATTCTTTGACTATGTATTCGGCTTCAGATCCCCCAACCAAAATCGGATTTCTTTTATTTGTTCTAATCAAAATTTCCAGGACACGCTTCACTTCATCTCCCTTCTGATTGCTGGGTTGCAGGGCACTGGCACTTCCTTTTTGAAGCAACGGATTGAGATACATATTCCGACCAGGAACAGAACCAGCACCAGGCGCCGGAGTCGGCGTAGGACGAAAACCTAATCCAGCAATGGCCGGACTGCAAGTAACTGCAGCACCAGAAATGCCAGATGAGCTCAACGACTTCTCGATCGTTGCCTTCACAGCAGGACTCGAGAAACTGGCCTCTCGCATCACCCTACTAACACTCGGATCATCAAGAATCGAAATAACAAGCTGCTCCAGCTCCACTTTCACCGCCAGCAACGGCTGCTGCTGCTGCTCAGGGCACCCCCTCCGCTGATGCGCCTGCGCCCGCTTCAGCGCCGCCATCAACGCATTCGACACCGGCGGCTCAGACCCCGCCGCCTCCCCCTGCGCCGACGGTAGCCGCTCAAGCGCAACGCTAAAACAAAGCTCGAGCGCTCGACATTGAAGCGGATGCGATGAGTTAGGGTTTGATCTAATACACGCCTGGCGAAGCAGTCCATTCTGCGGTGCTAGCAGCGTCGCCGCCACATGAAGCGGCGTCGTCTGTCCGTGACTTCGACGACCGGCCTCCGCGATCGAGTGTGTCAACACCGTCGCCGCCTCCGGCGTTAGAGTTTGCAGAATCGTGCTAATCCCAGCCTTCATCTCCGCTCCCTCACCACCACAAGCTTCTCACATACAAAATCCCCAAAAATCCACCAAAATTCAAAATCAACAATTCCAACTCATACCTCTACATCACACCGCCTCTCACCAACCTACACCCTCTCAAACTCAAATCCGATCAATCACAACTCCAAAAACACTCCGCCAAACACCATCCGCAACCGCAACACCCTCTGATGATTCCTCAATCGAGGTCAAGATCTAAAGAATCCGATAAAGTTTATACGAAGAATTTCTGCAGAGGTAATCAAATGTAAATGCTTTTCTGGACAAACCAAATCTGCTATCTTTTTATGTTCAGTGTCTTCATCTCCATCTTCATCTTCATCTTCATCTTCTCCCTCCTCCCTGCTTTCCATACTTTATCTTTATTACTACTCCGTCCTCCAACTTTCACCTATTTACATTTCGACCCCGCACTAACTCGCATTGTTGTCCGTATCCTTTATTTTATTTTCTTGTGAAAAAACGTTACCAATTATTTTGCACGAGAATAAAAGTCATTTTCAATTATTTTTTCTGGCATTAAATATTTATTTATTTCGTCTCCTAAAATTACAAAAGGTAAAACAGAAATTGAGTTAATTTCTAGAATGTTCTTGAGGCTGTAGTTTTTGGTAGCAGCGTACTTCCACGCATGGGACGTCATATTATGCAAAATAAATAAATATCTAAGTGAGGCTACTTATTGAATAAAATGTTTGAAGATAAATAAATAAAAAGAGGGCCAAAAATTGAAGTCGTGTAGGTTGTGGTGGCTCTTTATAGCGTGGGATTCATAAATGTGATTTTGGACCTTAGTGCCCACTTTTTCCAATGATTTCATAACAAATATAGAAATTGTTATTAAAAATTAAAGCTAAATTAGAGTCTTTTCTATTGAATTTAAATTCCCTGAGTATTTAGGTTCAACGCGTAATTTAAGTGCAATGTCTGGTTTTTTGAACTTAAATTAGGTAATATATTTAAATACCTAAATTAATTCCCTATATTAACTTATTAATTATTCTATTTAAGTGAAGTTAAATTCGACAGTTCATTTCAGGAGGGTAGTTTCTGGGTTTAATTCGGGTGCAGTCAAATCAAATACGTTAATTTTAAAACGATATTTTTATATACAAAATGCGTGTTGCATCTTAAACGTCTGTATTTTAGTGGGGTCTGATTCCTGATTTTGAGGTTTAAGTTGAAAGAAAGTATTGTTGCACCGGCATATTAAAATGAACATTTAATTTAGCTCAACTAGAATTCACATTTATTCAATCTCTATCTCTAGCCTCATTTATTCAATCTCTATCTTTAGCCATTGATCACACATGTAATAAACTTTCTGGACCCAAAATGGAACCGCTTGGAGCAGCCTATAATTATTGACATGTCAAACTCAACTTTTCAGCCACCTCAAGTTCGTTAAATACAAACACACGCAATAAATAATATCATAAATTAATTCATCACTAAATTTTATTGATCATGATTTATCAAAACAAATATATACACGACAAATAATTCAATAAATTCAGCATACGTCCAATCAAGTATTTTAAAAGTTGCACCAAATGAAGGGTAGGGTGCATGTGAGTTCTTTTGAACTAAAAGTGAACTGAACTGAATTTAATCGAAGTGTTCAGTTTTGTGTAACCGAAACTAGTTGACCTGAAACAAAATATAAAGAGTTATCCATATGATATGGTGTTAGACTTGCAAAGCCTAGAAAGTCACCAAGCTTGATATTTAAGGAAACCCTAAACTATAAAGACAACTTTTTTAGACCCAATTGATTATTCTTTTCATAGTGTGGAAGGAAGCTTTGTTTATGGGCTAAATGATTTGTTTAGACTTAGAAAGTACCATTGAACTTTTTCACAAGTGATGAATTGATGACCACCTTTTTGTGGTTGTGTAGACACGTTTTGGATGTTAATAAAATATTCAACTTGGTTTGTTGGCTTCCAATCAACCATGTAATAAAAAAGTTCCATGGAAAGGTATTTTAAAATCATTGGATAACAAAAGCAAGCTTTTTGGAGAGCTTATTGATCTAGTTTGTTAAAATGTCAACTTCTTGATTTGATCATGGAAGGAATTAGAATCGTTTTAGAAGATTTATGTCATTAATCAATCTTATTTTGACCCATAATAAGAGAAGATGAATAGATTATTGGACAAGAGTGTATAAGCCTTTTTATAAAGCCAAGGATATTATGGAAGTAATTGTGAGATTTTAATGTGGAAAGTTGACACGTCTGTCTGTCGGAATCAAATGTGGTGGTCGGCTTCCACAAACAAATGTTCGTTTGAAAGATTATATATGCAATACAGTTCAGCTTATTCACCCCACCGAACATTTTGTGTTTTGAATTATGACATGATATGACGTCATTTAGTCAATTTGAATGAATATGCTCGCCTCAATGCATCTCTATAAAAACATAATGCAGCTAAGTGCACTCTGTAGCTGGTTTGGGTACTACTAAAGTCAGTCGCTTTCGAGCTCTATTTCTGACTTCATCAAATCCTGTTTGGAACCGGACATAGTGATAAAGATATGAAGGCCAAACCCACCAAGCGCCTAAAACTCCAATCAAGGTGAACTCCTGATCCTGCACCACAACCCTACCAATGCAGAAGAGAGCGTAGTCCGTCACATCAACATTTTGCGCTTTCAGAGGCTGTGAAACAAAGAGTTACCAGTCATTTCATACACATACAGCTATACACGAGCTGAATAATCATAGAATACAGTTCATTTACCTTTGAGTAGTATGGCAAAGGATGTCGAGGCTTATATTGATCGCAAAGCTGAAGCAAAACAAAGTGAATAATGAGCAAACCAGAAGAGAATTTAACGTGAAATAATTATATTCTATAGTCTTACATATAATAACAGAAACTTCATGAATGACAAAAACCATTTAAGAATCTGATTGAATGGCTCACAAACTAGATCTCAAATGTTATCGGGGAAAGGAAATATCAAAATACATATCTGACTAGCATGAGAAGATTCTACTAGATATGAACATACATTAGCCAAGATCCAGAGTAGCTTGCACGCTATACATCGCACACTTCGAAAACAACTATGAATGCATTAAAAGTCCTAACCATGTTAATTGGTGATACAAAATATAACAATAAATGCAGAAACAAGAATATTTTTTCTACTGATGAAGAAATCATAGTCTACAGTGACTTTCAGTGAAAGTAACTAAATCACTTTTTATACATAAATGTCAAACTGATCAACATACAGGCATGAACATATATATTATACGAGAGATTGAAGGAAACACACAAATAATTGAGCTTTTCAAAAGTACCTGTTCAACGTAAATATAAATCGAGAAAGGGTTTGGTTTAGTGCTAAGGAGAGCCAAAATGATCTTAATAGCCAACTCTATTGGGCGATTCCAGCTCATCATCACCACATTCACAAGAAAAAGACTAGGAATCCATACTTTCTTCACTAAGGCCCATCGTGCTTGTTGGTCTCTATCGATGACCGAGTTACTATAAGATGTAGCAGTCATATAAGACCCCTCCACGTCGTGATAATCTCCTAGACAAACAAATTGCAGATGACATTCACATTCTATTATTAGGAAATTCAAAACCAGCAAAGCTTGTCTGCTCACCAGCCATGGCGAAAGTAACACCCGGCGAACTGTTAGCTACTCCATACACCACCGAGAAGCCAATAATCCTCCTCACAAGCAACCTACTTCCTGGTCCAATTTCAGCATTTCAGTACATACCTTACGCAAAATGTTAACAAGCTAAAGCACACTGACCCCTAAACCAAACAAAACTGTCAAATAAACAGATACAATTGTCTTTCAAATCACTAATGCGCTTACTAAGTTGATAGCTTGAGTGTCACCAATGATCAAAAACCACGAAGCAATGTCAAAAATAGTTAATTTTGAATCTTTGATACACCAACATGTTCAAGACCAGCCACACTACCAAAGACTTGCACTAAAATGACCTAAAACTTGTTTCCTAAACCCTAATCCATCAATCGGTCAACTTCCCCAAACAAACGCCTTTTTTCCCGTAAATCCAACAATCTCACCAAAGCCCTAAACCCTAATCAGCAACAAAACCATCCTGAACAAATCATATAATTTCTCGACTCACCTGCCGAATCCAATTTGGCGAAAGCAGGTTGATTCCGCTTCAATATCGAGTGCGCCAGACCAAAAAGAGACCTAAATCCAAGCGAGGGCTCATTCTTCGCAACAACGAGTCTGGAACCGGAAAGAGGCGAGGTGGCTTGCGTTAAAGACCTAACTGATGTCCTACACAACTGAAGTAGTCTCGCTCTGTACGCCATCGTTATCCTCTATGTCTTCAAATCAACGACAAACTTCGAGAGCTCCGGCGAAGAGCTTCCATTGATTCCGATCGTCTCGTTGAAGCATATTCGAGTAGCGGAAGCCGATACTCTCGCAGCTCATTTAAGTCAAAGTCAACGCCTTACTCTCTCCCGCATCAATAAAAACCTCAAACGCCGTCGTTTTCATTGATATTGCACTCTTCTTAGTTTCATATTGTTAACGGCGTCGTTTTTATTGTTATTGCACTCTTCTTAGTTTCATATCATATTGTCAACGACGTCGTTTGCTGAGGTTCAAAACTCTGAAGAATTTTATGGCGGCTTGTGCTTGAGCTCCTACTTCATAGTTCATAGTCTCCAGTTAGATCTCGGCTATGGATCATAGGGATTGGAAAATGAGGAGTTGCCGATGTTGGTCAAATCCTGATCTTTTAGAGTATCTGTACCGATAGTTTCTTCAGCAATTGTTATTGGTGTGATACAACTGTTAGTTGTTCATAATTATACAACCAAAAATATTACCACAATAATACAAAAACAACATTATACTTGCTAAAAATGAGTCGATGGGATGCACTATTGCGCCGACAGGGTACACAACAAGACATGTTGGCGCCGGGGGCGCGCCATCTCGATCCACTGTGGGGCACCTCATCTTCATCAGTCGCCTTCTTCCCACGCAATAGCAGTAACGTGCTTGTAATAAATCTCATCACTCTCTCTACACACCCAACTCTTTCCTTTCCTCCTAGTTGATTCTTGCTTTCTTCCACGGAGATCTGGCAAACACCCACTTCGCAAGTTTACTCCTTTTCTCCTAAATCTCTCCCTTTCTTCCGGGTCGACCCACGCTTCGATTCTCAGGATTCAGGATTGAAGATGGGTCGGGGATGCGATGCAATGTGATGTAATAGTGACGCCAGGTTGCGATCTGCTGGGAGTGCGGCGAACTGTTGATCCAAGTTGGTAGCTTGATTGAGCGAAAGAGGCTTTTGATCCGGGATCGAAGTGGGGTTTGGTTGAAATCCGTGCTCGGGGTCCGAGTTATCGTGCTTCGATCGAAACCCTAACCAGCTACTGAGTTTCAGGATGAGTGAGAACTGAGCAACAGACAGATTAAAGCAAGGTGTAATAAATGAAGAAGAAGTTGACATTAGGGCAGAAGTCTCATTTCAGATGGAAGAGGAGGATATTTGTGGTTGTGGTGTTTGGGCTTTGTTTTGGTAGCTTGCTGTTGATGCATAATCAGTACATTAAGATACTCAAGCTGTCATCAGCTACCTTGTATTCTCCTCCTCCAGTCGAATGGCCGAAGATTGCATTTCTCTTCATTGCGCGGAATAGGCTGTCGTTGGATATGGTTTGGGATGCATACTTTCAGGTAAACATCAATGCTCCTCTCGTCGTTTGAATTATAATTTTGTGTAATTAAGTTGGTTTGCATCATAGGTCAGCAATGTCTGAATTTAATGCATTCGTTTGGATTTGGCATTTGTAGAAATCACATTATCCATTACTGTAACAAGAAACTCGTTTATCTAGTAGAATACAGCTCTCTCGATTGGGTTTTCAATTCGGCAAAAAAGTAGTTATTGTTCGTTGTGGCGTGGGTGGTAATTTTTGAGAAACTAATCACAATATGATCCATGTTGTTTTGTTGTCCTTTTTGTTCTCTAAAAGGCAGAAAAGGAGAATAAGTTTTCCATTTATGTCCACTCCAGACCCGGGTTTCTTTTCAACAAGGCAACGACAAGATCAGCATATTTCTTGAATCGTCAAGTTAATAATAGCATCCAGGTTATTATACTTGTGGAAATTTTTTGTGGTATGTGTAATTGTTATTTATCATGAACTAATAGCAGTTGTGCATTTTCCAAAATCCAGGTAGAGTGGGGAGAGTCAAGCATGATCCAGGCAGAGCGCGTTCTTCTTGAGCATGCTCTAATGGATTCTTTGAATGAAAGATTTCTTTTCCTCTCTGACAGGTTATCTTTCGAACTCTGCAAAAATAATCTTTTGGCCTAAATTCATAGTTTGTCGGAAACCCTATATGTAATGGTGGGAAATAAGGCTCCGTTTGGAACTAGGAATTTTAGGGAAAGGAAATGGAAAATATGGTGGAAATGGCTTTCGCGTGGAAAGTTGTATGAAAAAGTTTGTTATGTGTTCTATTATTTTGTTTTCATTTTTCATGACAAACCAATCACAAAAAATCATTTTTCCTCGAATTTTCTTTCCATCCTTCATACTTTCCAAGAACCAAACGGAGGACGGTTTCCACTGTTTGCATGCCTTTATGTTTAGCCAGTCTTGCTAGTATATTTAAGTTTCAAAACGAGCGTGATTTAACGGTTCGTTGTTTGCATTCTCAGCTGCATCCCGTTGTATAACTTCAGTTACACCTACGAATACATCTTTTCCACGCCAACTAGCTTTGTTGACAGGTATTATAATCTGCAATTTTGTGGTGCTGCATCTTTTCTCCGATACACTGCTGGTTAGGTTGTGCTTACCAAATTAGGATAAACCACAAGAAATTTAACGCCTGGCGGGAAAAGCCACGAAAAGGAAATGCTTCGTAAAAGTATTAATTAAGCATTTCTATCTGTTCACTGATCTTTAGGGAGCACTGAATAATGTATTCTGTAAACACTGCCTATATTTGTTAGTTTTATATGTCTTCGAATTTTGGGTTCCTAAAAGTTGAGAAGTGTAGTCATATATGATACTCAGTACGACTCATTTTGTGTAGGAGGATATTGCAATATCAAAATTGTATTTTTAATCCTCGAAAACTTTCTTCCGTAAATCACTAAAGCATAAAATGTTTTTATGTATCATCTTTTGACATGGTTTGGCAGCTGTTGCTATAAACAGCTTTGCTGATACAATAGAAGGCCGCTACAATCCCAAGATGGATCCTGTTGTTCCTGTGGATAACTGGAGGAAAGGATCTCAGGTAACAATGATCTTTCGATGCATTGACGAAAACATATTATATTTCAGAATGACAAGCAACGATACTTCTGAGGTAACTGAATATGTACACCAATTTATATTGCAGTGGGTTATTTTGACCAGAAAACACGCACAGGTTGTTGTGAAGGATAGTATCGTATTCCCTATGTTTCAGCAGCATTGCAGGGTAATTCCTTCTGCATAACGAGCTTTGTCATTTTACATTACTAACATTAGAACTAAATGTAAGCATATGACGACCTTCATATTTCTCTTGTCAGTCATACTTGTTTTCCATTGCCATCCGGTCAAACCAATATTTTTTCCCGGGTTCCCATTAAAAAATTTGTTAACCAAATGTCAATCTAAGAGCAACATTTGTGTGAACATTATGAAACTATGTTTGGGTTTTTGCTTGCTAATAATGATGCTCACTTTGACCATTTTCAGAGGAAGTCTCTTCCTGAGTTTTGGCGCGAAAAACCAATTGTAAGTGTCATGATCTTGCCCACTCTCGTTTACTTGAATATTAGATTCGTTAGTACAATGTATAACAAACAACCATATCTGCTAGAAAAATTGAGGCTTGATTAAAATCTGTGATTTAAAGTATTGACGTTAATTTGGTAACTCCATCCTCATGTTCAGATTGGTGACACGTCGAAACAGCATAATTGCATAACAGACGAGCATTATGTTCAGACTTTACTAGCAGTAAGTTGCCTCATCGGTTTTATATTTTTCTGACCTACGTCAAAGTAAGATTTGATGCGTTATATTATGATTTTCAGCAAGAAGGCTTAGAAGGAGAAATTACACGGAGATCATTGACTCATACATCGTGGGATGTTACTGTTAATAGAGAATGGGAGCGTCGAGGCTGGCATCCTCTTACTTACAAATATTCGGATGCTACTCCTCAGCTTATTCAGTCCATAAAGGTATTCACTATTTCTAAAGGTCGATGGCTGCTGGTTCTGACATTCAACGGCTAAATGCGGTGTTCATGGTGAATGCAGGAGATAGATAATATTCATTATGAGACTGAAGGTCGACGAGAGTGGTGTAGTAGCAAAGGAAAGCCAGCTCCCTGCTTTCTTTTTGCTCGCAAATTCACCAAGCCCGCTGCTCTTAGGCTTTTTAACATGGTATGAAACTACCTGCTGTTTTGTTCGTTACAAAAGTCCCCATCAGAAAATAATACATGGTGCAAGCTTGGGGTCATCGAGGCCGGACCTAGCCACATACAAGAAAATAATACATGGTGAAAATCATCGCCCAGTAGTACCTAATAAAGATGTAGTTGAAGACGGGGAATTTTTTAGGGTACAAAATCATCATACATTTACAACATGAGAAACGCAAGTGTTGTATTTTGGATCCTCATGGGACAACCATGTTAGTGAGCCTAAGTTGTTTATCCAGTGGCAGGTAATTTCTCAGAGAAACGCAAGTGTGATAAAGAACCTCAACTAGGAAATCCGCCATGACATCTTCACTGCTGTCAATGTTGCAGGAACTTGGCAGTTTACTGTTTTGTGACAGACATGTTCTCCATTTATAAATACGCTCTGCTGCTGCGAAAAGATGAGTTGCAACAGATTCAGTTATTGGTTCCCATTTAGGGTCCGTCAAGAGAGACTTGAGGGTCACTGGAAGGTCACTTAACACGGTTAATCTGTCCAAGATCAGGAGCGGCATATATTTACAAAAGCTTCCAGCTAACAGACCAATGAACTGCAGCACCTGTAATCATAAAAATGATTGTGTCACCTTTTTAGGGGGATGCAGTGTACAATAAAACATGTCTAGTTTGAAAATATGTAACCAATTCTATCGGTCCATATTGAATTCGTAGACACAAGACATACCATGGATGGATAGCGTGAAATGTTGCTCATTTGGACACCATCAAGTAGCCACTCTCTTCTACTGTTGTTATCAGCTTGTTGCAATGCAGCAACAATCTCAATAAGCACATCCCAAGCACCTGCAAAGTGGCAAAAAGAAATAATATGGTCAGAAGTGGCAACCACACCTCAAAACAACATTTATTGAATCCTTAGACAGAAGATTTCAATTTTTTGGGGATTAAATTAGATAGGATTCCACTCTCAAAACCAAACAACACATTTTAAGCTTCCAATATCATGATCATTAAAAGCTACAACATTAAGCAGGGTCAATTTGAACATGCTAGTACATTTTAAGGCCCACTCACATCCTCCTGATTTGAGATATTAGTAGATAGAGAGACTCAGTTTTAGCCTCCAAGCGTGAGAAAATTTCAATATATATATATAGAACAACTCATAAATTTGGACACACCAAAAACTATAATACGAAAGAACTCACCAAGTGATTTGGAGTCCAGTACTACTGTTTTATGTCTTCCCAGCTCAGACAAAGCAATGGAACCCCTGCCAACCAGCTTGGCTTTTATTTGAAGTTTCTTAACTTCCATAATTTGAGCATCTTCAGATTGTTTCTCTTGTTGATGAACCTGTAGATTTACTTGTTTGTTTAAAAGGCTTAATCTTGTGTAATTATATCTTGCACAATATATGTGGTATATGTCTTCAGAAATATGAACTATTCATATGAAACTGCAGAATTTCAGACTGCATACCTGTAAAAGATCCAATAACCAATCTGGTTTAGTCTTCTCTAAGCACTGTACTGCCTCTTGCCATTCCTCTACAATACAAATATCCTCAGTTCCCATGTTGGCAACAGCTTTTAGTTGAGGCAACAGCTGAAAGAGCAGCTTCATGGATTTCTCAAAATACGCCATGTGCTCAGAAGCATCTGTAGGAGCTTCAATGAGACATTCATGTATCCCTTTCCAAATGGATTTTCGTAATAAGCTCTTCTGCCTCGGGCTGTATTTTTCAAACGAAGTTGAAAAAGAAAAGTAGGTAATGATGTCATTGAATAGTTTCTGAAACCTTAACCCGGAAAATACTTTGATTATGTCTGATAGATGCTGCAGGATGAATGACTGCAGATGCAGCTCAAGCGATTCAAACCTAGAGAGGTCAGTTAACTCGTCTAGAAATCTCTGAAGCAGATCCACTTTGTTTGCATGAACTAAAGAAAATTCTAAGCATCTTTCCCTCACATTTGCTTTTATGTCTGCTATATGTGCCGATGAATCAGCAGCCTGAAGCTCATATCTCATGCAGCGCCTCACGATAGCTCCCCAATCTAAAGTTGGTAATCTGGTAGCTACAGAAAGGCATCTTATCACTGATGCTACAGCAGCCGGATGAGTGATGGTCCCTTTCTGAGTTCGAGATTTATGGATAAGTGACATGCCCGACAGCAAACATGATTGAAATTAACATATTTGCCTTATTAAAAGTAGCATTGATTTTGAGAATTAGCTAACCTCAGAGTGCTTTAGATGCATTAGCCACAGAGAAAGCTTCATAACTATAGAGTCTTCAGGAACACTCGGAGAAGACTTCAAACCATCAACACTGGATTTGTTAGCATCCGACAATAAACGATGCCTGAGAAAAGAAAGTGCCCATGCGGCATAATGTTGTGGTTGATTGTCCTCAGAATTTTGAGCAACGACAAACATCTCTTGTATCAGGAGTGTTACAGTTGGCTCACATATACTACTTCTAACTAAAGGACCCATGACAGAAGAAGACTCCTGCAAGTGAATCATGAAACATGATAAGTTAACTGACAATCTGAATAAACAAAAAAATAAAGAATGCACCTTCGATTCATGATGAGTCAATCCAGAGGAGATTGGATCAGGGTTCTCTGAATATATCTCAGCACCAGCCCCCAACGCGTTTACAGCACCAAACATTCCACCCATATTGATCAGAGGTGGGAAAGGGCTGGAGTAACATTTTCTATATAATTGAAGTAACTCATTGATCTCTTTGACGTCAATAGAATGCACCCGTTCCTTTAAAATGCAAGCAAGAAGATTCCCAGCTCCAACACATGAAGCCATCAACAAACTCTGATGCAAATTGTCAGAATCCTTGCAAAGCATAAGATTAGATATCCTATCCTTATAGCAATGAATAAGATATTCTAGTTCATCATTATCTATCAATTCTACTCGTAAGCAAAAAGCCACAACAACTGGAAGTGCCAGACACGATCCAACAGAGAGCACCATTTCACATCTTTCAGAGCAAGACCCTTGCAGTTCAAGGTTTGACATCCATGATATAAGCATCGACTTTATTTTAACTACAAGATCCCGTGAGCCAGCTCGATATACAGCACCAACTGAATTCCCTAAACCCATCACAAGACCAGCAACACCCCAGATATCATTTTCCATGAATGCAGGAACAACCAAGTCTGAATCAGGATCATCCAAATCCCCATCATCTGTGCTTATTGGAAATGCACAAATAGACCTTAGGATATCAGATGAGGTCTGTGTTAGCTGAAAAATCATCCGACATAATTCCTTGACCATATTTTCCACCACTTCCTGTTCTTGTCTCCAGATAGTTCCATTCTTTGAGCCAGATTCTTCGACACCTACCGCCTGGGTAAGAAGGCTATTACAAGAAAGGCCTAACCCAACTCCACAAGCCCCCTTGACCAGGGTGCTTTTGCTATTGAATGCAACCTGAAAGTGAAAAATATCATTGTGATAGCATTTAATAGAGTAAAGCTGAACGAAAAATAGATGCCACTTCCGAATTGTAGCCCAAACATGAAGTTAACAATTTCTATAGGATAATTATTAGTTCAAAGAATTAGCATACCTCAAGCAAACCATTGATAATTTGAAATTTAAGCTTGTGATCTGTCGTATGCAGGCATCTGGATACCACCCCAAGAGATAGTGCAGCTGTCCATTGACGGTATTCATGTTCATAACTAGATAACCAAGTCAGTAGGAATTGAGTAGATTTCGCTTTCACAGCATGAACAGAAGGAGGCAAAATCTGCCAAGCATCAACAATCAAACAGGTAAAGAGCAAAACCACTGATCCTTAAAACATTAGCACCATTGATCCTTAAAAAATTTCCCTAGGAGCAGATAGCAAACAAATTTAATTAAAATGCTGGATACCCTACTTCAGAAAGTAGAGCAAAACCAATGGTCCATGAAAGACGAATGATACTATTGGTTCTACGTTATAATGTATTGGCGTCAACCCACCATGACAGAATGTCTCTAACATGAAGACTTGATATCATTTAGTTGAGACTTTAAAGCATAATAAGAACGGCAGAAATTGCTTTGTGGTGGACTGGTGGGTTAACAGCTAAATAAGCAGTGCATGTAACCAATACATTCTGCTCCACATAATAAATGCAAAGTAACCTTATTTATTAATATACAATCCTTACCGCGCATAGTGCTCCAATGGCTAATGCAATGTTTTCACCAATCCTCGGGATTGAATTTTCAGCAGTTCTTCTTAAACTCTGAAGATAATCACAGCAAATAATAAATGCTAAGTAACCTTATTTATTAATATACAATACTTACAGCGCATAGAAATAAAATGTTCTTGACGAAGCAAAACTTCAAGTTCTTAAGGAATATAACCTGCAGAATATCGTTTGCAGATTTCAGAGTAGTGTCAGACACTTTTGATGTTTTTTTAGTCTCAACGGATAAGATATTTGCTTTAATCCATCTTTTCATGAATGGTTCCCATGATTTCAGTGTGATAAGTGCGACAAAAATATTCCTTGACAGGTGAAGGGAAGAAGCTAATTCTGTCAGTGTGTTCTCAGATCTAGCATGTGCATCCTGCAATCCCTTAAATGAAAAAAGATAAATCAAATGAGGATAAAATGTTCAGAGAGACGCAAACAAAGATATCATTGCTATTATTGTTTTACCTTCGTTATAGAGTCATGCTGATCTTTTGAAAATAAGGAATCACTAAATAGAGCTGCACCTGGAAGTAATCTTACATTTCTATACCTTCCTGCAAAGACAATACTCAGATAAATAAATCACAACAGGTGTATATAATAAATAACTCTTCATGAGAACTGGTGACTTTTGCTACGATCCTCACTCCTTAGATTGTTAAGGGATTTAGGAAAGTGCATTAGGTTTGTTTAAGCCCCACTAAAAACCTTAAACATTGATTGGTTAAGGTTATTCTAGCACAAATCTCCCATGTAATACCCATGTGAGTTGAATCTCATAGCTGTCATTTTGCTTTTTCTTCCAAGCGAACGAGGAACCCAATCTTTACTTCCAGGTTTAGTCAAGTCACAATGGTTTGGTGGACATAAACTTGCATTTACATATAGCCATATATCATCAACACACAACAACTATGGGGGGTACTTGAAAGATATATTAAATAGTTTCTAAAACAAAACAACAAAAATTTCCAATCACAGGAAATGTTGCTTTCATACAAGATGCATAGTTTACAAATGAATTAGTCACCATATACCTGAAAAAAGAATAGTTTTTGGCAACACATTCAGTAGCTTCTCTACTTTGTTACCCAAAACTTTCTTCTCCTTCACTAGTCTCCGGCGATTTCTGAGATAAATCAGCAATGAGTTTATTAGGAACTTTGTAAAATGCACGGATCAAGGGAAATCGAAGACAAGATGTTCTTATTCGTAACATGTTCTCATATAGTATAATCTTGCCCACAATTGCTTCAATAGCTCCCAACAGTGCACAGTCAGAAGTAAGTAACTCAGTAATCTTTGCTTTAAACTCAGGGATGCTTCTATCAAGTTGCGGGACCTGGGAAACCAGGCGATTCACAATTAGGATCCAACAAAATATTATACATGTGAATCATCTAAGGTACCAAAAAATGGGATTAAAATAAAATAAAGTAATTATGTTATTCCAATTTGCTGTCAAGTTGAGCCATACAAGGACCTATAGACAAGTCACTGATGTTTTAGTAGTCAATATGAGCATAATGGTGAGAATCAGCATCATTCTAAGTATTTACCTCAAAATGGGCTAACGCTTCAAAGGCAGCGGACTTGGCCTTGCTCCATAAACGAAAATCAATTGGGTGTCCGGAGGTGCCAATATCCCAAATCATCTTTAAAATGCCTTCTGAAGCTTCGGGATACGCTTCGGCATCCATTGCGCCCCATCTCAACAGAAGGCATAAGCTGCCAAATACACTTTTATGAGTGAGCGTCAACAACTAAACAGCAAACATCATTTACTAGAATTGGAAAACCATTCATTCCACTAATAACATCACAAGTATAGTGAAACTAAGAGATGCATAAACTTCCCAAATACCGTAACAAAGTAGCAGTGAACCACATTACCTTCGAGCAACTGTAGGGTCCAACTGAGTGACTGATAGATGGTTTCTGATGACATCCCAAGCAGTGTAGAAATCTGGACAAAAAGATACATATACTACTGATCATAACTAACAAACACATTTTCCTTTTCTACAAGCAAACAAAAAAAGGGAAATTCAAACCACCACTTAAATTTTTTAGGGCACCAATAGGTTTTTATTTTCTATTTTTCATGTTTAATAATCATACATGTAATCATTTTTTAACATTCAATCCTCTACGATATCAAAACAACCATGATTTAATATGAAAGGAAAATATTGTTTCTGAAGTCAGAAACTCGGAATATTAGATCTCAAAACCAGTCCAACTTTTTGAAATGCAGTGTTAAAATATACTCAAGATTACCAATCCCATCAGCCTCACAAAGCTGCGAGAGGGATTCTAACCCAAGGGCTTTCACTGCAGGATCATGACTCTCAATGCAAGCCTAAGAATAATAAAAAAAAGTTAAAACATATAATAGAGAATATTGAACCAATCAACCGTTGGAGTTTCAAGTGAATTGTTACCGAAACAGACAATATGAGGTCTACACCCCTGTCAGGATTCTTTTTGCAAACATCCCGCATGCAAGCAGCCATACTTATGGATATATTTCTGTCATCAGTAAAGTGAGCAAACTTTTTTGGTTGTAGACACCCCTGCAGTTCAGGAGATACAAATCCATAATAAGATTAAGATGTGACATAGATAAAACTACTAAAAAAGTAAATGATGATAGTAAAAATTAAATATAGATGTGAGATGTTACAACTATTAAACTGATTGTGCTTATTATACTGGCAGTTAGCAAGTATCTGACATTTGATGTGGAGAAGTAAGAATTTGACTCATGGTTAAAGGAAAAGGCCGCGTTGCAGGTGTAAAAAGAGTCATCTTTATCAATAAATCAGAAATTTTGTTGTTGATGTTACACATATGACTCTCTCATAATCCAAAAAAAGTCAATATTTGTACTTTTTATATCCAGGTATGAAAATGTAGGGCATAAATAAAACTGCACTGGCAATGTATTTTATTTTATTTAGCTGGTGTTAACATTCATTGGTGTTGCACCCGTAATAATCAGTATTGATTACCAGTACTTACCATTCTTGTTATACTTGCATACTAAATTCATTTCATATATTGTTAACAACAAGAATTCTGTCATACAAAGGAACCACATACTCACTTGCAAACTTCCAAATGCACGATCATTATGCTCCCAGGTCTTGCAAAGCAGTCGTGTGGCTGTAGCATGCAACACACTGGTACTGGTATACGAACTGCTTTTTTCACCAATCACGTATATGCCATCACCATGACATAAGTTACATAACTCACTAAAGTGAACATCTCATTCTCAAAGGAAGATACGGAACTTACGAATTTTTATCCTTGATGAGCAATGGTAAGATTGTTTGACCAATAAGAGGAATCATTGCGGAATGTGAAGCAAGTGACGGAAGCATCCCTAAGAGTTTCAGTTGCTGTAGGACTCAAAAGAAAGCTAGTATTAGAATGAACTTTCATCAAAACACATAAAATCATGATGAATCAGAATGTACATATATCTTGTCATGAACAACTCACCATGTCGTTGCATGTCTCGCTTTTAGAAAATGTATTTATGTAAAATAAAATGGCTAGCAAAATCGTAACTCCAAGTTTAGAATCCAAAGTGCCAATGGCAGACAGGGTATCGACAGCATCGAGCTTTAGTGAATCGTGCAGAATAAGAACACTAGCAACCGCACCGACCAGCAATGACATTTCTGGAAGGATGCATTATGAAAACACAACATCATAAGGAAGGCGGGAGAGATAAACAGAAACCTGTATCATTAAAAACCGAAGGAACTTGCAATAAGTAAACAGTGCCACTATGAAAGTCATGTAATATTGACCTCCAAAAAGAACTTCTTCATACTTCCAATGGAAAGATGATTTTCTCCGCTCAGCTGCCCATGATGAAAAGCGTCTTATGTTAATAGTCCACGATTGAGTTCTCAAGCGTATATCATTATTGACAACGGCAGATGTAACTAGGTTAAGGAAGAAGGAGCTCTGCAAAGTAAACTTGTCCTACAAAAGAAACTCAAATTATAGTATGTCAAGGAAAAACCTAAATATAGGTCTAACAGTAATAGATTTACACAAATGCAAATTCAATATGCAACGAGTAGGCATTGTCATGGTTGAACATCCAGACTAATACTTGGGCGTCAATTGGGCATAACATTCTAATATCAGTCGGTCTTGGGATGAAAGCTTAAATGTCAATATGAAGTATGTCGCCACTGCTGGTGTGCGAAAAAACTGGCAATTCACAGTCATGGTTAATCCCCATTTACGAGGATGACGATGGAAGTCCGAAGTCAGTGTCAATAATGATCAAGTATATATCTGGTAACACCCGTATCAACAATATAAATTAGTCTATGTTCAGCGTAAATTATGCAAGGTTCAATAATATAACATGTAGTGTCTTGAAAATTATAGAGAGCAACAATGATAATTGATGAATAAGAAATACAATATTCACCAAGTGAAGTACCTGATGCCACACATTCTGAAGGAGCCTAAATACTATAACTTCAGGACTGCTAATAGATGGAAATGCTGTTTCTGACTTAGAAAATTCTTTCCGTGAACTGCCCAACATTTTCATCATATGATTCTCCAAAACAAGAAGCAACTCAGAAGCTGCTCCTTTTACAGACTTTGATGGAGAAGACATAAGCCTGACAACCGGAAATATACATAAAAGCCCCTCGGCCACTTTACCAACAGGTTGACCAACCATATGATCTGGATGAATGAAGCCCCAAAACACTTTGTAAGTATGTTAATGACGTCACATGATAACAAAGTGTGCTCACAACCTGATAAGTAAAACATGACATTTTATACAACTATGGTAATTAAGATGATGATATGAGTGTCGAGTGGAGAAGATATTCACTGGATGACAATAGTCATCCAAAATGCGATGAGCAGCTGACAGAAACAAGGGACGTTTAATACGTAACTCATACAGTTGTTCAATAAAAACCTCATCCATTTATGTTCATGTCTGCCACCGCCACAAGAAAATGATAATCACAACAACAACAATGATATTGAACAGCAAAGGACCGAATAATGGAGATATAATAGTTACTGCAGTTTCATCAATGAATATGTATGTTGAGGCTGAGGAAAGAACTTTACCATTGTCGTTGTTCCAGTTAAGGAGGAGAATGAGAAGCTTCACTACAGATACTTGTTCATATTCAAGCTCTGATTTTGTCAATATGAGTGATAAAGCAAGCAGAACTGTTGATAACTGAGATACAAATTTTAGTCCAGCCTCTTTCTGAGCAGTTATGATTCGGTTCGCTAATAAGACAAAGTCACTGGTAGCAGAATAGTTGTCAGGTTCTGTGCATCTTGAGAGAACTGTTTCCACCAATTCCATGCCACACTGTTGAGCCTTGTTAATCAGCAACTGAAAAAGAAAAGAAAAGACGAAAAGTTGTTTTGGTATTTTTTGGGCCATTGGTGATAAATACTTCATAGTAATAATAAAATTCATTCATCAACAAGCCAATCAGGATAAAAGAATATACCTCACTCGAAGCAGCTGAGTGCCTTAAAACCACTACATACGCATGGACAATACTCTGAGCAATACAAGTGAAATCTGCAAGATCCTGAAAACGAAAAAGTTCCAAATAATTAGAAAGACCCATCATCAATTCCTAACTATTATAATAAAATAGATGCAAATAAGTATTTTGACAGCTATCTTACGCCTTCACTTTTCTGTGGATAGAATTTCAGGCAACTGATAAGCAACTTCAAAATGATCATTGCATCATCACACCGTAATGTACATGCAAGTGAAGTCATTGACGCCACCAAACTCCGCACAAAAATAGATGATGATGCATCCAAGAAGGGAATCCTTAAAATCGAAAAGTTCAATAAAGGCCTCAAGAAGTCGCAAACTTCTCTCAGTCCAAAACTTTCATGTTGTGACAAAATCAGCATAACTTGCTGTCCCAGCTCCGCCTGTGTTTCTCGTCTACATGAGAGAATCTACATGTCAAACCAACCTTGTCACATTAGATATTTATCATCAAAATCCAAACCCACAATAATAAATAAAATCCTACCAAAATCAATTCGCATAAAAAGATTTAAAACAAAATGTCAAAATCGTAAACTGCCGCCACCTTGATAAACGGATGCGTCTCCGGCGAGCAATCCCTCCACCCCTCAAAATTCTCCTTAAACCCAAACCGAACCATAAACCCTAAACCTTTAACAAACACATTCACAAACCGCGAATCCGCACCTTCCAACGCCGACTGCAACTCCATTAAACCCCTCACAATCTGTATTTTCGATTCCGAAACGAGGCGACAGAGTTCCCCCACGGACTGATCCACTACGGCGGGAGAAGTCGACAGGAGGCATGAAGAAATCACGTCTCTTCCCGATGCTTCGGCGTCGGACGGAGTCGATCGAATCCTGGAGAAGATTGAGATCACTGCTAGCCGTTGGAGCGGCGGTTGAGGGACTCGCATTCGTTCCAGCAACGGAGCGTACGAATCCATCGACCAAGAACAAGAAGAGCACTGAGCAACGACCTACGAGCGGTTTTAGTTTTTCAATTCGATCTCGTATGGGTTTTATATGCCTCAAATCCACCTATATCACTAAACGTTGTCGTTTTATGCATATATAACACAACCACGTACGCACGCTGTATGATTCTCCTTAGATCCTGACATGTTTAATATTTGTTCGTTTAGGTTTCATATTTCTTAATTGTTTTATCATTAAGGATGCATTCTTCTGTATTGAAAATAATTGAAATTAGCTTTTAAATAATTGAAATTATAAGTTTATTCTTTTAACTGCACTTATTTATTGAAATTTAAGTGCAAAAGAAAATTTAAAATTTAAGAAAACATGCCTGTAGGATTCCAACATGAACATTTTAAATTTAAAAAAACATGCCTGTAGGATTCCAACGTGAACAACTTTTTTCGCAGAAGTTTCATTCAGTTGATCTATGCTGTCACTTGGACTAAAACAGGTATGCTAAGAGGCTGAGTTGGGAGGCCAAATTCTTTGGTGAACTCACACTGACTCAATCTCCACAAGCTTCCCTCTCCCACTCCCACCGACCACTCTCCTCCGCGCCTGGACCTCCCTCCTCTGACGGGAGAGCTTATCCACGAGCCGATGTGTTTGTGCTGGTATCAAGTTCGAACGCTATCAATCAATTATACACTAGAAGGATACGCGCTTAACTCTTCTCTTCGTCATCTCAGCGCATCTTGTGAAGAAATCACACATTTCAGCTTTACCAGCAAGCTTCATCTTTCTAGCCATTTCATCGAGTGCATTAGGTTTCCCACCTCTTGAAATGTCAGCTGCGAACTTGTTCAAATCAAGATGAGGAGGTTTCATTCCTTTCTCTAACATTTCGTCTATGTATTTACAAGCCTCGTCCGACATCCCCTGCCTGATCAGACCGCTCACCAGTAGACTGTAGGTATTATCGTCAGGACAGCATCCCTTGCATTTCATGTCATCCCAGAGTTCGAAACAAATGTCATATTTTCCACAGATGAAGAAGCATTTTATGAGCATGTTGAATGTATGGATGGTGGGTTGAATGTTGCTCTTCACCATTTTTTGGTAAAGCCTGAGAGCATCCTCCGGCATTCGTCTGTTTGTCATCAACTTGATCAAAGCATTGTATGCATGTCCATCTGGAGGGCAGCCTTTCTCCTTCATCTCTTGCAATACCCTATAAACCTTGTCCATTTTCCTCTGATTACCAAAACCAGTCATTAAACAGGTGAAAACGGCAGCATCTGGTTCAATCCCAAATCCCAGCATCTCATCATATAACTCAATAGCTTCATCCATCTTCATGTGCTTACACATATCCCGTAGCAAAAGGGTGTAAGTCCTCACATTAGGAACAGGTCCCTTGGCCTTCATAACATGGAACAATTTAATAGCATCTGATCTCTTATTTATCCTCAACAACCCTTCGAGCATAGTGTGATGCGCAACTAAATCAGGCTTGAACCCCTTATCAACCATCTCATTCCAGACCCTCCCCGCCTCCACAAGATTCTTAACCTTACACCAGCCACAAAGCAATGCTGTGTAAGTCCTCATATCAGGACTAAAACTACCCTTCAGCTTCTCGAAAAGGGCATCGGCCTCTTTCCCAAGCTTAGCCCTCCCGAGATTATCAAGCAACACATTGATGGTCTCAACACCCACGTCAAACTTATACTTGTTCATCAGATCAAACATGCCGACAGCCTTCTTCCGCTCTTTAGAAGCAGCAAAAGCCTTGATCGCTATGGTAAATGTGTCAATAGTGAGGAGGCCCTTTTCGCCCATTTCATGGAGAAATGCCACCATGGTTTCAAACTGTCGAGCTTTCCCAAAAATGGACATCATAGCATTGTAAGCGGTAGAATCATGAGCATAGCCTGGCCTCTCTGCAGCCCAGCAAAAGAACCTATAAGCAGGTTTCCTAGCATGCTTAAACCTCTCTAGAACCGCCACAACTAAACCAGGAGACAAACTGAGATTACATTCATCTAAAACAGCCTCCATGTTACGGTCTAGGGCAAACAATTGGTCGATCACCTTGCATATCTTATTCACCTCCTCTGGATCCGCTAAATCCTCGCTACAGATTCCCTGCGTCACATCGGCATCACTTTTCTCGCCGCTTTCATCATCGAATTCACTGTCTGCGGTACCACAAAAATCTCTACGATTCATAAAGAAAGGAATTTTCACCGAACTGGAAATGGTGTGCGATGAATTGCTAGCAATCTGGTCCAGATGTGATGATGTAGGGTGTGGAATTTGGCAACATCGCGACCGGGAAACCGAAGAAGAAACAGCGCAGATAAGACGCCGATGGGACGAAGAAATCCGAGTAAGGGAAAGCATTACGCCGATGACTGAATCTATTGCGGAAGACGCCGCCGATCTTCTCGAGCCGAGCTGCTGCTGCTGCACCTTCCATTCGTGAAGAGCTGCGAGTTGCACAGCTTGCGCTTACGGAACTGGGCCCTATATTGGGCCACAATTTGGGCCTAGTAGTTGGCCCATTCGACGGACATGATACATCGGCCCAATATGTGGGCCGCGTTTTTCATCTGGATGAGATTATCCCTTAATTAAAGTTTATTGCAAAGTAGACCAAGTTATAATTTACACTTTGATCCTCTGGGTTTATAAAAATTCTATTTGGTCCCTCAACTAAAGTTGCTTACAACTAGACCCCCATAAAAAGTGAGCCAATAGGGCGCGATGAGATTGATAGAAGTGGTGGTGAGCTTGGGCGCCGATGCGGATGCCGACTAGCAAATCGCCGATGCCGAATTGGCTCGACAAGCTCAGAAAAGTCAAAGGATTCGCCTCGGACGGTGGCGGTCATGGGATCGACCACTTCCTCGTCCAACAACAACAGCAGCAGCAGCAGGAGGAGCGAAATGATGAGGATCATCTTCATCCGGTCAGGCGGCGAGCTTCGCAGCCTGGAAACCTGTCTAATAGAATGGCCGATATGCTCGCTGAGCTCTTCAGCGACGGCCGAGGTAGTGCAGAGATTTCAAATTTCAAGGCTCGAAGGAAACAGCCCAGCCCTAAAATGTGCATTGTCCCAGCTACCGTGGAAGACAAAGGCTCGAATGAGAACAGTAGGGTTTTTGTTGATGATGGTGTTTTCGGACCGATGGACGTGAATCGGAATCCGGAATCCCAGCGCAAGGTTCGCCGAGGGCTGGGGGAGGAGGAGAAGGGGAAGGGGAAGAAATTGGAGGATTGTGATTTGGTCGGGTTCTCGCGGACGGAGGTGAGTATTATTGATTCCAGCTGTCCCTTGTGGAAATTCGATAAGTATCTGTTTAGGAAGAAGAATGTGTGGAAGGCTAGGGATTGTCGGAAAGGGAGGCCGCCTTGTAATAAAAATGTTGCCATTGCAAGGAAGAAGAAGAGGGAAGCCCTTGATGATGATGATGATGATGATGATGATGATGGGGTTGTTGTTAGCAAGAAAAGTAAGACCTTTGGGTTGAGGAAGTAAGATAATCAGTGACACCAGATTTTGTTGGATGATCACTTCCTCAATGGGGGTGAATTCCTGACATGTTTTGGTTGCGTCTTTTTGGTTGATGTAGCTTCCGCAACTTTGGAATTATAGTATCTCGAGTTCCGAGAGTCTAAATTCAAGTGATGAGTGGTGAACTGAAGTGGTTGAAGATCAGGTGATCTTGTCAGTCAAGGAATCTAGCTGCTTGTGCTATTCAGTCAATCCATGTCCAAGTTTGAGGCAGCATATATTCGGTGTATTATCATTTCGTCTTTTTCATGGGTTCAGTGTAAAAGACAACACTTGTACTCTTTTTTACCATCGATGAATTAGCTTCAGTTTGGGTAAATGCATACTTTAACGGATTTTCTGATACATGTAGCTTCGACAAGAAGTGAAACGTGGCCTTGAGTCGTTTTGCAGATTTACAGCTGCTGTTTGCGTAGGGTGCCCAGCAATGTGTCAAGGAAGAAAAGGGAAGTCTTTGATGATGGAATTCTTAGGGTAAAAAGTAAGACCTTTTGCTCGAGGAAGCAAGATTTAATCAGCAACACCCGATGTTGGATTGAATGCCCAACTCGCTTGCTGAGAAGAAATATAAATTAGCACACCGGATGTTCAATCTGGATGACCCACTCACTCAATGAGAAGCAAGATAAATCAGTGACACCAGATGTTGGATCTGGATGTCAACTTCCTCAAAGAGGTAAATTCCTGACATTATTTGTTGCTTCAGTTGGTTTTTCTTTATTATGTGGTTGTTTATTCCGAGTCAGGATCCATTGCAAATTCTGCCAATGCATTTTGTTTTTCATCTATTTTTCAGTTACTGGTTGGTATGAGAGCAGTCTGCATAGAGTGTCTGAGATGCTGATATTTCTTCTCATGAAGGTCTTTAAAATCCTAGTAATCTCAGCTACCATATTTTGAAGTTTTTAACCCCGCACTTGCAAGTTACTAATTATCCGATTGCATAATGCTCCTCTTAGCCACTTGATGATCTAAACTAAATTCTATTTGTGGTTGTATTTTGTAAGCTGTTTTTATGACCAGGACGTACTCCAGGTACTCGACCAAGGAGTGGCAGATGTGTGGCCATTATGTGGAGTAGCACTAGGAGGATCGGGTGCGCTCTGGTGGTTTGGGACGATGGGGATATGTCTTCATGGCCTGTAACTACGATCATGTGGGAACTATTCACAGCAACAACTTAACCAGTGTCCTGAAATCGTAAGTTATGTGGAATTTGTATGTATTCAATTTGGATTACTCAGAAAATGATTTATCAAGAATTTTGTTCTCTTATTGCAGGTAAGAAAAGTATCCTCCTGGGTGAGTACAAGTTTCAGCGGCTGTCGCGTCTAGGCCTCAGCTAAAGAAGAAACTCAGTAAGGCTCCTCTCCAACAAAATTTCCGGGAGGATCATAGTTGCAAGTAATAAACACGCCCTTGCCACCACTACAGACCACCTTAGCACACCCAATCCGCTGCGTAGTCCTCCACACAATCTGAGTATAATGCCCACACATCTTGCCCCGAGCACACGACATGTTCCAGTACTGATACCACTGCTTTTCGCCAAACCAGGCAGCCACAGCCTGAGCCGGTGCCCATTCCGACCCACTACCCCAAAAAATATTCTCCCCATACCTCATGTCACTAGAATGCCTCAAAGCACAGTCCCCTTTCCGCATGTTAGCATAGCTTTGAGCAAACTGAGCTACGTTGGGGTCCCAAACTAAAGGCTTGAGGCCTACACCGAGGCTCGCCCGGGCTGCATTGTGGGCAGCAACAAATTGAGCCTGATCGTTGGGAGGAGGCCGACTCGGACGGGGTGCAGAGGTTGCATGAGTGATCAAGGAGAGGAGGCATGTAGTGATGAAGATCATCAGGGAATGGCGTTTCATGTTTTTGTGCTGTCTGATGATTTTCTTTTTTTTGTGATTGGGATTTTGCTGGTTTGTAATGTATAGTGGGGTTTAGTTTAATCATTCAACCTAGTTTTGAATTTGTGGCATGATTGGTGGTGACACCCATGTTCGAAGGTGTGGGTCACTCTCCGTTCTTGCCTACTAGATTGTTATGTTGAAATTTTCCTTCGAGGAATGCTCAAAATAGTCCCCGTTTGCTTTTTTGTTATTTTTCAAATTGAACTTTTGACTTACAATCAAGAAGCTAACAATTCGATTCGCCCAGAAACATTTAATCTCGCGACTTGTATTTTAATCGTTATATATATATGCCCCCGTAGGCCAATCGTGTCTACAATTTACATTATTGTTGAATAATAAAAAGTACATAAAAAGTCATCTATCTCAAAGCTCATTCCACAATGCGATCACATACCATAATCATGGAACATCATCATACGACCGGCAACCTCGGAATGCGAGTCGTTTGATGAAATCGACTTGGTGTCCATCTCGCTCGACCACCACAACCCGCCATGAACAACCTCCTTCCTAGTCGAATCGATGGTCTTCATAAAGTCATCGAATTCTGCTTCAAGTTGCAAGCCTGAAGGAGTGCCAACAAGCTGCTCAAACCCAAGTAAGGTTGAGTCAACCTGATTGCTCCAGTGGTTTCCTGTTTCAGCAATTTCCATTTTCGGTAAGCCGTTAAGAGGGGTATTACCGTCATTGTGCATGGCCGATAGGTTTTGGATCATTCGTTGTTGGGCCGGGTGGAGTAACTTGGGCCACAGAGCCGGCCCGTTACCGCTGTGAGGGCTGTTTTGAAGCTGTATGTGGAGTTGAAGCCTCTCGAGAGCTGAGTTGCTTAAACGCTGCGTTTCATCACTCATTACATCCTTGGCGACGTCAATGGATGATGATGATGACAATATGTTGCTGCCCTGTTTTCTCCTGCCCAGAAGTTTTTTCTTCAGCTTGGTGTTCCAGTAGTTCTTTATGTCATTGTCGGTTCTTCCTGGAAGTTGCGCAGCGATGACAGACCACCTAGGCGACAGAAATTAACCCAAGTTTAAAACTTTAGCGAGGATCATAATCATTCCTACATTATTCGTAACACAAACATGTCAAAACAATTTATTTCAACCGCTTACCTGCTTCCTATGCTGATGTACAGACTGCATATAATATTGTCTTCCTCGTCTGAGAATCCACCGTGTTTTATATTTGGCCGTAAGTAATTCAACCATCTCAGTCTGCAACTCTTTCCGCATCTCTTGAGTCCTGCATTCAGGACGATAAAAGTGATCATCATCAAATGCGTAGAAGACTTGATCAACAAATACTTGCAAAGAACAAAGCCCATATGCATGTTTAAATTAAATGCTTACCGATTTTTTGGGGAAGAGCAATCCAATTTCCACCAGTGCCATGAGCAGCTATATAACACTTGAGCATTGCATCTTCTTCGGGAGACCATGGCCCTCTCTTCACTATGGTTTTATCGCAACAAGGAGCTCTGCCCATTTTCGCTACTTGCCTGCTTGTAAACACAACAATGACAGAAGACTATATGTTTGCGAAGATTGAGAAAGCTATGATGTAAACAACCAGGTTTTATAGGTGAGGAACAATAAGATGGTGATGCTTGAGATCAGCAAGTCAGCCAAATTAGTCAGCCATGCACAATTATTAGTTTAGGGTAAGAACTAAGAACAAGCTGCTTTCCCAACCTCTCCCCTAATCCATCTCATCCTCTGTCTGTAACTTGGATTAGTTTGGGTTTGAGATGGCATTGTTTAATTTTTTTGCATATAATGCATGGCAAAATGACAAGGAACAGCACAGGTTTTCTTCTTCTTGTTTAGTTTTTAAAACGACAACTTTTTATCAAATATTAGTTTAATACTTGAATCAGAGTTTTGCAGGAAGAGGATCAACAGAAGACTCCAAGTCTTATAATTTGTCCTTTTTTGAGTTGAATCTTCTTTCTCTGATCTCTCTATTATAACATATCTAGTTGCTAAATAAATATCCTTAGTTAGGGTGGTGCAATGGTTCAGGTAGATGTAAACTAGTTTACAAAATATGAGGGCTTCCCCACCTATATACCCTCTATAAAAAGTGTCTTTATTTCTCGTTTTACCCATCTCAGTTGAGTTAGTTTCCTATGGCATAAGCACGCAAGTTATCGAAACGAATTGGCCATAACACTTGTAGATTTCTATTATGTAGATCTCTTTAATAGAACGTCCACACCCTAGATAAATTTACCTAATGATTGTCCTACTTATACATGAAGGATGGAAACTATCGATTCAATGGCATCCGGAACTCCCTAAGGTATCACCATTATTTTCCTAGCAAGCAATCCTCCAATGGTAATACAAGATAAAACTATACTAATTTCAGAGCCTAAAGGAGATTTAAAGTTAGTTTAATAAGAAGGGATTTCCTAGGGAACAGCATTATTCATTGACCTTGGTTTTATTGATATACTCATTAATAATTTTATACTACTTAGAATAAAGTAGAGAACATTAACAAAAGGAAAACCACCAAAAATTTCAAAAAGCAATTAAACCCACAAAGCACTTAACAATAGTATAATACTTAACTGCCAATAGAGGAGCTTGGAGGGAGGTTTGGGGCAGAAATAAGATAGCATTCTTCTGTTTGTCCTTGCATCACCCTTGGCATCTCACTTTCTTGGGTTGTGTTTCCATCATCAGCAGAGACCAAGTCCTTCAGACATGTCTGTTATAAAATGGCAAAGCTGGTGGTAATAATAGAGCTGCGTGGTCCTCACTTTCAGATAAGTTCTGAATTAGATATCTTAAGCACAATGATGTAAATAATGCACTTGTAAGATATGCCAGTAAATTAAATGATAAATGTCAAGGAATGAGAATTACAACAGTTGCCAACTGAATAAATTTGATATATTAGGTTGCCATCATAGGAGATTTTATGAAAGGAATCGTATAGACGTATACATATCTGGACACTTGACTCAGCCTGCCCTCCTCTGTAAGGATGCGTCTGATGCCAGGGGTCGTCTAAAGAGATCAACCTTCATCAGGTCCTGCGATAAAAATTCACAAACTGGTCAGGAACCAGAAAAGTTACTTTTTATAAAACCATAGAATTAGTAAGGAAATAAATGTAACTGACTCGCACTTTAATACTGGCATTTTAGCTTTCCTTGATTGATTTCCATGGCTCATGCTATACTTTTTTAGCAGATTATATTTACTTGTAGTATCTGTCTTGCGCAGCTCCAAACAGAGGATTATAGATGGACAATGCTAATAACCTTTATGCCCTCCAGCACATGAGTTGTATCAGCAAACTATTCAGCTAGCATTATTTAATATTCATTGCTGTAGCCATGCTCCGTAACTTCTGTGAAATGTCAGAGAATGACGGCCTTTCAGGAGGATCAGAAGCCCAGCAACTTTCCATTAGAGACTTCCATTCAGGATCACACCAGGTTGGAATCTGTGGTCTTAGTGTGTTGTTCACAATACCTCCTATAAAATAAGGCAACTGTTATCATTTCAAGTTCCCAAATCAGATCAACGTCCAGTTTGGCTATGTCAATTGTTACTCATCTTTCAGAATGTGATTACAAAATGATCTAGGTGTTGCATTCGTGGTTTCGTATAAATATCTGAAAGCCTTTTTAACTAATGCCGCTAAATTTGAAACAGACAGATAACCAATTCTACATGAAATTAGCTAATAGGATAAATGTATCCAGGCTACTTCATATATGTGATATCAAGCATACAGTTACTAAATTAAAAGGTTAAGATGAAAATTGTGATCCCTCCATAATACTAAAGGTCATGCCAATGGTATCTCAGGTTTAAAAATAGGTTTCCTTAGCTATGAAACACCCAATGAAACCTACCAATTATCGAAGCATAATGCATATCTGCATAAGGTTCATCTCCAGTCAGCAATTCCCACATAACAATTCCAAAGGAGTAAACATCAATCTACAGAAAATATCATTAGTTAGTTTTTGTATTAAACTACCTCGACGAGTTAATTATAAAGTATCAATAAACAGAGAACGAAGTAGGACTTTGTTCTAAAAATTAAGCAGAAATACGATTCACCTTCTCCGAGACCATACTATTTTTTCCACTTAATAGTTCAGGAGCCATCCAAGGTAATGTTCCACGGATGCCTCCTGAAACTAGTGTACGCTGTTTAACTTTAGACAATCCAAGATCACCTATCTGAAAAGATGCAAGAAGTCAGCTGACAGTTCCATGGATGTGCTAAATAATGAGTCCCATGGCGAATGTACCTTGCAGATAGGTCGCTGTGGGTCCCTCATATTAACCAATAAATTTTCACACTTCAGATCAAAATGTACGATATTTTTCCCATGTAAATATTCCATGCCAAATGCTGCATCCATGGCTATGATGAGTCTCTTGCGACGATCAATTGTTCTGGTCGTTAAAACAGCTTAGATGATTTACAGAATAAATTGTTTCGGTGAACAATATAAAATTGTAATGCGCTCTTTACTCTAAGAGAACTTCAACTGAAAAGGGCTTGCCGTTGCTGACAACAGTTTTTTGAATGTTTTTCTTGGTGAAAAAAGGCCAATACAGAAGAGTAGGAATCGCATGTTACCTGTCCTTTTTCTTTAGAAATTGTTTCAAAGAACCATTGATCATAAATTCAGTCACTGTTGCGAGAGATCCATCAGGCCCATCCCGAACTATCCCATAAAAAGAAACAACATTTGGATGGTGAAGCGAACTCAGCAACAAAGCTTCATTCCAAAATTCTGCAATCTGAATAGAAAACAAGAAATGTCCATCATATCAACTCCGTCTTAAGAAATATGAATAGCTGACTGACATTTTACATATTCTGTGTCAATGAAAGAGCTCCTCAAGGCCCGGAAGCATAAATATCCGACTATAGAAACCTTGGAAAATTTTGGTCCTTGCAAGATAAGTACAAAAACCTATGGGAGCCCATTTGAGTAATTAAGTGGGCTGATAATGTTCCTCATGCATCTCCTCCGTTAAAGGTTTGACTGTACTAAATAGGAGCAAGTAATCTGTCTAAGATGGCCATATCACTAAACGGAAATTACCAGTATTATGAATAAACTTTCCAAGAACCATATGCTCACGGTTGTGGTTTTCAATTTATTTAAGCTCATTTTTTTGTGGTCCATGTAGGTGTACGTGAATATGGAATACCTATCCTCATACAAAATGTGAATATTGAGTGCTCGAAATTGATGGTTTTAGCAAAAGTAAAAGGAAATCAAAGAGGTATGACACTAAGAATTTAGACTACCAAGCGTTCCCTTTCAGAAGGTTTTCCAGCAAAACAGCTAGCTTTGATTCTCTTTATTGCCACATCAGAACCCTTCCATTTTCCATGATAGACAGAGCCATATGTTCCTGAGCCTAGTTCTCGAATCTCCTCCAAGTCAGCAGTTTTAATTGTCTGCATAAAATAGTGGGTACAACGTGCTAATTAATTGTAACAGGTTGCAACAAAAAGCAAGACATGTAATTACGGAAAGCATAGAACAATATATAAGTCATGTGAGGTGGTACTACTACGAACCTGTAGTCCCCTGGCAATAGCTTCTGCCTCAGCCTTTGTTGGCTCGATTTTGGATATCTTTTCATTCTCAGAACTCCACTCCAAGTTTTGTTGCAAACTCTGTAAGACAGGGAGAACTTATCAGAAGACGAAATAGATAAATCAGACTATTCTTTTAGCTTCAGCAATTATAGTCAGATTCCAACCAAGTTTTCCATTTCTTTGGCTGATTGTTCCTTTATTTTTGAATCATGTGAAGGCTGCACATTAGGTTCTTCTAGAAGTCCTTTAATCTCCTCAATACCATTTGCTGCCATTGCAAGTGACTCTAATTCTAGAAGGGCATTTGCACAGTTGGCTGTGGCTTCTGCATTCTGTTTAATACTCTCTCTTTGCTTCTCTACAGATTGGACACACTGAACAGTTTCCATCTCATGTTCTTCACCTCTGACTTTCTGCTCCATACAAGAGCTTCCTCGGGTGTCTATTCCATCAACTTTTTGTTCAGGGTTTGGTACTCTGTCTTCTCCTTGAACACTATTCTTTTCCACCCTCTCTAAACTAGATTTGACTCTTTGTTCCAACTCACAGATTGAAGTAACTGACGGATCCAAATTGTCATAGACTGCAGCTGAAGATGGCATTTCCGCTGTCTCAGTGATAGAGTTAATATTAGTCATATCAGATCGTGAAGGAACAAGCGGCGGGCGTCCAGATACCTTACTTCCTATTTTTGTATTCAATTTCAGGGTATTTCCATGAGGATATTCCAGCATGGAAGATGCATCTAAGCCAACTATTTCCTGCGAGGAATCTGGCAATTTTTCTGTATCATTGGCCTGGACAGGGTTTGTCAGTATATTATCCGCATTTCTGGGATACCCTGGATTCACATAACCATGGCCTTGCGGTCCTCTATTACCGTGTGCATGACTTTGATTGTTTCTCTGAAGAATATTTGAATAACTTTGTTGAGCGTGATAATGGCTCTCTGCTGAATAGTTGTAAGGTGAATTTGCATAGTGTGATGGCATTTCTTCGGGTGCAGGACTACAAATGTGTGATCCACCATATATAACAGGCTTATGAGTGGCTTGAAGCGGCAGACCATTTCTAGCTTGCACATACTGCTGCTCTTCACGGAGATTGTCACAGACTGATACCAGTTTGTCAAATGTAACAGGGCAATTCATGGCACTACTCTCTACTGTGTGCAAATCACTTACCCACCTAGCTTCAGGCAGATGTGAAACTGTTTCTTCAACTTGAGGGTCCAGCTGATCATGCAACATCCTTCCATGTTCATTATGTGGAGGGTACCCTGCAGTAGGAATGGAAGTTGGCTCAGAGACATTTACAACAACGGAGTGACCCAATTCTGGTTTGCTTCTTTGGAAAGCGGTCTTATATTGTTCATAGGCCTCATTCCCTTCAAATAAATTTGTCTCTTGGAGTATATTCACTGGAAAACCAGCCTGATGGTTTGTTACCATTCCAGTTGGGACCCGTACTACATTCTCAACGTATCTAGGGATTTGCTCGAACAGAGGTTGCTGAACAACTGGCTGGCACCTGTATTCTCCGGTCATTCTATTATCCGGATACTCTCCATATGGCATGTTGTGTCTGACGGATGAGGTCGGACTCGGAAAATCTATGTATCCATGCTGCCTAGGGGAATAACAAGAATGAGCCCAGGGAGACTCCAAATCATTGTATCTTGGACCAGATGAAAGCTGGTTTGAATTATATCGAGGGCTCATATGATGATGAATGCTAACCCTTGGCAGCATTTCATAGTGCCGAGGACTAGGGTATCCCCCCTCAAAACCCATAGGTAGATAAGGCTCAGCAGTATCCACCGAACTCATTCTAGGGGAGCTGTTCCAGCGCGGAGAGTCATTCCAATGTGGTCTCCAGTAGTCAGAACCATCACCAACGTTATTCAACGCATCCACATATCTTCTATCACCATCATCACCATAGACAAAGTGGGGATCAACATCTTCGTCAAGGTGTGAAAACAGGAATATCCTGAGTTTCGTGAACCCATCAACCAAACCTAACTTATCATACTCTTCCATCATATTGATGACATCTTCATCATTCACAACTGATACAAGGGCATCAAGATCTTCATCGGGCTGCTGGTACTTCAAAACAACCACCCCATCATAAAGTTCCCTCATCCTCCTCATCAACTCCTCATATGAAATATTCCTAGGAACACTCACAATTCTCGTCTCTCCACCCACATATCTCAGCTTCCCATCTAGAGGCCGCGGCATAATGCAACCCCCAAAACTACACAAGAATTTCACACGCTCAATTTCACCCTCTTCATTCGAACTCCTGACCGATTTATGACCCGAACATACCCCACCGGAAGGACTCTCCACCCCAGATACAGCCATATCTCCCTACTAACAATCAACCAACAACTAGCTACACAATATCTTACTGCACATCATCAATATTAACCTAATTCAAACTCCCCACCACCACAAACACCAAATCCTAAAATCCAAAATCCACCACCAAGCACTCCAAAAACCTCATCAACCAACTTGACAAACCCACAACAAACCGCCATTCCCTAAACCCTAAAACTCCTGGCATCATACTTCCCAAATATCCAATCAACAAAAAAAACTCCGAAACAGCTCTGCTTCACTATCGGGCATACATACCAGTAAATTCCTCCTCATCCACGACCACGCATCGATCCTCCAAATTCGATAATCAAACCCTAATCACATGCCTCCGCTTCCAAATGCCGATGTGCCAAAACTGCGTCAACATTCGCAGTGTCGAAAATGGTAACGATGAACAAACAGTACATGCGTGGGTCGGTTTGAATAGCAGAGTAGAAATATATAAATAAATTAATCAAAAATGCGATCGATTGCTGACAAAAAATCAGAGGCGAGAAGATGATGATTTTGGTCGATCGATGACGACGGCCTCAAGCAACGACACGATTATAAATAAATAAGAAAATTGTTTTTTTGTTGATTTGCTGTTGCTTGACGCCAGCTTCAGTCTACGTGGCGCCCTCTCCACTCTACCCGTTATTATTATTATTCAAAATTCACTAATTAATATTTCGGAATTTTATATGTTTTATCTACTGATGTTTATACTCGTTAATTAAAATTAAGATTTGAAGGTGACTTATATTTTATAATAATAAGTGTTTAAACTCGCTTAAATGCTCTATAATTATAGATATGAAAAATAATTATTAGCTTCGTAAATTGTAAAATATATAAAAATAGAGATTAATTGGGCCTTGCAGGCCGGCCCAATATAGAGCAGAACGTTACCCAGCGCTTCTACTGTTGATTCAAATTCCAATCCTGGACAGAGAATTTCCTCTACGCGTCTCCGACATGGCCACAGTCGCCGCCTACCTCCTCGCCACCTCCGTCGGCCGCTTCCGCCGCCGCCTTCACCACTTCCGCGGCCACAGTATGAAACTACTCTCGACCGCAGTGGAAAAGCCGCTGACCGTCAATCTATCGCATCCAACGGTCGTTATATGGGGCTCCAACACCGGCGTCGGCAAAACCCTGGTGTCAACCGGACTCGCTGCTTCGACTGTTGTATGCGATTCGTCCTATAAGTTTACTTACATTAAGCCGGTGCAGACTGGATTTCCGTCCGATTCGGATTCCGGGTTCTTGTACCGGAAAGTTTCGCAGATATTTCTGTGGCGGAAGCAGCGTAGTGTTCTTGTTGCTTCGAATTACGTGATGAAGGCGTCGGGTGCTGCTTGTAGGGAAGTGTTGGGGGAGGAGTGTGGGAGTGGGAGGGGGTTGAGGGATTTAGGGTTTTATGAGGAGAGGAAGCTGGTGGGAGAGGAAAATGGGTCGAAGTCGGAGTTGGTTTGTAAAACGATGTATGCTTGGAATGAGGCGATTTCGCCGCATTTGGCTATGGAGAGAGAAGGTGGAGATGTGAAAGATTCTTCATTGCTTGAAATGCTGTGGAAGTGCTTGATGGATGGATTGCGAGGGAATGATGAGTGGTTGGGGAAGGATAGTGTTTTGACTGTGGTGGAAACTGCTGGCGGAGTTGCCAGTCCTGGGCCTTCCGGTTCTTTTCAATGTGACTTGTACAGGTATGTGCCTATTTCTCGAACCAAACACTGTTATGTGCCTATTTTTTTTTGGACAACATTAATCACGAATGCTGAACAGTGATGAGTCACTTGGCCTGTTGCGGAGTAAGAAATAAGGTGGAGCCATGTTTCTTAATTTATTCATATCTTAAACTTTGCTGGTAGGCCTTTCCGGTTGCCTGCTATTCTTGTAGGAGATGGGCGGTTAGGTGGTATCTCAGGAACAATTTCAGCATATGAAAGCTTAACTCTTCGAGGTTACGATGTTAATGCTATAGTTGTTGGAGATCATGGCCTTGCAAACGAACTGTCATTAATGTCTTACTTGCGGAATAGGTAAGATTGCCAAGCGCTCTTATTTTTTTATATAACGAAGTGAGTTCTATATTTTGGTTAAATGATTTTCTCTCACAATGCTCCCCTTCCTCGATACTGCCTGTACCTTGCAGAATAAGTAAGATTTCCCTGTACTCTGGAATGTTTATGTGCCTTTGGAGTTAAATAGTATACATCTCTTCCTCTCTACTAACCTATCTCCACTTTTCTATGGTGCAATTGAACTGCTAAAATGCTGTCTTAGGGAAAAAAATTAATTATTACAGTCACATTTTATAGAGCTATATTTATGCTAAAGTGTATTTTTTTTTTCAGGGTCCCCGTGCTGGTGTTGCCTACCGTCCCACAAAATTTATCAGACGACTTGATGTGCTGGTTTGATGAATCTCAAGATGTATTTAACGTACTTAGGGAACTGATTGTAACAGGCTTTTCAGATAGAATTCAAAGACTACATGACATGCCAAAGAAGGCTGGAGATATTATTTGGTGGCCGTTTACTCAACACAAACATGTACCTGAGAAGAAAGTAACAGTAATAGACTCTCGGTGTGGCGAAAACTTTGCCGTGTTCAAGGTTTGTTTCATTTGAAACAGATAGATATATGCACCATGTTCGCAATATGCTTATGAAGAACTTCACTATTCCTTTATTATTTTCCATTGATTTTTGTTTTGCTTTGTGAATGACATATATGATCACCGATTAAATAGACAGGTTTGTGCTGACTATCCTATTTGAATACTGCTTTATGAATTTCGTTTTGTGTGGTAATACTATTTTTGTTCATTATGCAAAGGCTTAAATGCTTAATCATGCTATTGTCGACCATCTTACAGAAATTTCCATATCAACATACACTCAGGATTTCAGGCTGGTTATATATCATTTCATTTTTCTGATGTAGTTTGATCTGTGGCCTTCATACACACTTTTTTAGCATATTTCTCCCTATACAATCCAGTGGCATTCCACAGTTTAAAAAGGAAAAAAAAAAAAAAAAACACAGCTTTTTGTCTAAAGTGTCGCCATTTCCAAACACAGGCTCAGGAAGATATTATCACCCACCAATTTGACGCATGTGCTAGCTGGTGGACCCAAGGACCTGATTTGGTCTTTCAGGTTTTCCTTTGAACTTTTTTTAGTCAAATTTATAACTGAAGTATCTTTGCGAGATCTATATGCGACTTGATTAGTAATTGCTATACCCGAGTTCTTAATAAAGTGAAACATTATGTGTCTTGATATTCATATTCAAGTAATCTGCTAATTTGGATGTTATTCGCCGTCTCTCTGAAATTGTATCCCCGGAAACTGATCATGCACCATAATATCATTATATATTCGTCTCCTAAATACGACGTACACGTTTTCTTAAGTTTGGACTTTGCACTATATGCTTCCGAAATGACTTTGAACTTTGGGTAAATTCAGTTACCACTTACCATAACCTGCCCAGATGCAATATCTGAGGTTTTCTTAATGTGATCCTTTGTCTAGGGTATTTCAGACCGAACTTGCAAGAGATATGGGTTACACAGCAGCAAGATATGGACATGTAATGTTTCCAGAAAATATATATGAACCAGCATTGAAATGTGCCGAAATATTGCTTCAAGGTGTAGGTAAAGGTTAGTGTTAACTTTCATGTGAATCCCATATTCCATCGTAGTTATCTAATCAACAAGTGGATGTGTTTCTTTATTTGAATTTTTCTTTGTGAAGCTGACAGAAACTGGACTAAATCTCCTGATTTATGTTCCACTGGTTTATCACTCTTGTTTTCTAGGTAAATTGAATTGCCTTAAGTGCGTATGAGGGAAACAGTTAGATTGGATGATAATGTACAATTAAGTGTTTGCATGTATGATGTCCAGCTTTGACTATCCGAAGAGGTCATGTGATCATGTCTTCTGTATTTTTAGGATGGGCTTCTCGAGTTTATTTCTCTGACAACGGGTCTACAGCTATAGAAATTGCTCTCAAAATGGCCTTTCGCAAATTTTACGCTGACCACAAAAGTGTCATAGATGACATGGAGCGCAAATCATCTGAAAAGTCAATCAATTTTAAGGTTGCCTCTCTGATGACCAAATGCTGTCTACTTAGTTCTTTAGGCAGTTACTAAAATACACTTTCTTACCTGTAACCGGATGCTTCTATATCTGGAAAGTGTCATTTGTGGACGACTCCGTAAATCAGGGTTTATAGTGTGATGCATATGGTAGTAAATTGGGAAAGTCTGCATGCATTAATAGTATGAGTATTACATGTTGGTCTCATGTTTGGCTACGGAATGCCTATGCTGATAGCTGATTATGGTGTGATGACCGATTATGGATGAAATGCGATCAGTTAGGCCCAACATATCATTTGAGTTCCAAGTGCACGGCTATGAACACCGAAGAATGGAATACAATATTTTAAGCTTAACAATCTTAGTTGAATATTGGTTTCAATTGTTTCATTATTTATTGACACAATGGATTATGTACTGTTGTTGTAATAATAGATTTTATGATCTTTGTCAGGTACTGGCTCTTAACGGATCTTACCACGGCGATACGTTAGGCGCTATGGAAGCTCAAGCTCCATCATCTTATACGGGATTCCTTCAACAACCATGGTCTGCCAAACTATCTGCTTGCCTCTGATGCATCAATTTATATATTGATAATTTACAAAGAAAGATTTGTAGTTTCTATGACTTAGAACCACTGTGGTTATACTTAGCCATCCTTTTATAGGTATACCGGAAGAGGCGTCTTCTTGGACCCTCCAACTCTCTCTTTGTCCGACGGTGCATGGAAGTTAATTTTGCCCAATGATATGATGTCTGAAAATGTCAAACTTGAAAACTTGTGTAAGTATGGTATCATTTCTTTACTCTCGGTCTTGTAGATTTGGATCTGGTGTAACATACTAATTCTTTCTGCAGATTTCAGCTCTCGTGATCAGATCTTTCATCGGAGTAGGGACTCTACAGCCTTTGCAAAAAAATATGAGACATATATATCAAATGAAATACAAACTTCACAAAACAGTCAATTGACACAAATTGGGGCACTGATTATAGAACCCGGTTGGTGATCTAGTGTATTAGTTGCTAAATTTTTAAAGCATTTACTTTCAGAATTTTATAACATTGGGCAAAATGCTATTAGTTACATTTTCCAGATCATGTTATCATGAACCACATGCTTGGTGAATGAAAATGCATCTGCTGCTCTTGAAACTCTTCTACATATCTAACTGCATTTGTTACTGTATTAATTATTAGTCATACAAGCGGCCGGTGGGATGCAACTGATCGATCCACTTTTTCAACGCATATTGGTAAGGGAATGCCGCAGACGACAGATTCCAGTCATCTTTGATGAAGTGTTTACGGGCTTCTGGCGTCTGGGTGTAGAGGTTAGTTCTATCAAGATTGTCATTCATCCCATCTGCAGATGGTTGGCTAGGATTTTGTGGCATTATTCTTATCATTTTGTATGCAGTCTACAGTACAACTGCTCGACTGTTTTCCTGACATTGCCTGCTATGCAAAACTGATGACTGGGGGGATAATACCTTTGGCGGCTACAGTGGCGACAAATTCAATTTTTGATGCTTTTATTGGTGATTCCAAGGTAAAACGTGGTAACCAACCAGCTAGGCATTGTAAACTATTAAGCTTTAACAGCTGAATAAATTACCAATAATTTGCAGTTACTTGACTAATCTGTTATTTGAAAATTCTTATCTAGTAACTATGACGTAAAATATTATCCATTATGGGAAGTAAGGCATTTAAGCCTGTTAGTGCTGGTCGCTCACCAAATTATTTATTATGTTCGGAGTACCTTGGAGCAAAAAAAAGTTATGTGAATAACTTGATTATAATATGTACTCCAGCTCAATGCCCTTCTGCATGGACATTCATATTCTGCTCATGCTATGGGATGTGCAGCGGCTTGCAAAGCCATTGAATGGTTCAAAGATCCTAGCACTAATCCCAATATCATTTCTGATGGAAGGTTTCTTAGGGAGGTAACTGCTTCTCCACTTATTTTCTTTTATTTTGCTCTCATTAGTTATGCTCATCAGTCAATGACGACCAAGTTGAATGCGAGTTCGGTTAAGAGAGTCTAGCTTCTTAGTGATCTTTTGATAGTCTTTTTATGAAATTTGTCTTTCCAGCAAATAGGGATAGATTTGGTGACTTTTTTGTCCTTCGGAAAATATGAAAGTATTATGTTTGTCAATGTGATGAGGTCAAGCGTGACTTTTCGTTTGTTGGACACTTAACTGTTGTAGATTTATTCTCTCATTGCTCGGGTCGTGTAAATCTCAGCCTTTAATTTTTTTAAGATTGATCGCAGTTATGGGATACGGACTTAGTGTACCAAATATCATCACACCCTGCGGTTGAAAGAGTGGTGACACTGGGAACTTTGTTTGCTCTCGAACTACAAGTGCCTGACAACAATTCTGGGTATTAATTCCTTTTACACACGCATACATTCTTTACATATTCTTATTTGCATTAAAAACGTGCATGGCTTCTTATATTGCAGGTATGCATCCCTACACGCATGCTCACTTATTCTGAAGTTACGCGAACAAGGAGTGTATATGAGACCACTAGGAAACGTAATATATTTCATGTGTGGTCCTTGTACATCTCCTGAGATTTGCACACAACTGCTGACGAAACTATTCGCCAGACTCGACGATTTCAACCAAATCAAGTAAAGAAGTATAACAGTGTCGGATTGAATGCATGTCTCATACATAAGTTGCCTTCACTTGTGTAAAGAATTGTCTCATGCATGTCTTCACTTTCACAAGGTTTTTCTCTCTTGAGAATTGTTATCTAAGAATGTGTTCCGTGTTTTATTTACTATTTTGCCCTTATTGATCATGAATTTGCAGCAAGTGGAGAGCTTATGGGCCTTGGCCGGCCCAACATTCGAGGTCAAGGCCCATTATTCGGCCCAGTTGACTCCTTTGACTTAAGAGTGACATCACTCATGCGGACGTCAGATTCTGAAGAGCGAACGGCTAGGATAAGATCCTCAACAATCATCAATCCACCAGCGTCGCCGAAACTGACTGACCTTGTAAATAAATAATTAAAATGCTGAAAAGCGAGCAGAAGGCTAGTGGCGGCTTTGTCGACAGAGCAGGTGCGACTCTCGATACTCAAATAGTCAGATAATTGAGCTTTTGTCATACATCGAGCATCGACTCAGCTCTGCACGCCGCTGATCCAATTCGTTATTCAACTTTCTTCTGACTCAATTTCATGTACCGGACTCGGTCGATTTGATTGTTTGGTGGGGTGCAGTTGGGATAGGGTTTGATTGGATAAAATTCAGGGTTTGATTGGGGTTGCGCTTGATTCGTTGAAATTAGGGCTTTTGTGGGAGTGGGTGATGAGTGTGTATGTAGAGTAGGAGGAGGGACATCGTGGACATGGCGAATGCGAATGGTGGGAGTAGGGGTAAGAGGGGATTTGAAGGGGACGATGAGCAGCAGCAGAATGATCGGAAAAAGCCGGCTCTTGCTAGGTTAGTGAAGTACTCTAGTCTGTATGTGTATTTTGACTTTGTGAATGGTTATCTGGGTGGATTGCTGTGTTGAGTTGTTGCTTTGTGTTTTGAAAATTGTGACTGGGTGGTTAGTAAACACTGACAACTAGGAATTTATTCGCGCTGTTTAATTGTGTAATCTTTTTGTATGTTGGGCATAATTGGGGGTTTTAGATGGTGTCTAGGTTTTCATATCTCAAGCCTGTGGTTCGTTATGTTTGTTACCATTGGTGCGTTTGGAGTGGTCTACCAGTTTGTTTATGTACCAAGTTTGTTGTTTGTGATATTAGTAATGCAAGCATGTTGTGTATGAACTGTATCTGGATTCCGTTTGTCAGGCAGGTTAGCAGAAAATTTGTTTAACAGATACCAAATAGAGTGTGTGTGCAGTATCATGTTTATTGGGGACGCTAGCGTCTGTTTTGCGTTGGGGTTAGATTGATACATGTATACTTTTTTTGCAGTGTAATTGTAGAAGCACTCAAGCTGGACAGCCTGCAGAAACTTTGCTCATCTTTGGAACCGATTCTTAGAAGAGTTGTATGATCGATTGCTTTCTTGTTTTTCATTTATTTTTTTTACTTCTTCTGGTATATTATTATTTACTTGGCATTTTATTTTCATTCTGTCCCCGTTCTTTGCAAAGAAGTATAAACTTAGCATTGCTATCATTTTGGCCATGCTTTCTTAAGTTGGCAATTTTGTTATAAATCCTTACAAATTGCCGAATAGAACATTATTAAAAATTTTGCAACACTTCATGTTGGGGACTGAGTTATTTCTGAAATCTGTTGGGGTTTTACGTTTGATTAAGTTGATTATGGTAGTTTTAGTTTTTACTACTCCTTGATATAGAATCCTTGCAGCAGTTTTCATAAGTGGATTGGTTTTCTTTGTATGCGGTCAATATAACACATTATTTTATCATTTGATATTTACCTAGAAACATTTTCTGTTTCCCTGTAAACTTATTTGTAAGTGTGATGTATAATAGGTTAGTGAAGAGGTGGAACGCGCATTGGCAAAGTTGGGTCCTGCAAAACTTCCAGGAAGGTATTTTTTCTATATTAACTTCAGTGACAGTGGAGCTATAGTAACACAATTGTGGGTCGTGTTTGTTTAACTATATACACCAATTTCCTCATCAGCTGTTCATATCTGTGAATAGTTTTTAATAATATTGGGAAATGGCCAGCATAATATGGTACTCAGCCATTTGACGTTTCCTCATTTCTTTCTCTACCACTTTTCCTTTTTGTCTCTTTTATTTGTATGTGGTGTGGATGTAACTGAATATTCGATCATGTCCAAAAAAGCAATTGCATTTGCTTATTGTGATATTCTTGCTCAGTAGTTCATCACCAAATTCTGACTGGTAAGCTTTCAGATGCCGTTTACTAATGTCATCTCCCTCAATTAATCTGTAGGCCTTCACCAAAAAGAATTGAAGGGCCAGATGACAGGAACTTGCAACTGCATTTTAGGTCTAAGTTATCACTTCCGCTCTTTACTGGAGGCAAAGTGGTTGGTGAACAAGGCTCTGCAATCCATGTAGTCTTGGTGGACGAGAAAACCGGTCATGTGGTGACATCGGAACCAGAATCTTCCGCTAAATTAGATGTTATAGTGCTTGAAGGTGATTTCAACAATGAAGATGATGAGGATTGGACTCGAGATGAATTTGAAAGCCGTATTGTGAAAGAGCGTGAGGGAAAAAGGCCACTGTTAACAGGCGACTTGCAAGTGGTTTTAAAGGAAGGAGTTGGGACATTAGGCGATCTAATCTTTACTGATAACTCAAGTTGGATAAGGAGTAGGAGATTCAGGCTAGGCCTCAAAGTTGCACCAGGTTTCTGTGAAGGTATGCGTGTGCGTGAAGCCAAGACAGAAGCATTTGCGGTAAAAGATCATAGAGGAGAATGTAGGTTTTTGTGACATCATAATCTTATTCTTAGCAGTGTCCTCTTTTATTGTTTTCGGATATAATGTATGAATATTGGCAGTATACAAGAAGCATTATCCACCATCTTTCAACGATGAAGTGTGGAGATTAGAAAAGATTGGTAAAGATGGAACATTTCACAAGAGGCTGAATGCTGTGAGAGTTTATACTGTTGAAGAGTTTCTTCGACATGCAGTTAGGGATCCACAAGGGTTACGAAGTGTAAGCGTATCTTATCAGCAACCTGATTATGTTTCTCATGCTTTTTATCTTTACTTTTTAACTTATTCTCTTGTGAACTATGATAGATCCTTGGAAGTGGCATGTCAAACAAAATGTGGGATGCTCTCCTAGAGCATGCAAAGACTTGTGTCTTGAGTGGAAAGCTTCATATCTACTATCCGGATGAGTCAAAAACTGTTGGTATTGTTTTCAACAATGTGTACGAACTTAGTGGTTTGATTTCTGGAGAGCAGTTTCACTCTGCAGATTCACTTTCAGACAGGCAGAAGGTTTGCTTAGTTCTGTCAAATATCATTTTAAATGCAATCATTATTGATCCTTTCTTGCAGTTTTTGTAATTGTAGAACTTTGTTTCCTCGTTACAAGCATTAGCTTAGAAAGAATTTTTACAATTGCTTTTGTATTTACGTATATGTTGTTCTCGTTGTAGGTTTATGTAGATAAACTAGTGAAGAAAGCATACGAAAACTGGAACCACGTTGTTGAGTACGACGGAAAATCGCTTGTGAGTTTCCCATCAACTGGATCTGAAAGTGCATCCCAGGATGAAGATTACATAAACCCGAGTAATTATTCTGATCCATTGGAACATCAGTCGCACTCAGTACATCTGCCGGCACAGGATTTCTCTGAACAACCTTTGAAGAACTCAGCTTTGACAGCAGACGGTATGTTTTTAATAATACTTTTTTTCTTTTTTGTTTGCACTTCTATTGTGTTCCTCATTCACTTCTCTTTGTTTTGTCCTCTCAAGCGCAAAACAAATTCCAATCATCTAAAAACCTCTACAAATCATGTTCCTAATGACACTTGTATAAAAAAAAACTCTATTTGTAATGATGGACATAATTTGAATCCATATAACTGCATTTTTGCTGTTCTTGATGGAATAACTATTTCTCGGTATTGTGTACTGATTGCATATTACATGTATGTTTGCATGTATCTACATGATGTGAAAAGATGATTAGTATACATGCTAAGTTTCTATGGCTCGAATTTGTGAAACTTCTCTTTATATAACCAGCCGTCTATCTTTTGTATACTCTGTGCAGCTCCTAGGTACAGCAACAACAATTACGCTAATGTCTACTCAGCAAATCCTGGGGATATCCATTTCAACTCCCAGAACCAGAATGGCAGTGCAGCGTACCTCCCGCATAATCAGTTACTAATTGGCAGCAATAGCGATCCCCATCAGAGCATGAGTAACAGCAATTACGATGGGACGGTGCATGGTTCTCAACAAGAATCCAATCTGAGCTTCCAGGCAGTTAGTACCTCCATCCAGCCATACAATCAACTCAACCTATTTGATGACTGGTCTAACAAGCAGAATGGAGCCGAGGATTTTCTATCTGAAGAAGAAATACGCATGAAGAGTAATTTAATGCTCGAGCAGGATGACATCCAGCAAATGCTACATTCCTTCACCTCAGGAGGGAACTTCAGCCTGGTTGGCACTAATCCTCAAGATGACGCATTCTCATTCCCATCATTTGACCAATCCCCATCGCCATCGTCAAACTGCAGCTACGATGAAGATCGCAACCGTCCTGCCAAACCTGTCGTGAGCTGGTTAAAGATCAAAGCTGCAATGAGGTGGGGATTCTTCGTCAGGAAAAAGGCAGCTGAAAAACGTGCAAAGGCACAGCTCGTCGAGCTGGATGACGACGAGAATGAAATAAGTCAATAGCAAATGATTACCAGCAGTGGCCAAACGTTTCCCTTATATGTTTGCCTGAAAAACTGAAGCTTGGAGATACCAAGGAAACACCATAGATTTGTGTCAATCTTATGTGTGGTTTTTTCATTAGAGAGGTGCCAAAAGACTACTCGATGTAGCCTCTCTATATGTACAGCTTGATTAATGTCAGCACTCTGTTTTTTTCTGCAGTGTTCAGTTTACAGGTATGTTCAAGTTTTTCATGATGCTAAATAACCCGCCATAGATGCTTGATGAGTTCTCTGAACTTGGTTTCAATTTCAGGAACCCATCAAAATCAAAGATGGAGAAGAAATCACTAGGGCTGAAACCAAACATTATCCCATGGGACTTGTCACTCTGATTTGCCAAATTCAGAAAGCTACAACTACTGAAATTGACTTTCATTTGAGATTCATGTTCCTCAAATTCAAACTCTTTGAGTTTCAAACAGGTCTTACTCCATTATACATGTTTTACTTTAAGGTAGAGTAGATAATGTATATATGCTATGCTAGGGTTTATTTACTGCTAAAGAAAATGGATCCATGAGATTATCCAATAATTCTAGCACAAACAATCCGTCTTACATCGATTGCACACTAGCTAATCATCTAGTTGTAGAGACATAAACACGCTTTTACATGTTCATAATTCTGAATGAATGGAAAAGAAAACGTTAATTTTTTGATCCATAATTTTCGTCATTCAGCGATTCATATAGATTTATATTCGAAACTCAATTGGGCTATATATACACTCATTACTTAAAAAATTAAACATTCAGGTTTTGATTCTATAATCCAATATAAATCAGTGTCTTATCTTTTTGCTAGTCAATATGAGCTGCTAAACACAAATCATTCGATAAATTTAGAGTTTTTATAATTGAATAAAGTAAATAACACAGTTCACACTTCCTTATTAGCTTCAGATATATATATATATATATATATGAAAACATCATGTAACTAACCGTAAAATGCATGCATTTGAAAGATGAAGCTCACTTTGAATAATGGACAAACCCAAAATAAAGAAGGGGCACTACCACCCCAATGTCTCTTCCATGCTATCATTTCAAACAGACACATGCGTGCTCCTATGTTGCTCTGTCTGTGCGGTAGACAGACATGTTAGCTAGCTTGATTAACATGTGACAGGCCGATTAGATTACCGATGAGATTAGGAGGTTATCTCAACTACAAAGTAAGATATCACAATTCCCAGGCCTCTTAATCACTCACATGATAATGTTTGGTTAACTTTGGACCTTAATCCTTTGATAAGCGTGTAATCAATGTTTCATATTCCTAGCTTGCCTGCCTTGTCACTGTTTCATTATTGTACTCGAGAATTGAGATTGGAATTCTCATCTTATGTTGTCTCTGTTGCTCATCTTAGGGTTTCATACCTCACCTCTCTTATATCAACATCAACCACCAAATTCAAATTCCCTTCACATATATCCAAGTTGATCTTGTACAACCAACCCAAACACAATCACTAAATATGATGTAGTTTTGACCAACAAACACATGATTTAAACTCGAAAAATTTGACTCGACATCAAAACTATATCATTTTATCGAACACTCATGAAATTTACATATATATAAAAACTGTTAAGATTTGGCCCAATTGAATTCTAGTCCGATTCTGACTCAAAAGTCCGGAATTGTAAGTCACGGCACTAGAATTCAATATAAGATTTCATTATTTTTTCATTCTCCGCGATGTGAGACAATCCAAGTGAATATCTGATGATATTTGAGACAAAACTATCATGCATGTATGAAATCAGTTGTATTATTTGAACTGATCCACCATTTGTACAAATGGCGGATTAAACCAGCACTTGAAGGAAGCAGAGAGATTAATGTATAGATGGGCAATGATGAATAAGAATAATTACAGCCATAGAAAGCATGCCTTAGAATATAACACAATAAAGAAGATGACACGGCATAGCATAGCATAGCTTGATTAAAGTCTCAGTGACAAATCCAGAGGACTGAACTCATCTTGGTGCATCATCATGCCAGCTCCATCATGGAACCTCCTCACCAGATCTGATCCATCATACTCTGTTCCATGGCTTGCTCCTGCATTCGAATGTGAGAAAAGCTCTCTGCTTTTCTTGGCCAGCGTCCTCTCCAGCTTGTGAGCATTCTGGTGGCCACCCAGAGCTTGGGAGCTGTAGAACTTCCTCTGACAGTAGTTGCATGAGAATACCCGGAGCGGATTGTGGTGGTCGGAGGAGCCTGAGGAGGAGGATCTTTCAGAGTTTCTGGGGTTGGGTGGACTGAGATGCAGAGACGTGTTTATGGAGTTGTCTGATGAGTTGTAGTAGTAGTTCATGGTTGTGAAGGTAGGTTTCTGCAGCAAGTGATGGATTTGAGGGAGTTTATAGAAGAGAGTTTTATCAAGTGTTCATTGCAGAGAGAAGAATGGAGAGGAGAAGGAAGCAGAGTTTGTCTCCTCCATTAATGGCAGCATTGGAGCCTTATGTCGGTTCATAGAATTATTCTCATGACAAATCCCATTACTGCCTCCTATATATATATATATATATAAGATTGGTGTAAAATTGTGGTGCAGTTGAGCAAGAAGGGCTGTAAAATGGAGGTGTGATCAGATAGGGTTTTAGTTGAACTTGGAGGATAATGACTTGACCAAAATGGTTGGAACATCATCTCAATGGAGCCAGCCAACCCATCTATCTACACCTCCATGATGAAGGTGGAGTTTAAGATTGAGAATCAAGTTTCCTTAAAAGGGATTAAGAAGTGGCTCAAGTAAGCTATCTTGACTAGACTAAACATGCAACATGATAACATGTGTACCACAAAACTTTAATTATTTCCTTCAATCAAAATTATTAGTGTCCATGTTCATATAACTTGTCTACTAGGTTTCTAACTACCCAAATCCTTCTTTCACAGAGTTGTTCTTCGCTTCTCCATCTTCTCTCCAACTTGATGATTTCTTATAGGAATGACTCCATCCTCCCAACTATGATTACGTGCACGGATCAATAACACATTGATGTATAGGAATCCGCTTAGTTTGTCAGAGACAATCACTTGAAGAATTATCTCACATCGCTAATTTTAATGATAGTTTGCTATGATATATTGGATTATAAAATCATGACTCTTTCGAGTCATATGTTTCCGGGAATATAATATGATAAGGACCTGAATTGAGAAGTAATCATCTCAGATCGGATTTGGTGCACAAGATGACTGCCCCCAACCACATGGCCTTCCTCATCATCGTGTGAGACCAACAGGGAACACATTCGAATAAATTTCATCAATCATGAAATAGATTAATAATCTCTTCTATAAAAGATTCATAGGCCATGCCCTCCCTCCACTAGGACATATTCATTACAAGAACCTCTCCCATACACATGTCTTACAAGTCCTACAACCGCACCAATTAAGGTAAGAAGTGTCTCAGAATTCAGAGACACAACACATTGCTATTAAACCATTTGGTATGTATGCTGCAGAGACCACAACTGCAAATGCTCTGCATCAACCTTGTCTCACTCATCATTGGAACTCACCTTCCTTAATGCTTAGAAAAACCTAGTTAACGGTAAGTAATGTTCCTAGCTATGTCTTGTACTTGAACTAATAATCAGTCCTACATAAGGACACTCTTTCATGTGATGCTTATCTTTGTTTGTTGAGATAGTTAATGGAGCAAGGACATTTAGTTAGGCATAAGTTATGTCAAACTGCATAAGCCCATTATTAGGGTCTATAAAGTTCAATCTATGGTCTAAAGTTGTTGGAAAAATAATATCTTTTTAGTTTAGATGAGAAATTTAATGTAAGGTGATGAATGATGTTATGGAACAATAAATATGCAACATGGGGAATGGGCAGCAAGGCAAGTATTAAAAGTGTACAAGTTCGTTCAGGCCGATCTAATTCAAGAAATCGAAACTTAAATAAGCGTGGGAGACCATTGCATCCGAATGCCCAAAAGTTCTAAGCTTTGGGCATTCAAACTAGTCATAAAAGAAAGGAAGAGTCATGTTTTAACATGTTTTTATTTTGTCGGATTTTTGAAGCACATTCATGTTAAATATTTGTGGAGCAAGATAAATATCTAAGAATGGGTTACCCGCGAGGCATATGGATGGTCCGGGAGAGAAGACATTTGGTACTGGATACGGGTCGGGCGGAATCGATTTGCTCGGCTCAATTCGGTTGAACCTGTAATTCAAAAACCTAGTTAATTCTCAAATTGATCCATTGATCGGAATCTCAGACCGCGTCGCCATGTCCGTCCATTTCAGAATCCGAGTCCTCGGCTTTCTTTCTCTCTCCTCACAGCAGAACGTCCCACGGCGACACCATCCCACTCCTCCCAATCTGACATCGACGATATCGAAAACCTCATCCCGGCAACCGTCCAATCCACGAAAAATTTTCAAACCCGTCACCTTTAAACAACTTAATTCCAAAAATATCACGATTTTGACCTTATTTTTCAAAATAGTATTTTTTTATTTACAAATCGCTACTGATATAACGGTTTTGCCACTGCCCGATCACCAATTATCTTCGTCCGATAACTCTTGTTAGGCGAATTTACAAGGAAGCTGTTACATGAAGCATTTGATGCATCGAATCATATATGCTCAGACTGTTTGTTATAATGTTGGTAAAGAGAGCAGCTGGGTCAGACATTGAGCAACGTGTTTCATGCAGTTCAAATGTGGTAAGATGCAGACATGTTTGTGTTTGGCTGTTTGGTTATATATTTAATATTTTTTTTGTCACTAGAATGTGATATCTATCTAACTTCTAACAAGCGCGTGCTTTGGATCATCATGTTCGTTAATCTTTGAAATGGCAGTGAATTATTTTCTTCAAAATTACACTCTCCAAAACTATACTTGTGAATATAATTAGCATCTATAAATAAAATATTAATCACCTCTTCAATTTTATTCCTCAAATATTTATTTATGAAGTTTAAACGTCACCGTTTCAGTCAATTACATCCTCACCAACCGTGCAGCGGCGGAGCCGTGACATTATTAAATTCGAAATTCGATTTTCTCTCTCTTCGCTCTCTGCCTTCTCCGGAAAGCAGGAGGTAGGAAGACGGAGAAGGAGAAGGAGAAGAAGATTCGTGAATTCGATGCTCGATTTTACCAAGCACTGAATCCACTTGTATCTGCTTTTTGTTGGATTCCGATCGGGAGAAGATGTTGGTTGCAAATAGCTTCGATTTATGGCAGAAGGACGCGTTCTTCTCTGCCGCTGAGGAGGTTCAGCAATCAGCCGATATGTACGTCTTCTCCTATACTCAGATTTTCAATTTCGAAAATTAGGGTTTTTAGGTTAACATATAGAAATTTTGGAGGTGGAATTAAGGAGATTTCTCATCTATATGCTACGTTGGGTTTTGTGTCAACAGGCTGTTTGGAATTTCATGTTTTCTGATCTTTTGTGTGTAGACAACTTCTGTTAGTATGCCTAGCTGTTGTGTTAACTTGGCTATGTCTTCAGGCTTGTGGCAACTTGGGTTGTTGTGTTGCAGAAATTCGGCTCCTTTTTTGTATTAAATGGACCTTAGTATGTGCTTTTTAGGTGAAATACTTCGTCAAAGAGTGCATAAGAATGCTGCTATGTATTCACTGGTTGATTTTGTATGCTGTTACACATTATTCGTTACCTGTGAACATGCGTACATACTTAATCGAATTGGATACAATGTAGAGATGATGGGTTTATGAGTAGTTTCTATTATGCCCGCTGTTTGATATTTTGGGTTGTGGGTCAGAATGGAGTCAGCTTACAGGCTATGGGAGAAAGAGAGGAGCAAAGGATTAGCACGTGAGGATTTGGACGAACTAGGCAGAGAGCTCCAAACAGCTCTAGGCACTGCCAAATGGCAGGTAATAATCTTTACATCGCTTGGGAGCTTGTAATTGCTTTTTTTAGTGCTGCACGCCCGAACTCGTGGACTGGGTTGTTTCGTTTCGCCATCTTGAAAACTAATTTAATATGTTCCATTGAATCAGTTGGAAGAATTTGATAAAGCTGTGAGCTTGAGCCATAGGAACTCCCTTCGTGACAATTCTCAAACCAGACACAAACTGTTTGTTGGTGCTATAGAAAGCCAAATCTCTCGAGTTGAAGCAGCATTGAAGGAATCACTGAATGAGAGCGGTACAGAGCCTTTGCGATGGGTTCACCTGAACAAAGAGGAGTGCGACGACCTAACCATGTTTTTATCTGGAACCTCAAAAATCCCATCCACTGACTATCAACATAGTATTTTCCCTAAGGAAAGCCCCCTGAGAGAAAATCAATATAGAAACATGGAATTAAGTGGCGTGGTAACCTCCAATCAAGATATCTATGTCGGAAAGATCTTGAAAGATGTCAAATGTGTGTCAGAATTTGAACCACAAGAAGCACTTCGAGCTAGGAATGTGAGTAGTCAGGATGATGCCGTGACTGGGTCAAAAGGATCAGAAAGTTCTCCTGAGAGTGGCGAGTGGAGGATCACTATTTCTGATGACATCGAACAAAGGAAGATCAATGATGACACATCCAAAGATAAAGGCTTAAAAATAAGATACTGGGACATTCTGAATGCAAAGGCAGGCACATTAAATATTAAAAACTCGAGGGGTATTACAAGATTCAATCAGGTAAATCAAAATCTTTATGGGCAGTAACTTGCAGCTTTTAAGAAGGTTCGAATTCAGCTATGTTTTAGGTTATGAAAATTATGTAGATTTCATGTAAGATGATTCCCAGTTGCTGCATTATGTTTTGTTGTACAGCTGTTTGGACGGGTTGGTGGGTTCAGAAGACAACTAAGTAGTCCAAGGCACTTGGAGCGTAGCTGTTCAAAACAAGTTAAACTCGCATTGATGCTAACTATGCTTTTGATCGGTAAGCTCCTGACCCTGTTTGTAATCATCTATAATTGGTGAAGAAATTATGGAGTCTTGAGGCAAAATTTCTTTACATCGTGCTGAACTCTGGAATTCAATATACACGACACGCTGTATATCCTCGCATCTAATACTACCCAACTTGATTCAACATTTTGCGCTTTGTGATGAAGAAGCAAGGAAGAAATGAACTTATAGCTGACATTGTTTTTCCATTTTCTTGTTGACAGTGCCATTCCTGCTGTATTCAACTTGATAATACAAATATGGCTCCCATTAGCATGGAGAAGAAACACCATCAAAACAAGGTCATCCCTCAAAAAGTGGGAGCTCTTCTTCTCTTGTAATTCACCAATTAGCAGGCACAAAGCCTTCTGTACATTTAGTGCCTTCAGGAATTATAGACTATCTCCAGCTCTCAAAAACACTGTGGCAAGCTCACATTTTGTAAATGCTGGAAGTAGAAGGTGAACAGCTTCTTGTTTTATCAATGGAAGGTCTACCACACCATTGCATTGACTTTGCACTTTAGGCCTCCCATAAACTTTTTTTTGGCATCAACAAAAAAGGAGCTGACTTGATAATTATACCAAAGCTGCCATAGAATTAGCACACGCTGCTCTTCCTGCCAAAAAATTGAAGGCAAAAGAAAACATGGAACATAAAACTCTCCAAAAACATCATTGCACTTCTTCAACTCCAAAAACTCCATCTTTTGTGATCATAAACTCGCAAGACGAATCAGGAAGATGAGGCGCAAAAACAACCTGTATCCGCCTCTGTGTTCTACGACACACTATCTCCTCACCACTCTCATCCACGCCACCACTACCAACCTCCTCAGTTCTCGACATGAACAACCTTGAATTCACACAATTAGCCCAAGTCATCCCCAATGCGGCACACACCCTCCTCCCAGAAGTGCACAAAAACCTCAAATTCCCAACCTTCAATCCGCTGACTCCATCAGGATCCACCAAATCCACAACCTGGTTAGTAATCATCACAGCCATCTTAAACCTCTTAGCCAACATCTTAAGCCTTGCGGAAATCTTGAAAAACAAGAAACTCCTCCTCTTCAAATCACTAGCCGTGTTGTCATAATCCGACCTAAACAACGCAGCAATCGAATCGATCACAATAACCCTAATCGGAAAAAGGGCAGCCGCGTTCTCAATCAAAGAATCCAGCTTGGACAATATATCAAACAGTTGGTCTGCAGAATGCGCAGCGTGCACCAACACGTAATCACACGGGTCGTGCCCCGGCTCGAAGAGGCGGTAATGAGATGCGATGAAGGAGAGAGACAGAGAGTGCAGCCTTCGGAGTGGGAGTGGGAATTCGGAGTGGATGTAGATGGAGGAAGCTGAGAGTCCGCCACGGGAGATTGGGAGCTGGGCTGAGAGGAGCAGCTGGAGAGAAAGCTGCGTCTTGCCGCAGCCGCTCTCAGCGACGAGCTCCGTTATGGAGCCGACTGGGATTCCTCCACCGAACCGGGCGTCGATGATCGGACATCCGAACGTGCATTTCGGAGTGAGCGGAGGATTGTCTGCGAGATTCTCTGGCACCATCATCCTCATCTATCTCTGAAAAGACAACGTCCCTGATTTTAATTCATACATACTTTCAGACTCAACTGTAATTTCCAACACTTTTAGTCCTGTATTATAATTAATTTATAGTAAAGGGGTCAAATATAAATTACTCATTACTTAGGGTGCCAAATGTGACTTTTTGAATATATTGGGTACAAAAACAATTATTTGTAGTAAGGGGGTCCGAATGAAAATAATACAAACTTCGTCTGTGGAAGACTCGAGTGGGTTTTCGACGATCTGCAAAACCCTTGAGACGAAGAGCAAGAAGAAGGCCGCGAGAGCGAAATCAGCGACGCGTACCGGATGGCGGTAAGCCTGTAGTCATCGGCTTGCTTCTTACGTGTGTTAGGTTTAAAATTTGAAGGTCGATTGAGTTGATATGTGGTTGGTGTGTACATGTGAGTTTGGGTATGCGATTTGTAGTTTGGTTGGTAAGGGATTCGAATTGGTGATTTTCGCAGACGATTCCAGTCAATCCGAAGCCGTTTCTGAACAACTTGACTGGGAAGCCCGTCATTGTGAAGCTGAAATGGGGAATGGAGTACAAAGGTGCCCTCTTATCTATTTTTCTTTCATCATACTTTGAATCAGCTGACTTTTTGGTTGTATTTCAGGTTATCTGGTTTCAGTGGATTCATACATGAACTTGCAGGTTCTACTTCAAATCTAGTGTAAAAATGTGTTCATAGATTCCGAATTGGAACGCGAGTGATCTTTGGTTGAATTTGATATTGCTAGGAAAACCTTGTTTTTCAATTTCCCTGGTTGATTTTATTGAGTGTAAATGGTTGGAGATAGCTGTCCGAATATGAAGGTTATACTTTATTAGTAGTTGCAGTGAGATTTATAGTGCACCAGTGCTTAGCTGCTCGTTTAGTGGTAGTATGCTTTGTGATCGAGTAATTTTCTGTGTTTTGGGGCATAAGATTTAACAAGGTATTTTTATCTTGCAGCTTGCCAACACAGAGGAGTATGTTGATGGGCAGTTCACTGGAAATCTTGGAGAGACTCTTATCAGGTTGGTATATTTCTGGAGAGAATTGAATTTTTATTGCATTTAATGAAGATGTAGTTTCATCTGGCAGCACATAATGTTTACACAATACGTGTTTTACCAAGTTGTAACGCCCAACTGAGATGGCTAGTAGGTTTAAAATCTTATTTGTTGTTGCTACTTTTAGTTTTAAAATGGTCGGCAGGCAGGCAGGCAAACCTTTCTGCCTCTTCCGTCAAACAGACTTGGGATTTGGTGAAAGTAACAATGAATTATGTGTGCAAGATTGTAGCAGGCAGTCCAGGAATAGAGATTATTTTCTACATTGCGTACCGTTAACACTGTGAAGTATGTGCCATGTGTAGGTGTAACAATGTCCTGTACTTACGGGGAGTGCCAGAGGATGAAGATATAGAAGATGCAGACTGAAGCTGTAATACATTGTGGATTTGTGGTTGGCATTTCACTCATCCCTTGCGGGCATCAAAGCAATGTTCAATCCATTGTTCTTTACCATGTTTTCAGCCAGAGTACTATCCATTGTTCCCAGGACCAGATGGATTATGTGCACTAATAAGCTAGTGACTTTGCAAAATCAAGTTCCAGATAATGGATGTGCCGGGGCACAGCAGTGTTGGCAGGAAGCATGAAGTTGTATTCACAAGAACAAATTCAACTAAAATGAACATAACATTATTGCATTAGGCTTAGATGCGCTGTGCTGCACCGAACCTAAAGACATTAAATTTAGGTACATGTGGGAGTTGAAAGCTGATGCAACATGGTGAGGCCAGGCCTTCTTAGGCTGCTAAGGAAGCGGATGAATGGTAACAAAAACCAAACCTTAAATGGAACAAATATAGGCTCGAGGGTTGTTGAGATATTATGGCCCTTGTCCTTGGTTGATGGCCACATTCACAGCCGTATAACTTAGTGTAGACTCCACAGGTTCAACATCATTTTGACATAAAAATTCCAGCCTTTGCGACTGCCTCCAACAGCTAGTTGATCATACACTTTGACTAGTTCACAGCAATCAGCCTCATGGCCTGAAAAAAAAAAAACATCATGCATACATAAATAATTCTGCAATGTACAACTTGCAAGGAGAGAACTCTGAGTTGGACATAAAGCAATGAATGAATAATATGATCAACCAGATCCAACTGCAGGAATTTAATCAAAATTAATGAGGTATTAATTTGCTATACTTGTATTTCATGTTTAAAAACTGAGTAATGAAAGCCAAGCTTGGATAAAGAAACTCAAAAGGAACTTCCGCCCTGAAGTCTGTACTTGCTTCTTTCGGTCTGAGTTTTAATGGTTTCAAGCACATATTTAGGATGCATTTATCGTCGCCTCAGCCAGCACATGTGTGCATGTTGCTGTTTTCTATCTCTAGCGATTTTGATAACAAGTGAGAAACTCAAATCAAAAACTCATGGTCAGATAATGGAACTATGCATACATGAATTCCCTTCACAAGCTGAAACTGCCTATTTGCCACATATAGGGGTTTCACACTTGTTCATCATTTATAACTCAGCTAACATGTCAGATCATATCTCATCTTCTACCGCCTACATAACATGAATTTGGATAGTAAGCAAACCTGCGACATGGAGCAGGAAGGGGGAAACAGCTTCAGCAGCATGGATGAGGTTAATTCGATTCTTGCCAATGACCAGCAGAAGAAGAGAGGAAGGCCAAAGAAAATGAGCAACAACGACGAGGACAGTCCTGCAGTAATCACCAATGCAGATATGAATGAGAAGGCACAGGCGGGCAATGATGATGCTAAGAAGAAAACTGGAATAAGCGCAGTTGCTGGAAAGAAGAACACAAGGAAGAGTAACAATCCTAGTAGGGCTCCGTTTTATTAAGTACCAGTACTTATGTTCTACTAGCTAGTACTGCTAAGAATCAGTTTACGCGTTTAGGAGGGGTGAAACTATCTGTAAAGTACTGCTAAGTTCTGATGCTCGATGCATTACAATAATTCTACTCAATAATTTGTTACTCCAAGTCGTCCATAACACAGACTCTCAAAAGCGTGGAATAAGGTAAAGCTTACATGAATCATTGCCTGAGGACGGTGATCCGTGAATCTTTCTTTGCATCTTATGTAGAAATGTCAGTAGCATGAGGGTTGAGTAACGCAGAGAAACTAAATCATTAGACCCAGTGCCACTGCCGTCCACTGTCAAGTTAATTTCCATCATCCTTCACTCATAGTTTTTTAGGCCACACAAATAATATATTCTATTTTTTGATAGTTCACTGGATATATCCTGCAACACAATCGTGAAAACAGAAGCGGTAAAATTGTTCACAGATGCCATAGAATCAGGCTTCATGAATCTTCATTTTCTTGGGAACTATCCATCAACCTTGCACTAGATCTGTTAATGTGCAAAGCATCTTTCAAGTTGCATTCAGCCACATCTTCAGGTGCCTGATCTTGTGATATCGAATTATGTGTTGATGTGAATCGTATCGATTGTAAGAAATTGAAGTATGCATACTTGATGTCAAATTGCATATCATACCCTGCAAGAATAACTAATTAGCGTAACTTGCTTTAAGAAAACAGACAGAAAATCATGAAGAGATGTACCGTGCACTTACAGTAATTAACTGCAATCGTCTTTCCTTGGCTATCTGGACTTTGTCTGACATGATGAAACCACATACTTGGCCTACGCGAGTTCAGATCGCATGAATAAGAACTCGCACAAATTGATTTGAGAAAAAAGGTAAAGACATATGGATTGTTATTCTAAACACAAGAGGAAGAAGTTAGCAACCAGGGCTGCAAAAATGAAGCAATGAGTCTAATGCATTGTAGAATTGGCCAGCTAAAACAATGTAAGTTAACTTACACAGCACAGATTTCACAAATGAACAGTCAGCAAATTTGGAAATCATGCACTAAAGACGCATAGAAACTTGGAACTAAACTACATTGCCACACCCACAAGGCATTCTTAAAACAAAAAGCATTTGAAACCAGATTTTTTTTAGCAAAATTCCCCCTAATAGAAACAGCCTATTAAATGCCAGATTATGACAGTGAAGTCTTTAGAAAATAGTTCCAGTGGAATTCAATCAAAATTTCTCCCTATTAAAATTAGAAAAATTGAATCCAGGTCATTTGGCCTCAGTCATCAACAATAAACATGCATTTTGTTGATTGGCAACAAGCTTACATTCATATCTGTCATTGAAGAGAAACTGTATAATCAGGTATTTATCGAATGAGACTCAAATAATCCATATTAAATTATTGCTCGGACAGTCATCCGCAGCAACTGCTCAGGTAACAGAGTGCAATAACATATTTGCGCAGTACATCAGAACAAGAATCAATAACTTTAATTTGAAATGTAATTTCATAGTTCAAGCCTTCTAAGAGCTTCTACCTTACCTGATTATATTATATTACAAAGTCCATGTATTAATTTTTTGTGTATATGACAACCCAAGGGAGCAAGGAAGCCCTAAATATTAATCAACTATTAGTTCTAATTCTAACCAGCAATCATATGATAAAGCGATAAGTCTATTCAAGAATCCAAAAGCGAGCGAACTCACAAGTAGAGAATCTGTCCAGCCTTCACAGTGACTTCAAAAGGCTTTGGACCATTGAAGTACATCGGAAATTCGGACATTTCTCTGTCCTTCGCCTCTAAAGATGGATACGGATTAACACTGCACCAAGGCACATCTCTAGCTGGTTCATCCAATTCCAGATTAAACTTCCCATCTCCCTGCAACATCCAATCCACCCCATAAGCATCAACGTGTCATCAAATAGCACACAACCTTCCCAGCGGAAAAAAACACGACCACATTAACCTTTGAATAGGAATAGTGTGCAGCGCGGTAGTTTTTAATGTACATTCTATGAACATCAGTAGGCGGCAGAAGAACAAAATGCTTCTCTCCAGAAACCACCGCATACAAATTCTCATAATGATCCTTATGAAACGAAGTTTCAGAAAACTCATTACCAATCCACAGATTTACCGCCTCAGGCAAACATCCACCAAAAGCCTCAGTCGCCCAGGCAATATCCTCCTCGCAATCCGCGGCCAGCGCCGAGTACTCCGATCTAAAGCAATCATTCTGCTGCTGCGCATACGCCACAAACCCCTTCCCACTCCTCCCAATCATCTCCAGCGCCTCCCCGATCGGGACCCGCTCCACATGCGCCGATGCAAAACACATCGACTCGGACCCCGAATTGGTCGGATTCGGCGCCAGCGCGTCGGCCCGGCCGTCGGGAGTGAGGTGGAGTGACACAAGGCTGGGATCAGCGGAGGAAGGTGGACACATGGAATGGATTAAGTACGAGTTGTGGGGCCAGTTGGAGAGCGCAGGCCAGTGGCGGAGGGCGTTGGAGATGAGGCAAGGCTTGTTGGCAGAGACGAAGTCGCGGAGGAAGTGGAGAGCGGAGGGTGGAGAGGCGAGATGCGTGACTTCGGTGGAGTTTCCCAAGCCTAGCTCGCGGACGTCGTCCCATAGGGTTTGCAGAGACTCCATTGCTGCTGTTACCGAGCAGTTGATAGAATGCTTTTACCCCATCTTTTCCCTAATTTGGAATTTGAAACTCTTGATGCATGAAAATGAAATTTGTAAAACTAATTTTTTTTTCATTTAATATTAAATTCCTTTACGGCTAGTAATTTTAATTTATTTAATGCACACATCACCGCCTCAAGGCTCCTATCGCATTCCATTGTGGATATAAACGACGTCGTTACGAGTTCATCAGCGCACCTCGATCCTCGCGCACACTCCTCTCCTCTGTATCTCTGCAACTCTTTCTAGTATTCGTCAACTTCTTCTGCGAATCTCTTCACTGCATTTTACTCGATTCTTCCTCGCCGGTGGTGAAAATTTGACGGCGTGGTTTATGCGATGAACAGCAGCCATCACGAGCAAGGGAGCAACAGCAACAACTGGTTGGCCTTCACGCTGTCCAACCCCAATCTCTCGCTCTTCGAGACTTCCGAGGCCGCAATATCCGCCGCCTCCGGTACGCATCCCGAGACACAGCCGTGCAGTTATACTCACACACAGGACACGAGAACATTTTATTTTTTGGATTTGTTGATAGATATTTTTCTTTTTTGTGTAGGGGAGGGAGAGGCGGCGGGGATGTCGTTGATGCTGCGAGGAGAGGGACCGAAGCTGGAGGATTTCCTAGGAGCTGCATCTGGATCCCACGAGCAGCAGAAGATGGATGAAGATGGTTCGGAGCCGAAGACGATCGCTGCGGATTTCTTCGCACGTCAACAGAACGTCAACAGCATCGATGAGAATCGTGATGAGCAGCTGGCGGCGAAGAAGACCGTTGAGTCGTTCGGACACCGGACCTCCGTCTTCCGCGGCGTCACTCGGTAATAGTTAACTTATCTGGATTTTTATTTGTTGTTAAATAATAATGGAATGAGTCAATGAATTTGGTGGTGGTGCAGACATAGATGGACTGGCAGATACGAAGCGCATCTTTGGGACAATAGTTGCAGGCGAGAAGGCCAGAGCCGAAAAGGAAGACAAGGTGATTTTTTGTCCTTGTTTTTGAGTTGTGTAATGAGAGATGGAAGGTGGAGATTTGATCTGGGAATGCCTGCTTAAATTTCATGATGAGTGAAGCATTTGATAGTCTGATTCTGGATCTGTAACGTTGCTGATGATGTTTAATTATTGTGTATGGGTGTGCTGGTGGCGGTGGTACTTGATGACTGATGCTGGGAATTGCACTCGTTGATGATTGCGGCGTTCAGTTTATTTGGGTGAGTTATTTGGCTACATTTCTTGCTATTTTCTGGTTCATGGCTTACAAATAGGTTCTTTTATTTTCATGGATTTGTGTGCTTGGTTGCATGGCATGTGCAAATGATATCATCTTCAGTCAGTAGTCATAGTTTCTGGTTCCTAGATGTAGAGTTAGATATTATTCTTTCCTTTCATTGTATTAAATTGAAACACTGCAATCTTTAATGAGGTTAGTATTTGAATTTTTAGAGCAATATTTATTGATTACTTTCCGGAACAAGTTTCCACTTTACTGAAGCAGGTGAATAATGAATGTCTCTATTGTTGTTAATGTGTTGTTTGTTGCTTGATTTGCAGGAGGGTATGATATGGAAGATAAAGCAGCTCGAGCCTATGATCTGGCCGCCCTTAAGTATTGGGGTCCAACCACCACTACCAACTTTCCCGTTAGTCATTTTGCAGTGCATCTTTTTGTCCAATGTTTGAGAGTTTATCTTATTTGCTAAACTTTTGTGGTCTTTTGTTAAGATTGATAACTACAAAAGGGAACTAGTAGAGATGAAGAACATGACCAGACAGGAGTTTGTTGCATCACTGCGAAGGTACTTAACTGAGTCTGTCCCCTGTGTTCTCTGTAGTAGAGCTGTTTCAATATTGCTAAGCTTTCATCTTGGGTTGTTAACAGGAGAAGTAGTGGATTCTCCAGAGGAGCCTCCATGTACAGAGGAGTCACGAGGTAAATACAAAATATACACAACTAATATACCCTATTTGCCGTCACACTATTGCTAAGTATCCGTTGTGTGCTTACTTATGTCAGTTTCAATGAAGATGTTCTTTTGTATTTTCAGGCATCACCAACATGGTAGATGGCAAGCACGAATTGGAAGAGTTGCGGGGAACAAGGATCTGTACTTGGGAACGTTCAGTAAGTTACTATCTAGTTTTTTCTTACTTAGGCTTCCTAGCTTGGCATGTCTAATCTGATAATGATCTTCGTACAGGCACCCAAGAAGAAGCAGCGGAGGCATATGACATTGCAGCAATCAAATTCAGAGGCCTAAATGCAGTCACTAACTTTGATATGAGCCGCTATGACGTGAAGAGCATAGCTAACAGCAACGTCCCTGTAGGTGGAATGGCCAACAAGCCCAGAACTTCATCCGACTCAATCTCTGATGGCCTATCAGACAATGACCATGACATATCAGAGTCCTCTGTAAGCTTTGCTCCTCCCCATCAACAACCACAACCCTTCAACTCCAACCTAAATTTTGCATTGGCTAACAAACCAGACCCGACTTTCAGTAAACTGGCCGGCCATCCGCCGCTGTGGCAACAACCAAATCTCCATGGCAACCCGGAGCCCTGACGGCTACTTCCATTCAAATGGCTCAACAGCACCAGGACCACAGTACACAAACTACATGAACATTTACTGCCCAATGGCAGGTTCCGAGCCAGTCAGTGTTGGAACTGGCACAATGATTCCTTATGCTACACCAATATCAATGACAATGACTAACAGCAGCAGTGGTGTTGGGACTCTAGAAAATGCCAGCAGCAGTGGCAATGGAATCAGCAACTGGGTTGCACCAAATCTACAAGAATATCAGTCTGGAAAGCCAAGTGTATCAGTGTTTCAGACACCAATTTTTGACATAGAATGAGCTCAGTCAACAAGATCTCAGTCATCTCAAAATAGCTTTAGCTAACTGAACCCTTTATCAGTAACAAACGGATTAATGCAGTGAAGCATTTTTAAAGAATGGGAGATGGAAATGACAGCCATCTCATGCTAAAGTCTGACTGACAGGTTACTCCTCTGCTCTCACTTCGGGTTCTTTCACTTTTAACTCGTTCTTGACACTGGCAGAATTAGAAAAAGGAAAACGGTTCCTGTACCCCAATTTACTTGCAATTCTGAGACCACTGTTCATGTCTAAAGTATAAATTAATAAAAAAGCATGAGATGAAAGATCATTGATGGAAGCATAGACATATTACATACATGTGTTCAATCAGCCCCATTATTAACTACTAGTTGTTTTTGACAGCAAGTAGATGTTCCAAACAATGCCCCATGGTTCATCTCATCATCTGAATGAAGATCACTACTCTATCCAGTAGCAGTTAGTGATGGCTGCTTTCATTCTTCTCCAATGACAATCCAACTACATGATTTTGATGATAAGGTCTGATCCCTGACCAAAGCACTTGTAGTAACTACTCGAGTGGCTACTTATCTTAGGCAGTATAATATTTACATTGCCATGTGTAGTAGCTATAGTTCATGGACACCCACATCACTTTCAAATTTTTGCTGCATTCAAATAGTCCTATGGATATCAATTATGCTAGATTAGCTTTCCCTTGGTCCACAAAAGAAAGCATTTATGCGGCCACATCACATACAAGTAGTTTTCATATCAAATATAGAACAATTAATTAGCTCTTGGCACAAATGGATCAAATCGGGCAAGTAAGAGATTGAATTCAAAGTTTCGCATATGTTCCAAAGTAGGAAACCCTTCACTAGCTCATAGAAACACTAAAATAGTTTCAACACTTCGAGCAAAATAAGCATATAAAAGTTTCTCTGAGCATGCAGCATGATCCTATTTGGCCACATAAGTTCACCTGTAATGTAGAAATTATAGTTATATAAAGTGGATATTTAAGAGCAACACAGAGAAACCACGGAAGCAATGTGTCAGTATATTACCACAAATATCGATGAAATGCATGCCATTTGTTTACCGTTAACACTAGATGATCATATATATTAGTATGCTTCATGCCCACTGCTGCCCGCATCATAGTCCTATAGTTCAATTGGCTGAACTATTATAGCCATGTAATGATAGAGTCTGCGAGCACTACACTCTCATCTGCATTCTCAATTTTGAGATTACTTATGAGAGGAAATGTTGAAGGGCAACAAGGCCTCTGAATGATAAAAATTTCTTAAATGATGCAACTACCAATGCCAAATCATTATACTCGAAGCAAAGACGGAAAAAAAATTCCACAAATGATATGCTTCATCATTTTGTCTGCTAGCTACAAAATGGCACACCCATGACAGGAAATTATAGTTATATCGATACTATTAGCCTGATTACACAGACTTTTGAGGACTTCGTATTGCTACCGGGCATCTCAAGGTCACTCTCTGTTTCAAATATTGTACAAACAACTTCCAAAACCAACCTCAACCAACCACCAAAGTTAATCTCATTGCAAAGCAATACAGATATATAAGTTTCACACATTCTACACCAAAGAGGATCTATTCCCTCTTATACTTGAGTGAGTTGTTCATAAAGTTTGAAGATTAACATTAGATGTCCCTCGGATTCAATCAACTAAAGCCAGCAGTTGATTCATTAATTTCCTCTAAAATAAAAACTAGTAAGAGCAGAATAAAGACATGATACATTTGTAAACCTCGAGTCTTACAAGTATGAACCATTCCATTGTCCTAAAGGTCACCTTTTTCAGACATGGTACTCCAAAACACATCATATGCTCTTAACAAAATGGAAAGCAAACCACAAGCAACATAATTAAATTCATATTCAGGAAATATAACTGGGTACTAATGCTTGCTCCATGACAAAGAAAGAATTGTCTTAAAAACCTCTAACGACATAAGACTCGAGTGCACTCTATATAACAAACAAATAAAAGGGTGTCAAACAATCTATAAAATCACCAATGTTATGTTTTCTTTTCAATCTGCCAAATCAACAAGCACATATACAGTTAAAAACAATCAACCAGTGCAATCAGATAGACACTGAAAGCTAAAATACACACCTTCCAAAGCTAACAACTTCTACCGATTCTTCTCAGCAGGCAGAGGCCTATTAAACCCTCCCCTTCGATTCATATACTGCCGCGGCTGCCTCTTTGACACATTCCTAACTCCACTAACGTCCGCGCCAGGAACAGGCTTCCCTTTCGTAGAATCAAACCCAACAGGAATCCCCATCATCTTCATCATCTCCATCTCATTAGTATCCATCTCCTCACCAACCCCTTCTCCACCTTCCTTCTGCTCCTTCACAATCCCATCCACAAACTCCGCCACCGCATTAACCGTCTCTCTACTCTTCCCCCTCCTCTCCGCCACTTCCTCCTGCCTCTGCCGCTTCCTAGGTACCTCAGGCGTCGGCGTCCTCTCCCTATTCCGCCGACTCGACCTATGCCGATCCGGCGACCGGGTCCCTGACCTAACGTTCCGACTCCGAACTCGCTCAGGCGACCGAGAGCGTTTACGCACACGATCCTTCTCCCTCTCCTTGTCCCTATTTCTTTCCCGAACGCGTTCTCTCTCTCTCTCATCCTTCTCCTTATCACGAACTCGCTCTTCAACCTTGCCTCGCGTCCGTTTTCGATCACGGTCGTCCTCGTCGTCTCGGCCTCGTTTCCGATCCCGGTCGTCTTTGTCCCGCGCCCGTTCGCGATCTCGGTCTCGTATCTGCTCCCTGTCGCGGTCGGACATTGCAGCGGACGAAGGATTCCTGAGCTCCGGAAGCGCAGCAGATAAACCCTAGAGTTAATCACTTTGGGGACAGCTTCGCATCTCGCGAGTTTCCTCTTTTCTTTTTCTTTTTCATTTTTTTTTCTAAATATTTTTAAAAAATGAATAAATACAACTAATTAAAATGCCACGTACCATAATATAACTTTTTTATTTTTAAATTCATTAAAACAATGTAGTTTAATCTTGTCTACATATTTTGTAAAATGTAAATAGTTAATTTTATTTCATGTCATTTATTTTTCAATTACTGTACTTGTTTTACTGTATCGAATGTCAATCATTTTCGTTTATTAATTCAAATCTATGAGGTCGTGGTAAGTGGTGACCACTCTATCATCATCAGGAACAAGACAACATTAAAATCCATGGCAGAATCCAACTCGGAATCCCCACATTGGCAAAATATCTTGGATTTTTGGTTGAAGATGGCAAATCAAACTAAGCGGGTTGAGTCGGGCTTGGGCGGAGATGCTTACTTAAAACCCACATTTTGCACAATGGAATGACTTCAACCAGACATCAATAGAAAGTAGAGAAGAAGAAAAAGTTTGGAAAAAATGGAACTAAACCAAACACATAGACAAGTATACAAGAAAGGCATGACATTCCAGAACAGTGAAGAGGTTGGCCCAGAAAGGAGTGGCTGGAGGAGGGTGTGTGGATTAGGACAGACAGGTCTTGGAGTTGGGAAAAACAGCAAATCTTACAAACCCACATAAATGTTAGCTTTGGTTTGATGACGGGGCAACTCAAATGTTCCTTAAACTATTGTTAATGTAGTAGCTATGGCCTATGGCTATGCAGCACCATATGAAAAGATGTGTAATTGAGACACCAGACCTTATTGAGCTTAGGGTTTAAATTTTGAGGGTAAATAAGATGAATGTAAATGTGTACTTAAATTAAAGTGAGATTGTGAACGGAGAGAATGAGAAGGGAAGAGAAGAATGTACCCAACATTTTGACTGATAATGTTTTGGAACAGGTTAGTGTATTGTTTTTAATGGTAATTAAAATTATGAAAAAGAAGGAGAGAAGAGCTTCAAGTCTCAACTGCTCAGTGCCAACTAGAACACCATATAAAGGAGAGGTTTTGATGGAGTCTTAATCCTCCTCACGGGCGCACAAGGTGATACAAAGAGAAGAGTAGAGAGATTAGAGTGGAGGAGAAGGAGAGAAGCTTCTTGTTGTTATAGGCCATTGGTGCAGGCTGTGTTGGTGTTTCTGGGGTGCGGAGAGATGAAGTATATTCGATCAGGGAGCTTGAAGAGGCTGTTTTCGATGAAAAGGAGGGGTTTGGGGGAGGAGGAGGTGAGGAGGGATGGAAATGAGGAGATGGGTAGTTGTGATTCTCTGAAAGTCGGAGTCTTTGAGGATTGTTTTCAAAAACCCACCTGGAAATGTTTCTCCTTTGAGGAGATTTTTGAGGCCACTGATGGGTTTATCTCAGGTTTTGTGCTGCTCTGAACCCTAGTTTTGTTTGCTGTTTTTGGGATTGGATTTGGTTTGATTTTGACATTTTGTGTGTTGTTATTGTGAACTGGGTTTGTAGAGAATGTGGTGGGGAGAGGAGGGTATGCTGAGGTTTATAGAGGGAAGCTGAGGAGTGGGGAAGCCATTGCTGTGAAGAGATTGAGTAAAGCTTGTACAGATGATGAGAGGAAGGAGAAGGAGTTTTTGACTGAGATTGGGACAATGGGACATGTGTGTCATCCAAATGTGTCTTCCCTTTTGGGTTGCTGTCTTGACAATGGCCTTTACCTCATCTTCCAGTTCTCCGTTAGAGGCTCCGTCGCTTCGGTTTTACATGGTATTCAATTTCAGACTGGACTCAGCTTTTGGAGCATGTGAATCTGATGATGTTTTGATTGAATGCAGATGAGAAGTTGCCGGCAATGGACTGGAAAACGCGATACAAGATTGCAGTAGGAACTGCTAAAGGCCTTCATTACTTGCATAAAGGTTGCCAGAGAAGGATAATTCATCGAGACATCAAAGCATCCAACATTCTGCTTACTGATGATTTTGAGCCACAGGTCTGGTTTCATTCTGCTGTTTTCGAAACTCATTGCTGCCCTTTGCCCTTGCTGAGTTTGGCTTCTGCAGATATCCGATTTTGGACTGGCAAAATGGCTTCCTTCGCAGTGGACTCATCATTCAATTGTTCCGATAGAAGGCACATTCGGGTATTAATTGAAATGTTTTATGTTAGCTAAAATGTCACGAATTGCCCCTAAGAAAATGATGCACATGGTTTTGCAGGTACTTGGCTCCCGAGTACTTTATGCACGGAATTGTGGATGAGAAGACGGACGTTTTTGCATTTGGTGTCTTTGTACTTGAAATCATCTCTGGTCGGAAACCAGTTTATGAGTCTCATCAATGCCTACATAGCTGGGTAAGCGACTTTAAAACCAAGTCAAACTTTGTTTACGCTGGTTATTACAACAGTTTTTTACAAATCCTCATTTACAGGCTAGACCATTGTTGAATCAAGGCGACACGGATAAGCTGATTGATCCGAAACTAGGAGATCAGTTTGATGCGATGCAGATGAGAAAACTTGCGCTTGCAGCATCTCTTTGCATCCGAGTTTCAGCGACGTGGCGGCCTTCCATGAGTGAGGTAGTTAGCCGCTCAAATTTTATCTAGTTCAGTTTTCTATTCAGCTAACTTACTATTCAAGTCATCGCTAAAAAAATATCAAGACTAACTTTTCCCATGTCTCCATCCGAGCTATAACACGAGTCAAATTTATTAACATATACATAACATCATCGTATTGCAGTCTACAGTTTCATGTCTTTTTCTAGGAATCGGGTAATGTTAATTCACACCTAATGCTTATGCAGAATCAGTCGGACAATTATGAGCATGAGCATTGCCCAAATACTTATTATACAAGTTAGCGTCATTTTAAATCATTAATTGAATGATTATTTGGGTAGACTATAGAGCATGATGCTTTAGTTTTGTCTCGTTGCGCTAATTAATTGGGTGACTTGGAATAAACTTCAAGCCAAGTTGAGATTAAAATGATTCGAGTAGGCCACCATACGGCCACTTGTTGCGATCTTGGCATACTGCAGGATCAAAATGTTAGCTGTAATAGACAGCTGCAAATGTGTCGTAAGGTTGCTGCCTATCTGAGCCAAAACATGTTATGCATATGACAAAAATATCTTTATGTCGACAATGTTAACTTCTGTTAAATTTTTCACTGCAAGCGAGTTACAGTTACTGTTCATGGAAAAACTGTTATTTATCTTGATAAGATTATTGACTAGTTCTTGTAACTTGGTTGGAATCTCGACAGGTACTGGAAGTAATTTCCAATGAGCATGTAGACGAGGAGAGGTGGAAAATGCCCGACGAAGAAGAAGGGCAAGGGGACTTTTGGGGATTCGAGGATCTCGAGTCTGAATGTGATAGTTCCATTTTCACTGAACTCTCTACCTGAGAGGAAAGTTTAGAATGTAGTTACAGAAATGGTCGCCGCAGTTTCATGTACATAGAGGAATCTCAAGAGTAAAAACCTGCGTAATGACTCCATCTTGCTGCAAAAGCAATGCATATGAGAAGTCTCTATGTGGAGGCTTTGCAGGATTCTGTTCTTTCATTTCCTGTAGAATCATCTGCATTGAATTGGTTGATGGTTGCAGAAATAAATGCAGAGTTATGGATAGAACATGTACAAGCCATTATGCCACATATGAATGGAGTCACTTTGAAGCAATGACATTCTTGCAATCATCATTTTGAACTTGAAATTTCACAAGCATCTTTCAGTTCAGTTTGGTTCTGATCAGTTTAGTTTCAGTTCCAAAGAATGCACAACAAGATTGCATGCCACAATTTGGAAAATACCCATACGGAAATGCATTAGAACTTTTTACATATGAAGTTTCGGTATGGATTCAGTTCAGTTCAGTTCGAGCTGGTGAAGGCAACTTCACATAAATGTCAATAGGCAAGACAAGGAAGATATCCACCAATCACAATCTAGCAATTAAGATGAATGGAGAGGCATTGAAATGGGGCTAATCTAAAACATTTAAATACAAAATGCAAAGGTAGATGTGAAAATGGGAATTATTTATGGCAAGTCACAACCACCAAGGACTGCACATCATAAATAAGACAAGGAAGGGTATACACAATAATGCAAACTGAGGAGTGAAGATTAAGATTAAAAAGGTGGAGAAGATGAACAGGTGCCAGATGGTTCTGAAACAAACAGACCTGTGTCCTGCAACTGATAATGATGATGATGATGATGTTGATGATGGAGTTGGTGCTTAGATAAAAAGTTCCAGAGAAGCAAAGGGTATCAATAATGTCTGATCTAATAAGACCTTGCCATGTAAATGTATTAGTTGAACAATACCATACAACAAAATGATACCTGCAGCCATGGCCATGTGCTTCTGCCTCCTCAAAAGACTGATCCTTAAAACTGAACTTCATCTTCACCAACCCAAAGTCTTTTTGTTGCTTTCTTAGTGTCTGCACTGCCTTTGTTCTGTAGGTGGATTTGTTGTCTACGAATAAGAACAAAACAGATGAATGCGATGATATTTAACTGAACTGAACTGAAACGAAATGAAATACATTTCGCCACAAAGGAAAGGCTTGGTAAATCCTGACTATCATGTAGAACTAGAATATATCCCACGCTCTGGACAGCCTACTGTTTGATAAGGACATAGGGGAAGACAGCCCCAAAACAAACTGAATTTCCAAAAAAAACTTCAGCCTATTTGATGAGATGAAGCCTGCCATATTTGATGACTTGAATGATCTCACAGAGGCTTATGATAACATGGTTTCTTTGTTTTCATTTCCAAACTTTGGGGTAGCTTTTGATGGTGGCAAATTGGAGATCGCCCAAGCTGGCGCATCTGTAAGCCACAAACGCTCACCTGTGTCTTTGTGTTTGAAGTCGGGGCTTTTATTGCTAAGCTGCAAGATCAAGTGAATATCTAAGAATGAAGGTTGAAATGCGGTAATTTTTTTCAAGGAAATAGCACTCGAGGTAATAAAGTCAATCTCGAGTAACCACCTTTTGCAATCTGTTATCCCACCATTTGTGAGGATTTTCTACGACGTCCTTCCAGAATTCTTCCCCTGTTAGAAAAAGTACAGACGAAAGGTTCAAATATAGTCTTCGTATTCTTGAGCATATAATAAGAATGAAATCTTCACCAAATTAGGCAGAGATCTATGCATTTAGTCATCTGGAGACCAATAGAGCATTGTGTCACTTCTTTGAAACAAATCACGTGCGTCTGATTGGCATTATGTTATGATCCTGAATCTAGTCTTGTATTGGATGACCTCATTGTAATGGCTAAGAGCTATGAAAATCGCAGTATTTGACAGGAAAATTGTAGCAAACCACAAATGAATACTTCCTCTAATTAAGTGAAACCATGTATACCAATCATCAAAATAGACTTATAAAAAAACTTATTGTTTACCCTTTCAGTGATTAATAATCCAAATAGCTAGTTATATAAATTTCAGCATGCAACTACATACAGGGGAAAATTGAAGAAGAATTCATGCCGACACATTGTTTGTATCAAAACTACACTCATTTGTGAAAATTAGAGTATTTGACTTGGAAACTTTATTTACAAGACCACACCTTTACTTCTTTTTGCTTGTTGAGGTGAGAGGCAGGGAACACCAAAATCTAAATTCTCAAGTTCAAACAAAATAGATTTTGGTGCACTGCTGAGCCACAGCGAAATGGAACGGTCTTTTCTTTTAAAATCTGGGTGCTTAGCATTCACCTAAAATAGAAATGCTCTTCGTTTGATTCAGTGTGCAATTCATCAAAATGGAGAAAAAATTAATCAGGAAAGTTGATTACCTTTCCATCTAGCTTACTTTTCCGATAATCTTGCCATTGTGCTGTATCTTCTAGGAGGCCTTTCCACGCTCCTAGAGCAGCATCGTGTGTTTTCCCACTAGCTGAAAAACAAAAGAAAAGCCAAGATGACCAGGAAAAACTGAAAATAGTTCATATAAATAATTCATGTTTTGGGTTTGGGACAAAAGTAAACTTACCAACATATATAAAATAAAAGATAGACGTAAGGTAGTGCTACAAAATACCAGTTTGCTGCTTTGCTTCAGCCACTTGATGGTCAAATGTCAAACATTCCAGTTTTCTTAACAGCCATTGAGGTGTAAACTCGTCTATAAATAATAGTTCACCAGTACCCTTGCGCTTGAATGCTGCAGCATTAGAGCTTCCCTTCGGCGTGTCAAAAAGAAAGTTATACAAGTTAGAAAGTGCATAATACATCTAGCCTCATGAAACAGATAAAAATGAGCGATGACCACATTCATTATACCCTCTCCAATCTGATGTCCCACCACTCGTGGGGCTTAAGAAGGAGATCCTTCCATGATTGTTTGACAGAAGCATTATCATCAAATGCATCTCCTACACAATCGATGGACAATAAACAAAACAATGCTTCAGTTCTCATACACATGAAGTAATTTTAAGACTACATAAAGTACCCATACAATCGAGCTTGCACAAGAATGCCACTTAGTAATCACACATAATTTATTTACTAATGTCACAATGTTCAAATTTGGGCCAGATTTAAATTCCCTTAAGAATGTTATCATTCACCTTTATCTAGAATGATATAAAAGAATTTCATCTTACAAGACTAACAAACTATTTAACATGTCTTGTTTACCAATGCATACAATATGAGCCCTGCTCTCAATGCATTAGATTATAAGACGAGCTCAAATGTAACTTACCATGATCTTGAGAGGGCTCATCTTTTTGCTTTTGATCATCTATTGGCTTTGTATGTGAAAAATATTTCTTTAACCGAGTTGACTCATCAACAAAGTTGATGCTCTCAACTATAACCTAAACATATCATTCAAAATACACCTTTTGATTACACAAATGAAGCATACATTAGAACAACGGACACAAGGTTGCATACAACAATCAGCATGTACGCAACTAATGAAAAATTCAGAACTCAGAGAGTCATAGTGAAGTCAAAACCATCATCAGAACATTTTCACAATACAATCTTCCATGCAGTCGGTGCTGAGCCTCGATGAAGACAATGGAACAACTGAGGATACATATCATGATTTACCTAAAAGATGTAATACTTGAACAAATGCCCATATGTACCAACAAGAAAGATGTGCCTTTTCAACCATAAAAATGACCCAACAACAAATAAATAGATCAAAATATCTCCAACGCATTTCCAAAAATGCAAAATGTTGAAGTAAATTAGTAAAATTTGTTTTTTCACCTGAAGAGGTTGTGTCCTGGTATATGGATTGAATGGTGATGGTTCCGCACTGATATACCCAGCCACATACACATAATCATTCTCCTTCACATGACAAGCTACAACATGCGCCAAATCCCCTTCAAACAGAACCGGCATCCTACACAACCTCAAAAAAAGATAGATAAAACCCAAAATAATAATTCATTTCTGGAAACATGATCACATGATATCTTTATTTAGCCTATCAAATCAAAAGCTAAAGTTCAAATCTTTTAAAAAAAAACTGGAAAAAAATCCGCCAGATTCATAGCCTTTCAGAACGAAAAACCTATTCGGTAATCCTGCCAAAAATCAACACAGAAAATGTAAATACATAGAAGGCAGCACTTCTGGAGAACCAGTTTACCAGAGAGGATTGGATTTGGAGATAGTTTCCTGGCGAATTATAGAACACGCCCAGTTCTTCTTCCCATCATCATCCGACCGAAACTGTACCGGCATCTTAATATGCCCAATCAAACTCACGCAATTCGCGACCTTGGCCTGCCACGGAATCTCCTTCGGCTTGGGCCACCGACCCTCATCCAACTCAAAAACCTTCATCTCATCCCGTTCCTCCTTATCTCCCAACATTATCTTGTCCATCTGAGCCGACGCGGCGCCGTACGTGACCCATGACTTGGGCGATTGTTGCGGCGGCGGCGGTTTAGTCGTTTTGGACTTTCTAGGGGTTTTGGATGGAGACGAAGTGGAGGTGGAGTAGAGCTCGGCGGTGATGGGGAGTGGACGGAGGAGGAGGTGGCTGCGCCTGCTGAGGGCGTGGCGGAGGTCGGTGGCTGCTCGTTGCCACCTTGTCATGGCTGTGAGTGATGAAAATCGATTACCAGGTTTCAGTTTTTTAGGGTTTATGGAAATAATTGGGGGTGGTTAGTGTACTATTTGAATTTGCAATCAAGCCCAAAACTTTACATATGTTTGCAGTAATTTTTGACATCCTCTGTGATATGAAATCAAGTACTCCTTGTAGAAAAAAAAAACTGAGGAGACAAATTCTAGCACTTATGTGCCGCAGTAATCATGTAGTAGATGAAACCTGGAGCCAAACAAATTGAACTGGGCGACCGCGGAGCGTGGAGCTTGTTACATGACAAGATACATCAACTGAGCGGCCAGAGCATCGTGAACGAAAATACTGGTCTTCAGTGGCAGAAGAGGAATTATGGTGTGATTCTGCATTTGGTTGGCGACATCATGGGCAGCTGGTGCGCCATGTCTTGAGTCAACTTGATCCTGATCATAAGAAACAGAAACAAATCAGTATCTCATGATCGGGTTTTTTCTTTCTTTCAAGCTCCATCGCTTGTGTTAACCCGAGAACACCATTTGAAAACAAAAAAGAAAAGCAGTTGTCGGGTTTCATTTCTTTGAAACCAGTCCATTCCTACTCCTAGTGACCCTTCATATTTAACCACTAGACGCGCATCACTTGAAATGTTATTCAAGATGACCCAATAAACGAACTGTATGTAAAATTAGAGATCACGCAGTATGCTATGCCCTGCCTCGCACCTTTACTCGAATAAGCTAGAACCATTAGTCGAATACAATAGCAGCCCTATTCTTTGTGATGTTACAAAACAGGAGAAGATTGCCGGAATGCACAGTACCAAGTTAGTAAGAAATTCTACTGGATAAAGAACATTGCTCAACTGCTTGTGATTGACAGTGTGTAAGATTTCATATGACCGATTCATAAGAAAGTATCAGATACCACCATGGAGTCTGAAGGGTAAAATGAGAATCTCGAGCAGCTCAAAATAGCTTGAAATTCAAATCTAATGAACTGTATCAACTACATTATGCCGAGAGAGAAAGAGTCCTAGCAATCAATCACAACCATGGCACAAAAAAAAGAATCATGGATGAGGCAACGTAGAGAACCGAAGAAATGATACACTTGATCAACACTGGCATAGATATTACCTGCGCAGAGAAAGATGAAGATGACGGTTTAGCACAAACCCTGCCAGGTATAAATGCATAGTCAGTTTCTTTAAGATGATCTGCAACATTGTCAGCCGTCTCTCCTTGAAACAGCACCGGAATCCTAATCAATCATGTAAATAAATCCATGAGCGGAATCATGTAACGAGCGGAAAATTGAATCATAAGAATATACATACACATAAAAGGCTTGAGCCATCACTGAGCATAAACAAAACTGAGCAACCCAGCTCAATTTGGAATATGGGATCGTCGTAACAACTCATTTTGATACAAGAAAATCTAACGACATAACACTGCAAGCGAAGCACTATGACAACAACAACAGCAACATCAAGCTAATCTACTTCAGAGTAGCACACAAAGTGGCAACTCTAATTACTATCAGAATCAGAAAATGACACAATCCGGGTAAAAAAGTCAGTTTATGAAGCGAAGAGGTATGGATATACCAGCGAGGTTTAGATATGGAGTCAGATTCCTGGCGAACGATCGTGCAAGCATCCCAGTAAGTCTTTCCAAAGTCCGAAAATTGGAACTGACGCGGCATCCGGACCTGGCCGATCAAGTTGTGTGTCGCGTACGCGAAGGCGTTGGACGATTGCGGCAGTGAAGATTGGGCCTTGATGAGCTTTCTAGGGTTTGTCGATGTGGAGAAGAGCGACGTAGATTGATTGAGGGTTTTGGTGCAGAGATGGACTGCTTTACGATGTGATCTGATCATGGCCGACATTGCAGAGATCGGCGGTGGATCGGAGCTGAGAGAAATGTGAACGTTGCGAGTGGATTGTTCTTTCTGATTTAGGGTTTCTCGGGAAATTAAATTTAAAAATTGCCTAAAAAATTCTTTTATCTCAAAGCTGTCATCTTTGACTTCGAGTCAACCGATGGAAAACTTGGGAGAGGAAAGATTCATCATCAGCCACTCACAATCCAAGTCAACAACCAGTCAACGACCCACTGGCTATTGCCAGCCTCCAAGTCCAACCACAATCATAACATCTCCATCCCCAGCTCCGCCCTCATCAAAAAATGGCAGATTCCGGACCCAACAACCCGATCTACAGAAACCCTAGCTCACCCATCGAAGCTAGAGTCCAGGACCTTCTCTCCAGAATGACCCTGCAAGAGAAGGTTGGCCAGATGACCCAGATAGAGCGGAGTGTGGTCACACCCTTCGCCCTCAAAAACCTCTCCATAGGTGATGATCCCATCTGAACTGCTTCAAAGTTCGAATCTTTTTGCTGATTTTTGGTCTGGGGTTTGGCAGGGAGTGTGCTCAGTGCTGGAGGGAGCTCGCCCTTTGAGAACGCGGTGACTGCTGATTGGGCTGATATGGTTGATAGGTTTCAGAAGATGGCTTTGGAATCCAGGCTTGGGATTCCCATGATTTATGGGATTGATGCTGTTCATGGTAACAATAATGTCTTTGGTGCCACCATTTTTCCTCACAATGTTGGCCTTGGTGCCACCAGGTCAGGCTTAGCTTTTGGTGCTTCCTTTCAGTCTAGGATTTTTAGCTGTACAGTGCTGGTAGATTACTCTGTGGATAACTAACAGGGATGCCGATTTGGCTCGAAGAATCGGAGCAGCAACTGCTCTTGAAATTCGAGCAAGTGGCATGCACTATACATTTGCTCCTTGCGTAGCAGTGAGTACTTCATTGACCCCAAATTTGAGTTTCTCCATGGAACTAAGATTCGATCTGATTGGCACCATCAGGTAACTCGAGACCCGAGATGGGGCAGATGCTATGAGAGCTTCAGCGAGGATCCTGATCTTGTTCGGAAGATGAGTTGTATCATCTCAGGCTTACAGGGAGAGCCGCCTCAAGGTCATCCCTACGGACACCCTTTCGTCGCAGGAAGGTACAAATCCTTACAATGCTTCCATTTTAATGACACCCTTTTGCTCCTTGTCTGATTGGGATTTCAGCAACAATGTGATTGCATGTGCCAAGCATTTCGTCGGAGATGGAGGAACTGAAAAAGGCGTCAACGAGGGGAATACCATTGCCACTTTTCAAGAGCTGGAAAACATCCATATAGCTCCTTATTTGGACTGTATATCCCAAGGTGTTTCCACCATCATGGCCTCATTTTCAAGCTGGAATGGCGACCGTATGCACGCTCATCGCCATCTCCTCACTGACATCTTGAAAGCCAAGCTCCGGTTTCAGGTATACGACTCATGTTGATGCTTGTAATTCGCAAGCTCAACCATTCTATAATTCAATATAAGCTAGTTTATTCCAGCTCCTGGTCCCATTTTCATGTATTAGCTTCTCGTAGATGTTTCCAAAGTTGTTGAGAACTTTTTTTCGGCAGGGATTCATAATCACTGACTGGCAAGGACTGGACACAATCAGTACGCCTGATGACTCGAATAATCGCTCCCGTGTTTTATCCGGTATCAATGCTGGGATCGACATGGTATGTGTGAATTTGCTAGATACACCGGATTGCATCCACGTGTGATTCAAAAGTTTAAGCTCAAGAGTCACGATTTTATAATCCAATATATCATAGCAAATTATCCTTTAGAATAGCATGTTAGATAATTCTTCAAGTGTTTATCTCTAACAGTATGGACACTGAGTCCTCGACCTGTCGGCAGGTGATGGAGCCAATTAAGTATGAACGGTTCATGGAGGATTTGATCCATCTGGTGGAGTCAGGGGAGGTGCCCATGAGCAGGATTGATGATGCTGTGGAAAGGATCCTGAGAGTGAAATTCGCTGCCGGACTTTTCGAGCACCCCATGACTGATAAATCTCTTGCCGACAACGTGGGATGCAAGGTAACTTTCAGGTAAAAGTAGGTCGTTTTTGCAACTGGTAGCCTGCATTGATCCGTCATGTTTCAGCTGCACAGAGACTTGGGACGTGAAGCTGTTCGGAAATCTTTGGTTCTGTTGCAAAATGGCCAGGACAGGAACAAACCATTTCTGCCGCTGGACAAAAATCCCAGGAGAATTCTTGTGGCCGGATCCCATGCTGATAACCTCGGGTACCAGTGCGGAGGCTGGACTATTACTTGGCGCGGACTCAGTGGCAGAATCACCATTGGTAAGGGCCACGCCCGTTCCTTTTATGGACCCATGGACAAAATATAAGTGACGAGCCCTTTATAACATAATATTTTGTTGGGGAAAAAAAAATGAGCCCCGCATCTGGAAGGTTGAAAAATCACAGGAACCCGGAACAAGACAACCTTAATCAGCTGCTATATCTTGCAGGGACAACAATCCTGGAAGCTGTCAAGAAGGCCGTAGGAGATGAAGTGGAAGTCATCTATGAGGAACATCCATCAGCTGAGCTCTTGTCCTCTCAAGAATTTTCCTACGCCATCGTTGCGATTGGCGAAGCACCATACGCAGAATCCTCAGGTGACAACTCAGAGCTAACCATACCCTTCAACGGAACAGACACAGCCTGCGCTGTAGCTGATAAAATTCCCACTCTGACGATCATAATCTCCGGACGGCCCTTGGTCCTCGAGCCACGGCTATTGGAGAAGACTGAAGCTCTCATCGCTGCTTGGCTGCCTGGAAGCGAAGGAGATGGAGTTGCAGATGTTCTGTTCGGTGACTATGAGTTTGAAGGACGGCTCCCCGTGACATGGTTCAAGAACGTTGAACAGCTGCCCTTGAACCTCGGACAAGAGTTGTCTGATTCTTTGTTCCCATTCGGTTTCGGGTTGACCTGTGGTATCTAGATTATTACACTGCCCTCTAGCAAAGCTGGGTCAGACATGAGCATTTGAGAACACATTTCCAAAGCCTGATGGGAGCTTTGTTACAGCAGGAACACGGTGCAGTAAAGGACGCTAAGAAGTAAGAACTCGACTACATATCTGGATACAACAATGCCGCATTTTGACCAGAGTTTGTTCAGTATTATCAGGGTCATATCCTGCATGTTATAAAAAAATTTGGTATCATTGTATCCGAATTTCAACTAGTATGGAATTTTTTTTTCATGAAGGAGGAAGAAACTTGGTTTTACCTGCAAAAAACATATTATGGAACAGCCTACACTTTGGTCGAGATGTCCTTCATCTTAACGTCGTCCTTTGTCTGCATCGACAACAATTTTATCAGTTTACCACATAATATAAAATTTCACAAGCAATTCTAACTTGTTACAGTTCTATAATTCGATATGCCTGCACGAGCAGAAGAAGAAACAAAAAATGGAGGTTGCAGCCGGCAACGCTGAACTCCAAGTATAACATTTATGAGGGTGATATGGTTTATTCTTAATTCTAAACGGTTTGAATGAAATGGACAAGCTGACGTAATATCTTACCGCTCCCTTGCTCTGATAATAATCGTCAAGCGCCCATTGATACTTTGATTGATCCAGCCCAAACCAGCGAGACAGATGATCATCCAGACATGAATGCGCTAAAAACAACAAAGTAGAATAATTGGTTATCATCTAATCTTCAGTACCACAAACAAGAGGAGGAGAAGGAAGCATCAAGTCATAGGTTTAGTAATCTAAGGATCGAACAAGTTCATTTCCGCCCATCGCAACCATGCAGAACTTCGTTACAATAACCATTGCCTCACCCAAATGTTGAAACTGATAGCCACAAATTCTCCACTTCAAGATAACCATTGTTGAAAACCAACGTAGTTATGCACCAATGCCTCCGACAGCTACTTTGTTCGCAACATTAAGCACTCAATCTTCAATCAGACAATTTCATCAACCAACTACATCACCCACTGGACTGTAACTAAACCGACTTGAGTTCATCCTATTAGAAACCAAACCTTAAAACATGATTTACAAATCTGTGTTGTTGAGCTAGAATGAGATTTGAATCAATTGAGCTAGCCTCAAAAATGTGACACCAAGTGTTAGAAATCCGACAAGAAAAATGGAACAACAAAAACCTAATTGTCTCGAAAATCAAACCTCAAGAAATGTCTAAGAGTAAGCACAAAAAAGGTGACACACATACCAAGCTGAACTCTATTCACCGCATTCCAGAACATTCCAGCCACGCCGCTGCCATCCCGACACGCTCCCTTCATCTTCTCCAACCGGATCGGCGGCGACATAATCGGTGGTGTCAAAGGAGCCACCTTAGTCGTCGTGTCCTCAACGACCCGCTCAGCCGGGCTCTGCTCCGATTGCGGACTGGGCGTGGCTGGCGGGGTTATGAACACTGTGTACCTCCCGATCTTGCCTATGGCCGGCGGCGGCGTGTTCTGCCTGTCGATCGGCATTTTGGAAAATCTGGGAAGCGAGATGGAGGATCGAGTGAGTGTGAAGCAGAAGACAGAGAAAGTGTGTCCCACGATTCGCGCGTGTCGCTGTTCGTTTGACTTATAGTCAACGTTTATGTCTGAGATTTTTTCGTTTTTAGGGTTTGTATTTTATTGTTATTCGATTTGGGTCCTCCGAGTTTCAGACCCTTTTTAAGAGTCAATAAAATACACTCATTAATTCATAACCAATTGCATGTAGATGGTATATTTATAAGACAAGTCAAACTTTGCGTGTCACCAAATTCAAAATTGAATCCACATTACTTTCATTTTTCGATAAAAATCAAACACATTTATTTGTGAGGCCCGGCCCTAAGCATGGACCGGTCTATGAGGGCACCACATGTTAGTTGTTATTTTTCGTATTTCATATTGAATAAAATGCAATAAACCAATTGCTTTAATAAAAATTATTTATACAAAAAGTGGTCTGCTGGTTCACGACTTCTCAAACTTTCTCTCTCCTCACAAGCTCAGTGGAACTCAAAACCCAGAGCCCAAGTGGCCACCCCGATAAACCCCACAGCTTAAAAAAATTCAATCTTTCGCATTTCCAACCACACCCATATCCTTCACCGCTTCCGATTCAGCCCTAGAAACTTCTCTCCCGAGTTTGATTTCCGAAATCTGAACAAGTGATTAAAAAGTTGCAGTCTTTAAGGTTGAGTTGGGAAGTGTGGAGAGGAGCGAGGTCGTCCATGGATTGTAAGATACTGCGATCGTTTTCTGTATCCAGTCCGGAGACGCGTCGGGGGTTTCCATTTGGCGCTGCGGCCTCGAGGCTGCCGACATTGACCAGTGGCGGTATGTGGCGGTTTTGGTTGTGCTTCTGTTGTTTGATGTTTTGGGGGATTCGGGTGTGGTTTGTTGATCTGGTGGAATGGATAGCCTGGTTTGGAATTTGTGTGAATCAGATTTGATTGGATTCCTCTTTGTGTCTGTGTATACTATGTAAGTACTATGTAGTCTTATCTTTAATGTGCATGGATTTGATTTTGGTGTCACATTTAGAGAGGTTGTTGAATTAATGGAGTGTTGGTATTTGGAGAGTTTATCATTTATGGTTGGTAGAACCTTAGAAGTTTAGGATGGGCGTAGGTTTGATGCTGTTAGAGTTATTAATGGTGGGTGGGTGGAAGAGAGTAGTTCAGGTATGCTTGCAAATAGCCGGAAACGATTTATTCGGGGACGCTTTGGCTACTCACATGTATGCTGTAAAGTTCTATGCTTGGTGCCGTAGCACATGAGCACACATATGCACATGATCTTGTTCAATTGTTTATCGAGCATGAACACTATATTGGTCTGAATTGTACTTTTCTGCGGTGCCACATTACACACGTGCATGCGTACTTCTAAGAGACAGCGAATTTATGAATGGATGGCAGTACTGGAAATGGTAAACTGTGTTGGTGATTTTTCGGTAATTACTGACACGCTTTTGATGCCAGGATCTGATGGAACAGTTCGTGTTTTGAGGTGCGGGGTGTCGCATAACTGCCAAAGATTATATGGGTCATGTAACCCGTTGCGTGTGAAACTCACTGCACGCTTAAACCAAAGTTCCAACGATGACGATCTTAGTTCAAAGTTTCGGCCAAAAGCAGCCTCTGGTCAACCGCTAGAATCCGATCAGGGGCCATTTAGTTCCAAAAGCGGCTGGGAATCTGCTAAAGATGGGATGGATGCCTTCTACAGATTTACTAGACCACACACAGTTATAGGAACAGTAAGTGAATTCTTATTTTGCGTTGCAGCAAACGGCACGGTCGAGATCCTTAGGTTGTTGTTACCACAAAAATGATTTACGCTGATAATAATTTGCTCACTGTTCTACTCGCTCTCAACAGACTCTGAGCATAATGTCGGTTTCTCTCCTTGCAATTGAAAAGTTATCAGATTTTTCTCCACTATTTTTCATTGGTGTGCTGGAGGTTTGTACTGATCTTTTCTTTACCGGTTTCGATTGTCCATTAACATACCTGATAAATAGTCACTTTTATATCGAGCACTGTTTTTTTTTCTCCTATCTTTCCAGGCCATATTGGCAGCTCTTTTTATGAATGTTTACATTGTTGGGTTGAACCAGCTGTCCGACATAGAAATCGACAAGGTAGATAATTCTCACCTCTTGATTTCGCACTGTATGTTAGTTACTATACCGACCCGTTATTCTAGCACTGTAATAATTAATTTTTTTTTTTTTTTAAATCCTCAGGTCAATAAGCCGTATCTTCCATTGGCCTCGGGGGAATACTCTAACAGAACTGGAGTTCTCATTGTTACATCTTTTGCCATCATGGTAAGAGTTTTAAGATGCGGTCTGCGTTGTGACATGTTTGCAGTCGCTTGCTCCCTTCATTCCCTCCTGCTTTTGTAATCTTACCATGATCGAACAAACTGAGGTCATATTATTTCATCTTCCTTGCAGAGTTTCTGGCTTGGGTGGATTGTCGGTTCCTGGCCATTATTTTGGGCTCTTTTCATCAGTTTCCTTCTTGGAACTGCCTATTCTATCAATGTAAGTTGAGTTCATTATCGAAGGATGGCCTTAATCGTGCAATCTATTTCTTACAAGTGACGAATCTGATATTTGATTACCATTCATCCAATTCATAATTCTGCAGGTTTGTGATAGGGTTGTTGTTCCTATAAAAATATTACTCTATCCTACTCAATTCGCTATTATGCAATGATTTCGTGCAATTTTTGTCGATTAAGTTTCAGAATGACATATTATTTTTACGATCTCTCAGTTGCCAATGCTAAGATGGAAGAGATCAGCTCTGGTTGCAGCCATGTGCATCTTGGCCGTTCGGGCTGTCATTGTACAACTAGCGTTCTATTTACATGTGCAGGTATCTCCGAGCCCTTATGGCACAATTTACAAGACATGTCAATGAGTTGCTGAAAAACTGTTTTGCACGAAACTCGCTATTTCAGCGAGTATTCCAAGCCTAAATTTCTTTCTTGTTTCGCTACCTGCCCAACCTTGCAGACACATGTGTTCCAAAGACAAATCGTCTTCTCCAGGCCTCTGATATTTGCTACAGCATTCATGAGCTTCTTCTCTGTCGTCATTGCACTATTTAAGGTATTTTTGAAAAAAGGCGCAAGATTGATTATTCTTATACGTTACGAAGCTTAATACCTGTAACAACTGTGAACAGGACATACCTGATATTGAAGGGGACAAAATATTCGGCATCCAGTCTTATACAGTGCGCTTGGGTCAAGAGCGGGTTAGTCACGAACCTCGAGATTTAATTGTGGTATGACTCCCCTCTACATACGATCCATACATGCTCATCTGCATATTCTTCAACAGGTCTTCTGGATTTGCATCGCCCTTCTTGAGATGGCTTACGGCGTTGCTATCTGCGTTGGGGCAACATCTCCCAACCCGTGGAGTAAACTAGTGACGGTAATGAGCTATTTTCAACAAATACTCAGAGTAAGGCGCTGTAACGAGCCGTTGTATCCCAACAGATTGATTTACCGTTTTCTATGTTCTAACCAGGTACTAGGTCACACGGCAATGGCTTCAATCCTATGGATGCGCGCTAAATCAACAAACTTAAAGAGCAAAACTGCCATCACTGCTTTTTACATGTTCGTTTGGAAGGTAGGCCTTGGCTGAAACTTCTTACAGTGAATGCTTGATTCTTCATTAAGCTTGGATGTGACTGTAATTTTGTGTTGAATGGTTTTTGTTTCTGCAGCTTTTCTATGCGGAATACTTGCTGATCCCTCTGGTTCGATGATGGCCGCGGACGGACGACAGAGCGGCAGCCGTCTTGTACTTATTTTTGACAGGTTGAGACTTTGCAGAACTCAAAATCTTCTTCTTCCATGAAAGGCTCAATAAGTTGTTGATATGTCTCAACTGTTTGCCGTTGGAGCAAAGATTGTCACTTGTCTGTGTAGTTTTGTGAGTCAACCTTGGTCAATGAGACATTAAATATTCCGAATAAAATGTTATTTTTTTATATTTAATTTGAAAAATAAAATTGGCGAAGGTCGCTAGGGTTTTACTTTTACGGAGGTTCATCTCCACATGCATCACCGCACATCCAATCGGAGAAATCTTTCCCGCCAACTTCTCCGACCACACTCTCCTCTTCCGCACTCCCACCAACCGAGTTCCGATCGGCGTGAATTTCTTCTCTCGCGACTCGAAAACTCGCCGGGAGGGGGCAGATTCGGAATTTGGAGAAAAGTCTGATGGTAGTTTCGGTATTTGAAAATATGTTCTGAAACTGCGGTTGTCCGATGAATGTGATGGTGTATAAAAACACCTACCTGCGTGTTAAATTGTTTACATCGTTATCGTCTCAGTTGAGCAGCGATCAATAGAGTGTAGTGCTGCCGGCGTCAACATGTCTGAGATTGCATTGCCGTCACTCGGTGCCGGAGATGGGCCGAGCAAGAAGTATGGCTCCGCTATTGGGGGTGGAATTGTTTGTTTGCGAATCTTGATGAATCTGTTTGTGATTGTTGGTGAAGGTTTTAAAATGGGTATCTTGTTTTTGTTCTTGCAGTGCAAGAAAGAACGAGGAGAAGTTAAAGGAGGAGGAGGAGAGGCTGAAGAAGGAAGAAGAGAAGAGACGGAAGGAAGAGGCCAAGGTGAGATTTTTCGAGTTTGATGTGTTCATTTGATGGTTTTGAAACTAAGGAGTGAAGTTTGATGTGTTCTTATGCAAGTTTTCGAGGATGCACCAATATTGATATTGACATATGCTTTGCAATCATGGATTCAAGTGATTTGTTTTGTACTTCTCTTTGTTTCGTTGACAATATTTGCGCTTATAAGTCTAACCATGCTGGATTTATTTGCATTTTATAAAGAAAAAAGCCCTGGAATAAATAAGAAGTCTGTAAAGTTGACATTAGTAGTAGCTCAAAATTTCCATATAACGAGTTGCTTCATTTATTAATAAATGTGTCCAATCTTTCAGGATAACCTAAAAAAAGCGAGCAAAGTCTCTTTCCCAAGTCATTCATTGTTTTGTCACACTGTCTGCACATGATGCCCAGACAAAAAACCGCATCCGGATCTGAAAATTCTAATGTAAAGATCAGTCTCACTCTCTGTTTACTTATTAACTATTATGTAGGATATTGTGGGGCTGATCGAGTTTTCAATCTTCTACAGAGATCTGAAGTTTGGACAACCGGTAGCGTTAGGAATCCTGAAAAGTGTGTTTTAAGGGATCAGGTATTGGCAATGGATAGCGCGAAGCCTTTAGAATTGCGGGGGGTCAAATTATGTATACGTTACGAATTCATATGCCGTGTTATCTGTTTTCTATGTGATGTATGGAGTTTGACTGATCAATATCTTTTTTCCTGTCAGGAAACAAGATATTGTCAGCGTTATCTGGATTTAATGTTGAATGTGGAGGTTCAATAAATTTTCAAAACCAGGCGCAAGGTCATGGCACATGTCAGGAAATTTTTGGACGAACTTGATTTTTTGGAGGTAAGTTGTCTGTGGATTATTTTGAGTAGTTAAACATTTTGGTTGTTCTCTCTCTTATGTACCATTTTATGTACTTAGGTTGAGACCCCTATGATGAATATGATCGCTGAAGGTGCGGCTGCTCGACCATTTGTCACCCATCACAATGACTTAAACATGAGGCTGTTTATGCGCATTGCACCTGAGCTCTATCTGAAAGAGCTAGTTGTTGGCGGGCTTGAGCATGTTTATGAGAGCAATTTCGAAATGAGGGAATTGATTTAACTCAGAGTTCACTACATGTGAATTTTGTATGGCTTTTGTGGATTATAATGATCTAATGGATCTCACTGAGCAAATGTTGAGTGGTACTTGTGGTTCTAAGCTCTCGCCTTCTTCATTTCTTCATTCTCTTTAACCCTTGTTTTACTGCTCCATCGAATGTGGTTAAATATCATGCAATTGGACTTAAAGAAGATCCAATAGAGATTGATTTCACACCTCCGTTTAGGTAAATTCCTTGTGAATGATTACGGAAAGCAAGTAGGTGCAACCTTTTTTGTGGAAAATTGTTTTATGCTTGATTTTTTTGTAGGAGAATTGACATGATTGAAGAGTTGGAGAGAATGGAAAATCTTAAAATACCCAAGGATCTTGCAAGCGAGGAAGCTACCAAGTATCTAATAGATGCATGCGCCAAATTTGATACCAAGTAAGAATAACATTTTCTGCTCTGTGTATAGCTTCTTATATTCTTGTAGGCAATGTGTTCTCGGTCCTAAATTAAGGGGGAATATCTTAATATAAGTTCCAGGCAACCTAATACTGTTCCACTATTTTGTCTAGGGGTCCTGAATGGGGGATGTGTATTATTTCTATGTCACCTCTTGCTTTACCTAATGTAATAATAGTTTAACGGATGGAGTATTATGTTGTCCTTAATTACCTGTTGCTTAATATTATGAGGCACTGTCTGCACTTGCAGCTTGTTGGTCATTTTCTGGAAGAAACTTGTGTGAATCCTACTTTCATCATCAACCATCCTGAGATAATGAGCCCGTTGGCCAAATGGCAGTGATCAAAACCAGGCCTTACTGAGCGATTTGAGCTGTTTATCAACAAGCACGAGGTGTGCTGTTACATATAAATTTCAATTTATCTTTAGTTTCTCCTCGTTTTAGTTTTGACATTATCTTTCTGGATAGCTTTGCAATGCATACACAGAATTGAATGACCCAGTTGTCCAACGTCAGAGATTTGCTGATCAGCTCAAGATAGTAAGAAATCCTGTGCATATTTGATTTGCTGGTGTAACTCCATGTTTTCACCTGCTTATCTGATTTTCGGACTGTACTATTTTGCAGCTGCCTCTTCCCCTGCAGTGGAGTCTGCTCTGTAATGTGAATTGCAGCTGGCCCTTATTATGTACGTCCTGATACTGATTTCTGGCTTTGGAACATCTTGCAAGATATGTTTATCTGCCTGCAAAAATGGTTTTAACTTATCATTGTGACACAGGAACCTTTTATGATTTCTAGTGAAAACAATGCTCTCATTCAATGATAAAAGTTCAAACATTCCATTTTAACCTGCAAGTTTGTTCTTGGGCACTTTATATATGCCTATCTTCTGCCAAACTCTTGTTCGATTGTGTCATATTTTAATCCTATATTCTTTGCAAGGGAATGACGGCTTCAAGAATTCACCATATGAATTGGCCAAGTGCGTGCCACTGGTGTTATGACTTTGTCTATTTCACTTGGGGAAATCTGATGGTTTATTTGGTCCAGCCTTGTAGAGAAGGATTGGTGATATGATTATGTTTGCAAGTTGCTTGATGCATCCAAAATAGTAATGCAATTTTCAGTATGAAATAATGCTTACTGCAGAGATTTGTAGGTTGGAACAATGCTGCCATCTTTTCGGTATCCAGGAGCTTCCTGTAATTCACAGCTAAGTCACTATGTTTTCGACAAATGGATGTAGTATCTGCATAATCTTCTTTGAGCAACTAACTACATTGACAGGTTAAACCTCTTTAGGTGCACCCAGTTCTGCAATGCTGCTTGGATTCTTGCTCTTTGCCACTCTATGTAAGGTATATCTAATGTTGAGCAGAAATCTATTATCATAGGAACAAATTGTGTCCAAAACCTGCTTGGTCTGGTCTCCAGTGTTTCTGCCCACGTCCATATATTGTTTTTCTTACCTGTTTTCTGGTATCTCTTGATTGATTGATTAAGTAAATAAAAGCTAATCGAATATCCCTCACATTCAAACTTGATAGCTGATGTGTTTATAATAATAACAAAAAGAGAAAAACCTCAATAATTGAGGCATCATCTTGTGCAGTGCAATTGTACTAAACTTGACACCACTAACTTTGGGTCCATTTTTAGTCCATCAACTTAAAGATTCTCTATGATCTCATGTCTCAATGTCATCCTCGTGCACTTTTTTAAAATTCAAAATTCCGTCACAAAATGTAAAATAATCAAGTCCTCCAACAGAAAAACTTTGCGACGGTATTATCGATGCAAATTTCGTCGCAAAATATATATGCAATGCATTATTGCAATATTATATTATGGGTTGACAAGTTGTGGTTGGTTTAGTTAAACAAAATATACAACAATACAAATGATGTTGTCATATGTTACATTGTTATTGGAAACCCTAATCTAACAATTACAAACCCTAAATATCCTCACAAAGTCAACTATTCATTTTTTACATTATAAATGAGCCACCTTCAAATCTCCAACTTTCAATAGCGACATGGTGAGAGCTATATCATCTATTTTTAGATCCAATTGATGCAAAGTGGATTCATATACGAATTCAATCATCTAGTATATTCGCTCCATCGGAACACGGTTTCGTGGATAAAAGAACGTCAAACATCTCTGATGACTAAAAATCAATTTCCGATGTCTTTACTCTAGGTGGGACATCCTAAAATATAAGGGGTTGGTAATTTTGGATTAAAATGTGTGTTGATGCACATGAAAGGTACTTTGCTCAATACAACTAACCCATAGCTGTGATATCAAGCTTCATTATATCATCATCTTAGTCACAAGATCAAGTCATTATCGAGTTAAACTATGCTTTATAAACCCTAGCATGAGACAGAAGTGAGAATTAGGTTATATAATTTCATGATGGAATAAACTATAAACTATGTATTATCTCTAACTTGCTTAATCAATCGGCTGCCAAGATTTGATTAAATTATAATCAACACTGATTTATGGGCTGCACTAATGTATAAGATTGTGCTCCATTGACCTAAACGAATGATTAAATTGTGCCCTCATAAGACTCCCAAATAATAGCGTCTTTTCAAATAATTTACCATCTGAAAAGTCAAGTTTTAAATCACTAAATCGATAATAAGAAATGATTTAAATTAATATTTAAAAGATATGATTTTTCATTTAAATAGTAAATTGTATGATCTATGAAGCTAGGCTATAATATCTACAAGGCCTCATCTAAAAGGGTCAAAAAATAATAATCACGCCATCCTTACTAATGACCACAAAAGAGATCGTAGATGCAATCATTAAATTTTGTCTCTGAATAAAGAACAAAACAAAGATCTTGCCATACTTTTTTTGATCGGACCTAAACTCTTGAACAATAAGCTGACACCATTTCATTGCTCGAAAAGAAGGCTTGTCATGTGTTAGATTTATATTAGTTGTTTAAATTTTAAGATTGATATTGGTTGTTTAAATTTTAAGAGATTCAAAATGTTAAGAAGTCATAATGAAAAAATTTTAAAAAAATTTTAAAAAAATTATACCCATAATTTATTTAAGCTCTATAAATATAGACCCATTTTGCTACGTTTTGAACACACACAAAAATTCTCATCTTACTAATTTATTTTAATTTTCTCTCTAATTTTCATTTTTTTTCTTACAAAATGTGACTATAATTATGGATTCTAATCATTCTAATTATGGAAAAAACCAAAGCAAAAACATTTTAGAAAATAAAGTTTGATTGATGTTGAAGTTCGAAATTCTCAGCATGACCCACGAAATTATTCTCAATTCCGTGAAGATCTATCTTGACATTATTCATATTCTACAATGGAGGGATTTGATCATGGTAGTGGTTATGGGTACAAAAATAGTTATGAATATGCCACGAATAATGAAGAAGAATATGTGGAAGAAGAAGACGATGATGAGCTTGTTCAACCAACCCAACAATATTATACAGAATTGTTACCACAAGAAACATCCTTTCAATCACCTTCACAAGCTTCTCCAAATCAATCACATGTCTTCAGACTCGTATAGATAAGTTATTTGCTCAACATTAAGAAGTAGCTCGAAAGGATGTTGAGAAAGCATTTGGGGTTCTGTAGTCTTGATTTGCTATAATTCAGAAGTCATCTCTTGCGTGGGATGAAGATATATTAATGATATCATATTGTCATGCATTATAATGCACAATATAACTGTTGAAGATAAATTAGACACATATGCACACTATGAAAATACAATAGAGTTCAATGGAAGCACAGGGTGTGATAAGGAGCATTTCAATATTACAATGATCGAATAGTGGGTATCAATATTTACTTGGAAAATTAGGATGAAGTCGAAGATCAACACATATATCCTTAAAAAAATAATTTAATGTCTAATATACGACAGAAATTTGGCCTAATTAATGCATTTCAATACATGATTTTCTCAAATATTTTGTCACGTAAATGCACAATTATTTTTTTTGAAAGATTATAAATATTATTAATAATATTGTGAATGTTAATTTCAATTATTAAATAACTTTACATGTATTATTATGGTATATTGAGAAATAATTTTTAAAAAATATTTGTTACTATTATAATAAAATAAGTCATAATGAGAGAAAATGTTATGATCCTCTTTTGAATTCATTGTTAACAAAAATATTTGAAAAAAGATTATAGAAAGATATGAGAGAAAAATTGATATAATAATCTTTTTTTTTTATAAAAAAAATCATTACTAAAGATGACCTTAGAAAGCATCATATAACTGATGAAAAATGGGAAAGGGCAAGCGCTGTTGGGACAGCTACATGTCTGGTTTCTATGCAGGTCAAAAGTTGCACCGCGCATGTTGTATGACAACAATCACGTCCTTAAAAACTATTTATTTGTTTGTTTCTTAAAACTGTAAATTAACCGTTGACCGAATCCAACCGCCACCTGGCAATGTACACGGCTGTCTCTTATCAGATTTCTAATCATTTATGATATAACTTTGAACACTAATTTATCATTTCAGATTAAATTGGAAACATAAATAAATTGGACCGAATTCTAATTTAGTTTTTTTAGATCATGCACTCCCCCATATCCTTTTCAAAAAAGTAAAAAACAAATATTATAAAAAACGATCCCTTGAGTGGGTTGGACCCCCGATGCACATTGTCTAGGTCAACCCTACATTTGATAAATGATTTGACATTCCAAAAATGAAGAGATTTAGGGTATAGAAACAAAGGATAGTATGAGAGGTCCTTGCAGAATTGGATCTCCCAACCTTGTCTAAATTAGTTAGACACCTCTTGAATCTTTGTAAACCCATCTCACTAGCATTTTTAAATAAAATGGAGAAAGGAGAGACCCATTTGATGATTGCTGTGGTATTATTATTCTTCTACTGCAATTCAAATAATAAAAAATGATAATGATTTTGTTTGCTTTTTTCTATCTATATAAACAAGTAGCACAAGAATCCTATTCTTCAAGCAAGATACCCTTCTCTCTCTACTTCCTCCATATTATCCGGCAGCTCTGGTGGAGGGTTAGCCGCCTGCCGGAGGAGCAGCAGCAGCCATGGCTGACGGGAAAGGAGCCATCAGCTTGGAGGAGATCAAGAATGAGACTGTCGATCTGGTAACAATAATCATCTCTCTCTCTACACGCTTTTTTCTCAGCTAAATCTTTCATATTCATATTTCTCTTGAACGCATCATCCAAATTTTTCAAACCATGATAGAGAGTCCTTTCAGGGTTTAGGATTTGGATTGGATTGGAATGTGAAGAAATTTAGATGAGTTGTGTGAGATGATGTTTCGATTGTTCATGGAGATCGAAATCTGGGATGAGAAGAATCATTTTGTTGTGTCCCTTTCTAGATAGATTATTAAATAGGAGACTCCACTCTCATGTTCCTTGCCTTGATGGTTTAAAAAAGAAAGGTCAAATAAAGCATGCCTGATAACATGGTTTTTTATTGCTCCACCCACTCATATAAATTTTATTTTTTGCTTTGAAATTTAGTGAGAATCAGAAATTTTATGGCTAGTGGCACCAAAACATGTGATTGTTGACCTTAAGCTATGGAAGAGAAGATGAATATTTTAATTATTTTTTCCTTTTTCAATTCTTGGTGGTGTTTCTGTATTTGTCACCATCACCTGTCATTATTATTTTTATTAGGTTTTGATTTTGTCAAACTTGGGCTGGGTAGTCACTGGTCAGTAATTGGATATTTTATTCATACTTGACTTTGAAGCCCAAAACTTAAGAAACTGAAATGAAATATTGATGAGTTTGTGTAAATTTGCAGGAGAGGATTCCCATAGATGAGGTGTTTGAGCAGCTGAAATGTACAAAGGAAGGTCTGAGTGGGGAAGAAGGAGCCACCAGGCTTCAAATCTTTGGACCCAACAAGCTGGAGGAGAAAAAGGTGAAATCTTTGAGCTCAGAATGTTGTTTGGGGGTGGAATTTGAAGTACCCATTTGGAAAATGTTGCTGAAAATTGTGTGTTTTCCAGGAGAGCAAGTTCCTCAAGTTCCTGGGGTTCATGTGGAATCCTCTATCATGGGTCATGGAGGCCGCTGCAATCATGGCCATTGCACTGGCCAACGGCGGTGGCAAGCCCCCGGATTGGCAGGACTTTGTGGGTATCATTTGCTTGCTGGTGATCAACTCCACCATCAGTTTCATCGAGGAGAACAATGCCGGCAATGCCGCGGCCGCCCTGATGGCTGGCCTGGCTCCCAAGACCAAGGTGCTCAGAGATGGGAAATGGAGCGAGCAGGACGCTGCAATCTTGGTCCCTGGAGATATCATCAGCATCAAGTTGGGCGACATTGTTCCAGCTGATGCTCGGTTACTTGAGGGTGACCCTTTAAAGATTGATCAATCCGCTTTGACCGGCGAGTCCCTGCCGGTGACTAAAGTTCCCGGAGATGAGGTTTTCTCAGGCTCCACTTGCAAGCAAGGAGAGATTGAAGCAGTAGTTATAGCTACCGGAGTCCACACCTTCTTCGGCAAGGCTGCTCATCTTGTCGACAGTACTAACCAAGTGGGTCACTTCCAGAAGGTTCTAACATCCATTGGAAACTTCTGCATCTGCTCCATCGCCATTGGAATGGTGATTGAGATCATTGTCATGTACCCAATTCAGAAGAGACCGTACCGAAGCGGCATTGACAATCTCCTGGTTCTTTTGATCGGAGGAATCCCAATCGCCATGCCCACCGTCTTGTCCGTCACCATGGCCATTGGGTCCCACAGATTGTCGCAGCAAGGCGCCATTACCAAGCGTATGACCGCCATTGAGGAAATGGCCGGCATGGATGTGCTCTGCAGTGACAAGACTGGAACCTTGACACTCAACAAACTCAGCGTCGACAAGAATCTTATTGAAGTGTTCACTGCTGGAATTGAGAAGGACCACGTCATTCTGCTCGCTGCCAGAGCTTCCAGGGTTGAGAACCAGGACGCCATTGATACCGCCATTGTTGGAATGCTTGCTGATCCTAAAGAGGTAGAACGAACAAGAAAAGGGTTAAACCATAAGTTACCCGAAAAAGAAGAGTAATGAAGTTATCTAAAATTCAATTACCTGACTGATCTTGCAGGCAAGGGCTGATCTGAGAGAGATCCATTTTCTGCCATTCAACCCTACTGACAAGAGAACAGCTTTGACATATATCGACAACCAGGGAAAATGGCACAGAGCGAGTAAGGGAGCTCCTGAGCAGATCATTGATCTCTGCCACTGCAAGGAGGATGTGAGGAAGAAGGCTCATGCCGTCATTGACAGATACGCAGACCGTGGTCTTAGATCGTTGGCCGTTGCAAGGCAGGAAGTGCCTGAAAAGTCCAAAGACAGCCCTGGAGCTCCATGGCAGTTTGTTGGTCTGCTCCCACTGTTTGATCCTCCAAGACACGACAGTGCTGAAACCATCCGTCAGGCACTGAACCTCGGAGTGAATGTCAAGATGATCACTGGTATTTTGTCTCCCAACTGAATCATTTCGGGCAACCTGTGACTGCAGCTTTTTGTGTATACTAACCGCCACCGGCGTTTCTCAGGTGATCAGCTTGCTATTGCCAAGGAAACAGGAAGGAGGCTTGGGATGGGGACCAACATGTACCCATCGTCATCCTTGTTGGGCAACCACAAAGACCCGTCACTTGCTGGAATTCCCATCGAGGAGCTGATTGAGAAAGCTGATGGATTCGCAGGAGTCTTCCCAGGTTAGTTTTTATCCCCAACTCGACGATGACATTCTTCAGATACTCCAATACCCATTGCTGATCTTCTGGACTCTTGCACAGAGCACAAGTATGAAATAGTGAAGAAGCTGCAGGAGATGAAGCACATCTGTGGAATGACAGGAGACGGTGTGAATGATGCCCCAGCCTTGAAGAAGGCCGACATTGGAATAGCTGTGGATGATGCCACTGATGCTGCTCGTGGCGCGTCAGACATTGTCCTCACCGAGCCTGGTCTGAGTGTTATCATCAGCGCTGTGTTGACCAGTCGAGCTATCTTCCAGAGGATGAAAAACTACACTGTAATCACCCTGCACTCATAGCTCTTTTAAGCTCCGATTTTCAGTCTCTAATGTTCTTCGATTTTCTTTCTACTGCAGATCTACGCTGTTTCCATCACCATCCGTATAGTGGTGAGTAGATACTAAAACCTGCAACTGTAAAACCATGTCTCTGCCATTTTGGTTCTAAGCCTGCATTCATGTCTTGCAGTTTGGATTCATGTTCATCGCCCTGATATGGAAATTTGACTTCTCCCCATTCATGGTTCTGATCATTGCCATCTTGAACGACGGGACAATCATGACCATTTCCAAGGACAGAGTGAAGCCATCTCCATTGCCTGATAGTTGGAAGCTGAAGGAAATTTTCGCCACTGGTGTTGTTCTTGGAGGCTACTTGGCTCTGATGACAGTAATCTTTTTCTGGGTGGTGAAGGACACTGATTTCTTCCCAGTGAGTAACTGACTGAACTTGTTTAACAGACCCTTGTTTTTCTGGTACTGGAGCTGAGAATTGAGGAAACTTTTGCAGGACAAATTCGGCGTCCGACACATCAGGGATAACGAAGAGGAGATGATGGCTGCATTGTACCTGCAAGTCAGCATTGTGAGTCAGGCATTGATCTTTGTCACCAGGTCGCGCAGCTGGTCTTTCGTTGAGCGCCCAGGGATGCTACTGCTCGGTGCCTTCCTGATAGCTCAACTGGTAAAAATATCAACTCCAATACAGACATATCCTCCTGCTCACTGATTTAATCCTGACCAACCCGAATTCCTGCAGATTGCCACTCTTGTTGCTGTTTACGCCAGCTGGGGCTTTGCCAGGATTAGAGGAGTTGGCTGGGGCTGGGCCGGTGTCATCTGGATTTACAGCGTCGTCTTCTACTTCCCTCTGGATATACTCAAGTTTGGAACTCGGTACGCCCTGAGTGGGAAGGCCTGGGACAACCTGCTCCACAACAAGGTACTTCAACTTGATAATTCCAAACATGTTACCTGCAGTACCATTTTTATTCTCTCCCACATCCCAGGACGTTAACAATCCTTTTTATATGCGATGCAGACTGCCTTCACCACCAAGAAAGATTACGGAAAGGAGGAGAGGGAGGCACAGTGGGCTCACGCTCAGAGGACACTTCACGGTCTTCAGCCACCGGAGGCTTCTGGTCTCTTCAATGATAAGGCTGGCTATAGAGAGCTGTCTGAGATTGCTGAGCATGCAAAGAGGCGTGCTGAGGTTGCCAGGTAAATCATCAATCCATCCCAACCTGCCAATTACCCTTTTCAAGTGAAAATAAAAGGCATGTATTTAGAATCTACCAAATAACTGCAGACTAAGGGAGCTGCACACACTCAAGGGACACGTTGAGTCAGTAGTGAAGCTAAAGAATTTGGACATCGACACAATCCAACAGCACTACACCGTATAAAAGCAACATGTTCAAAGAAGATTGTTTGAAGGGAAAATCTCAGCAGTGATAAAACTCTGATCCAAGGAAAAGACAAAGCAAGTGAATATCACCAACTGCGCAGTTTTCCCGTTATTTTATTATATTTCCCAACTCCCTGTTAATGATGATAAATTTGCAAGACTTCCGTCCTGGGATGCTTACAATGTCCCATATAATACACTATCCTATCTTTCACTGAGATCAATAATTTTGAAAGTTGACTTCATTTCTGTAACAACTAGTATTTGTCATTACAAAAAAAGTCTCAAATAATACCATATACAAGGAATAATTATGTGTGGTAAGTCACCTCTAGTGTGATGCTTGAAATATCTGGGCCTGCAGCGTTGATTGTTGTACTTGCAAATCTCTCCGGTAAGTATGCATTTTACAATTTTCTGTCAATCTAGTAGCTGCACTGCTGCAATGGATGATATCTTTTCTCGCAGTTTTTGTGACACAGCAACACGAACAGTGTTAACCCTGGCTGCAGGGCCAGTTATCCGAATATTCACAATGTAGTCATTTATCTGAGCAAGCTCCAGCTTTCCACCCCCTGTCCCTGAAAGATATGGTCTGATTTCATCAAGAACCTGGGGAAACAAACACATTCCAAGTTAGTTCAAGTTCACCTTGTTTTCTTGTTGACATCCGGACTTCACACCAGAAAAGGATATTACCAGAGGCAATGAATTTATACTTGTAACTCATTATCGGTACAGTGAAGTTTTTATTTTTATTTGTCTATCAGGGTAACATGAAAACCGTATAGGCAACCGTCATCAAAATAGAGACCATAATTAATTAGGGGTTCAACAATGAGCAAAATAGATAGATTCAAATAATACTGTTTGCCTAACCTTTTCCACATTTTCTTCATTAAGCTCCAGTCCAGTCTCCCTGTCGTAGATTTGTTCAACGTCTAAAATCTCAGGAATTTTGTCACGGAGCCTAGTTTCGATTCCCATCTTCAAGGTCATAGTTGAGCTTGGACATGACCCACATGCTCCTTGTAGTTTCAATATCACAACAAGGCCATCTATCTCGTGTAAAGCCACATTTCCTCCATCTGCCATTAGGCCAGGCCTCACCTCGTCCAACACCTTCTCCACATTTTCCTCGGTTAGCGGAAGCACGCATTGCGGTGAAACTACAACCCCTTTGAGAATATTTGAAATCAAATCTAAATGTCAGTCCAAAACCTCACTCGACCGCAAGTACAAGAAATACAATATACAAACAGACAAGCTTCAACGTTACATCCGATTATCCAAAATTTGTGCTTAGATTCATAATAACAGCCAATATGCACAGATACAGCCACATCAATCAAACGTTCAATTCAGTCAAGAAAATACTGTACACAACTTTACACAACTAAAAGTACCAAACAGATTTACCAGTGCAATGCTTCCTCCTCAGACCGGCTCTGAATCTTAGAAATTGGCTACTACCAAACTGCCCTCTACTAAACGAGCTTCCCTTTGAAGCAAATCCACTCCTATCCAAAGCACCCTTCTGATAACAAAATGGAAATTCACATAAGACGAATTGCGCAAAAGCTAAAAAGTTGAATGTAGATACAAACCCTAGCCCTAAAAAGATTCAAGTCAGAAGACGAATTGCACATCGCTGCAGCTGCAACACTGTGAGCTTGTTGAGTTGAAAAAACACTCATTTCAGCCACTCGTCAGATCATCATACAAATTGAAATCCACAGTTTTGCTAATTGATGGAAAATCAGCCTCCAAATTGAAGGATAAAATTCGAATATGCAGATGACAGGAACTACGTGAATAAATGAATAAAAATTCACTTTTGTGGTCAGGAATTCCCTCTCCACAAAATCCACTTCAGATTTTGAGAAGATGCCGACTGATGACGTCCTCGTTGCTCTTGATTATTCTTCGTTGGGCCGATTGAGCGGCGGGCCTTTGTTGGGCTAAATTATTAGTGGGTCCTTATTGGGCCCATTGAGCTGTATAATCTTGATGGGCAGATTGGCTTTTAATGGACCGACACTGTCAGGATTTTATTGGGCTTTTGCGAGGCAAGATAGCATAATAATTAATTAAAGGGGAAATATAAGATTAAATTTAAAATAGTAGAAAATTAAAATTACCTGAATTAGTTCTGCTCTGGCTCATCAAGAATCAAATTCTAGTCGTTGAGATATTTGACATTTATTTTGTCACTGAATCATGCACTGATGTGTCTGATGTTCGGATGAGTAAGATATTCAAGAAAAGCGCAAGTTTATATCCATTTAGGGTTCATGAACCAAGCACAAGCACCACAAAACAAACCTTAAACGTTAATTAAGGAAGATGTTATAAAACAATTATTTGATCGAGTAACTAATCAATCTTCTTCTATCCCCATAATGAAGCCAAATCAGAAGTGGCCATTGGAGATTCTCCTCCACATATGAAATGATCTCATCTCAAAATCACAAATGACAAACTGACACTTGGCATTTGTCGATTTGTTTGAACTTGAGTGATCACACTTTACAATCGTTGTTTGATGCCTCGACAAAATTATTCCAAAGTGTCACAAAAGATTTTGCTTTAGGGTTTTTCAATTAGGGTAAGCTTTTCTTTCTTCTAATCCCATAAGTGTATGGTGATGTATTTTGCATATTGTCACTCGAGTTAGGTCATCCACGTTTAGGGCACCCGAGTTAGGGGATTAGACAGGTTGAGGTTGCTAAGAATAATAATGCAAACATGTTAGATCCCAATGACAACTAATGTAGATGGGAGATTCTCCTAAAATGGCGGGGAGCCCTTGTTTTAAGGGTTTGTACCCTCATGAGGGTACAAGGCGTGCTCATCCTCTTAACCCCATTACCCCATTTTTTAGCCACGATGATATAAAAGGAGATCCATCCATCATTTTATATGCCCAAAACCTATCTATCCTACATGCATCTAACTCTTCCTTGTCATCTACCCCAATCATCAAATCATTCATTTATACATACACAAGTCCATATGGATAGAAATGGTGGCAATGGAAAAGGAGATTGGATCTTGAGATTCAGTATAATTAATGTTCCATTAGCATAAGTTCCAAAACCCTAATAGAACATATATAGGTTCTTTTATCTAGTTGACCTTGAGTATCATCTCATGTTACCTTATAATCTTGCTATGGGTTCCTTTTAGAGATTAAATTTAGGGTTTGAGGACACATGTAAAGGGATGAATAGAGCCTAGAAGACTCGTTTTTTAAAGTAGTGAAGATACCATTATTGATATCTTCTCCCCATCACTATATATATTTTCCTAGTCTTTATCATCATCATGTTTTGTTAGAGGACAAGTGAAGTCCCAATCCGATTTCAAAGGCTTTTGTCCTACGCATGAAGCTGCCTAACACAACAAGTCTTGATATCCATAAATAATGTACAAGTAATGGCCCTTTAAGTGAAGGATGGACTGCCCCACAACTCATGTTACCTTACCCTTGATGGAAGGAGCATCTCATCATGAAGAATTTTGTAGCAGACATAGTTGAAGACAAGATCAGAAGCAGAGCATGCTCTCTCAATCTACACAAAAATTAGTATAAATTTCCTTTAGAGAAATTATAACTTTATGATACCACAATGAGTGAGTGAGTGAGCGAGGGACCCACTCATCTGGATTTGTGTTTTTTTTTTCATGTTGTGGGTGTCACTGGACTGGCTGTCATAGATCACAAACCACTAAAGAATATGATGATCAACATTCATCACTAGGGTTTGTTATACATGCAAGTTTTTGATTTCTTGTGAAGTTAAAGAAAGGTTTTTTACAGGTGAAACGTCTAGGTTTTTTAAGGAGATTGGTGCTTCAGTTGAGGATATAAATAAGATATCCCAGGATAGCTTGTGACATTTTCTTTCCAACCATGCTCTGTAGATGTTCTCAGAAAACATGTATTTATATTCAACTGGTTATTGACAGCAGAGCACTGTTTCTGGTTTTATGGGATCCCCAATCATGAATCATCAACACCTGAAAAACTGAATGAAAAGAAACAATATAACACATCAAAAACAAGATAGATTCATCTCTTCCTTCTTCTTTTTTTTATCATATATATATATATATATCTCTCTGTCTGTCTATAGTGGAGGTGGACAGATCATCTCCATGTTTTCCTCATAAAAATCCACCTTTCAAACACCAACACTTGTGTGTACGATGAGTGATTGATTGATTGATTGATGTTGAGGTACACTAGAACCAAAGTGTTGTGTCTGAGAAAAATATCCTCCTCTTTCTTCATCTGCCTGCCCTACAAAAGCTTATCTGTAGAAATTATATGCCATTTGTTTCTTTCTTAAACTTCTACTATGCCCCCCCTCTTTCATGTTTCTTTGAATCTAAAGCTACCTGAGATTCTGGGCATGTGTTCATCTAGTCCTATCTATCTATACAGTGCACTTTAGGTAAGATTTTATATTGAAATAAAAATTATCTTTTATCTTTATTGAAGATTTTGGCGGATGGATTAATCTGTCATTTTCTTTTTTATTTGATATCCTCATTTATAACTATGTCCTATTGAGTTATAAGAATGAATATATATTTTCCATAATAATATCTATTCATATTATTGATTGCAAGTTAACTAAATATAACTTGGCTCTTCTTTGTGACCGTTAATCTATTTGATAGTAAAACAAAAACATGTACAGAGAAATTCAGATGAATATGACACAAGCCAAGATACTTCCAAATATCAAAGTTATGTAGAATGCATATGCCTGGTTTACCCAAATCCAATAAATAATTAAGATGCAAATCCAAATCTTAGAAAAAAGAAATGCACACATTTCTCCCCAAAAGCCTCAAATCATCTCTCTAGATCTCTCTGTCCTGCAACAGGCTGTCAGAATCACCAACACCCAAAAACCTCAGAACTCTATATTAATGAATCTTAATGTTCCTTTGTTGGTTCTTTAAGGAAACTACTCTTGTTTGTTTAGAGCATTGGGGGTAGCTAGCCTTAACTCTTGGGATCTTTGGGTGGCCACTTTGAACAACAAATTTGCTTCACCTTTCTTCTTCTTCATATCCCTGTTAGCCCTCTCCTCACCTCCATAATCCATATTTGTCTGCACCAAGGTTCTTCTCCTCCGCCCTATGCATCTCTATTGTTCTGGACTAATGGGCAGTCCGCCATTTTGAGTCCTCTGCTACTTATTCCATGAAGAGCATTGTTTGATGAAACTAGCAAGGGTGCTGCTGAATCCTCTACACTTCATTTCAGGTAGGTATTTGCCTCTCCTATCGCTTATAGTTTCGATTTCTTGTTATCCATTCTCATCTTTTTTTTTGGGTGAGCAGGAATGGGAACGAAGCTTGAGAATGCAGTGAATCTGTGCTCTCAGAAAACCAGCATTCTGGATGAGTGGAAAGCTTGCCAGAAACCTCAACCTATGCAAAAGGACAGCACAACCACAGACTTCCAGAAGCTTCAGAACTCGATGGACCGGATGGTCAACGAGCTTCAAAGCTTCGAATCCATAAGAAAAGCTATGCTTGAACACGAGCATCTTTTCAAACAACAGGTACTCAGACCTAAAAAATAGTCAACAAAGTTCCACAGGATCCAAAAGTTGGGTTTTCTGAATTTTGAGTTACTTGCAGGTCAAGGAGCTTCACAGAGTGTATGGCGTGCAGAAGATGCTGATGAATGAACTGAATTACAAGGTGGTGGCAGCAGCCCAGACCAGAGTGACAGAAGGGCACAGTCTCAAGGAAACTCATCAGACCAAACCAGATGGATGTTTCGACTTCGAAAGGCGCGCACAGGAACCCAACACTACAGGGCAGAAACAAGACGAAACAAGGCAGGCAGGGACTAGAAGCAGTTTTAACTGTAATGGTTATGAGGAGGAAGAAGTAGAAATAGAGCTGACACTGAGCATTGGGAATCCCCAAAACGGCAACAAGAGGATGCAGAAAACCCAGCTGCCACATTCCATCAGCGACCAGGTGAAACAGCAACAATGGTTGTCAGCTGAGAAAGATGAACCTAGTAGCACTAAAACATCCGACCAGGAGAGGAGGAAGAGGCCACATTGGCTCTTCCAGAGCCTCAGCTCACACAACACTTAGAAAGCTTCCTACCCCCATTTTTACAGACTGAGATTAGAGCTCAGTAGAGCATCTTAACTTGCATGACTGAGCCTTTAGATCCCTCCCATCTTTTGGTAGGATTTTTCTGTACACCATTTGCAACCTCTGACGCTTTTATCTGACTAGGTGAATATTACTTGCAGCTTTCCTTTCGAATCTGAAGCCTGTAAACTGTACAATGAGCTTCAGGAGGCTCACCTTCTACAATCATCAGCACAGAAACAAATTCCAAAATGGAACTGGGTCCCCAATTTGTCCCGCTAGATAGCTTGGATACATTCGAGGACTAGTCTGCATCAAAGAGACGGATCAAATCGGCTCAAAGATAAGGCAAGGACAAATAACTACGGGTAAGTTTGTAATACGCCAAAATCTAGATAACAACTATGAAAGTATAATCTTTGTCGCTTAAGCAACTCAGGGCAACAATTGAAAACCAGCGAAGATTTTTCAGGTGATTCAATTCTAAGAATTTCTAAGAACAGAAAGAATGACTGAAAACCACACTTTATTGAGCAAGTAAAATGAGTGGGCTAGTTTCTTACACTCATCCCAACCTGTAAGGTCTCTCTCAACCACTCAAAACAACCATTAAGGCGTTCTATCAGACAAGAATTCGCTAAAGCAAAGCGAAAAGAATGAGTAGAAAATAAAAATGACAGAGCACAACCAAACCTGTGATACAAGGAATACAAAGCAGCCAACTCAATGAAAGACACGAATCTGGATCCTGAAATGAATAAATCTGAGGAGATGTAAAAAATTGTTTTCTTGTTTGCTCATCTGTGAAAGTTTGGGGAGCCAAGCAGCTAAAATGCACTGATACACTCCCTACCGCCTGAGCAGGTTTGAGTTCTTCCTCTGCATAAACGAAGAGGGATACGGTTCAGAGAACTGAAAGTGTGTGAAGTGAGGATGAAATGACAGTTTGCATACGTACATATTTGCAGGGCAAGCTTCGTCTGCTAGAAATCTATTTTACGGGCCGAAGGTGGAAGTTCATTAAAGGATGATCAGAACAACTGTAGCGCCATTTTTAGCTTGTTTTGTTTCCATTTTGGGAGCTTGTAGAATGCTTCTTTTGTACTTCCGAATTTCTGCTTGAAGTCCTCTGACGAAAGGTAAGTCTGCCAAAAAAAAAAAACACAATTAGCGAAACTAAAACTGATCTGGAGAGATATAACTCACATGCCTTCTAAAACAGAAATGAATTTATTAGTTGAACACATGCTCAAGTGGCTAGTGGCCACCGAGTTGAAAACATCGATATTTACCTCTCGCTTAGTGACGTCGATTTCAGCAACGGGATCATCTGATCCCACTATAAGTCGCTCATATGGATAAGTAGGAAGCCCTTCATCATCTTCGGTCTCACCCTCCTTTACATCTTCTTGTATCGTAAGTGATTCTATTCTACTGCTCATAGCATTTTCTGGCGACTTTGACTCTTCCTTGGGCTTTGGAGCCTCTTGACTCGCTTCAAGAACGTTGAAAGTGCGAGTAAACAACGAATGCAAAGCTACATTATGCAAGAATGAATGACTAGAAAACAAAGGCTCACCTTTAACAGATTTCGGCATTATTCTTACTGTTGGTGCTTTTTCGAACGTAGAAGTGAGAGCAGCTATGGCAGCAGATCTTGAAGCTAAATTGGCAGCAGACTCAGAGGGAGCAGATTTTGGAAACAACTTCCTGACAACCGGAGGTGGTTGTGACAGATTTCTAGCGTTCTGGTTCTCAAAGGTAGCAGCCAATGCATTGAAAGCTGGCGATCTACCTCTAACACGAACTCGATCGGGACTGAAAGTCATGCTTCTTGATCGTTGTGATTTGTCTGGTACACTAGCACCAGACCTACCACTAGTGTATACAGGTGTTCGTCGTTTGGGTTTCTGGTCATGAGTCAAATGTCGTATGAGGAGTCAGAACTCAATCACATAAAAATGGCGCTACGAAGGAAAATAATATCTTACCACCTGAACTGGAGTGCCTCCATTTTTCACTATAGCTAACTTTCTTTGGAATGAGTTTCCTTGCATCTGTCACACGAAAAGCGAAGTATGCCTTTTAATTAACTGATAAACCGAAGTTAATAATTTCTCGCTAGTACTCAAGATTCATTACTTACAGCAGTTTTTGCAGAATCCCATGTGAAAAAACGGGTGAAGAAAGGCGGTTCATTTCCTTCAGTGGCAACATATATCGGTACCTCACGTGACAGATTTTCGAGGAGAAAATCATGTTCAATAAATTTCTGAAGAAGAAAGAACTTCAGTGACTCCTCTGATAAACTAATTAAAAGCCATCAAGATTCATTTCTAGATGCACGCATTGAAGCTGGATATTGATTTACATTTAATGTTGATTACCTCGCCAATAGCTAATGCGTTTCCTTTGTTCTTAACCTCTTCTCCAACCCAAACAAAGATTTCGGAGTGACAGTCCAAAATAAAAATATCTTCGGTCATCAAATCATCTTGTGTGAAGTTATATATTTCCGTCACCTACATACAATACATAGATCAAGTTCCCACAGCAGTAAATTTAATTGAACATTTCTAGTCACAATGAGCGTTATGATCTTCAGCATCTTAGAACGGAATGAGTTAGCATTGCAATTGCAACTTAATGAAATAATAAATCGTGTGAAAAAAAGTTATATTACACACCTTTAAGGTGCCTGCAGCATCGATTTCCCCAACCACCAGCGCAACGTAAAATGCAATCAGTAAACGAAAAAGTAGTGGAAAATAATCATAAAATGACACCAGACAAAAATAAGGATAGCAGCATATCAATGAGCGGCTTGTTACCTTTCGTGAAACTGCATGAGAATAAATGAGGATCATTTTCAGTATCTTTAGAGATCTTCTTACTAGAGTACTCTGTTTTCCCCCCTAACAATTCCCAAAAAGGATCGGATTCCGACCCCTCCTTCTGAGGTTTAGACTGAACATTTGGCTGCATTCCAATAAAAAATATATCAACAAATTTAGCCATAAAAATAGGGAATGTGATTATAGTGCTAGAAATGGCTTTCACTAATTTCAGTTTTAAATATACAGAATCTGATAATGGATTTATGCTAAATTACCATCGCAATGCTCACCTTTATAAGATCGAGCTGCCTCTCAACCAATTCTTGATCCTCCGATGTTGTCAGGTTCCCAGACCAGGTATAGACAGTAGAACTATTGTGCAGTATGTAACAATACGAGGAGTTCAAAGATGATGCAGCCTGATACACGAAACAAGAAAATCTATATGAATCTTTACATGATATGATTGAGAGGATGCATTTTAAAATCATAGGAATGACATGCTAGAATAAAGAATATAACGTTAAACGGGTCATCAGGTGCGAGAGAAAAAGATTTGATGATTCAAGTCCTGAATAATATGGTAAAGTTGGGAAGTTGTGAGTTGAAAGAGAGATACCGCTTCAACTTGAATGGCCTGCATGTTCTCTGGGCCATAACCCTGAATGCGAAACAACGCAGTAGACTCTTCTGAGTAAGTGTCTTCCTGAATCTCCTTTTCCGCAACATATTTTTTGTACCCGTCGCTTAGGCCACCCTAAGGCAAATTGAGAGATAGTAGAACTTATATATGGCTATTAGCGAAGTCTTAGAGCCAGAGTCGTATGAAGTATGACCATTTTAAGATTGTTAACCTTGAAAACAATAAAGCTTTGAAATATGGCATGAAGTTGGATCGGTTCCTTTCCTTCATAAAAGCGTGCCTACAAATAACATATGATCCAATGATTTGGTCATGCATAACACTTGAAAATTTAATCAAAAAGTTGTTCCAACCATGAAGCAAGTAAATCTACCTGACAAGGGACATATTTGAATGACTCGGCCATTTTGCTGGCTTGTGCAATGGTAGAATTTCTCTCTTCCTGTATTTCACAATATAAACAGGAAGTGAGGACATTCATGGAATGTGAAGCGAAAATTCATGATATACAGAGTGATCCGACTGGTGACATTGCACCACCCCGTTTCCCAACTCCAGTTCAAAAAAGATGACAAACTACAAATTTCTTCTTGGCCATCGTCCGGAGCTTACATCAGTAATTATTTTGGTTATGTTATGAAAAACTGCTACCGCGATTGAGATCAAGAGAGCCCTCGGGAATCTATCTTTATAGTTATGTGCTATTCTATGGATTAATTATCTAAAGGGCACAGAAAACAAATTAATAATAATTGGGAAAACTCGGGAATATTATACCAGAAATAGTACCAGGGTACATATTTTGTAATTAATTAGTCATTTACATTAAGGCAAGTACCTCAACGCTTTTCTTTCCAAACCACGTCCCGATAAGAATTTCCTCTTTCTCTTCCCCCGGATAAGTGTATTGGAAGATATAGCAATCACCGCTGTAAAATTTTGTCTGATCAGCTGCTGGTAGAAGGGTCTTTTCTGATCCATTAACACGCCATACCTACAAAGCAATGGAAACGTGATTAACAAAGATATTAGATGTCATAAACACTAGTGTATAATTTATAAACAATGATAATCTGATAACAAAACATAGGGATGCAAACACGGCACCTGCAGGTTCCCTGTGCAATCAATATGTGGTTTAGGTTCTTCCTTAGCAGGTGCAGCCTTTACAAGACCCCTCACATTCAGTCCTTGGCGTTTCAAAAGTGCTACAATAAAATCAGGAAGATAAGTCAATCACAAAAAAAATAAAAACAAAAAACTCCCACATACAACAAGGAACTATTATAAAGTGTTCTTAAGCTTTTTGTACAATAGTACACCGCTAACCTGCAACTTTGCCTCTTCCATCCTCAGTTACAGTTGATTTGTTTGTGGTAGGCCATGAACTGAACTTTGAACGGAAAACCACGGTTTCAAATCCTTCAATGACACGTACAATGTGACATTTTAGGCGATCTTGACCACGGAGAAGTGCCTGATAAGTGATTTGGTAAAGTAAATCCACAGTTAGTTTGACGTCATACATAGATCTAAACTGATAATGAGTAACTAATTACTTCTGCAGCTTCACTTGCACTTTTCCTCTCCTCAAGGGATGTAGTTCTTCCCACCCATACAAACAGTTCAGCTCCACAGTCCAAAATATAGCATTTGTTTGTTTCTAGCAACTCCCTAACAAGGGATTCAACCTCAATTGGTTCTGCCCTCCCTTTCTCAACACTGAAATAAAAAAGAAGTCAAATTCAAAAGTCCAAGTGTCTAGTGAAAGTGAGATTAGGCATACAATGCAGGGAATGCCACCTGCTCGGACAGCACAAAAAAAGACACGCCTCATACAACTCAATTTGCAGAGTTAACTTTGCATCCATAAGTGAACTTATTCCTTTCGGTTTATACAAAATGAAGTGGGAATGGTAAAAGGAACTTAAAGGGTGCGAATTGTGCAGTGCAAGTAACAGCAAGCTACGATCTTAATAAATCTTTACCTATACAATTTGGTGAGCTGAGGCTCCAAAGTCTTATCCTGGCTAGCTGCTTTTCTAGGTAGGGGCGCAAAGCCGCCAAATAGACCCCAAAATTCACCAGACTCAGCATCAGCCATCTTCCCATCCTCTGTGAAAGAACATGAAATCAAATTCAAATCTAAAGGCTTATTGGCATAAAAAGTATTAAATTACATCTGCTTATGAAGTTCACTGACCTATAGAAGCAATATCACATTTTCCATCATGATATGTATCTTTGATGTATTGGAGAACTTCAAGTGCTTTAGCCCTCTCTTGAATTGAAGAGTTGGAGCCATTAAATTGAAATATCTTCAACTTGGTATCTAAAATAAATATGTCATCGTGATTCAATGATGATCTGGCAAAAGGGACCTGTCATGAACAGAAAGAGAAAAAGAACAATCAGCATAGGCGTACATGGACTAACATCTCAAATAAGTGATCACAATAGAGACGCGTATATGTGTACTTGCCTCAGTTACATGAACGACATGTTTCCCTCTGCACATAAACAGCCGTGTCTGATGTTCTTCAGCTTCAGCATGCTTAAACCCTGATGCTACTCCACCTTCTTGAGGTATGATACATGGTTTAAAATACGATAAGAATTTCTCAGTTTCATGGCCTTGTACTTCACGATACTGAACAGCACGACCTCCTAGAGCTGCATCAAGTTCCACTGTCTTTATTGCTGCCGTGCCAGCTTCATCCTGTTTACCGGTGATGAAAATCAAGGCATGCCCATGGATCAGTGTAAGCCGTAAGGTAGGCAAAGGTTCGAAGAACATACCTGAGAGGTATCTTTACCAAGCCAATAGTGGATGTCATGTCGCAAGGCACCACTTTTCAGGGCGGTAGTCTATACCACGATGATCAGTAGTTGAGTGTATCATCAGAAGGCATATAACATATCAGTGCTATAGTTACTAGTACGAAGCGTACACATTAGGCTGTGCATTAAGTTTCTGTCTTGTCCACCTATATGCCCTCTTTAATCAGCTCTACTCGTTTTTTATACTGCTTTTCATCAGGTTCAGGATTGCCTTTCCCACTTGAACAAGATGGATACAAAAATGTAATAAGTTACCTTCAGAATAATGTACGAGTCCCCAGTGAAAAACTTGCCATTGGATGATTGTGGGATAGCCACAGGCTTGAAGTTTTCGATGCGCCATATTTCAAGGCCACTATTAGGTGTTAAAGAAAGTATAGAATCGAGAAAACAGATAAACTAAGCTATAAACTCGTATATATGTACAATGGAGATGATATACGAACTGATTGAAGAAAGGCTAGCCGTTCTAATCAGTATTCACGTTACGAGAAACAATTCATATGGAAGAGTGGCAAGCAGGAAATGTCACAAACATAAGGATACGCCTTTTGTCCAGCTCCTTGGAAAGCTGGATCCAAATCTTTCATTGAAACAGCCATACCTTATATCGGCTTTCAGAAATTGAAATCCAGAAAATGGCACCTGAAACCCTCAAGCATTCATAGGCACGACAATATAAGATTAAGATTGAATAGCCTAGATCAGTACTCAGAAACTACAGTATATAAAGATAAACAAAATGCATCTAAATCTGCTGACATTGGTAAATACATTCCAGCATCGCTACTTTCCTCTTAACAAAATTCTAACCACGCCATGGAAGTGACATTCTAATATCGACATTCAGTCGCACAGAGGGAACAAATTGGGAATGTGAATACGAAATTGCAAATTCTACCAGAAACCATGTTTGTTCTTCCCAACTTCAACAACACAGCTCAATATTGGCGTTTAAGACCTATTCCAGATCAGGTACATTAATTGTGTGATTAACAATTCACAGACAAGAAATCAAAGTATCCCACAAGCATTCAACACCAAAAGCCATTGAAACATCCTCAATTCCGCGAAACATCCTCAACCCATCACACCAAGAAACTTAGCAAACACTCAACTCCTCGATTTGCCAAAAAGAACCAACATACCTTCACAAAACACTGATATCAGATTCATCAGAATACCAAAACCAAAGATGATTTTACCTCAAGAAGATGAATCAACCCCACAGCTGAAGATCCAATATAACTTTCAAGAAACAGAAAATTGTGAAAGGAGATAAATCAAGGGGAGATGCGATGTGGGAAAAAAGCGACAAAAAGAGAAGGAAATTAAAATAAGGCTGAGCTGTTTGCAGAATAAATACTAATTTCCACTGGCAGCTAGACAGAGAGAGAGATAGGGAGAGATTAAAAAAGGATTCGGAAGAGGGTTTGAGGGAATGATGAGTGACAGGCGTGCGTATCACTAACTGGAGACAACAAAAGCAAGCAGAAGAAGAACAACAACAACACGGAAGACAGAGAGAGAAGAGAAGGAAACGCAGAAACGCATACGCAGACACGATGGTGTAGAAAGGATTAAACAACAATGGACAACAACAACCAATTCATGGTCAAGATTTGAAATTGAATTCCGGGGTTTTCAGATTTATCCTCGACGGTCAAAAGGGTATCGTTAAAAATTCAACAAAACAACAACGGATTAAACTAATGAGATCCGACAACATCCAGGTGAAAAAAGATTGTCTCTTTCTCCAGAAATTCAAGAAAAATGGTGGAATTTAGGAAACGGGGTGAAATCGGTGGGAATGATTGATGGGTGGAGGAGAAGGTAGAGATTGGTGGATAGAGAGAACCGGGAAAGTCGGTCAACACCGGCCATCATTTATGCGTTACCATCACAGAGCCTTCTCGTGGATCCCTCTTCATTCCATGCCTGCCTCTTGGCTCGGTTTAATTGATTGGTTGAATCTCGCAATTAAACCGACCGGACCGTTGGAAATTAGTTTATTTTTAGTATAAAATTATATAGACCCACTCCGGCGGTTTGTAATTGGGATCTCATATTCTCATGCTTATAACTTGCCTATCAAAACGCCGTCGTATTTGAAATAGGATTTCATTGATGATTCGATACGATTTAATTTTAATTTAATATCAATATACAAAGTCAAATTACAAGTTCCAATACTAAACTTAATTAAAATGTATTTCTTATTTTGAATGTGGAATCATTTCAAATGAATATTGAGTTAAGAAATAAATTTTGAGTTCATAGAAATTAAATAGCCTAAATAAAACATGCGTGCTACTTGCTACCAACTCAACAACCTTTAAAGAGATTTTCCCATTCAATCAAGTAGATAGATCAATCACCCAGAAGTTTTTATTTTGTTTCGAAGAAGACTCTAGCTGACGAATTTCTTTTCAGAAGATAAATTATATTTAACGTCTGCAACAAAGTAGTTATATACTAACTTTTAAACCAAACTGATCGGTGAATTCTACTGAGCAAACTGGTGAATCCTCCTGAGAGGTTTTTGTCTTCATCATTTACTGAACCAACAAAACATTTCTTTAGTTTTGCAACCAACAGCAAGTACACAAACCTAATCTCCACATTCCCATCTTCATTCAAATCCATAACGAGAAGAAGAAAAAAGTCAAAATGCCGATTGACTCAGTCAACGCTTTCTCAGGTATCCAATTTCCCCTCGCGCCAGTTTATCGAACCTCTGTTCTCACCAAGTTTGCTTAAATGTGTAGATGAGATTCGGGAGCATCTGCTGGTGGTGGACGCGGACAATGGCGACAAAGCGCCGAAGCTGAAGCTGCGAGGGCTGACTAGGGTTACGGACGCGGGAGTGGAGATACTGAAAGGGATCGATCTGGATATACCTAGAGGAGTGGTCGTCGGGGTGATCGGACCCTCAGGAAGCGGGAAGTCAACGATGCTTAGATCGTTGAATCGGCTGTGGGAGCCGAACGCGGGGTCGGTGTTTCTCGACGGAGTTGATATCTGCGATGTCGATGTGGTCAGTCTTCGTCGGAAGGTCGGGATGCTGTTCCAGCTTCCTGCTCTCTTCGAAGGTCAGTTGGTTAATTGAACCGAGGTTTCCATAAAATTGAACCGAGGTTTCCTTACGCCTCAATTTCAATGAATCTGCTTGTCATGAGGTTTCAATTTCAGAGCTGTAGTAATTGCTTAGTTGGATTGAAAGGGTTAAAATGGTTGGCCAAGTAGCCGGTTTCGACTAAGAATGATCATGATCGAGGAATTGAAAAGGAAACTTGGGGACGGGTAGGTGTTGAATCTAATCGAGGGACCCCTGTGGAGGCTGCTTGAGACATGGATTTAATTTTGTGTGATGAATATCGAGTCAATTTGTGTATGCTGGGCAGACAAACTTTAATCAAACAAAGAGTGTTTTCAGATTTCAGGTCCATTTAGGAGCAAGTCTCTGTTGACCATTTTCATAATTTGGAGCTGGGAGTATATTCCTTTCATGGCATTAAGAATAGTCTAGATTTGTCACCAAGGATGTTATTATGAGTTGCAGTTTGCCCGTAGAGTCACATTTGCCTGAATTTGCCGGTGTTCATGAGATAATGAGTGCCCTAGGACTCTGTGGTCTGTTGTTTGGCGTTGATCTGAGCATGAGCTCTTAAGTTTAATCTTTTATGTGGTTAAAACTTTTGCTGCTGCAGGCACGGTCGCAGACAATGTAAGATACGGGCCTCAACTAAATGGGAAGAGACTCACAGACGACGAGGTTTCCAAGCTGCTAAGTCTCGCAGATCTTGATTTTTCCTTCATGAAAAAGTCTGGAGGCGAATTGTCAGTAGGGCAAGCTCAGCGAGTTGCACTTGCCAGGACGCTAGCTAATGAACCTGAGGTAATCACACCACGCCACGCAAATTGATTAGAATACATAAATTTGGAGACCTGAAATTCTCATAAAATCCGCCATTTTCCTGTGGTCTTAGGTTCTGTTGCTGGACGAGCCAACAAGTGCATTGGACCCTATATCAACTCAAAACATAGAAGACGCCATTGTAAAACTGAAGGAAACTCGAGGTCTGACGACTGTGATCGTCTCCCATAGCATCAGTCAAATCCAGCGGATTGCCGACATCGTCTGCCTGCTAGTTGACGGCCAGATCGTTGAAGTCCTCGAACCCAGTAAGCTCTCCCAAGCCAAGCACCCCATGGCCTTAAGGTTCCTTCAACTGAGCTGATGTTCAGCTACTCACTTTGTCCACAGAATTCAACCGTTTTCAGGTGTTCCACTTTATTTGAATTTTCCCATGTTATTACTACATTATTAAACTCCGTGAAAGGATGTTTGAGTAGGTAAGATCACATGTTTGAATTCTCTACCAAACATTTTAAAAATTAAAATATATTTCATTTGATCATTCGTTTCGCCTGATTTAGAGACTATTACCCTCCATTATAATACAAATTAGCAAAACTAATTTATTAAAATTCATAAAACAATGTCATCAGGAAAGGATTGTGAGTAGGGTGATGAGGCTAGTAATAGTTTCAGAATCATTGGGTTGAAGTTGGATTCGGGGACTAAGTTGTTTGAGTTGGGGTCATCAGCGAACTGTGTTCAGGGAAATCGGAAAGTGTTGTTTGCTTTGAGCAGTAAGTGTGGGAAGTTAGAGAGGGATTTGAAGTCTTCAAGAAAGGCGCGTCTCCAGGTCCAATCAGATTCATCCTCACAATCCAAAATCGTTAAACTTAGCAATTCGGGTGAGGAACTCTACTCTAAGGGCATATGCAGCGCTCAGATTTCTTCAAGAGCATTCATCAAGCAATTGTTTCAATTTGTGCACAGCGACGATTGCTCCGTGAGAAGAAATGCTACAGGAAAAAAAACTTTCTCACAGAAATGCTCCAGGAAGAAGCCGCGGATAAGTTATTGCTCTTATTCCTCTTATCCTCACACGAAATTATTTCCGAGAATAACTGATCGAGGAAGCAATTGCTAAAGGAGGAAGAAATGCTGGTAGAAAACTTTTTCCAGAAGAAATCGATGCATATACTCTAAGGAGTTAACACCCCCGAATTAAACGATCCAATAAGTGAAAAAAATTCATATCTGTGATGTTTCCTTCGCCGAAATGACTATTGATAATGTGTCTGAATTTGGTTGCCTGCAAAACCCAAGCCACCAATTTCAACTACATTGAGCCTCCTCCTGTAACCAAATTTTTACGTTCATTCTTTCTAGAATTTGATCAATCCATCTATGCACACATTTTACTGATTTTTTACTTATTTTAAATCAGGATGCATTTGGTCGCTTATTCCGGGACATCAAAATCTATCTCATCCGTCGCTATCAATGTTCTCGTCGCTAATATATATATGTCGTCGCTGAATATATCCTTGTCGTTGCTAATGTGCTTAGTATGGATCGGTCGTCGCTGACAAGAACACCATCTGTAAATCTATCCAATCCCATCCTTCATCAAAATCTTCCGAAATCCTGAAACCCCATCTTCTACGGAGCCCCTCGGCAATGGTGGTGCTTTCACTGAGCCAGACGCTCTGCACGTCCAGCATCCGCTCCGCTCAATCCGGTTTCTACAACGGGTCCATCTCAGTTTCGAATTTGAAGTCTCCGTCAGTCAACTTCAGCAGAGGTGTCTTGGTTACGAAAGCTTCCATTGCTGTGGAGCAGCAGAAGAAAGTCGCCCTCGTCAGGATTGGGACCAGGGGAAGGTAGATGATACTTCGCCTTTTGTTGAGTAAAGGTTTCACCTTTTTGTTTCATGTTGCTTGAATTCTGAGATTAGGGTTTTGGTGATGGTGATTGGGAGTTGCAATCTTCGTAATTCGGTAGGATCTGAGGTTCCATTTGATGCGCAAGATGAAATTCTTGCATTAGTTCACAAGCCTGATTGACATTCCTGATTTGTTTCATTTCGGTAGAATTCTGAGATTAGGGTTTTGGTGATGGTGATTGCTAGTTTCAATCTTGATAATTGTTAAAGATTTGGGGTTTGATTTGATGCAAAAGATGAAATTCTTGCATTAATTTTGAAGCTCTTGCAAATAGTTGGGTGGATTTTCATTTCATCTGTGTTGCAGTCCATTGGCACTTGCCCAGGCTCATGAGACGCAGGCGAAGCTCAAGGCTTGGCATCCGGAATTGGCGGAAGAAGGGGCCATAGAGATTATAGTGATAAAGACGACAGGCGATAATATACTAAGCCAGCCGCTAGCGGATATTGGTGGAAAGGGATTATTTACCAAGGAAATTGATGAAGCTTTGTTGAATTGTGACATTGATATTGCTGTCCACTCTATGAAAGACGTCCCTACTTATTTACCAGATAAAATGATCTTGCCCTGCAATTTACCTCGCGAGGATGTCAGAGATGCGTTTATATCGTTGACTGCAGCCTCCTTGGCCGACCTTCCTTCTGGCAGCGTTGTTGGCACCGCTTCGCTCAGAAGAAAGTCGCAAATACTTCACAAATATCCGCAGCTCAATGTGAATAAATAACTTATAAGTGTTCTTAAAATGCATGCACTAGAAGATTAATTTTGATTTTGTTTAACCTTCACTTGGTTGGGTAACAGGTTTTGGAGAACTTCCGAGGAAACGTCCAGACCCGATTAAGAAAATTGAACGAAAAGGTGGTCCATGCAACATTACTGGCATTAGCAGGATTGAAACGTTTAGATATGACGGAGAATGTGACCTCCATCCTTTCACTTGATGAAATGCTTCCGGCGGTTGCTCAAGGAGCAATTGGAATCGCTTGCCGGAGTGGCGATGATAAAATGGTATGTGCAATCGGAACCCATTGTGACTTCTTTTCCCAATGACGGTTAAGCTTGCTTAACCGTCGTATTCACCGTTTCTTTTAGGCGAATTACTTAGCTTCATTAAATCACGAAGACACCAGGCTTGCTGTTGTATGTGAAAGGGCTTTCCTCGAAACGTTAGACGGATCTTGCCGTACCCCGATTGCCGGATATGCAAGGCGTGACGAACAAGGGAATTGCATTTTCAAAGGATTGGTGGCTTCCCCAGATGGAACCAAAGGTTGGTATTTACATCAACCGCATTGCAGGGCATGTTCTTTTGAACTTAAAAAATAGTGTTACATGTTTGAGTAAATAAGTTCAGCTAAAAAACGACTTTTATGCTTGCTTCCAACCAACAGTGCTGGAGACTTCGCGAAACGGTTCGTACACGTGGGAGGATATGATTTCAATGGGGAAAGATGCTGGAAAAGAACTTTTAGATCGAGCTGGCCCTGGTTTTTTCCAATGCTAGATGAGGTGGGCAACTGATGTACAGAGAGAAAAAGATGACAACTGCGGCAGAGAGATGCTGTTGTTGTTGTAATGTCGCATTATTAATACCCGCCTGGTGGTCGTTTTGCTAGCTAGAGGGACTTGTTTGCATTATATCGTTCCTATGTACACCGGTTCAGGTGATTGGTTATGTATCTGAATTGGGTAAAAATAGTAAAAACATTCCTTGCATATTTCCATGTCCTGATCTGTGATTTTGCTAGCATTTAACTTTCAAAGGTAATTTTTAACAAGAAACAAATGTAAAGAGAGAAATAAATATAGACATGCTCTTTAAATCTCTTACTACATTCACACGTTTAAGCTTCGTTTAGGATTCTTTGTGAGTTAGGGTGTTATAGCCAGAACATGGAACTGGCTCTACAAAAGTGGGTTCCAAGGACCCATGGTCGCTCACTCCTGATTTTCTTCAAATGCTTCCGCCATTTCCATGGGCACCTGAAACAAAGAATAAAAACCGAGTGTTATTTATATATGATGCAAACAGCATACTCGGGGATAAAAGATTAAGAGACTTCTTACTACTCTCTCTTCGACGTCTACCAAATAGTCTCATGAATGGTTCAAACATTCTTGTGAAATACACGCTTAAGGGCGTCTTCGGAACAGGAAGGAGCTTTCCCAGTGCAGCTAAAGGCCAACTGGTTGTACAGCAAAGACAAGCATGTTAAACTCTCAAGCCCCCAGGAAAAAAGAGATCAGCAAGAAACAAATGCAACAATCCGACATTTATGTGTCTTTGACATTGTTTATGATTAGAAAGCAGTCAGCTTGAATACACTTCATCAAGACAGTACGTACCCACACATACATTTTCCTCTAGATAAAGCAGGTAATATAATTTCAATTATATATTAGCTAACCTGATAATGCCAATGACAACAGATATTAGCCAGTACTTCCAGCTCAGCTTAGTCGTTTTGGCAAACTTTCCAAGGAACTCGATGATTATAATCTACACGAAGCACTTGAATAATTGTAAGATGAACAAAACAAAACAAAAAAGCATAGTCTGAATAATGTTTGCAGAATTACAGGAATTCAGGAGAATTTAGCTGACCTGAAGAACAATAGTCACCGCTATAATTGCCATGAAGAGACGGTTTTTAGTCACTCCTTTAAATACATTGAACTCATCAGGCTTCCTAGCATTAAATTCATTGAAAATCTGCAACACGCACAAGCCTTTGAGTCTTAAAAATCTGGACAATAGATGCTGAATGCTTTGGCCAACAGCCTTTGTTTATATCATGTACATAAAGACATAATATAAATACATGGAGGGAGAAAGAGAAATGACTTACTTGGCAGAGGACAAAGGCATTGAATATCAACGTATTATTGAGTCTGTTGGCATAACTAATATTTTCACGCTCTAAGCCTAGCAAACTTAGACCTCTGAAGTTGAGAATGAGGAGGACTGTTATTTGATATATGGCCTGCAGCGAATACAATCAAATAAATAGATAATGTGTTCATGTTTCAAGTCCTCCTAAATTATATATGATATGGAATCACTAAAAATACCTGAATCAACAAATTTCTCCACATGATATTCGTGATAAGAGGTTCCCTAACAAAGTTGTACATTACACACCTCAGAATATACATTTATCATTTATATAGTACAACATGCAGTCGACCGTAGTTAATGGGCATGACTAACAAAATGTAAAACAACTCAATTAATCAAGGCATCTGCATTTGACTGCTATTTGATACCAAAACCACATGTTCATGCCGAATTATATCGGCCACCTCAGTCCAAATGACTCCAAATCACACACCAAAACTTCATACCTGCGACCAACTGGATGTCTTTCCATCAAATGATCAGTTGGTGGTTCAGTAGCCAAAGCAAGAGCTCCCAAAGTGTCCATGATGAGATTAACCCAGAGAAGCTGGACAGAAAATATAGTACAAACTGCAGTGAACTCTTGCACTGATATAAAAAAAATGCTGTTGAAGAGACCAATGACCAAACTGAAAAGAAGAATTAGTTTACCTGAACAGCATTCAGTGGTACATCACCAGAGGAGATAGCAGCTACCACATTGATAACAAGGGCTGCAACATTAACAGTAAGCTGAAACTGGATGAACTTTTGAATATTGGCATAGACTGACCGTCCCCACCTCACAACCTGCACAGCAAAAACAAGATACAAAAAAAAAAAAAAAAAAATTATTGTCATATGGTCAGCTCATCACCAAACCCCGAGTTTCAAGGGAACAAAGTTGATTTTAATTTCTTTTTAACAGAACAAGTGTATGAGTAAAATTCACAAGTCCACATAGAAACATTGAGGCACATGTCATACCTTCACAACTGACGAAAAATTGTCATCTAAAATGATGATGTCAGAACTCTCTTTGGCAACTTCAGTTCCAGCTATTCCCATAGCAAGACCAATATCAGCCTACACACAAATTTCATAGTAACAGATCATCAAATCGTAAACAGAGCAACTTCATATAAACTTTTTGAAAATAGTAAAAAAGTTGTAAAAAATTTAATGCAGAGAAGTTATTCAATAATAGCTTCTATGTTTTTTTTGGCTAATGCCTTTTCAAAATGGATAAGATGCCAATCTAATCAATTGTACGCCTGTCTTTCCAGTCATCTTAAAAATCAAAATCTACCTAAAAATGGAAAACCAACAGTAACAATTTGAAGGGCATGCCTAACTGCCTGTCATGTTCCCAATAATTAGGCCAACTAAAGACTGACAAGCACATGGCTTAAATATTGATAACTACACATCCCATTATATTACGAGAGATGCTTTGAGTTAAACACCTCATGAAGCGCAGGAGCATCGTTAGTCCCATCTCCAGTTACAGCAACAACGTGCCCTTTTCTCCTCAATGCTTGGACTAGCAGTAGCTTATCATTGGGTGATGACCTTCCCATTACCTATACAACAAAGTAATTATATATTAGGAATAACTACGACTAGGTCTAGCACAAACTAATACAGGTCACTTCTTAGTTCTTACAGATATTTTTTCAGCCATTTCATCCCTCTGAGCATCAGATAATGCACGAAATGCTGGCCCTTCAATCAAATTTGGTTCAGAGGCATCCTCATCTGATTTCAATATTCCACATTCCAGAGCAATTGCTCTCGCTGTGTTAATATTGTCACCTGTTACCATGCGTACCTAGATATTGAATACAAATGGTCCATCAGTTATGGAGTTAATTGCAACAAGAATGAAAAGGAACAAGATGGATATGTTCATTGACTAAAGAAGTGTATATCAATTAATATAAACAAATTTACTGTTTTAGTATTTTTCTAATAGTAAAAGATGCAGTAACAACCTTATAAGTTCACAAACCTAAGAAATTGATCAAGTATTCAATGTTTCTTTGAAATGGGGAGACAACGAACACCTCAAACATATCCATGATTGCCCATATCATTCATCAAATAGAAATGTTCAAACAAAAGAGTGAGAAAATCCAAAATTTGAAGATATACCTTCACTCCAGCATTTTGGCACAGCTGTACTGCCTCTTTCACTCCAGGCCGACAAGGATCCTGCATCACCATGCATGTGTTACTTGATCAAATAAGTTCACAACTAATATGTCCTTTCATCATAAAAATTTATAACTAATTAGGGTGTAGTTGAAAGAAAATATTTTAATGATAAAGTTGTGATGATTATCAAGATCATGATTTCTAAACTAACAATTCAAATCTATTAAATGTACTCATATCTGAATCATACAACTTAAATTATTTACCAACATCAACAGCATGGAATATGATAGCGCAAATGTAAAGAGCAACTGTCGACTTCATGCAGATAAAAAAATCAGCAACACAAAGAATACACCACTACTCACTTCACAGACTTCTGCAAATTACCTTTATCCCGACAATTGCAAGCAGAACAAGATCATCCTCTGGTAATTCCCATTTAGAAAGCAGTTCCTCGTCGGTTGGGATCTTTTCTACTTCACAAGGTCTGTACGCAAGGGCAACACATCGCAAACTTTGGGTAGCCATATTTTCAATTGACTGCTTGAAAAACATTTCCTATATTGCAAAAAAAAAAATAATAACTTAACAGATTTTAAAAAAAGATCACTATAAAAAACTCAATTTGTACAACTACAAGCAGTACTTTATAAATCTCACTGAATAATGTTGATTAATGTCAGTACGTAATTTGAATAGGTGTCTATTCTTCTGTCGATAAGCTTATTAGTAGCCTTATCAAATAAGTCAATGCAGGTTTTTTATCTCAAACATGGACCAAGTGTAACTTTCTCATCCAGCTCCTCCATATCGAGATTGATTTAAGACAATTTTTTGTCCTGCTACCCTATGGTATTTCAAAATAACTAGTGCAGATAACAATGTGACTCAGTACCTTTTCCACATCCATTTTTACCACATTATCATTATCATCGAAGTATTTAGTACAGCATCCTAGAACAATTTCAGCAGCCCCTTTCCAGTGAACGTGAACTTCAGAATCAGGCTGTACATGCAACAAAAGGAATCTCATCATTTAATATATAATTTGGATGACAACAAAAAGAATAAAAATTGACATTCCCTGGAACAATGACCAGTATAAAGACCCGATAATGACCACGAGGCTTCAATACATACTTGCATTAGGCTATGTGCTTGAAACGTAAATAACATACTGTGAACATATTAGATTACTAAAAAAATGCCAGTTTAGGCAAGGAAATTAATTTTTCTTGAGTTTTCCCTTTTATTTAATGATATTGTATCCTTATTCAAATATATATATATATATATATCTTAAAATATAAATAATTGGAACAAGCAACGGATTGAAAAAGATTAATTTAATTATCCAACGCTTCAAAAACCTGACTACAAAATAATAAAAAGATAAAGTCAGCGAGCACAATAGCTCATTCTAAAATTTGCCAAGTAAATCCAAACTTCTTGTAAATTGTTTGATGCTGACTAGGTATTTAAACACGCCGGGAAAACAAGACGGCAATGAAATGGAAGGAAACAAAAATGTTACCCGTCGAACTGCTACACCTCCCCGTTTTTTCTCCGAGTTGAAGGGGAACACATGTAGAATAAGAGACTCAGATCTGGCAGTTTCAAAGTTCATCCCAATCTGTGAAACATCAAAATCAGAATTGGAAATCACCAATTGAGACGGGAAACAAAGGAGCACAATACCTTCACTCCCCATTCAAGAATAGCTTTTTCAGTAGGCGATCCAGATATTTCCACCTCTCCCCCTCCCTATCAATGACCATTCCGATTATTAAAAAGAGAATACAATCTTCAATCGGATGTATCCTTTTCAGTGCATGAGTATGCTAGCATAAATTACAGGTCAAAATATATGATATATTATTAAAATGAGTGTGTGCCAAGCACAATACATAAGAAGTAAAACTTCTGGGCAACTAAATGAGAAAATAAACAAAAACAGTAAAAAGTGGGAACTTTATAGACGAGAGTATGCATCTATTTCGAAAAATAGGTGACAAGCATGGGCCAGGAATAGTTGGGTCAAGGAGAATATCAGAGCAAACTAAACTGCACATACCTCAGGCCTAAAAACACTTCCAGTTGTATTTTGAGCAATGCCCTCAATGAGTAGAGAGCAAACCCTTGGAGAGAACAGTGACCTGCTGTAGGGTGCCTCAATCTTCTTCTCGCCAACATAAGAGGAGACTACAGTCATCTGTAAATGATAATATTAGTCATTTACCACCAAGGATTAAACATGAAGCAACCCTCGGGACACCAAATATCCAATTAACCATCGCATACCGCAACTACGAGGCCATAACAAATGAACAGACTTATAAGAAACTAATCTACCTGGTTCAATGTTAAAGTTCCTGTCTTATCGCTGCAAATAGTTGTGGCCGAGCCCATGGTTTCACAAGCCGAAAGCCTCCTAACCTGTAGTTGAATGTATCTTGTAATTTCACCCTGGATAACTTCTTAATTAAAGACATGTAGCATAAGACTGACGATCACACTTACCAGTGCCTTGTCAGCCATCATTTTTCTCATTGAATATGCAAGGCTGAAAAATGAGCACCATTATGAATCACAATTGTTGGCAGGAAAAAATAATCAAGTTGTGTACATTAAAGGAAATACCACGTACTGAAACTAGAATATCAAAATCAAATCATTTTCGCTTGCTGCGCATAGAGCTGCGAGAGCAGCACAAATCAAAACTTCATTTTATCAAAGTTAACTTCAAAAATGAAGTTGAATCCCATTAAAAACTTACAGTAGTAATTGTTGTTGGAAGGACCATATGACTCGACAAGTAAATATTGTAAACCTCATCAAAGACAGTACGGTTCTTTCAAATAGTCGTCCACATACCGACCCAAAAACACAAGCCCATCATGTCCAAAATGATACCCTTTGACCTCAAATTGTATTGGACGTATTAAGATTTATCCAACTTCTATTGCCATCGAAATCAGAAAATTGACAATGACGCACTATCCTGACTTAGTTTTAGATTTTCATGAGCCTTATAGTTTGTCAAGCGAACAGAGAATTCTAAAACCTTCACATCTACAACAAGTTTAGAAATAGTTGAAAAGGACAACTTACGTAAGTGTAACAGCCAATGGAAGTCCTTCAGGCACCGCAACCACTACAATCGTAACCTGCAGCCATCCCAAGGTATACATAATATCAGAGTGGATGCATGATATACAGATACACTATCAGGTTAGCTTGCAAAGAGACACTTACAGCAACAGTTATGATTTTGATCACTCCATCGATAGTTTCACTGACACTCATCTTGTTCTTAATGTATTGCACAGCGCCTTGTTCGTCTCTAGAAGTACCAGTAAAGTATCTGCACAAACCAAGATTTCGCTTTCATAACATATATCTTATTCCATCCAGCTAAACATTAATGTGCACAACTTGCTATGTGAAGCAGCTTACCTTGCTAGGAGGACAACCAACACAAGTAAAGCAACAGAGAGGCCAACTATGCCAATAAATGTTGCAACACCATTCAATCGCACCTATATCGTCGAATTAACGAAAGAATGTGAAACAAGCGGGAAAAAACGCATAGGGCTAGAAGTAGTACTATGGTTTTAAGTCCAAACGAAAACCTGCAAAGGTGTTTCTTCACCGGTGTCCTCAGAAATACTAGCCATTAGCATACCCCATTCAGTATTTATTCCAACACTAGTAACCTGCACATCAGACACAAGTATACCAGCTCAGATTGAACTTTTACATATAAGTTCATATCTGTCATTTGATCATGCACAAAGTTGGCCAGTACAAATAATAAAAGCTTTTGAGTATTCATTGTCATACCAATAATATGAGGTTATTAAATCGGCACATGGTTGGTCAGCTGATGTGTTTTTATTTAACCAAAACCAAAATAACAAGAGAGTTTAGCCCTTGTGCGGAACCAGCGATATTACCCACCATCACAATATGTATAAAGGAAGTTCTACTCAAGTACAAAATATAAATACACAAGCTAACATTTTCCACTAGAGGGTCCAGATACTACTTAGCCCATGACCCGATGGATTACCATACTTCATAATTTCTCATGGACCGAAAGTGTAGCCGAGTTGTATCTGTGATAACACAACCCACAGCATCTGGAAGAAAGTGAAAGTTGTACTCAATCTAAAGAAATAGCGAGCAGAATCACAGTGTGCTACATTACCAGCATTATTCCGCTACCATCTGCAACCTTGCAACCAGACATCAGAAAAGGTGACTTTGAGTCTTTGTGGACCTGCAACATTGTAAAAATTAATTTTTAAGACCAACAAAAACATTGATTTTCAAGCATCTGGAAGAATGTGCTATCTGACAATTGAGAACGTTACGATTGTGACTTACAATCTTGCTTTCCCCTGTCATACTTGATTCATCGATTGCTAAAGAGTGTCCAGAGATCAAAATTCCATCAGCAGGAACCTAATGAATACAAATGCCGATTGTAATCAAAGCAATTATTATAGGGTAATTAGAGAAATAAACAAAAAAAAATCCCAAAAGATGAAAAGCATTGACGTTTGCTAGCAAGATGATATGGAGTAAAGATCAATTCTATGGTTACCTGATCACCAATATTGAGTGGGATGACATCTCCAACTACAATGTCAAAAATTGATATTTCAAGTCTCCTTCCGCCTCGTATGACCTGCACATGTGACGCTAACATCATATAATCGCCAAATATATTATTCAAACAGTGTGACTAAAAAGTAATCACTCTTTCGAAGTAGATTGTGACACCTTTATGTGTATGTTTCGTTTCTCGTCATTTAAGTTCTGGAACTGAAGAGATTGCCGGTAATCACTTATTGCTGCAAAAATAAGGTAAACAGTTTGTAACAAATAAGTTCATGCTCTGTTCAATGAAAGGAGTAAGCATCACAACGAATAACAACAACTTTTTATTTCCAGCATTTAACTTCATTAAGTGAAAAAGACGTTTAACTCTACTGAACATCAATACCGCACTTTTAGTTCTTAGTTAAATAGAAAACCCAGAAAATCCATTCTGAACAAAAGCCTCAACGGCTCAACCTATCTTCCCTTAGTAAGACGTACTTGACACGTTGAATAAATAAGGTCTGGTACCCAAAATAAAGGACTTGCACAAAAAATCTCCAGGTATAAACAAGCAGAAGTTCAACTACAAGGAATATTGTTGGCTACTCATTACAGCCATAATTCATGTGCATGCTTTACACCCTATAACAACATTTAATCATTAATTGGTTTGCTGCAGAATGCAGATCCACATGTAATAATATGAAAATACCTGTAACAACAATCACTAGAATAACAGCAAATGCAATACTCCCTCCATCATACCATCCTTCCTTGATACCCTGTCAACAAATTACACATAAGGAATAGATCTGAATAAGAATGCATCATACAGAAAAAGGTTGACCAAAGAAAAGGTATATCAAAGCTGAGTCACCAAAGGAAAAGTGGGAATTATTTGCCACAACATTTGGGATTGTTCATTTTTTTTAATTCTTCAGTTCTTAAGTTTATACAAAAAAACTAAGACAACTAGAGCACACGCAATCAATAGATGTTCATGTCGCATGTAATAGGAAAAGTAGATCGCAGCTGTAACTTCAATGTATTGTATGACAAACTAGTTGATTCTTAACCCACCTCGGACTTTATGCCTAAGGCCAAAGAAGCAACTGCAGCTACCATTAAAATGATAAGTGTCAGATCTTGCCACGCCTCCCACAAGAACATCTGCAAAATTAACAAAGACTCGTTAACTTAATGAATCAAAAAAAGTATTAACATCCAAAAATTCACCAGACCACATACCCAAAAACTCCTTCCTTTTTTACGTGGATAAGTGTTTGATCCAAAGGCATTCTTGCGCTTCAAAAGTTCATCCTCATCTCCGGAAATACCTTTTTCAAGGCTTGTTTTCAACATAACTGCAAGCCCTTTAGGCTAAAACAAAAAGCAAAACAATTCAAACACTGCTCAATGACCACCTGCCTTGCTACTTGCATCAACAGAACTGGGTTCCCAAAACACTTACCCCCCCAAGTTGCTGCAAAGCTGAGTTATCAGTTTCCCTTGTTAGCAAAGCAAGCTCCTCTTGTGAAATTCCATACTCACCTGTAGGCGTTGTGCTGACTTTGTGATCCCCTGAGTCTATCAGAACAAGAATGATTGATAAGAATGCCTAATAAACAGTATGTGAAAGTTTGACACGTAAAAGAAATGACATACTTTGAGTAGTATTTTAAGCAAAGAATATATATGACTGATTTTCTAGACAACTTGATATCAGCCAAAGAAAAATTAGCATACCAATCACCCGTTCTCCAGCCTTCTTAAATAGCTCTGCAGCCTAACAGAAAAGAATTTAGTAATAGGTTCCACATGCACCAACAACAACCTCTATAAGAACAAAAACTCACTCTTAGTGCCTCTGCGTGTGCCCTTATTCTTCTAATTGCCTGTTTCTTTTCTTCTTCTCGGCGCAGGTCCAATGTATAACGAAACCGGCGAGAAGCATTCAACACTAGAGCCGCTTGCTAAAACTCATACACAGATACATCAGACTCCATCTATAATATATTACACCGAATTCATATATTCATAACAACGTAAAGTTCAGAAATCAATAAATTAGCATTATCTGCTAGACTTCACGTGGAAATGTTAATGAATCAGATGCTACAGTCGTAATAGAATGATTAATTTATGAAAAAATGCAAAATATCAATGACATTTTGATACCCAAAAAAAGATAAAAAGCAACATAATGCAGCGATACGGAAGCCAGCAGTTGTAAATATTTGAATTATAACAACAAAACTGACATCCACATCTTCAACTTATGAGATGTCTATTTACAATCCAAATACACCATATAAAATAAATTTATCAGGATATGACATCAAGTTCCACTTTCTTTCTGGGTGTTACAAATCCCATGATAAATCCCCTAATAACAGTTGGACAAATATTGAAGCGCCAGGTAAAGTTTACTAAAAGATCAGTTGCCTGTAGAATGGAATCTCCAAAAAAGAAGGGGCCATCTTTTTAACACTCGCTTTGATGAGCTAAACAGGGTAGTGCCTTGAACGTATAAATCACCTAGCTCTGGAATACGCATATAGCTAGAGGAATTGGCCTAACAGACTGGGTTAACTATTGCTGCAGCAAACAACAACCGGTTTATTTTATTTGTAGAAAAGTTCCTCTTCAGAGTCGATTAGTTTAAGGTATGTGTGTCCCCTAATTAATGACTTGGAGTTTCACTTCATTTCTCTCGTTTTGGAAAATAAAGATAAAGAATATCATGAACTTCCACTTTTTAGATTGGATCCATAAAATGCTCATGCAAAATAATCACAGATTTGGGAGTCAAAACACCAAGAGAAATTTCGTATAGAAGTTTTGGCAACAAATCTTATCTGGTGACATTGCCTAACAAGATTGCCTAACAAGTCATTCTTTTGCTTGGGCCATACTAAATCACTTTATCCCCATGAATTTGCATTTTTCAGGAAAACATTTCTGACTTAGTGGAATGTGCAAAAGACATGTTAATCGAGTTAACACAATGGGAAGTCACAATCAACTTACCCTCCATCTCTTCAGACGCTCAGTTGAAGCATTCTTTGTGCTGGTGATATCGAACACACTATATGGATTTTCGTCTGCATCCACACCGCTTGCTCCAGCTTCCAAATCTTGTCTCCGACGATACGGAGATGACTTGAATTCACTCATTGTCCACCTAGTTATCGCAACAAAATTGCACCAGCAGAAATTAAGAATACATGATCAGATACCCCACCTTAAAGCTTCCCCCACTGATCGTCACAGATCTTACACAAACCACAACAATACCAGCTACGTTTTACAGAAAACACAACATCTTCCTAAATACTCTCAGGCACCACAACAGCATTACCCACTGTTACATCCGATCCCTATACTCAACATTCCACAAACAGCAAAACAAATCAACATGCTCTCGTTACTCCAAATATTCATCATTCCACAAACAGAAACCTAAATAAACATGCTCTGGTTACTCCAAACAACACATCTTCCAAAACCACAGCGACTCCAAACATTACATTCACAAATCACCATACAAGCTGCACAAGTATACAGATCTTCAGAGCCCACTCATTCTGGAAAAACAAAAACCCTATCAACAAGCCACTAGGCCCACTATCAACAACTTCACCACACAATCCACCCAAAACACTTCACACAGCCACAAAACACCGCATCCAAAACTCCAGCCGCAAAAACGACCAAAACCGAAACGTTTCATTCATACCATATCCAAAACCACTACACAGTACATACAAACAACATCATCTTACCGACTTCTACGACACGGTGGAGAACGCGAGAGGCTCTGCCAGATGCCGAAAACCGTTACTTTCAACCGGTGCGCCGGTTTCTGCTCCGCGGGAAGATCTGCGGTCGCTGGAGGTCGCCTGAGATTCTTTGCGGTGCGGACCGTTCGAGGAAGTTTCGACTGACCTGTTTCAATCGAAAAATAAATGAAAATAATTTGGGAAATGTGAAATTTAAATATCTTGAAATGCAGTAGCAGAATATGTGTGACCCGCTATTTTATCATATTTACGATTTGGTCCTCCAACTTTGCGTATCAATCAGGCCAAGTATATTGACCCTTTATTAAAGATTAACTATATTAACTTTAATTGTGAGGGATATTTCATACGTAATTGTAATATTTGATTTGACTTTACTGAATCTGACTCCAACATTTAAGACATTAGAAATAAGAAAGCATGCAAGTCTCATTGAGAACTTAATTAGGACGTGAACCATATTTATTGCACCTTCCCATTTGATTTAGTAAGGTTGATGGCGTGGTTTAGTGGCAAAAGGACATCAAACATCACTCTGGTGGGGGTTTTGGATAGAATAGGAAAAAAAATTAATTTAATTTAGATATGATATCGTGAAATCAAATCGATTAGAACAGCCAAATACATTCAACTATGTTACGTTATTTTGTATGCATATTTATTTTAAAAAAAATTTATATTTAGTATTCGAGCACATATAGCAGTTAAAACTGTCGCTAGCTTTTTGAATCGAAATTAGACAAAGTAAACCCACCTGAATTGGGGAGTTGGCAAAGTGGTCGGCACGATTGATAAGGTGCGTGTGACAACAACTCTTCTTATTCTTCATTTTATATTTATTGCTCTTATATAGCCAAAATAATTGAAATTGAAATAATAAATTGTGACAAAATTCAAAATATTTTTTTATTTATTTTCTTAGTTGAATCGGTGTTTTGGGATACTGATAATTGCGTAAATTACGCTGTTAAATTTTGCTTTTTCATGAAAAATAGTGTGCAATTGCGAAATTGTTCTTAGAGAGATGTGACTGCGACGCATTGGAGCGTCCGAGTGTGGTCAGAAATTGGAACGTGTTGGCAACTCGTCATCGCTGTAAAACTCTGGTGGGGTTTTGGGGTAGAATAGGAAAAAAAAATTAATTTAAATTAGATATGATATCGTGAAATCAAATCGATTATGGACAGCCAAACACATTCAACTATGTTACGTTATTTTGTATGCATATTTATTTTTTAAAAAAATTATATTTAGTTTGATTACTCTGATCCGAATTGGAGCACATATAGCCGTTAAAACTGTCGCTAACTTTTTGAATCGAAATTATATAAAGTAAACCGACCTGAATTGGGGGAGTTGGCAAAGTGGTCGGCACGATTGATAAGGTGCGTGGGACAACAACTCTTCTTCTTCTTCATTTTATATTTATTGCTCTTATATAGCCAAAATAATTGAAATTAAAATAATAAATTGTGACAAAATTCAAAATATTTTTAAATTTAATTTCTTAGTAGAATCGTTGTTTTGGAATACTGACAATTGCATAAATTACGCTGTTAAATTTTGCTTTTTCATGAAAAATAGTGTGCAATTGCGAAATTGCCCTTTGAGAGATGTGACTGCGATGCATTGGAACGTCCGAGTGTGATCAGAAATTGGAACGCGTTGACAACTCGTCATCGCTGTAAAGCTCTGCTTGACGCCACACCATCACGTTTAAATTATTAAACAATATTATAAATGTATTGTTTTTTTCTCATTTAAATTCAAATATAATGCCGTTGGAGACATTGGAAGTTTTGTAGCTTCTAAAACGAGACACTTTTCATGCACCCTTTGAGTTGGCTTGGCAGGTTTTATGATTGATATCACTTTAAGAATATAATTATCAAGTAGGTTGGTATATATCTGATCTGTCGATTAAAAATGTCGTCGACAATAATCGAATGAGCTCGAACATAATTCTTGAACAGTAACACACGAGTGACAACTCTTCGTGGGCATCTATGCTTTTCATTTTGTTGGTGTTGAGGTAGGGTTTGAAACATTGTTTTAATATATTTAGGGCATTGGCTTTTTATAAAGGAGTGAGGGATGTAAGCAAGGTACAATTTCCACAAACATGGAGAAACGCGTTGGAAATGTATAAGCTTCTAAAGTAACAAAATGCGATGAGAGTAGAAAGTGGGGTTTCATGTTTCAAATTCTCAACTTGCATTTCAAGCAAAACCCAACCACTACATCAAAAAACCCATCCTTTCCACTAATGCATACATACATATTTATTTAAATATACTTTCTTCTTTCAAATTCGTCCAAGTCTTGTGACATGTCAGATGTCTAACGGTTCGAATTCAATCCTCGAATGAGATCCGGTATACGGTGGTAATTGTATACATTAGATCGTGATTATGATAAAATTTTATGGATCATTCATTGTATAAGCTAATATTACTAAATTTATTAAAGGTTTTTGAGAAAGGCTTATCTTTATTGATGTGGTGTAGGATAATAAAAGGAATAATGTGTCGATTCATATTTTGTACAGTCAAATTAAATATAACGATATTATAATAATGTATTTTATTTATAAAATAAAATTTATTGTAATGTAAACAGACTGATTTTGACGCCCATTTCACTTCGAAAAAGTATCTATCAAGAGGGGTGGTTGAAGGGAAAATCATGTCATGATTTTATCCCTTTAATTTTCTTTTTCTTAAAGACAAAAAGTAGATGTGGAGGAAATTTCCAGGAAATATCTCAACGACCTTCATGTCAGTTTTTGGGATTGTTCTCCTTTCTTGTTTTTTTTTGCCGTCTAATTTATTTATATGACATTTAGAAAAATAAAATAAAATTCATATCCTATTTTCACTTTAAATAATATATTAATTTATTTTTTATCATGTAATAAATTCCACATGGATGCGTAGTGTGGCATAACTTTGTGCCTCAAGCTGTCCAACAATATACACGTGCCAGACACGTGGGTCGGCAACTCTTTAACTAATTTAACATGTCGTCTGTTTTATTCGCTTTCAAAAACAGTCAAATTGAAATGGGCTTCATCTTCCGGCCCAATTTATCCGATGCCCAACATTGCGGATCGGCCCAACGCGTACCTAACCAGTCGGTTGTTAACGAGAGCGGTTCAACGTCAGCGAAAATCGAACCGATTCTAAACAGAAAATTTAGTTAAAATTGTCAACAAGGCTTCTGTATAAACTATTTACTTATGTGATATTGAATGTTATCTAAAGTTGGATTCATGCATAAGCGGACTATGCAACGGTCGACATTAGATGTAACAATGACAATTTTTAGATTATTTAAAGCCAATCATCATCCATCGTATCAATAAATGATTGTCTAAAAATAGACAGCCTTGTTAGGAGGCGTTTTCGACATACCCAAATTTAGCCCACCCTTATCCATAATTCATCATTACGTGTCGTGTCTTATCCACCGCACAATTCAGCTAAATCGATCCCATTTGACCCAGCAATTAATTACTACAACAATACTAAATGAACAACTCATCATACGTATGTAGGAACGATCCTTAAGCATCTCAGAAGTCATATGAAGCCTCTAAACCATTTTTTAGGTTTTCATATTTCCTACGATGTTATTATGATCATATTATTATAGCGCGACAGATTCGATCAAATTAAAATATTTGAAAAGATGTGAATATATAATCTTACACCGTATTGTGGGAGCAGTCATTAAATTGCGAGCATTTATTTAGGTGAGGACGATGGGAACGTTGGACGACAAATCCCAAAGGTTTGAACACGTGGAGGTTTAATGGTCCATGGACGTTGACTGAACTTGGAGTATGTGGTTGATGGAATAATGATTGACCCTCCCGCGTTAGGGTAACAACTAACAAGAGTGCCATAGATAGACCTATCGGGAACATTCGATGAAATTGAACCGACCAACATAATTGACATATGGACCGGCGAGTCATGTAAAATCGTAGTGTTCAAATTTTATTGTTCTGATTCGTTTTTGTGAATGAGCTTGATAACAACAGCGACCAAACAATACTTTTCGTGGCAAAAGGGGAATATCTGTTGCAAAAAGGTCGAGCAGAGAAGGATCATTAGTACGAACAGGTGTGGTTACTTTCAGAGTCAGTTGGAACATGTAATTAGACAATTAAGCCACGTGGGTGGGTAGGCATGAACTGGGTCCCAAATTCAAAACAGACAACACAACATAAATGACTACCCAAAAAAAAAAACATCAGAATCATCATTGCCTTTCTGCCCACCAAACATATCAGCCCACATTTAACCACCCTCTCAGAAATATCACCCACCATTTTTCTAAACAAAATTGTCAAATCTGTACATCGTCAAATTACATGCAATCACCAGTGCAGCTGATTTAAAACCGATAGATTAAACTGAACCGTTGAAAATTGAGGAAAATTAAACAATGTGCGGGTCACGCGGGTGTTTGATTTTTACCGTTGATTTTTCAGAAGATGATCGAGAGACCTCAAGAATTCTAGAATTTGGAAAGCGCCAATTTTTCCCCAAACCGACATCGACCCAGATCCCCAAATCCCCAGAACATGAGATAAACTACAGCAGAACCCAGGTCGACGAATCACCAGAAAATCATCACATAAACAACACAGGAACTACTACAGCGTTGGATACATGTTTCATTTTCTCTTCCGATTTCGTGAATGAAAATCCTCTAACAAAACACACCCTAGTCTACTGCATCCAATCATCACTAAAATTACAGACACCATCATCATCAACATCGTCATGCAGTTAGAGGTTCATTACAAGACGCTTGGAGCAGAGTGAGCACAAGTACTTGCGCTTGATTTTGAAACAGAGTGGGAGACAGCAGAGCTTCCTCTGACTCTCGACATCGACTGCCTCCACCTTTCCGCCGCAGTAAGGACATGCTCCTGGCGCTTGCTGCCTCCCCAGCTCCTTCTCCTCCGCCCCGCACAGCACCTCGAAGCAACACATTCTCGCCTTCTCCTCTCCTCTCCTCTTTTTTATCTTCTGCCTGGATGGGTTTCTAGAGAGAGATGGAATGGAAATCAAGACTTCAGATTTTGGTGCGTTCCCAATGATTTATCGATTCATCATACAAATTTCTATTCACAATTCCGTACGACAAAGTTTAATACACGTGGATGTAGAGACAGACTCTTACAATACGACACACTCGCAACTGTAGAAATTTATACGTCAAATGGTTTTTTTATCAAATTGGGAGAATATGTGCCTTCAGGGGAGTCGAATTGTATTTAATTTTGGACGGACATTTTATGTCACGTTTCAAATCGTGACATAAATTAAATTTCGAACTCTTTTGGAGTGAGCAGTTAGTTTTTAGTATTCTTATTTTGAACCGACCCGATAATGCAATTGAACCGACATACTGAACCAAATGATTCGCAACCTTCTTGTTAAACCATCTGATGAATAAATTCAATTGGAATGAGTGGGCAAAAACTGAAGCCCTAACCCTAAATGAACAATCAAGGAAGACGACGATCGTTACTCGAGCGACTCAAGCGAACGCATCAGGAGTTCAAATCCATGACGTCACTCTCAAGCAATACCTCTTGCTAATTTGATCGCGTCACCGATGTCTGCGTATCGATCGGAGTGCGATGTGTTGCTGTGGGCTTATAGGGATTCGGGCCAAATGATTTGGATAGGATCTTTGTTCGGGCTGGAATTGAGCCAGCCCATGGATCGACACCTTCCTATCCGATCCGCTTCGCATATTCGCAGATGGCTCCTTCTGGCTTCCGCAAGTTTCCATACACGTCAGGATTTCGTTTGAAAGATTCGAGTTTTACTATTTACGGGATCTGTGGCGCTATTTTGATACTGGATTTGTTAGCTGTTTTGATGATGTGTTGATTGCTCAAGAAATCGGCAGTAGTTTGGTCATCTGATTTGTGTGGGTAGGATTTGGATTGGGTTTCAATCGGATAAGCTACTGAAGTGCATACTCATGTTAGCATATGCTTTCTCATTGTTTTCGTGTTAATGTATTTGTTTTAATTTGGTGAATGATATACTGTAGGGAACATATGCGGAGTTGGAGTAGGAGTTGCATTGTGCTGGTCTTCTAAGTTTTCTGACTGATCAGCTGCGGATGTTTGTAGCTTTAATGAAACGGGAGTGGAATTCTAACATCTGGGAAAGTTTATAAGACGAAAATGGGTTTGGTGCGAAGAACATCTTCAAGGTTCTCGATGATTCCTGCCCTTGCAAGGTCATTTCAGTCCTCAAGAAGTCTTTCTGAGCCATCTAATCAGATCACATTGCCGAAGAGTGCCCATGGAGTCCATGTTTTTCATTGTGCGGTTAGTAATACTCAATTTAGCATTTTTAAGTTCTTCTGTAGTTTTGAAATGGCATTGTCTATAAGGATGTGAGATTTGTATCTTTAAAATTAGGATGCTGTTGGGATTGTTGCAAAGCTATCCAATTGTATTGCCACTAGAGGAGGGAACATACTCAGCGCAGATGTCTTTGTTCCTGAAAAAAAGAATGTCTTCTATTCTAGAAGGTATCCCATCTCGCTGTCATCTATGTGCGCGTGGTATTGCCTTTCGTAACTATTTATAAGTCTCTGCAAGTAAAAGGTATAGCTTATCGCCATTGGCTGGTTTTACATTGAGCTAGACTTCTGTATTTCTTTTCTAAAATCATTACTCGAATTCTTCATAATTTTAGCAAGACCATATTGTTATGAACAGAGCAGTGTAATTGATACGAGGCTAATAGCCCATTGTATAGCGTGCACGTGTTATATGTATGACAATACAATATGCACAAATATTCCTCTAACACATATAATATAGTGAATATCCTCTCACCATACTGACGTGGCCAAAATACTAGTGAGTTTGTTTTCGACCCCCTCAAGTGGCCAAGGGCACAAATGAATGAAGACTTCAATGGGCTGGCTAAGTCATTCAATGCTGTGAGATCTGTTGTTCGGGTGCCTGAGCTGGATCCTAAATATAAGATTGCCATTCTCGCTTCAAAACAGGTACTGCTTTGTACATTAACGCGAAGGTCAGAGAAATGGCGAATGCACTGGCAATATACTGGCTGAAATATTTACTTGGTACTTGCAGGATCACTGTTTGGTCGATTTGCTGCATGCGTGGCAGGACAGAAAACTGCCAGTAGATATAACGTGCGTTATAAGGTGATGTATAGAAAACCTTAAAATATCTAACTCCTCCAAGTTACAAATCCTCTAATTTCAGTTTCGTTTTCTTTTTCAGTAATCACAATAGAGAACCAAACACACATGTGATGCGATTTCTGGAAAGGCATGAAATTCCTTACCATCACTTATCCGCAAGCGAAAGAGAAAGCGACATCTTAGACTTGGTTTGCGATACTAATTTTCTTGTACTCGCCAGATATATGCAGGTAATGAAGTTATCGATAGATCATAAATATTTTCTATTACATAAATATATCGTTAAATCTTTTACAATGCAGATACTTTCCAGCAATTTTCTCACAAGCTATGGCAAAGATGTAATCAACATCCATCACGGCCTATTACCATCTTTCAAGGGTGGCAGCCCTTCCAAGCAGGCTTTTGATGCGGGGGTCAAGTTGATAGGCGCAACGAGTCACTTTGTCACTGAAGAACTCGATGCTGGGCCAATCATCGAACAAATGGTGAGTAAGACCCCCCTCTTCTGTCAGATAAATTCATCCGTAAGCGGGACGCTGAGTTTTTTTTACAGGTGGAGAGAGTTTCCCACAGGGACAATCTGAAGAGCTTTGTGCTCAAGTCTGAGAATTTGGAGAAACAATGCCTTGCCAAAGCCATTAAATCTTACTGTGAGCTGCGTGTGTTGCCGTTTGAGCTGAACAAGACCGTTGTCTTCTGAGAACCCATCACATTACATTTCATTCTCTCAGGCCCATTAGCATAATTTATAGGCCTCTATAAGCAGGAAGTCATTTTTGTCGAGAATTCTTCACTAAAAGGGACGCAGCACGATATTTTTTTAACACACTGTGGAGTTCTAATAGAATCCGATACTTTTTTTAATACAACTAGTTCGGCCTCATCTTTGATTAAGATTGCAGCTTCACAGCATCACTTCGGGGCAAGGATATATATGATGCAGCTCAAAATGTTGAGCCGTTGAATCCGAAGAATGAGCGCTGCACCGGAAAAGTAAAGAAAAGACGGTAAGCTTGTCTGGCAGGCGAAGCTGATGAAATGTGGAACAACAAGCATGAGGTTGATTGGACAAAAAATTGGGCAGCAGAGGATGAGAAATTACCTGCACATCATGGAATTTGATATAGAATCGAGAACTGTCTATTGAAAGCTTAGTCTGAAGAATTTCTGCAATGGTTGAACTTAGCTTTCCATTGACACTTGGTTCGAGTCCTCCGATGGAACTTAATTCCCCGTAAGCAGCAGGTTCTTCAGTCCCGGCAAAAGCAATGGGCACTCCTCCATTGAGCAAAATCATGACATACTGCACTGCGGAAACAATTATCAGCTGACGTATTGGAACAAATTTATCAATAATAGTTTCTATTTACCCATCTGCAAACCACAACATTGGAAATATTGTTCTAGTTCCTAAAATTCATGAAGCTGACTCAATTCTGTCTTAAAAGTACTCGGACTACTGATTCATCGTACACGGCCTAGGCACAGCTGCCAGAGCTGGTAGCACGAATTTAACCTGATATAAAGGTCAAACCCTGAAATTCAGGAGCAGCAGCTTGCCTTCATTTCTATTGACATACTTACACTTTCATTTGGCCAGGACTAAAAATCTAAAATACCTGCGAACATAGCTGCTCAAATCCGGTAAACACCTGACCAAATTGACATCTGTAGCCACTCCACAGAATCTAAAATTCTTAATCTATCAGCAAATCATCCAAACTCACAACCACAAGGCCTAATCACAACTACCAGTTGCAGCATCCTCACTTCTGAAACCATTCCCAATATCAATCTCATTGACTAAACTCATCAAACACCTAGCGTGCAGTCAGCAAATACACAAACACTCTCCCAAACCAGCTCTAACTATCTGAAACCAATGACAGAGACGATAACACATCTAATAAATTTAGTACGAGAAACTTAACAGATTCGGGCTTGCCGATGATCTTGGCGACAGCTTTGGTGGCATCCTTGAGGATGTCCGAGGCAGTAACTGCGTCTACTGGAATATTGGTGAAGAGATTCAAAGTGGGCATCTCGTTAGGGCAACTGGGTAGTCGCTGGTTTGAGAATTCTTCCCTTTCGACTTCTCTCGTTCAATCTTCCGTCTGTGGTTGAATGAGCGACACCGGAAGCGATAGGAGTAAGAAGCTTCCATATATAAGAATGTTTTGTCCTTTTCTAATAAAAAAATCTGTACGTATTTATTTATTTGAAATTTTTTTAAAAAAAATTCACAAACAAAATCAGAATAAAATAAGTAATTTAAATTTCAAAATAGAAAAAATGTCGCAGGGGCAAATCGGTCATTCCGAAAATGGAGCACCGAGCATATAAAATCTCAACTGAAGAAGATTTGCAGAGAGGTTAGCAACACAGCAAGCGTGACGCAGAGAACGAAGAAGAAGAGAAGCGGAAGGTGCGGTGTGGTGAGGTCTGGTGTCCTTCACATTTCTCGCTTTTGGTTATCTGTAGAATAATTTATTCGTTTGCAATTTACGTCTTCTATCTCTCTCTCTCTTCTACAGAAAATGGCGTCGGGGATTCCTTGCTAGCTGATCGTCGCTCTTTGTTTCGTCAGGTTCAGTGCACTCTTTTAATATCCATGTCGCGCTTCATTTTGTTGAAACTCATGGGGTTGGTTGCGTTTGGCGTATTAGGGTTGTGATCTGTGAGTGTGTACGTGATGGTGTTTCGTTTGATTTGGGATTTGGAGGCGGAGTGAGTGGTTGAATCAGTGAATGGCTTTTTTGCAGACTGTGCTTGTGGATTTTTGAATGTTGTGGTTTGGATCCGGAGCCTGATATCCGGATCCGTGGACTGGACCGCATTTCAGGTGGCGGATGCTTAATTTGTCTTTTTTCTTGTGGTTTGGAATGTAGGTTTTTAGTGATATGTGTTTTTGATTTTGAAACTGCACTGGATGTCTTAGTTGACTGGTATTATGTTTTTTTCTTTCTTTCTCAATGATAATAAGTGTTTGTCGTTTGATTGTGTTACTGGAAACTTGTATAGTAATGTTCATTGGGTATTTGAATTCGCGCCTCTCAATTTTTTGCTTTTTATCGTGTTTCTGTGGCATGGTATGGTGGTACAATATAGTTTTGTCCGGATGCCCGGAGTTGTTGTAGGCATATGCATATCGGATACAAATCGACAAGTAACATCCAATTGATTAGATTTAGAGTAGTTATTGCGGCCGAAAGAAAACTGATTTGAATATCGGAAGATTATGTGTTAGTTGAGACTTTTGCCGCTTCAACTTGTAAGAAGTCCTATTACTGAGTTGTTCAAGAAATTTGGAATAACGTTTATGCACATTGTTGGTCAGAATGTTAAACATTGTGACCGGTAAATTGATTTTACTGCCCATTTTGCAGTTCATTCAGAAAACATGTTTGGTATGCTCAGGATTACAATGTTTTGATTGGCTTTTTGTAGGTATCTAACTTGATAAGTCTGCAATTTTATATGTATTCTTGACAAGAATATTTTTGTGCTTAAATCTGTTTAAACAATATGTACCAACGTACTTTATTCCCTGAACCAACCATTTTATCTGAATTGATTATTTGTTTGAATTGCAGAAAAGACTCAAACCAGTTGCTCTCGTTTAATTTTATGCATGGCCCGAATGTAATGTCACAGTTGATGGCTTAGCTTGAGCATTTGCACCGCATTTTGTCAGCTTAAGTTCTTTCTCGTGTCAGATTTCTGCAGTCAGATAGATGGGTTCTCGGTTTCCATCTCATCAGCTTAGCAATGGGCTTTACGTATCAGGGCGTCCTGAGCAACCAAAAGAAAGGGCTCCGACAATTGCCGTGTCAGCAATGCCGTATACTGGTGGCGACATTAAAAAATCTGGAGAGCTTGGGAAGATGTTCGAGTTGCATGCAGAAGCTAGTAGGTCAAGAAAGAGTGGTCCCATCAACAATGCACCTTCAAGAACTGGATCGTTCGGTGGCGCTGCAACCCACTCTGGCCCTCTCATGACGGGTGGGTCTGTTCGTCCAGGCTCGGCTTCATCTGCAATTCCAGGTTCATTATCAATGAAAAAGACCAGTTCTGGACCACTTAATAAGCATGGAGAGCCACTGAAAAAATCATCTGGTCCTCAGCCTGGTAACTCTCGTCAAAACTCCGGTCAGCAGGCTCCAATTTTACCTGCAACCGGTCTGATAACATCTGGACCCATTTGTTCTGGTTCCTTGAACACGCCTGGAGCCTCTAGAAAGATATCCGGACAGTTGGACTCCACAGGGTCGGTTAAGATACACAATGCTTCAATTGTTAACAACCAGGCTGTGACTAGTTTAAGCAAGGAAGAGGAGTATGCTTTCCATAAGAACTTTCCAAAGCTGGCACTATGGTCGGTGATACTATTGTTTCTGATGGGATTCATTGCTGGTGGGTTTATCCTTGGTGCAGTTCACAATCCCATTCTTCTCACCGTGGTTGCTATTCTCTTTGGCATTGTCATTGCATTATTCTTTTGGAACAACTATTGGGGAAGAAGGGCCATCACTAGTTTTATTGCCAAATATCCAGACACCGAGCTGAGAACTGCTAGAGATGGCCAGTTCGTAAAAATCTCTGGTGTAAGTAGTACATCCTTCAATATTTATTACTTTCTTTCTTTAAGTCTTAGAAGATTGCACTTACATCCATTTTCTATGCTGTCATGACACACCATAACAGTTGCCTCATAAATTTGTACTATTGGAGTAATTTACATGTTTTCTTTTATCATTCTAAAGAAGGAAATGAGCTGTTTGTGGTGCCTTCGACACTTCCCACTCCTTAAAATTAGAAACTCACAGTTCAGCTTTTCTGGTAGTTTTGTTTGGGCTGTAAATGGTAGTTCGTTATTTATACCAGTATATGTAAACCTACAACCCAATCAATATTATTTACATTGACGTAAGATTTAATTTTGGATATCGATTAGGTGGTTTTCCTTGTAGACTGTGATTCGATGTCTTGTCTTTCTTTCGACATCTATGCCTCTGGCTCTATGTATCTCGTTAATTGAGCCTCCCCCATCTTTGACTATATTTTTTTAGCTGTCTGGTATATGCTGTAACGTGTAGCTAATATTATCTATGAACTTGCCAGAAGTTATCATTTGACATTCATCCTGTTATTACAGGTTGTTACTTGTGGAAATGTTCCTTTGGAATCCTCGTATGGAAAGGTCCAAAGATGCGTGTATACATCTACAAGTTTATATGAATACAGAGGGTGGAATTCAAAACCAGCGAATGCTACTCATCGCCGCTTAACTTGGGGGCTGCGGTCAAGTGAGGTGAGAGGCTTCTGAATGTCACTATATTTTTAGAATGTAAAAAATGTGCAATGTAGAACATTCCTGAAGTATGATTCTGAGGTGGGATGAAAACATGCCAATTCATCTCTTGTGCACTCCAGTGTCATGAAGATTCTCCTGCTGCAAATAGGATTCCGGATTCATTTCTTTTTTGGTCGTGTCAGAAGCTATATTCATAAATATGTCCTATTGTACTGGTTAAATTAGTGTCTAGAATAGTATTTTGTTCATCAAAATTCAACACAACTTATGGTTGAAAGCTGAAAGCTGCAAGTATGCTTGGTATGGTGCTTCGTACAGGGTTCTAATCCTTAGAATTGCTGTTATTTGCAGAGACATGTTGTTGACTTCTATATTTCTGATTTTCATACTGGGTTAAGAGCATTGGTGAAGACAGGATATGGAGTGAGAGTGACCTCCTATGTTGATGAATCTGTGGTTGTTGATTTAAACCAGACTCGCGAGAACATGCCTCATCAATTTGTCCGGTGGCTGGCTGAGAGGAATTTATCCAGTGATGATCGAATAATGCGGCTGAAAGAAGGGTGAGCATTCACTAATAGCAGATCTAATTATCACTTATTAACTCATGCATTAAAGTAGAATCATAGAGATCATTCTTGTCATGGTGAGTTTCTGTGCACATTAATTACTCATTTAGGATATAGACATATTGGAATTAAGACTTGCGTTTCTGATTATTCATATGGATTAGTTATAATGAAGATAAGTGTCTTGGGCGCTATCAATTGTAACGACACCCAGCTGCAATTCAAATTCTGATCTCACTCAAATTATTTCTTGATGCATATAGGTACATCAAAGAAGGTAGCACAGTAAGTGTAATGGGAGTAGTCCAAAGGAATGAAAATGTGCTGATGATAATTCCTCCCCCAGAGCCATTTAATACTGGATGCCAGTGGACCAAGAGCATAATTCCTGCTAGTCTAGACGGCATTGTTTTGAGATGCGAGGATTCATCTAAGATTGACAATGTCATTCCAGTTTAGATCTGCATTCCTGGCCGTGAAGCTCAAAGTATGCAGTTTCTCACAGTAGCTCTTATGGAGCAGCAGCGGCCACAATCTTTTCTCAGTCCCCCATGTTTATCCGATGTACAGTTGGTGTGCTTCCTTCCTTCTTCTTCCATCCACATTTTGATGTTCATTGTCCTCTGATGGATTTGGGCTGCCTGCGGTTGATGTGATCATAGTATTAATATGTGCGCAAAGGACGTTTGATGGATGTTATCAGGGCTGGTTGTTCGGTTGAATTGAGACCAGAATCCGATTTATTTTTCTCAACAATTTTTAGGAAAGATGATTTCCTGCACTTTGGGTTTATATTTGCAACCCTTCTGAAGGCCTCTTTCCTGAAACCCCGACCCGTTTACTCCAACCCAAACCCGTATTACTCCTCGCCAGTCTACCCACCTGAATTAATAATACCCGACCCGTTTCTCCTAACCGGGCTGAGTCCCAACAGATTCGGATTCTAAAACGCCGTCGTTCTACCGCCAACACAAACCCCAGATCCATCCCCAATTTTCGATCCAAACTCTCCTCCCCCAAACCCTCATCATGTCTCGCGTCCTCTCCCAAGCCCTAATCACCAGCACGACTCGCTCCTCGCTGCTCTCCAACCGAGCCTTAGCTTCCCTAAAGCACGGCCACACGGTCGCGGAAGGCACCGTGATCGATATCGATTTGGAAACGTCGACCGAGACCGGAGAATCCGGCGCCGCCAGGATCGTCAAGCTTGCGGTTTTGATGCACACCATTATTGCTCAGAGATCGGCGCCTTCTTGGCTCCCTTTCATGCCTGGATCCTCGTACTGGGTGCCGCCTCAGCCCACCCCTAAACATGTCGCTAAATTGTTAAAGAAGTGCGTTTCGGGTCCGATGTTGTCTGCTGAGGAAGCTTTGTCGCTTACCACTGTTAGAGGATGGCCTTCTTCTGATCACCTGCTGAGAGGTGCGTCAGGCAATTTTGTAATAAAAAAATTCGGATTTCTTAATGATTATAATTGATTTGGTGATCAATTCATTTTCAGTATTTACCTTTTAGGGCACAGAGTAGCACAATAGTGTGGACTGTCTGTGAATTGGTTGTGGTTTTAGTGGACTCTTTTTATACACATCTACTCGCAGATAACCATTATGTGTTGCTGACTCCGGTTGTTTGCAAATGTTGGTTTATGTATATTGCATAATAAATGTGTGGATAAGTTAAAATTTGAATCTTGGCAGTGCTTTGAAGCAATATACACCATGTTATTGTCTGTCCTGTGCATCATAGCTACACGGTGAAGGTGGTGAATCTATTGTAGTTCATTTGTTGCGAGTTGTATTCTCTCATATAGATCATTCTTGCTTTCTATGATTTAGTGAAGTTTTGCAGTATCTGAAAGTTATTTTTTAGCGAATCGAACTCTTAGGTTCCTTGAGAACAATTTCCCTCGTTCAGTTTTAAGTTAAAGGAAGGTTTTACACTTTTTATACATTTAACTCGAATGAACTTTTTGTAACTCAAGAATTTGCCATAAAAGAAATTTTTGACAGAGACCAGGAGAGAAGTAACCATTGCATGCCCACTGTTTATCGTTGGATTCCTGCTACTGAACTATCAGTGCTTTACTTTACATGGTTTAATGGCCAAAGTTTTAATTTTATATATACTAAGGAGAAGATAATCATGGTGTGCATCATCGTAATCGATTGGTGATTTATGCTGAGATGCTGCTTCAGATGTACATGTTTGTTAACGGTCATGAACAGTCATGAGTTTTTCGTATTGAAATTGATAGTAATTTTTCAGGCATGTTATTTTTATTTCAGCTGACGCTGAGATACAATTGAAAGTTGTGGAAATCAAATCAAAGGAATCAGATAACGAGGAAGATTGATTTGAGACTTACGTGGGAGCTACCTGCCGGGTAACTTTGATAACTCTAGGTATCAAGTTGTTTAACTTTATATTGTGCCTCATACAATCATCATCTCCCACTTGACCTATTGAGAAGCCAATGATGCATCTTGATTCTTGTGCTCCACTTTCCGATCATAATATGTCTCAGTTGTCTTGATTAGTTATCCCAGCATGGGTTTATCCTCACAATTGTATCAAGCTTTGTTTTACTGTAAACTGATCGTCACAATTGAGCTGAGCTGAGCTGCTATAAAATATAGAGTATACTCACTGCGACACTTTATTAGGTTCCTCAGAAGATCTCTATAGCTATTATTTGTGTCTGCTGCTGCTGTTGCATGTTTTTTTCCTCTGTGCGCCTAACAAACTCTGGTTATTCACAGGTTTGCTTGGATATGTAGATACATCATAAATTCAAGAAACCATATCTAAGCTGAAGTAGGCGGATGAGCATGAGAGACTATGAACGATGATGTTTGTACTGTACATATATGCTTGAGTTGTTAAACTCGCCACGACTTGGTGTCTCTCTTTTTCTCAACTAGATGCATTCTGAAATTAACATTTTACATTATTTCACAAATGCTTCATCAGATCAACCTAATTGCTTTCCTGCTCGTCAGCTTTTTTGTTCTTGATTATTATAAATCCCAGGATTTCTGTGGCAGTGTTCCCTTTCATATTTAATTTTTTATATTAATGTCTAAATATCCACGTGCCATGATGTGATTGGTCGGGCATCTAGTTGCCTCGTAGCAAGATGAAAATTCCTCATCATCCCTGAAGTTTATACAAAATCGAAAATGCACCCCGTGTATATAAACTCAATTCTGGCAAAGCTCGATTCAGGATTCCAATCAAATACAGCTGCGAACGATTCGACGACGACGACGACGAATCAACGCCGATCGCGATTCCCCCAGGGCTGAGGATTCGTTTCTCATTTGGAGAACTCGGTAAAAGATTCGCTTCTCTCAACGATGGCGGAACAATCTGAAGGATCGACCGTGACGTCTCAAATTCCTTCCGATACGCAGAAATCTGAAGGAAGTGGCCATCAGTCGAAAGTAATGCCTTTGATTGTGTGGATTTTTTTTTTATTTCTTATATTTCGAATCGGCTGTGATTGTTTTGTGGCCTGAGTTAGGGTTTTGTTATTTAGGAGTGGATCTGTTGATGTTGATGATGGTTGCATTCGTGATTTTTATAATTTTCTTCATTTTTTTGGGTTTCTGTGAATTAATTAACCGTGTTTGATATTGTGATTTTTTGTATATGGACTGTTTGTTTAATTTCTCGTAGCTGCTTTAAGGGTTTAATTCGAATGGCTAAGTAGGTGTTGCTCGGAATTTTAATATGTTCTGTCTAAACTCTATAAGCGAGAAAGGCCAGCAGGAATAACAGAATGGTACTTTGGTGATTTGGTGCACATGAATGGAGATTCCTAAGTGAGTGTTAACTGAAAACAATGTTTTACTGTTTATATCGGTTCAGGGAAAAATGATTCATATTGAAGGCTTATTTCTTGTCAATTTGTGTGGCATATCCTACTGTATTAGTAATTTGGCCAACTTAAAGTTATTAGTTCATATGACTATTATGGGAGAACTAGTTGGAGTTTAGAATCTGTAGCTTGTTCAATTGGAGCTACTAATTGATATTTCCCATTGTTGTTGTATGATTTTTTCATATTTTTCTAGAAATCCCACTGATATTTTAAATACAAAAGGACACAAAACTAACAACTCGTTATTGGAAATTGGTTTGATTCATGCTGTACATCTCTGCGGATGTGTAGCTTCATCTTCATAGAGATATGCTCTTCGCTTTCCGAAGTGTAATTTTGAAGCAATGATATTCGCTACCACCTCCCCAGTGTGCATTGTTATTAATTATATTCTTGAAGGTCATTGCCTTTTCTATTTGCATCTGTGCCTTATTCTTCTCTATTAACTTCTGTATCTGACATTTCAGGTCCCTGATTTGGCTGGGCTACCAGTTACATCCATTGGTGGTATGCAAATGTTCCCTACAATGTATCCTGCTTTAATTCCGAATTTCGCAACTAATAGAAGTCAAGAACACTCAAATCGAGGAGCTGGGTTATATGCTGTTCCTGTTCTCCCCTTTGCGGGATCTGTCACTGGCATAATTCCTAACAGTCTCATTCCGCTGACTTACAGTATACCTACGTAAGTATATATTTGCTGTGCAATAACTGTCATTCTTGTTTGGTCAAGTTAAAGTAATCTTGTATTTATGTTATTAATTATCTTTCAGAGCCGTTTTTATCCAAGGTGATTGAATTTATGAATAATCTCTGAATCTGCACAAAGCATATCGGCTCATCTTTTAATAGCAGCTTCCATATAGTTTCCATTTTTATTTTTTGTCCATTGGTTTGGATAACATCTACAAGGAATATATAGTGTTATATTTCTACTGCATTAATAAGAACTGTCAATTAAACCTGCTGATTTTGGGAATGCTGTTTCTAGTGGGGAAAATTTTGCAAAAAGAAGAACCACCTAATACCGACTTGTGTACAAGATATATTTTGAAAGTTGATTTATCATTGATTTTTAATTGACTTAAATAGCAGCGCTAGTCCCTCGGAGAGTGGAGCAACTGGCCAAGAAAATGAACCAGTGGGCCAGCAAGGTGCACTGCCACAGCAGCAAGGAGAACCTGAAGGGCAAGTGATTGTCAGGCAATTTCAAATTGCAATAAATCTTGATTTGCCGTTGTTGCTCAAGCTGATGGCTGTGATATACTTGTTTCACCAAGATGGATCAAAGCAAAGGCTGGCTCTTCTTGTGTTTCTTGCTTCCATTGTCTATCTGTAAGTCCCAAAATTTTCATGTTTGATATACTACTTGGAAGCGTGGAACAATAATATCAAATCAATAACCTTTCTTGTATATGATTTAATGTTTAGCAAGGAATGCCATGCTGATTTTTCTGGTGCAGGTACCAAACTGGAGCCCTTGAACCTCTTACTCGATGGCTTTCAAGATCTTTGAATAGGGTACCCCAACCTGCAAGACCTCCTAGGGATGCACTTCCTCCTGATGATGTAAATCTAGGCAACGAGAATGCTGCATTGGCAGGTGATTAGAGCTATTATTCATATTTCTTTTTTACTCAGTTTCGTAGAGTGAAACTAGACCTGTTACTTCATAATGGGGGTCACTTAGCAGGAGACTCCCCTCTGTATCTTTCATTTAACCGGTAGTTGAGTCAGCAAGATGGATTAACTAAATGGTTTTCTAAGATAACTTTGTGAGACAGCTTGCGTATATATCATGAATATCTGGAGTGCACTGGACTAATTTATTCAATTTTACTTGTTGTGTATATGTTGGTTTATATTGTATGTCTGTCTGTCCGTTTACTTACATCCTACTTGAGTAGTTGGATTCTATGAAACAATATAATTTACCGCATTCAGCATCTTTGTTTTTTTTGTTTCTTTAAAATTTCATAGTTGCTTGTGTAGTGTCATTGTTAATGGTATTGAGCATTTATGATTGTTAACCATGTTTATAATGGTATTGTGATGCTTGCAGAGAGGAGGGTAGAAGGAGAGAACGATAACGAGGGTGATGATGATCGAAATGTGGAAGCAGCAGGCAGAAATCCATTGTGGGGGCTGATGAAGGAGATTCAGATTATTGTGCTTGGGTTTATCACATCCCTCCTTCCTGGCTTTCAACATTTGGATTAAAGTAATAGTGAGTGAGAGAGGGACATACTCCTGTTATGGCTTTGTTATACTTTTTGTGATCAATAAACATATACAGCAATAAAGGGAATGTGTGAATATTCACATTTCAGATAACAGATTACTGATTTTCCGAAGCTCTCTCAGTGCTGCCACCACGTCAAGCTGCCCTCGGTCTACAATTTTACTGGCGCCCAACTTCTCCAATGTGTTATCTGGCTGCAGAACTGATTCAACCACCTGAGTAGCAAAACTCTTTCTCTCTCAATAACAAACAATAGCAGTAGGCATATTTTGAAGAAAAAAAAAGCAGTGACTTATTCACCTGTATATTTTCCAGCATAGACTGGCCGAGACTCCTCAGGGCAGTGGTTTCTTTATGGTTCATTGCATCCTTCTTACCACTCACGGATTCTACCACCCCAAGGGGAGATTTTGGATTTTCTGAAGTCCCCTCTCCCGCACCATTTCTTCCCAATCTCCACAACCACTGAAACTTCCCACAAGGCCTCCGGTCCTTCAATTTCGGAACTAGAGCATCAGAGATTATAGATGCAGCTTCTTCTTGTTCTTCTTCACATATTGCATTATTCGATTCACAAAAACTATCATCGACAGACAAATTTGAGGCAACACTACTTCTTTCTGAACCAGTTTCTTGGTTTTTAGGTCTATCGCATGGACTTGCAGAAGCTGAGAAGAGGAAATGACTGTTTCCATTCAAACATGCATCTTCATCCCCATTTGTGCAATCGTGATCCTTCACATCTATTTCAACTACACTTTTCTCTGAGTCACTTCCATGCTCATTAGGTCTTCCGCAGGCACTTTCTGGGGCTGAAATCAAACTATCTTCCTTGCTGCAAGAGTTTTCATTTGACGAACACCCTTCACTTTGAATAATACAATTTTTACCTTTCTCCTCTTTTCCCAGCCTCTGAGAGTCATTGTCCACCTCTTTGATATCACAATTGTAGTCGTCTTTGTCTAATCCAAGCTCCATGGACAAGTCTGCAAGCAGATTCCTCCTTACAGACGAACTCGGTTCATTTGACCCATTCTTCAATTTTAAACAAGATGGGTCTGATTCAGCTCTAGACAGGCTGAGTTTCACCTTATCAGACCACCGCTTTTTGTTACTTGATACTTTTTTCCCTGAACTATTTTGACTGAGCTCTTCTGCCTTTTGAATGAATCTCCACTTTTCTTCCCAGTAGCTTTCAGGCACCTCACTTACTGCTGTTGTTGGAGATAGAGACTTAGAGGGAACACTATGCCCTGTCACAAACATGGACTTGCTCCTGTAGTGAGAACCCTTAGATGGTGTCAGAGGTGATGATGTATTGGCTTCCATAGCAAATGTTCTAAGTGATTTTGCCTTCATGATAAGTTTCTTGAGACTGACATTATCCGGAAAATTTAACAGTCTCTGAAGACATGATGTAGCGTTCTCAGAGGCAAGTAGAGAAGATCTCAAATGAAGTATCATTGAAAGTGCCAGGGTAGCAATAAATGCACCTCGAGGTGAAGTGAGAATTGCGAAGTTAGACCCTGTGTCTTCAGTTTTTTTGTCCACTTTACTGTTATCAGATGAAAATATCTCATCCCATATTTGTAAGAGATTTAGAAGTGAAAATTCCCTCCCAAATAAAACCCTCAGCCAGCGAAGTGCAAAATACTGGGGTTCAACCCCCAGTGCAATAAGGTGACTGTGGAGAGAAGAATCTGCAATAGAAAGCAGATGGTACAATGCTGATGAAGCTTCAATTACAGGAGGAAGGCCGGTGAGAGACCCAGTAGCAGGGGCTGGAGAAAAGAAGTCTGACATGGAAACTGTTCCACGTGACCCACTCATCAATGCATCAAACATGCAATATGCATCATGTTCCATGAATTTCTGGGACAAAACAATGCCTAACTCACCTTCTGCTCCGTAAGCATCACTTAATGATATGATGTTCTGTACTTCGGGATCAAGTTCATCGAAACAGCTATGTTTTGAAGGATATTTATGTGAGTTCGCGCAATCATCCTGGGGATCTTGAAACCTTTTAGGACCAGAACCATAAATGCAATCATAATTTGGAAATGCCAACTCTTCAAAATACTCTGTGAACTGATCCTTGTATTGATTCCTCACTTCAGAAAGATGTTCAACATCAACATGAAGAACATATAAAAACGGAGCAAGGAGTTCATGCATTCCTGTAAATTAAAATGTTCAGACACTTGCATGAAGTTTCAATACCAGATAATTTTGAATGAGCTATATTATAATGATAACATATAAACCATTAGCAAGAAGAAATCAACATAAAAATGAAAGGCCTCAGACACATGCATTAACCCGTCTTTCCCATTCAGGGTCGGTGATTATGAACAAATGGTAACTGTTAAAAAGGTGAATCGTAAGAACGATCCCTGCATCGTGATTCAGTACCTATCGCATAGCAATAACATCCATCTAGTTTTGATGAAGTGCATTACTTCTGCTTGTTAATGATTTAACAGTAAGCAGATTACATATCTACTTGCTGCACTCTGATCACTTGCAATATCAGGAATACCAAATAGTATCATAATTGACCAACCATGCAGGAAGTGCACCCAGTTAACTATGAAACAAAGAAAGGAATTACCTTGTCTATAACCACACTCAGGATGTTTGAGGCACCAAAGTAGCAAGATTCGGCGCAACATACTTTGACACAACGGAGTCTGAAAGTAGCTTCCATGTTCTGGATATAGGCGTGACAAATCCTGGTCGACCATTTTCTCAAGCTCAGCACTGCGAAAAAAGCGTCCCCACATGCTATCTACACAGACAAACACAATCAACAAGTTATAACCCATAACATGTTACAAGGGAAAATTATAGTTAAGACCTCGTGAAGAAAGGGTTAATAAAGTAAACCCTACCAGGGTTCTGAGACAATGGGTCATCAATGACGACTTCCGGAGAGCTAGTAACATCCTTACATAAATGTGGATCGACAAGGAGAGACCTCCTCAGTCCAGCATATCTAGCAAAAAATAGGAAACACAATAAATAATAAAACACTGAACATATCAGTTGCCATAAAATCCAAAGTGCAGTGCATCATCTCGTGATTCCATGAAACTCAACTTATTTCCTCAAAAGTAAAACCCAGCAAGCATCTGTACCTCATAGAAATTTCATTCACTCATTTTTCCCAAATCACAACCCTCAACTTCGCCACTATAACAGATAATTCACATCTACAACATCACCAAGCTATCAAACAAACAAACATCAAATCAGCAGCATTACCTCCGCCGACAATCAGCCGTAACACGACGAAGCTCATCCGTCGAGCTCGACGACGTCAGAATCCCGAGATCAATCCGCCACCTCACACCTCTAATATCCTCAAAACGCCGAGTCTCCTCTCCATCAACCAACCGCTGCGCATCAGCGCCCGAAATCCCCACCGCTTCCGCCCGCGGCGTTTCCGGCGACGCCGATTCCCTTGACGCTCCCATCTCCATCCTCTCGGACCTCCACCAACTTCTTCAGCACAACAAATTCCGCAAACCAGAGAACAAAAAAACCTCTCCGCACATCAAATCATCAACCAACCAAAACCAATCAATCCAATATCGATTTCCGATTTCCGCTCCACTTCCGTCAACAACCGACAATTAATTCTCAAATTCCGAGCCGCCGGAGCTTAACGAAGTCTTGAATTGAAAAGCCGCGAAAGAAAATTAGGGCAGATTGATGGAAGCTGAGAATTTGGGAGAGTAGAGAATTGAGGAAGATAATGAATAACAAGGAAGAAATCGTTCTTCAGATCCTCCAGAAAATATTCGCATCGAATGTCGCATTTTGCAATTTCCATTTTCATGTTTTCTTTCCATTATTTTTATTTTATTTTATAATAGAAAATCGAAACTCAACAATAAAATATAACATATAACGGCGTTTGTATATTTATAACACGCTCTAATATTTAATTTTAAAATAAAAATTATATTGTTTTGATATAACCGACTTGAACACGATTGGTTGATAAAGTGTGTAGAATACTTGATGGGTTTATTAAGAATGGTGACAAAGTTTGGGTATGGGCATGATTGGGCGGTGTCATTATTGATACTATAAAGACAAATTAAATGTTATTTGTGTGTAATGGGTTGGATTGGAGGAGTAGGGAACCATACAAATAAATGGTAGGTTGTATGATTAAAAGAAGCGGTGTGAGTTGGACTTGGAAAAACTAGTCTTTGTTTCGTATCATGCGAGCACAAATCGTCTTTGTCAAAAACGATTTGTTCTAAAAGTATGATTATAGAATGAAGTGTTTTTACATGAGTGTAACTTGAGTAGAGATGGATGAGTAGGGCATGAGGGTTGGATGGTGGTGGTATATGAGGGACAAATATGTGTAGAAGATGGGGGATGGGCCAGCTTGTTTATAGCTAGCGGATTGAGGTGGGTGGGTACTTGAGGTTGGATGATTGGTGGCTACATGTTTTCAACAGCTGGTTAGATGTGAAGGTTCATGTTGCTAGAATGTTCGATTGACCAGGACAAACACTATTAATATTGGTTATAAGTATCTTTCATGGTGTCTGCATGGATGTAAAATAGAAGACTAGGTGCAGGAAAGAGAGACTTGAAGTTTCTTCTTCCTATTATGAAAACTTAAAGGAGCTGTAAATATGAGATGAATGTTTTATGCATAAAATGATTATAAAGGTTGGAAGATGAATATGGAGCTCTGATATGTGTCTGGAGCTACGGATGGAGCCTGGAGGTGCTGGAAGCAGTCTCGACATTGCAGCATTTGCAGGGGTTTGAGCACCCATTTTTGTAAGCTATGTTTGCAGCTTTCAAGGGTTTTTTTCTCATTAGCAACACATTGATCTAAAGCTTTGTGGTACGCTCCCCGACAGACGAACCAGTCTCGGTTTTAGATGATCCTATAACAGAGTTGTCTCTCTTGTTACTTCCGCAGCATCCCTTTGTGCAGCTCTTGCTGCTTGCAGGAGTCCCAATTTCTTCCAAACTCTCCTGGGCATCACTTTTGGTAGATTCTGCATTGGATAAACCAAACTCGGGAACTGACCCAGCCACAATATTAGATGATCCAATAACAGAGATGTCTCTCTTACTACTTCCACAACATCCCTTTGCGCATATCTTGCTTCGTGCAGAAGCCTCAACCTTTTCCAAACTCTCCTGGGCAAGCTTTGTGGTACACTCCTCAACAACGTTGTCTCTCTTATTACTTCCGCAACATCCCTTTGTGCATATCTTGCTTTGTGAAGGAGTCTCAACTTTTTCCAAACTCGCTGGGGCAAGCTTTTTGATACACTCACTAACACTCGAACCAGTCTCAGTTTTAGACGATCCTGTAACAGTCTTATCTCTCTTATTACTTCCGCAGCATTCCTTTGTGCAGCTATTGTGTCGTACCGGAGTCTCAACCTTTTCCAAACTCTCTTGGGTAAGGTTTATGGTACACTCCCCAACGCTCGAACTAGTCCCATCTTTAGACGATCCTGTAACAGAGTTGTCTCTCTTGTTACTTCCGCAGCATCCCTTTGTGCAGCTCTTGCTGCTTGCAGGAGTCCCAATTTTTTCCAAACTCTCCTGGGCATCACTTTTGGCAGATCCAAACTCGGGAACTGACCCAATGCAAGATTTATCATTCTTTTTGGAACAACATCCCTTAGCGCAGCTCTTGCTGTCCACACGAGTTTCCATTGTTTCCAAACTATGACCAGCATGCGTCGAGGCAGAGTCTGCACTGCCCAAACTAATCTCATGACTGGGTGAAAATCTCGTACATGATTTATCTTTCTCCATAGAACAGCATTCTTTTAAGCAACTTTTCCTGCTTTGAGGGATCTCTCTTTTCTTAAAACTCTCGCCACTATGCATTATGGTAGCCTCAGCAATGCTCGAACCATTCTTCACAAAAGCAACCTCGCTCGATCCTGTCCCAGCTTCATCAGTTGTTTTGGAACAACATCTCTTTCTGCAGCTCTTGGAGCGGCCAGCATTTTCTTCAAAACCGTTTGAGCCTATCTCAATATCTTTGTCTGTCGTTTGACATTCAACATCCACAACAGGCAACTTAAATATCTGATCGGGGTCCTTCAAACATTTAGGCGGCCCACTGTTCTTGCGATTGATCCCGCTCAGAAGCAGCATGCTGTTAAATATCACCAGTAGACAAGTTCCAACATCTGCCAGAACAGCAGCCCAAACAAGGGGATGACCAGCAATGGCCAAGGCAAGAATACCGCCTTTGATGGTTATAGACAGAATTAGATTCTGAATCACCTTATTGTATGCCCTCCTAGCCAGCCTGATGACTTTGGGAACCTTTCTGATGTCATTGGACATAAGTATGATGTTACCGGTTTCTGTAGCAAGAGCTGAACCTGCTATCCCCATGGAGATCCCTACATCTGCTGTAGCTAATGCCGGGGCATCATTGATGCCATCCCCTACCATGGCAACTGGCCCTTCACACTCTTTAATAATTCTAGCCTTGTCTTCTGGAAGAAGCTCTGCATGAACTACCTCTATAGCATTTCGCAGCTGCCCAAAACAAATAAACTCCGTAAAATTTAAAATGACTATCAAGTTTCAGCTCATATATTATATGACGGTAAGTTGCATTCGACCTGCCCAATGAAACCTATATTACCTGATCTTGTGCTTGGGCAGCAGCGGCATGGCTATCTCCCGTTAACATCACAGTTAAAATGTTCATTGACTTCAACTCATCCACTGCCTGAACAGCACCAGATCGACAAGCATCAGAGAGACTAAACCATCCAGCTAGAATTCCACCAGAATATATGTAACCTCTCGTCTTTCCTCCAGATGCACTGTCTGCGATTTCCACTTCTACAATTCCATGACCAAAGCCGGTTAATAGGTTTGCATCTAGAAGTAAACTGCTTGGGAAAATAATTGAAGTCCTGAGAGTTACCTGTTTCGCAGTGTGCTCTATGAGCAATTCTTCTATTCCCAATATAAATGTCTTGGCAGTCCAGTTTTCCATGAACACCCTCTCCCGGATAATTATGGAACTCTACGACTGCCTCAGGGTGTGCATCAATGGAATGTAGTGTGGCGTAGTCCATTAGGGCCTTGGCCATCGGATGACTTGACTTACTTTCAATGCTTGCAACCCTTCAACAGTAAGAATTTAGAAATCCTAAATGGTTGCTAACGAAATCAACTGATGAGCGTAATTTAATTTTTACAATCTACCGATTAATTGAAAACATCAAAAAAGCTTACCAGTACAGTAGGGTTTTCATACTCAGATCAGTGCCAAGTGTTACGAAATCAGTCACAACAAATTCCCCTGTAGTTAAAGTCCCAGTTTTGTCAAAGGCAGCCGTCTTCACCTTTGCCAAGGTCTCCAAATGGTCGCCTCCTTTGAGCAGCACCCCCGACTTTGCTGCTTTTGAAAGTGCACAGAATGTCGCAACAGGAGTAGAGAGGATTAAGCCACACGGGCAGGCACTCACCAACACAACCAATGCTAAATGGTACCATTGATCTGTATTGTGAACCCTCATTGCAGCAGGAATAACAGCAAGGCATATGGACACTACAAGAACAACTGTAAAACAAAATTTTGGAGAACACCAAGGATTAGTACCATATACTCTACATCAGGCAGTTCGTGCAAGATCAAAATCTAGTAGATATGGATTATGAAAAACTTGTTAAAAATAGCCAACCTGGTGTGTAGAACTTAGCTAACTTGTCAATAAGTCGCTGTGTTTTGGACTTGTTGGTTTGAGCTTCTTCGACCAGCTTAGCCATTTTAGATACCACACAATCTTCAGCGACAGAAGTAGTCTTCACAGCAATATACCCTGTAAACAAAACAAAGTCAAAATGTATCCGCATGCTTAACAAGTTGATTGTTGAAAGAATTGCTTTTAAAATGTAGGCTCGAGAATAGAGCAACCGATCACTCTGTGCAGTCATTCTTACCATTAAGATTCATGGTGCCAGCCAAAACAGTGGAGTCTTTCTGTTTGACAACTGGGAATGATTCTCCAGTCAACATTTTCTCATCCACTTCTGCTTCACCTTCCACAACAATTCCGTCAATAGGTATAACTTCTCCTGCCTTCACAGCCAGGACTGTGCACAGCTTCACATCAGCAGCATCCACAATTTCCCCAGTTTCAGCTATCACCGCTTTTTCTGGCTCCATGTTTAGCAATTCAGACATAACAACTGTTGCCTGTGGTATCATGGAACTATAATCACCAAACTACACACTCGTCGGACATATATAATACAGGTTACTGATATGTATACTTAGTTGATAGACTATTGATAATGGTGCCTTCTATCCATACCTGTTGGCTTGCTCTAGACTCGAGCCACTCTGCAATGGTAAATAAGAAGACAATTGTGGCTGCCTCCAAAAAATCCCTTAAAAGCATCGTCCCAATTACTGCCAAACAAGCATCATATAAAATCCATGAACAAAAGTTTAATCAGAATTGAAAGTAAAGTCTCAAGTAAGCACGTCATGACTTTAGTTTTTCCACACAAAGTTAGAAACGAGTCGCGCTTTTTTTTGGGACAAGTGGCAATTGGTGAGTGATTCTAAATGGGGTTAGTAACTCAGCAGCACTTCACATGAAAGGATTTTATCGAGGAAGTTTGAGTTAGAATCTGAAGGCCGAAGTAGTAGAGTTAAGAGAAGAGTGTAGTAACAGGGAAACTAGATTAAGATTCATGACTAAAATGAGAATACAGGACTAGACATTCATAATCATAACTAGGCAGTTGACATTGCGCTAATGAGTTCATCCATATATAGTGAGAGATAACGACCACAAAGAGAAAGGAAAGAAAGGAGAGAAACCTAAAAAAAGAATGAATGAGAATGATCATCCACCCCACTATTTCTATTTTCAAATATTTACAGGCTGTTGATAAGAAAAATAGTGATCCATAAATAGGTAGCAAGGTAATAGAATTATCACCTGCCATGGTCGCCAGAACATTGATGTCAAGGGTGAGGTTCTGGATGGCTACAAAAGATTTCCGTAGAATGGGGTATATGCCAACAGCAACTGCCGCTACAGCTACCCATTGGAGGGGACGGTACGCGTATTGACCCAATGAAACAACAAGGAAAAGACCACAAGCCATGGTGTAAGGACTCGGCCATTTTTTTGTAAAATTTGGTCCCTGGCGAGTCCTTACATTTGCTTCCATCCTGGCAAGGTTGAGCACCTTCACTACAAATAACAATATAGAAATATAGTCACAGAATTGAGTACTTTGCGATCAGATACAAGAAATGGCCTCCAGATTTGAAAACACAGCCAGTAGAAAAACATGAAAGTTTTAGTAAAACAAGAGATAAAGGCAAAACTGACCAATTTGGGACTGAGAGACTAGTAACTCATCATGGACAACAATGAGTGTTCTGGTGGGTATAATGATCCTAACACTCTGAACCCCGTTGAGATTTTTCAGCACTTTCTCAATTATAACCACTTCTGTTGAGCAGCATACCCCCAACACATCAAAACAGCTCTTCTTAAGCCTCCCCTCCTTCTCCACTGTCACCTTCACTTCATCTCCTCCCCCCTCCATCTCTATACTTTTTTGATTCAGACAATCATCAGCATCATCAAGTGAGAGAATATTTCCAACCACGAAAATACAAACTGACCTGGGAAACCCCGTGAGTCAGACAGACAGAAAGATGAAATCTTTATGGATGATAAGCAACAAAAAAATCCAGGAAACTGACCTGGGAAGAGATTTCTTAAAAGGGTTGGAGGGATAGACAGACAGAGGAGGCGATGAACCGTTTCAGATGAATTCCAAATTTCTCAGTTGCATTATCGGAACATGCCAACTATACAGTCTTTCTTTGCAAAAATAAATAGAAAATTATTCCACCATTTCGAAAAAATTTCATTCCTTTCCACTTTTTGACAAACTTTATGAAAAATAATATTATAATTTAAATATATATTATCCCTAAAATATTATTAATATTTTTAAATATGCATTAATATTTTGAATGGATTGTGATTCTATTTATCAGGATTTTTATTAAATGCGTTGATTGCAATTAAATATAAATATAAATATAAATGGTGTTTTTTTCTCTATAAACCGCCTGCACCCAAAGACTCAACACAAATCCTCAGAATATGATTCAGAATTTCACTGTAAAATAACATCTCAAAATCAACACGCTGGGAAAAAGCAAAATCTATGCCATTTGAGAAAATAACATGAAACAGATCATCATCAAGTAAGTTTTCCTATAAATTCAGGACTGATGATTTTCCAGTTGCTCAAGCAAATTAAGCTTCAGCATCTCGGCCTATAACAACTTAAGATGGTACCTCACCACGCTTCTTGACTCGAACCAACTAAGTCGATCAAATAGTCATCAGGGGTCAAATTTATTCAATGCGGTAAACAAGATATAATGGACATGGTATGACAAAAATCTGCATTATGAGTTATGACTTTGCAGAATGAACTCCTTGGAGCCTGGTAAGAATTTGAGATGCCATTTCTTGTTTCACCAATGTAAGCACAAGGTACTAGTAGCTGTAACCGAAGTCGTCATCTTCATCTACTTCCACTTCAGCATCATCAGCTCCTGCCATGAGCGTCAGAAAAACAAGAACTGCGACCACCTGTGCACCCAAGAAATATTTGGCTCTTCTTCTGAATGTTTTTTCCTCTTCTGTTTTTTCCTTTTTAGGCTTGCTCTTGGGTTTTGACCCTGATAAACAAAAGAGAGACAGGGATCATTGTAGTGAGCCAGGGGGTAGTAAAAGATACTAATCCGAGAAATCAGGCCAGTTCATAGAGTAAAACAAACCATCCCCATGATTAGAGGTTTTAAGAGTACGATCTATGCATAATGTTTACTAGCAAATTCTTTTCAGGCACTTATGTGTATCCCTCTTCAAGAACTATGCCATAAAAATTGGTGGACAGATTGACCATAAATAACAACCAGGCCTGCATGCAAACATATATAGCAGTATCATTAATGTATACATAATCTGCTTTCCTATAAGGAGAATTGTTTCATCTAAACAATATAGTTCTCTGGAATCATCATTATAAAAATGATTTCAAAGAGACAGTAAAGTATACATCTAAAGAGCTTTTTGGTAATTTTTTTCTCTCCAAAGAAACTGCCTTAATACTAAGAGTCATGCTCTTATATGTAATACACTTACTGTCTTAAAACACTATATATTTATGATGTACCAATCTACTGGCTACAACTGTTTCAGTGGAAGTCTGGCAAAAATGCATTGTAGTATAAAATCTATTGGAATTGAATTAAGATTAAAGTGCAACTAAACACAGGTAATCGTCAAAAAAATGGATTCAAATTCAAATAACTACGAATCTAAAGTGATTGAAAGTATCTTACTCCAACTTGATCGGCCGCTTTTTGGGTTTGATGATGACGAATCAGAAAGGGTTTGTGGCACTGAAGAGCAAGTAGGATCGGGATCCACAAATTCCTTCCTTAGTTTTTCAGCATAGTTCACAATGTTACTATACTCTAAAAGTTTGCTCCTCAAAGTTGATGTTTCCTATTACCAAGAACAGAGTACAACTAATCAAAGATCCAATTCAAATTAACATTAGCACAAGCCCCAAATACTACCATACAAATAGTAACATCCACTTATTTTCAAGATTATCATCTTGACATGATTTTGAAATTAAAAGCAAGGTCCTCCAAGCAAGATGAACGATAGTGGTCTGTTGATGTTGGTTTAGCCATCAAAATCTGATTATAACTTCTGAGGCATCTGAATCAAATCTCATGATCACCTATGATATTTCAACTAGACTTGAAGCTTTACGCCCATAAAGGTCAGGTTAAAGCATATGGTATCAAATAACTAGATAACCTGTCAAAATTAAGAATGTGCTATAGATTATAGCTCGGCTGTAACAACGAGAACTTACAGGTAAGGCCTGCAGTGTAAACAGGGCATGTGCGAGAAAGTTTGCATCTACACTTGTTGGCCTGCCGAAAAAATTCAGTCCAAGTTCGCTGAGTTCATAAATTAATAGAGTGGAACTATAACAAGCTCATGCATTGGTGTGTACCAATCACAGTTCGGAAAATATCAACAACGGCAAATCAAAAGATCACCTGTTGTCAAAGAAAAATTTCTCATCACCAAGCTTAGTTGACAAAGCTTTGTACGCACGAGTAGCCCTCCTGTATATCTGCCCATATAAAAAGCATAGACCATATTAAAGTTAAATGAATATAGTATAATCTATCAGACCAAGGACAAGGAGGAAATGATCCAATATGATAATTAATTTTGTATTATTCAAAATGATGATCATACTAAAGCAACTACATAAAGAATGCACACTTGAAAAAAAGGGGAAAAAAACCAACAACGTGGATATAAGCAACGTGCGAACATACACAGAAGTGAGGAAACAAGACACATGAGAATATATTACCTCTGCTTCTTTGCGGTCAGCATTGCCACTATTTATACCAAGAAGCTGCTTGACAACACGAACTTGCTTGAGAAACATGATTTTCCCAATTGGCCAAGCAAGATCAGAATAGTATATCTTGTGGACATGACTCTCATTAGTTGCAACCCACAGTTCATATAGGACAGCATCTGAGAGCCATGAAGTAATTATAGCATTTGTTGATAACCAGTCAGGTTCAAATTCAACTGTAGAGTCCAAGTCCACTACTCCATCGTCCTTCAAAGCTTCTATCACTCCACCTTTCTCGTTATTATACGCAACATAGTCTTCATACTCAACATAAGGAATTTGCTCTGAAATTAAAGGTTCCAGACGATCAGCGGACTCCGTGATTGAATGACGCACAATTCCACTTTATTCAACAAATTAAGATTCATCCAGTTTTTATACAATCAACTAAACAATATCTACAAGGCTTCCAGTCATTCAACAAGGAAATCTCACTGTTGATATCTTTACCGCCTTTCATACCTAAAGATTTCCAAGTTCAGAACTTTACAAATGCTAAGCACGTATAGGGAGCGGAAGTGTAAAATAATCGCCAACGCACTAGCCCTCTGGCTTTCATAAACTGATCATTTCTAAAGTTCAGCATCTCAGATTTCACCAAACATAACAACATAAATGCTCAAACTTTATCACAAAATCCCAGACTCAGATGTCATACACATCACCCCTAAATACTGAAAAACTAAAAAAGTCATATTCTCCTGCAGCAGCACTGCAAAGCAGATACAATAGGAAATAATTCTGATAACAGAAAGAACGTGCAAGAGTTAATATTGAAAACCTGAATCGGGGTCCAGCAGATTGAAATCCACGTCAAATGCGACTTTAGCAAGTCTGAGATAAATATAAGAAGGTAGACAATTGGGGCAGGCAGTAGGGAGTCCAAAACAAGGTTTTCTAGCCACAAGCGTCAGCTTCCCTTTCGTAACTCCTTCCATGCTTCTCCTTCTCCGTCAACCACAATTCAACACTTCGAAAATGGGCAGGAAACGAATGAGAAAAAATTGCAAGGATCTGAGTTTCAGACTGTGGTGATAAATTTAGGGCTCCAAATTGTACCAGATGACGCCACAGGGAAAGAGAAACCTGGGGAAGAAGACGACCGGTCTGATTGAGTTTTGTTCAATTTCGGAACGGGTTATACCGGTTGGATATGTAATTGAACCGAGTGTTCTAACTGGTTCAATTTTTCAGCAGACAGAAGCTGTAGTTTTACATGAAGTAAGAACACCTTATCAAATGGATGTGTGTATTGATTGAAATAAGAACTGTCATGCGCAGATTCAAAACTGGCTGGTTTCTGCTAATGTGATCAAATGCAGAAGATGCAGCTTTGTCTCCGGCTCAACGACATTTTGCAGTAGCTTCACGTCGAGTAGTCTGATTGAGTCCATACGAAGATTTAAGCTTCTGCAGGCGATATTTGGCTGAAGTTGAAAACTGGGATGAGTTGAATTTTTGTGCTGAGTAATGTGGATATAAATTTGACACAATGAGCAAAAATTATGAGATGAAACAGAATGAAAAAATTGCGGAAAGTTTACAAAAGTAGATAGTAAAGCCTTGGTTTTATACACTGTGAAATTTGGCCCAGGAGAAAAAACTGAGCTTTGAAACCTAAAAAGGTGATGTATGTTAGCTAGTGTAAATTTAAGGAACCAAGATTTTTACGATGCTAGTTGATGGGTAGCTTTAGGACATTAAATCGAACATGTTTTGGTCCCCGAGGTCTCGTAACCTGTTAAGGATTGGCAAGACTTGCTCAAGGCCAGGCCTGTCCCTCCTCCTGAGCTCAGCGCATTTCAAAGCTATTTTAGCAAATGTCAAAGCTGCGTCAACTGGCCAGTTTGGAATATTTGGGTCAAGAATGCTGGGAAAAGTTCCATTTTCTATGGCCATTTCTACTCGATGAGCTAAGCCCATTGGCGGCTTGGCAGTGATGATCTGAAGCAGCATGATCCCGAGTGAGTACACGTCTGATTTTGTGCTCAGCATGCAGGTTTGTTGGTATTCTGGATCAATGTAGCAGAAAGTTCCTGCAGCTGAGGTCATTCTGCATTGAGTTACCTCATTCGCTACGGATTGAGGGACTAGTCTTGCCAAGCCTACATCGCTGATTTTGGCCACGTAGTTGCGGTTGAGTAGGATGTTTCCTGGCTTGAGGTCTCGGTGGACTAGTGGCTCAGGTTTGGCATTGTGGAGAAAGAGAAGGCCTGTGGTGATCTCTGCTGCAATGCGGAATCTGAGTTGCCAGGGCAGCACTGGACTATTTCCTCCTCCAAAAAGACAGTCTTCCAAGCTTCCTTTTTCCATGTACTCATAAACTAGTGTCCCTTTCTCAGGGCAGGCTCCCAGCAGAAGGACCATGTTGGGATGCCTTATGCAGCTAAGCACTTCAACCTGCGCCACATTCGAGATAAGTTACCTTAAACTCATCGAAAAGAAGAAGAAAAAAACATGGAAAGGAATGGCGTATGCACCTCCTGTTGGAACTGGGATTGACCTTCAGCCGCATCTGCGCGCAGGATTTTAATAGCAACGGGTGTGTGATCCAAATAGCCTTTGTAAACAGGTCCATACCCACCTTCTCCTATTTTGTTTCTTTCGGAGAAATCCTCAGTTGCTTGCTCAATTTCTTTATAAGTGTATTTCATGCATCTGAATGTGTCTTCTTGCCCGGACAAGGCTTTGGATGAGTCCTCTAGAAGGCCTCTCATTTCAATCTCCTTCCTTTTTTGAGCTTCAATTTCAGCTATTCTCCTAGCAGTTGCAGCTGCCTCCAAGGCTGCGTGGTACCTTTCTCGCTCTTTCTCAGCCAATGCCCTCGCAACTTCCTCAGATTGCTGAGTCCTCTGCAGCCTCCGTTGCTCGAATCTCCAATCTTGGCTCTCCACATTCTGCAAAAACAATGAGGTAACAGTTTCAGGATTCAGATCATCTAACACTGAACCACATTTTCAGACATGTTTTTGTGACTTGAATGGCCTGTACCGCTTGTTTAGCGAAATGTGCTTCCTTGACCGCGGCAGAGTACATTTCCTTGGTGTGCTTCAGTTCCAGCATAAGTCTCCTCATTTCAGTCTCCAGCTCATCCTTAAGCCCAAAAATTGCACCTCCATCAGTTTCACAGGTAATGTATTTTTTCATGATTTTGAGAAAGCATTTAGGGACGTACCGGCGTACTTAGCGACGAGGATGACCATGAAGACAAGGATGCTAGACTTGATCCTCCAGATGAAGTGCTATAGCCATCATCAGAGCTGGCTGAGAACTGGCCCTTGAAGCTTTCCGGGAACTTGTAATCCGGCTTGCCATGGTTTACAAAAGATATATCACTCTCTGAGCTTGGTTTAAAGGGTAAAACTCCTTGCCTGTTGAAAGGTGACCTGCTGAAATACTCCTCATGTCAACCTTTTTACAAAAAAATGAATTGTGATATTAACCGGTTTTCGTTCCAAAACTTACATGATTTCATCTCCTTCAGGGTCTTTCGGTACAGGTGCAGGTAAGGTTTTCTCCGGTGCTGCCTCAAAAAAAGTACATTTCCTTCAGCCGGTAACAATGGGCTTGAGAAAAATCAAAACTCACAAAAGTCTGCCAACTTACCATTTCTTGCACTTGCACCATTTCTGTTGTAGACCATATGAGCATGGGCAGGCTGCGACGGTTGGACTGGTGGTTTGGCTGGGGCAGCGGACGCAGACATTCTACTGTGCGACAGCCTGCCTTTAACCACAACATGTACAGTGCAGAAAGTTGGAGCAAGCTTGGACACAACACTGGCAATCTCCGGACCATTGAATTGCCTAAACAGAAAGATTATTACATTTACACATTTTTTGGAAAGGTGACAGGCTTGGTATGGTTTGCCATTTACCTGAGGAACCCGCTTTTTCCAGAAGATCCAACAACAAGTATGTCAATCACTACTGTCTTTACATACTCAATCAGTGCTTTGGGTATATCTGCCTGGTTAGTTACGTCGAGGACCACCGTGTGGCAGTTCACCTGTAAAAACATTACAGGAAAAATCATATGACATTCTGTGGTTTGATCTACCTGAATAAAATGACCCTACATTTTTTCGCTTGCAGTATCCAAGAAATGAACGGAACAATTCCTTGGCGTCGCTATCAAGCTGTTGGTTATTAGCCATCACTATACTGTTGTTCATATCAGCTCCTGCAGGGAAAAACATACCAAAATGGTTGCCTTTTTTATTCACCAAAGGATGAAAAAAAAATTAGTCTTTTCCTGAAGTTCCATCCTTACCTTTTGCAGGACCGCCGAGTCTTTTGTCAGCAACTGAGCGGCAAAAAACACGAAAATGATCAACACACACAAATTTTTTTTTTCCTTTAGATCAAATCATCTCAGTTACTGTCCTACATTACCTGCATTGCATCGAACATGGACTAGAATTACAGGGTAACTCCGGTTAAAAATGTTTTCCAAAGTCCATTTCAGCGCAGCTTTGCTTGTTTTCCCTCCATCTATCGCCACTGCAACTGCCACCATTTTTGTTGTCTTTCTTTCTGAGAATCAATATCCTGAAACCTGCTTGGTATCAATACATCAAAATGAAAAAGCTTGTTAAGCTGGATATCTGTTTAAGTTCAAATGTGTTCGAGGGAGAGGGTCTTCTCACCTTTATTCACATCCATATATGCTAAATATAGCGCCTAATCGTTGTAACAAGTTGACCTATCCTCCAAACATTTGTTACGATTCGATGGATATATTTGGCATGAACAGCTAAACAAAACAGTTCCTAAAACAACATGAATTTTTTTTTTTCAAACATAAAAGTTCCCTGCAGCTTCTTTCTATGTACTTATCTATTTTAGGCACATATATGTTACTTGCTGTCATCTTTCTTGAAACCAAAAATGTTTATCCAGTCGCTTACTTGTAAATGTCACAGATATGCGACTGTTCCTGTACTCCTGTCCTTAGCTTCGTCGCCTTTAGTTATCTTATGGAACTTAAAGTTACCCTTTTTAAATCTGGTCTGTTATGCACTGTTCCTAACATTCCAACATGTTTCTTTTCTAGTTCTCGACGAGATTTTGATGTCTGACATTTAAATTTTTACATAAGCCCAGAGAGACCGGATAAACAAGAAGAGGCTAGAAGAAGGATGGAAGAAAGAAAGAAAGAAGACAGCTTGAATGACTATAAATATCTATGGCTGTGCTAAGATTTCTCAAAGCATAAATGGTGGAGATTTGATGCTTTATCCTTTCTGTTCATTACTATTTTTAGTTTCTTTTTCTGTCATTCCTGCCAATACCTCAAAATTTTTCTTTGATCTTCTGTGCAGAAAATTTTCATCTGAATTGGAAGGCTTTTCATCCAGGGTGCGCACACCGCCCTGTAAAAGTGTGTGTGCCGTCATGGCTGATAATCCTTCCTGGTTTTCACTGGCTGCTGTGCTTGTAATTTCCTTGCATTTTGCAGTTTCTGCATCTGAATCAGATCAGGAAATTTTGCTCAAGTTCAAAGACTCTTTGCAAAACAATGGAAAGCTGTCTAGCTGGAATGCCTCCACCAGCCCCTGCGCTAATGGCGCCGCTAATTGGGCAGGAGTCATCTGCAATCCTGCAGGATTCATCCATGGCCTCAAGCTTGAAAATATGGACCTTACCGGGGATCTCAATATTACATCTCTTAAAGGTTTGGTGAACTTGAGAACTTTAAGTTTAAAGCGGAACAGCCTCGGTGGGTCCTTGCCCAATGTGAATGAACTTGGTGCACTGAAATCAGTGTATTTGTCCTACAACAATTTCAGTGGTGAGATTGCAGATGAGGCTTTTGCTGGAATGATGTCCTTGAAAAAAGTTCATTTGGGGCACAATGAATTTGTGGGTAAAATACCTGTTTCGCTAGCGAAACTGCCTAGACTTTTGGAGTTGAAGTTGGAGGACAATCATTTTCAGGGTCAGGTACCCAGTTTTGCATCCAAGGAACTGACTTACTTAAATGTTTCCAACAATGACTTGGATGGACCCATCCCTGAAGAGCTCCAGGAGTTGGATATGGCCTCATTTTCAGGTACATTTTGCTCACAGTTGATTTCTCTGCAGTCCTGATCTGATTAGTTTCACTGTGAAACTAACTGAGCCATGTCCTGACAGGAAATAAAAATCTCTGCGGAGGAAAACTTGAGGCCTGCCCTGAAAGCGCAGCGTCAGTATCAGCAGAAACCAATGCTAAAAATTCCAGCAACTCGGCGCAAGAAGCAGCAGATGGGCATAAAACCAACAAAGCATCAATCATAACAGGTTCAGTTGCTGTAGGCATCATAATAGTGATGACAGTCATTATCTGCATACTAAGGTCTAGGCCTCGTCGAGGACCTGACTCAGTTGAGGCCCCATTATCCGAAAGCCTAGGCAGAACCAAATCATCCCACAAGGAAGCAACGAGCCAACCAGATGCAGATGCAGGACACTCAATGACCTGCATTGGTGTAGGAAAGAAAGATCAACAGATGAAGCTGACATTCCTGCAGGACACGACGGACAGATTTGACTTGCAGGATTTGTTGCAGGCCTCAGCTGAGATTCTGGGAAGTGGCGTCTTTGGGTCATCTTACAAAGCTGATATCGGGTTAAATGGTTCTGCAATAGTTGTGAAGAGGTACAGGCAGATGAACAACATGGACAAGGAAGAGTTCCAAGAGCACATGCGGCGACTTGGAAGGCTTGACCACCTTAACTTGCTGTCCCTTGTGGCCTTTTATTATAGGAAGGAGGAGAAGCTCATGATAACCCGGTTTGTTCCCAAGGGAAGTCTTGCAGTTCACCTCCACGGTACTCTTTTTCTCAGACTCCATACCAACTCCTGAAATTTTAAGTCTAACAGAAAGCTTATGTGATGTAATCAATTGCAGGAAAACACAATGCTGACAGGCCGGGGCTCGACTGGCCAACAAGATTGAAGATAGTCAAAGGAGTAGCAAAGGGTCTATCAGCCCTGTACCGGGAACTCCCAAGCCTAACGACGCCCCACGGCCATCTGAAGTCCTCCAACGTTCTCTTAAACGAGTCCTACGAGCCTCTTCTAACTGACTATGGACTTGTTCCATTAGTGAACCAAGAGCATGCCCAGAAGCTCATGATTGCCTACAAGTCACCGGAGTACGTGCACCACGGCAGGATCACAAAAAAGACCGATGTATGGGCCTTAGGCACACTGACACTCGAGGTACTGACCGGGAAATTCCCAGCAAATTTCTTGCAACAAGGGAAAGGTGAAAAAGAGTTTGATCTAGCACTGTGGGTGAACAACATGGTTGAAGAGGAACATGTAACAGAAATCTTTGACAAGGAAATGGAGTTCACAGAAAACAGCAAAGCCCAGATGCTTAAACTGCTCCACATTGCTCTAGCTTGCTGCCACAACCAAGTTGAGACGCGGCTGGACTTGAAAGAAGCTGTGGAGAAAATCGAGGAGGTCACCGTTAGTTCGACCTGAAAATGAAAATCTGATGATTTCAGCTTCTCTAAAAGTCTTGACTGTAAAACATGGTACATTGTCTTCTACACTACCATAAATCTACAACAAGCTCCATGTAGAAACAACGGCTCAGCGTGGCATCTGATGCCAGTGTTCATCGCCTTTTCGAGCTCGAAATCTCTCATTTTGTTCCTCGTGTGATCTCCTCATCAACTACATGAAACATATAAATCCCATACTAATATCTTCATCTCTATATTACTTGCATTATTGCATAGCTGATGAATTTTGGAATATCTGCCAGGCCAGTTTGCCAAACAAATATAATTAGCGACGAAAAATGTCGTTGGTCTATTGTTATACTGTGCTAAAGATATTCAGTTCTATGGCAGGATGTTGTTATAATTAAATTTATTATTTAATATAATAAATAATTTCGTTCACGGTAGAAAAAATCGCAGCAGTGGAAGCTCGGAGAATCATCGTCATTCACTGTGGTAGGAGCTTCGATCCTGCGTTGCTGACGTCACTTGGATTCTTCGGCGAAGCGGTGGAGATGAAGCGATGCGATTTAAGGCATTGAAACCCTAGAAATTCAACCATTTTACATCCGGATCGCTGAGAAAGAGGCACGGTATTTTGATAATTTTCGTCGTTTCTGAATCTGGAAATCGTTGAATGTTGCCCCTGGTGATTGGATGGGATTGGAGTGGGTGATGTAGTTGACTGAATTGGTGTGTGTTTGCAGATTTGTTGAGCTGGGGGCGATGGATAAATCAAGTGCATTAGAGTATATAAATCAGATGTTCCCTACAGGTTTGGAATTGGTGGTTTATTGAAATCTTTTTTGACTTTGAAGTTGGATGGTTGGATTGTTGTAGAGGACTGTGTCTTAGTTGTTGTGGTTTGGTTGAAGTAAGGATTATCAGATCTTTGATTCAAATTGTTTTCAGTTGTTTCCATGACTTATTTTTGGTTTGATCCTTGATGCTTACAAGAAAGATGGGTTATTTTTTTTGCATTCAGAGGCATCTTTGTCTGGAGTTGAACCACTAATGCAGAAGATCCATAATGAGATTCGTCTAGTGGATGCTGGAATACTTGCAGCGGTTCGACAACAGGTTTGGTCTTTAGCTTATGCCGAGCTTTATAGCATGTTTGGTATATTTTGTACTGGTCTGATACTGTTTGTAAGGCTGTATTTAAATTATAGTTTTTAAAATATTATTTCTCCAAGTGGATCTTGCTAAAAAAATATAGCACTGTTATTAATATTATATTTTGTTGGGTGGTGGTTTTGGTTGTAGAGTAATTCAGGAAACAAAGCTAAAGAAGAACTTGCCGCTGCAACCCATGCCGTGGAGGTTCATTTGTTAGTTTATCACTTCTAAATATGTAATTGTTTGATCAAAAGTATTGATGTGTGAAACACAAGGAGATCATCTTATTATTTTATATCATCTCGAATGCAGGAACTCATGTACAAAATTCGTGAAATTAAAACGAAAGCCGAGCAAAGCGAAACTATGGTTCAAGAAATATGCCGTGACATCAAGAAGTTGGATTTTGCCAAGAAGCACATTACTGTAACAATTACTGCTCTCCACCGCTTGACAATGCTGGGTTAGTGTCTCCAAAACATGTTGAAGGAACCACTTCTTTGAAAAATTTATTTGAATACAAAAGTATGGAAGTAGCAGCTAGTTGACTATATTATTTGAAAGTTGTTTATCAGCGACTCTAAGCGACTATTGACGATAAAAAAAAATGATATAAGGCCCTAAATATAAAGATCTGAAAATTAAAATTGCAATGTGAACATTAACTGATTAGGTGTTTTGGGCACTCTTTCCTTTTCATGGCAGTCTCTGCTGTGGAGCAACTTCAAGTAATGGCTTCAAAACGACAATATAAAGAGGCAGCTGCTCAGCTGGAGGTAATTAGCCACTCGGAGTTTGATGGTTATAACTCTTTATCCATAATTATCCTTTTGTTTTTATTGTAGGTATGCTATTGACGATTGTTATATTCAGCCATATGAATTGGGCCAAATCCCTGAAACAGAGACAATGAATGGGAAAAACTGTTATGGGATATTGATTAACAAGAAAAAATGTTAGAAAGACTTTCTTTGAGATAAAGTACTGCTATGAATAATTTGTTTTATCATATTAGTAGAGGCATAAATATAGTGTTAGAAATCATGTTTAGCCGTTGAACCATGAGCCTATACTTGGAACACACACCCATCATGTTATCATTGTCAACGAGTCTTGAAAGTTCCTTTGATAGTCCAAAATTTATGTCTTGATTTGTACTTAATGCAATGTGTTGTCCTGTTTTTCTTATACATCTTGTTTTAATGAAGTGTTATCCCATTTCTTGTCCTGTTGTGGAACTCCATTTAGATTTGTTATAGAATAGGTTATCAGTTTATTAATGGGTGATTCGTTACCTTCCAGGCTGTGAATCAATTGTGCAGTCACTTTGAGGCTTATAGAGACATTCCAAAGATTACAGAACTCAGGGAAAAATTCAAAAACATCAAGCTAATACTCAAGTCACATGTTTTCTCTGATTTCTCAAGGTAGCATAATGCTTTACATTACATTTAATTTTACATGATGTTTTCACTGTCAATTTTCAGAAGCTAATTATTTTCCCGTGTCATCTTATGCGTTCACCTAATTTTTCTGAAACATTGCAAAAAGAGGTTTGGGCGCAAAACCTTGCCCTCTGGCTTGCTCTTACTGTCTTACAGTGTAAATATTATCATATGTTTGATCTGTATTAGTTTTGGATTTACAGTTTAACATGTGGGTAGTCTCATGGATGCTGTTAATAATTACAATTTGCCCAAGTTATGAGTTATGATTCTTATATGATTTTTCCATCATCATTTTTACAGCTTAGGTACTGGTAAAGAGTCCGAAGAAAACAATTTACTGCAGCAGTTATCTGATGCCTGCTTAGTTGTCGATGCGTTAGAGCCATCTGTGAGGGAAGAACTAGTTAAGAGCTTCTGTGGTAGAGAGCTGACTTCATATCAACAGATATTTGAGGGAGCTGGTCTGTGTGCGATCTCGTTTGTTCATGTCCCATTTTAGCAATTGCATTGTATCATATCCTTGTGATATCATCTTTTTTATGTTTCCTGAAGACCTTCACTTTACACTTCCTCCATGTCAGAATTGGCAAAGCTGGATAAAACTGAACGAAGATATGCATGGATCAAACGTCGATTGAGAACTAATGAGGAAATTTGGAAAATTTTTCCTTCCCATTGGCATGTTCCTTATCTGCTTTGCATCCAGTTCTGTAAGCTGACAAGGTCAGTTTATTTCCTTCCCGAAATGCACTCTTGCATATCATATTTTATTATTGTCAACCACCTAGCATATATTATGACAAAGAGAACAGAAGCTAATTGATTTAGATATATATGATATAATGTTTCTACATTTTATATCTATTCATTTCATTGTTTTTATAAAAGAGATATTAGGCTTTACTTTATGTGATATTGCAGGACACAACTAGTTGAGATCCTCAATAACTTTAAGGAAAAGCCGGATGTTGGGACACTATTGTTGGTACATCTCTTATGTTTGATTTTTAAATGCTAAATATTAGGGCTAATGTGTTGATTACATATTTGAGTTAATATGCTAAAAATACAGAAGGGTAGGAATGATACCACATGTGTTGCATTAATAAATTAATGATGAACCCTTGAAAAGCTATTGTTTATTGCACTTATAATTTTTTTCAACAATCCATTTTAAGATCAAATCATGGATGGCATGTTTGCATACTCATATACTTTCAGCAAGTTTTAAAAGTTTGATACAAATGTTGTGATAGCTGATTAGTTATTTATTACCCTATATTCAGGCATTGCAAAGAACTCTTGAGTTTGAGGAAGAATTAGCAGAAAAATTTGGGGGAGGTACTCGTAGCAGAGAGAAAGAGAGTGATTTGGAAGAAAATGATAAAACAGAGAGCAATAATAGTATTGTATCAGATATTAGAAAGAAATATGAAAAGAAGCTCGCTGCAAATCATGAAGGGAACTCTGAGGTATAGATTAGAACTTATACTTTTGATGGTGTACATAAATGATTCTTGTATGACCTAATAGTCACAATCACATTTTATTTTTCAGGTGAAAGATGGGAGGAGCGAAGACTTGTTGGTGACTGGAGCAGGGGTACATTCTTATCACTACTTTTTCTTTCCTTGTGTGGTCATAATTGTTGTTTATTTCATTACAATAAAGATTTGCATATCATTTTTTTAAACATCTGTGCTTATGTGTTCATCAGTTCAACTTTCGTGGAATAATCTCCTCGTGTTTCGAACCACACCTGACCATATATGTTGAACTAGAAGAGAAAACTCTTACGGAAAATTTAGAGAAGCTTGTTCAGGTATTATATTTATCGAATACCAATAACAGCAATATTTTTGAAAGCTGTTTTTTTTTTTTTGTTTATGCATGTTGTACTTTTGGTTATGCGATTATTCCATTTTCTTCTATTTCTTACAGGAGGAAACCTGGGATATCGAGGAAGGAAGTCAGACAAATATTTTATCTAGCAGCATGCAGGCACTTGCTTGAACTTTCTTTTTGTTCCCCCATGCTTTCTTTAATTCGCCTAGCACCTCAGTGTGTCCTTGGTCAGGGAAACTCATGTCTGTTTTTAGGGCTTTAATGAACGTTGTTCTTGTAGAAACTGTTTTTCACAACTTAAGTGAATGTCATCACCCTTATTGTGAACTTACTGATAAGTTACTTTTAAACCCTCTTCTGAAATATAGTACATATGCTACATAGTTGCACTCATTCATTCTAATACTTCCCTTTTTCCTGCCTGTATTGTTTTAAAGTCATGTATATGCATCACCTTCTATGATTGTGTTAATTACGGTGAAGCTTAGTGACCTATGTATCTCACATACAAACTATTTTTGTGCAGGTGTTTCTAATCATCAGGAGGAGCTTAAAACGCTGCAGTGCTCTTACTAAGAACCAGACATTATTCAATTTATTGAAGGTGAATTGAAGCTTATAGTTGGACACATGAACTTTATAGTGCCTTGTTTATTCAAAAAGAATATAAATTTTGATCCTTGGCTTGCTAACAACCTCATTGGGAGCATTTTTACTTTCAAAGAAAAGCTGCTATGGATTTTAAAACCAATTGTTAAAAGCATTTTTGTGGGATGATTTTACGGCTATCAGTTCCATATGTTATGGTATTCTATATCACATGTTTTGAGGTCTTTGATGGATGATGAAGTACAAATAACTTTTACAGTGGCCTTTTAGCTCCTTGCTTTCTAGGTCAATACATGGTTTATGATATAAAACAATCTATTATACAAATTCATTGAATGGTCGAGTTTTACTCTTGAAGGTGTTTCAAAAAATTCTAAAAGCATATGCTGCAAAACTGTATGCAAGATTGCCGAAGGGTGGTTCAGGAATTGTGGCTGCTGCCACCGGAGTGGACGGACAAATAAAGGTTTTACAAAATTTTCTTTTGTTTTTTTCTCACATTACCAGCAATTACTTGCATAGTCATTCTTAAATTTATTGCAGACATCTGACAGGGATGAGAGAGTCATCTGTTACATTGTGAATACTGCTGAATATTGCCATAAAACGGTTAGTTTGATAGTAATTCATATTTCTGCTACTGGTATAATTTTTATGTCCCTGCATGTTCCTGAATGGTAAAAAAGAATTCAATTTGAGCAGATCATTTTTATTCCTTATACTTATTGAGTTCCTCTTACAGTCAGAAGAATTAGCTGAAAACGTGTCAAAGATAATTGATTCACCACTAGCTGATGCAGTTGATATGTCAGAAGTCCAGGTAACAGACTAATAACACATATGATTTCTTCTTCTTTTTATTGCATTCTTATGTCTTATAAGAAGCATTTCTTGTGTCAGGATGAGTTTTCAGCTGTTATAACTAAAGCATTAATGACCCTGGTACATGGAATAGAAACTAAGTTTGATGCTGAAATGGCTAATATGGCACGAATTCCTTGGGGTACACTTGAAAGTGTTGGTGACCAATCAGAGTAAGATTACACCCCCCCAAATTCCTCATCATGGTCATCCTGAGTTTATTTTCTTAATGTGAACACATTTTTTCATCCAGGTATGTTAATGGCATAAATCTGATCCTTACAAGTAGCATTCCTGTACTTGGAAGCCTTCTTTCTCCCATTTACTTCCAGTACTTCCTGGACAAGGTAAACCAAGTGATATTTGTCAAATTCGAGAAGAATATATGTGACATCATAGTTTTATATGTCTGGACATGGCTCATACTAATTATACTTTGCAGCTTGCATCATCTCTTGCTCCAAGATTTTTCCTCAACATTTTTAAGTGCAAGCAAATATCTGAGACAGGTGCTCAGCAGGTATTTAATGATGATCTTTAACTTCTGGTGGAGCTATCATGTCAAATTTATTCTTGTTAAACACATTCAAGTATTTCATTGCCCTGAATATTCAACATAAGATATCGGATGTTGGTTACAGATGTTGTTGGATACTCAAGCTGTAAAGACCATTCTTCTTGACATTCCATCCTTAGGAAAACAGGTCTGTTTGTTTTTCTTTCTTGGATGTCTAGCTTTTATATTCGTACTTTTGGACACTACCTAGCATCGGCAAAACAAGTTGGCTGCTGTTTCGATGATCCTTGTGTTCGATAGAGCTTTTATCCATGTATACTCTAGTGCCTAGATTATTTTGAGTCATATGCTTTTAATCCATGACTTCTGATATCATCAATTTTTTGCCAATCAAGATTATCTCCTTCATTAACGTAGTTGATTTATGTGTCGAAAGTATTTTAAAACCGAACTTTCTCTGCTTGGAACTCAGGCTATGAGTGCTGCTAACTACTCGAAATTCGTCAGCCGTGAAATGAGCAAAGCTGAAGCACTATTGAAGGTAAATATCATCCTTGGAAAACTGAGGTTTCTTGTATCCTCTCAGGTTAATCTGTTCTGATTGGTTGCACAGGTTATATTATCTCCAATTGATTCCGTTGGTGACACTTATCGTGCGCTTCTACCAGAAGGAACACCCTCAGAGTTTCAGCGAATTTTGGACCTTAAGGTGCGTCAAGGCACGCTACTTTCATTACACTATTAATGCGAAGATCTGAACTGGCTGACTCTGTCCTTCTAAACTTTTCAGGGGCTCAAAAAATCTGATCAGCAAACTATATTGGACGACTTCAACAAACACGGCACTGGAAAAATACAATCCCCAATTGCTTCAGCAGTTGCAACTCCTCCCCCATTTTCGCCTCCTATCCTCACAAATACGTCATCACTCATAGGCATTGCCTCGCGTGAGGACGTGCTTACCAGGGCAGCTGCCCTCGGACGAGGCGCTGCCACAACCGGATTCAAAAGATTCCTGGCTTTAACTGAAGCTGCCAAAGATAGGAAGGACGGTCCTTTCAGAAATTTCTTCAATTCATGACAGCCTCTCAGCTTTAGTTCATAAAATATATTCCCTGAAAAATAGATGCTGACAAAATGTCCCAGGAAATATTTTTTTGATTCCGAGTCCATGAAATACTTATGAAAGCTACAACAGCATAAGAAACCCTGTGGTTTCCTGCAACCATTTCTTACAACAAATCCAGGAGCAATCAGGCCCATGTCCTATCAAAAACCAAAACAGAAGCTTTTCCTCTCCTTCCACCCATCTGGTGTTCCTCCTAGTAAGTTTTTCTCAGCTTAAGAAGCTCCAAAATTCTTGTCTCTGAAGGTACATATAAAGCTCATTACACACATACAACACAGAAGACAAGGTGGTTGCGTGGCAACTCATACTCTAAGATAACGGTGTACTGCCTTGGGCTGATGACTTCTTAGCTCGCTTCTTTGCTGGCTGATCAGAGGATTTGCGAACGGGGGTTTCGAAAGATGAAGGGGAGGGCTCAGGCTGACCAAGGTGCAAATCAACCGAGTTGGATGGATTGGTCACTGCAACATATAAATTCATGTATGAGCAAAATGCAGTGAAACTAAAAGGAGTCTCAGCGTTGTGAATGATAATTACAATGTGACTATATAAAAATGCTAGTAGAGAAACATGTCAATTCAGCTATGACATACTACAACCATAGGCTTGTGTTAAAAGGCAAAAGATTATAGCAAAATACCTTCACCAGATTCGAGAAGTCTCGACGACTTCATTCCACTAGGGCGCTTTCTAACATAGTCTTCCTGCAAAGGTTTTGGTATTTGGAATGTGAACTGTGAGATATTGGTTTCAGCATCCAGCTCTGGATTCTCCGCTAAGTACCTGTAAGATGGAAGCATATCACAAAATCTGATGCAGAGTTGAAAGAAGGAAACAGTCTTCCCAATCTGCAGATTTTGTTACAGTTTCTTGTCTAAAATCATGATACTATTAAACTGCAAGCTGTGCCGCCTAAAACAACGAAAATAATCACAGAGGAGCCTATTGATTTTCCCTGTATGTGCATGGTGGTAAGAAATACATTCACTTATAGCTTGCAACAACACCAATTACTCTCTCCTATGGATCTAAATCACTGGCATCAAATTCATTGCTGGCCGAGAATTGAACCTTCCACTCATGTAACCAAAATAAAATGACTAATTAATGCAACCAAATAAAGCATACTTTTGGATCTCAACCAACGAACGAAATCGTTTGCCTGAAGGCGCCACATAGTACCTGAAATATAAAGCAAATGCACGTTTTAAAGTCCACCACAAAAACTTAAGCAAAAGAACTTAACAAAGCAACCTGCAATAAGTAATAAAACTAGAAAATGATCAGAAAGAAAGATTTAGCTTTTTAATATGAAGTCCGCTTCTCCTTCCATTTGGTATATATGTTTTTTTTCCTAAGTGCCATTTGTTATATATGTTTATAAATGCGGTAATTTGTATGCAAGACTTGTTTCAAAATTCATCGACGAAAACCCAAGTGACCAGCTACAAGCCGAGAAAGCACTTATAAGTAACCACACTTTGCAACATACAGGCGTGGATGTAAATGTCCAGAAAGAGAGACGTACACATCAGCAAATTTGCTGCTTCCTTCGCCTCTTAACCGTAACAGTCGCTGCCATCCAGGAGGAGGGCGAGCAATGTTAGGCTTGTCAATTGCCCAAAGCCTACTGTTATCTTGCTGTATATCCCCAGGATCATCACACGAAACACCAGGTCGCCACTCGCTGGCTGTTTCGCAATAGAAAGGCTTCTCAATTATATTTTCACGTATTTCTTCGTATTTTTCCTCGGTTGGAATTAACCTCCACTGATAGCAATTAGCACACTGCACTGTGAAAGCACCCACAGCTGGCAATACTCTAGAGGGTTTCCTTCTTGACGAAGATGGAGGCTGGGAATTCAGAGGTTTAGGAGCATGTACAACTTGTCCCGCACCATTTGTCAACGGATCATACACAACCAGCTGCTTTTGAGCATTGTCTGAAGAGGAGTTGTTTTCATCTAGCGAATGATCACCATCCTCTGATGAAGAAACTTCAGTATCTTCCTTACCAGAGCTGTCTGATTCACCGGGTCGACTTGAGCCAGTGTAGTTGAAGTCATTTGTCTCTTTCTTATTTACTTCCGGAGAAACTTTCCCAACAAAAGACTTCATCTTTGCGATTCAAGATTACCTGTCAAATATAGCCGTTCAGTCTACCTATGCATGAATCACATATCGCTGATACTTAGAGAAAATATACAGCTATTGTGAAGACACACATATTCTTCATATTATTTGCTTTCCGTTTCAATTTCCATCTTTAACTGAATCTTAACACGCGCATACCAAAGAACTAACATGTGGAGCGTAAAAAAAACAAACAAGTAATCACAACGGCAAAGTTCCATAGACAAAAAGATTCAAAAATTTCAACCTTCAGGCCTAATCTCCCATCCTAAGCATCCATCATTTACTACGAAAATCAGAAACCAAATGTCTCCTAGTCTGTCCTTTCGCAAACAAATCAAAAGGCGAAGACCCCTATACCCTAAACAATCACCCACAAAATCTACTTATCAAGACACCTCAGATCATCTGACCTCTTCCAAGCACCCCCACAAAAACAAGCAGATTCCAAAGCACAGTAAACAACAACACAACACAGACAAACACACAAATTCAACCCTAATAAAATCACACCCAGGTAAGAAAAATCGATTATCTACCAGCAAAGAGATCTACCAAATCCTTAAAGCCTGTCCAGCCAGAAAACCCTAATAGCGCCGATTCACAGTCCGCAGATTGAGACAAACATGCGGGTCTGCGTCTCTCTCCTGGGCCTGGAGAATGACAGGAATGCTTTGATCAAATTCAAAATCGATTGAATAATTTTAAATATTAAATTAAATAAATAAAAGAATGATTTTTACGCTATTCTCTCTCTACTGGTTCCTCTTTCTTCTTCCATGGGTCTTTCAATGTCACTAGTCTTCCAAGTCTCTTTTTGACCATAACACTCCCAACAACGCCTCCGCTTCATTTTCCTCTTCAGCCCCTTCTCTCCCATTTTAGCCGATCGTCTCCCTCCGCTCCACCCCCAATCGCAATCGCCGTCTTCGCTCTCCGAATCAAGGTGCGTTTTGCTCCGATCAGCTCGCTTTTGCTCACCCTTTCATCTCCTGCTAGGGTTTTGGTAATCGGGGTTCGATTAGTGGTAGTATTGGTTGTGGGGTCTGTTAAAGTTTGGATTTTTTTTGTTTGGGTTGAGATGAGGGTTTTATGGCGTGGGGTGAGATTGGGGTGAGGGTTGTTGTGGGGTTGGTGTGTTTGTCGGTAATGGAGCTGGGGGATGTCCGTGTTGACGAGGTGGAGGCGGGTATTGGTTTTTGAGTGCTGTGGGTTACGGATTTGGAGGAAATGGAGTTCCTTTTATTTTAGGGTTTCGTTTTGTTTGAGGTGAGTTTTAGGGTTTGTGTTGATGATGAATTGGTTCGAATTTTGTGATGAAAGGTAATTGATTGGAAAAATTTGATCTTGTATTTTCATTATCTAATGTTCATCCTTATTTGGACTAGTCACTAGATTAAGGAAGCCTATCCGAGTGTTGTTTTTTTTTCCTAGTGTGGAAAGGATTGTTGTGAAATGGACGCTGAGAGGTAAGGAGGGAAGTCCGCTTGTATCTGGTTTCATGCATGTCTCAATTTTTTTAAAGGAAATGTTGGGCAACTATGAAGTGTTATTTGCGAATAGGAAGTCGTTATTCACTTGTTGAATCTGAGGTTACGATATCTTACGTTGTTTTATGTTATGCCGTTGATTTGTGGAGGGCTTGTGGAGGTAGAAAAGTAGAATTACTTGAACCCTTAGAATCAATGACTGTCATTGTGGTCTTCTGCAGGTCTTTGCTCGTGCAAGTTCGACTTGGGATTTGTGATGCCGCAGAAATAGAGAAGAAGTAGTAGAATTTGCGAGCTTTTGTTAAGTACTGTTGAGACCATGTTGGAAGGTGGAGCCAACTACCACAGAAATATAAACCTCAACAACCCTGAAAGAAACATTTACGAGCTGTCTCAAGGATTTTACCACAAGCTGGATGAGGGTACCAACATGTCTATTGACAGTATGCAGACGGGCAATGGCGGGGGATCAGTTGCCATGTCTGTGGATAATAGTAGTACTGGATCAAATGACTCGCGCACTCGAATACTGAATCATGAAGGACTGCGCCGGCACACTACTGACAACTATACTGTTCAGCTGAGTGTTAATCAACGAGGTGGTAGAGTTTCTCATGAGCTGAGTGATGATGCTTTAGTTCAAGCTCTGATGGACAGCAATTACCCTACAGAGAGTCTTCAAAATTATGAAGAGTGGACTATTGATTTGAGAAAGTTGAATATGGGTGCTGCTTTTGCGCAAGGAGCTTTTGGGAAATTGTACAGAGGTACTTATAACGGTGAGGAAGTTGCTGTTAAGCTGTTGGAGAGGCCAGAAAATAACCTAGAGAGGGCACAATTGATGGAACAGCAGTTCCAGCAGGAAGTTAAGATGTTGGCTACACTGAAGCACCCAAACATAGTACGTTTCATTGGTTCATGCCGCAAGCCAATGGTCTGGTGTATAGTCACTGAATATGCGAAGGGAGGCTCTGTGAGGCAGTTCTTAATGAGCCGACACAACCGCGCTGTGCCTTTGAGAACAGCGGTGAAACAAGCCTTAGATGTTGCGAGGGGGATGGAATATGTGCACGAACTTAACACAATCCACAGGGACTTGAAATCTGACAACTTGCTGATATTTGGCGACAAGTCTATTAAAATTGCAGATTTTGGTGTTGCCCGGATTGAGGTGCAGACTGAAGGAATGACCCCAGAGACTGGGACTTATCGCTGGATGGCTCCGTAAGGATTCTTTCTGTATCTTTCTATATTTGTTAGTCTTATTTCTTTTTTCTATCACTGCGTATGCCTAACTTCATCATATATTGATATTCAAAGTTTTTCTAATATCTGTCTATCCACCTCCAATGTTGAAATTTCCATAGTGATTGCCAGTTGCCGCTAGTTGTCATTGTGCAATGTATTGTTTATGCTGCTAATACAGTAGGCTGAGTAGCTTGATCACACAGTTCATTTTCTAATTATTTTCAGCATCTATTGCTTGAGTTTGTATTCTCATTTTATCATGTGCAGGGAGATGATTCAGCACAGGCCATACAATCAAAAGGTTGATGTCTACAGTTTTGGGATTGTTCTGTGGGAGCTCATCACTGGACTTCTACCTTTCCCAAATATGACGGCAGTGCAAGCCGCCTTTGCTGTAGTGAACAAGGGTGTCCGCCCAATCATCCCCAATGACTGCCTACCTGTCCTCAGCGAAATCATGACCCGTTGCTGGGATGCTAACCCAGACGTCAGACCATCATTCAGTGAAGTTGTTAGAATGCTTGAACACGCAGAGAAAGAGATCATGACCACTGTAAGGAAGGCTCGTTTCAGGTGTTGCATCCATCCAATGACGACAGATTGAGACAACCATAGCCACAAAACAAGCTGAATTTTACAAGGAAAGGAAAAGCGGATCTTTTGTGTATTTATCTGGTCAAGTTTCTTCTTCGTCGGATCCAGCAAACTACGACGATACTACTTGGCTGGTCGGTTTCTGGTTCTCCTATGTGGTGTTTTGCCCGAATGGTTATATTATGTGTTGTATTAATAGCTGAAGATGAGAGACTTCATTGTGTATCCAAATTGTAACTTGTGTGTCCATACAGGTGCAGATTATCCTTTATCAGGTTCTAAAGATTTTATATTCAGAAAAGTGGATCAAGACTATAGTGTAGCAGCAGCAGCCAGCTTCTAGAAGGTTTGTTCCTAAAGCTTCTAGACACACAATTTATACTCATTGATAGGCAATATGAGACTGCTAGTGTCATGGAGGTGGCAGATGAACCTGAGGGGAGTCACAGAGCTCAACCATGGCTATTGCAACTCCCAGTGTCTCTGGAGCTTCTTCTCCTTGGAAGCAAATTGACTGACAAGAAGTTTCTCCAGGCCCAGCTGGCCAACTAGTTGCAGCCAAAGCAGTCATCATGGTGCTCTTGCTTCTTGATCTGCCTTTTGACTTGGCTCCTTCAGCCCAGTCTTTTAGAACATCCTGAACATGCCCATCAAACATGCCTTGTTTGAACATGCTACCCATCTTCAGAATGCCCACAACAGCCAGTGTCAGATTTAGTTTACAGAACTTGTAGTGCAGAAAAATGTCAGTCGAACCTGAGTGACCAGGGCATACAGAGGCAGTGTGCTGTAGCTGCATAGGACTTGAACAATCACCCTGCACAAGAGGGTTTGCATCTTCATCCAAATGAAAAAATACAGAGGGTTTTAAGGGAGTTAGTTCTCAGCAATTTATACCCAATAACAAGCCTTGGAATGATGTATCCCAGACTCTCAATTATACACGACCGAAACCCAAACTGTGCCTGCAAAAAAAATGTCAGTAGTCAAATCCAGGCAGTGTGCCTCGGTTGGAGAAGACTTTGTAATTAGTGTTTCAGAAGTTACCAAGATCCAGAAGAAAAAAGCGATTTCGAAGGAGTTCTGAAACAGTATGAAGTGGATCAAGTAGAGCACAAGCTTAGGCTTGCCAAACCAGAAGTGCGTGTCTGAAGGCTCAACTGCAGAAACTACGCCTTCTTCTATCTTGATCTCCTCAGCCAAGCGTGTTATAATGTGTTCCAGCTTTGCACCCACCAGCAGTAGCAGCTACCATTTTCAGGAAAAAAAAAAATTCTCACTTCAGTAAAACCAAATTATCATCTGACAATGACAGTACAGTCCTCGGTGTTTTTGCAACATAAACTTACGGCTAGAGGCAAAAAGGCAAGCCAGAAGTATGAGTGCCAGCCTGCACTTGAACAAAGTGATTGCATCAGGATGTGCAAAGCAGTAAAATGGCGTAGAGTTTGATTTGTGGAGGAAATATTTACCTTCAATGTTCAGCAGCAAAAATAAGATGACAAAAAGCCACAGATACCAACTTTAGCCATAAGAATGCAAATGCAGACAACAGGTTAGATTAAATTCTTGCATTTCAAATTTTCAGAAACCATCAGTCTGAAATCTGATGGGGGTTTAATCTTACCTGATCCCTACAACCTTCTTAAAATCGTCTGAAAGTGTCCGCATCATGTACTTGTGGAAGTTGAAGTTGGGGTTGGAACGACAATGTTTCTAATTAGAGACATTTGTCAGTCAGTATTCATAAGGAGTCACAGAGTTGAAAGCATACTTTACAGGTAAGAAAATAAAGCAAAGACCAACCGTGATGAATCCTTGGCGCAGTGCAAGGTAGTCTGCTTTAGTTACTGAGCCATAAAACTGCTTGAAGAAGGATCTCTGCGAAAACGCAACCCAAATATAAATGGTTGAAGGAACTTTGATCTTCTCAGGTTCTAAGATCAAGAACTCACCATCCAACCGAAAAGAATGTACTTTCTCCAGTACCCAACTGCGCGCTCCATGAAGAAGTCATAATGATGATGAGGGTGAACATTGTTATGCTTCGGAGATGCTATAAAAAAGTTACCTTTTCAGTAATCTGATTATTTCAAAAAGAGCTCAGAACGCTAAAATGTTCATTGAAGTACCTGATGGTTTTCTGATGTTTGATCTTATTATGGCGTTCTCCCAGTGCCTCCATTGTTTTATCTGAGACATGTTCAGGCTTAAATTTACTCGGGACAAATTTTCTGACTAGTAATGGAAAATGAATGAGTTGGGGGAGCAAGGCAGATGTTAGCATTACCTTTGCGCGTCCTAGAACCATTGTGGTGGCACAGAAGATGACATGAACTACTGCCAGTACAAAGATGAAGATATGCAGTTGATGCACTGCTTCCACTGACAGCATTGGCACCATATTCTGTCCGAAAAAAATATGGCTCGAATTTCAGCTCAGTACTCAAACTGCTCAGAGGCTGATAAGTGAGTGTAAAAGGCATTATCAACTAATATTGCTAGTAACTGATTACCTTAGCTGAACAATGTCCTGAGGCTCCATCTGACCCGGATGACAAAAGGTGTCTTGAATGCGCAGATGCCGGTGCTTCACTACTGATATCTTCATCGCGCTCTTTACATGGAAGCATGAGTGAAACATACTGGCCAGGGATGCAGATTTTGCTTATCACTCGTTGTGTGACAGTTAGAAGAAGTGAAATGAAACCCAGTATCATTAACTCTGACAAACAAAAAAAACTTCAACTCAGAAACTTTGTTAGTCAGCTCAGCCTGAGATAAAAAAATGCAAGTGTAACATTTTGACCTTCTTTGAGTTTCTGCAAGGCTTCAAACAGTGCATCCTGATTGTGACTCTTTAAATACTGGCAAAACACATGAAATAAGATCATTATACTAACTTGTTGTTATCTGAGTTGAAAGTGAAACTCAGATACTAACATCAATCAACCTTTCCGAGGCTGTGGAGACCGCGCTCAGCTGCGATGGAAAGGAGGATGATCACAGTGCAGACAACAGCAACAACCCATGTCGACGTATTCTCGAATGACTTTGATTCATTGTCTTCCATTTGACCTCTAGACCTGAAATTTTCAATGAATAAGTTTAGTCCATGTACACATTATGAGCCTGAAAGTGTTTATGGGCATAGGAGAGTAAAGCATATACAGATGCCAAGGAAAAGAATCAGACATCAGAGGTGCTAGCCAGCACCCAAGTAAGGAACCTATGACAGCAACAAATTCATAGAATTTTGAGGAATACAAACTTGTCCAGAAAGTAAGGCATCTATGGATTTTGAATTTTCTGTTCATGAAAACTTCATCTAGATAATTTACAATCTCTGAGCTGCCAGATTTCTGGTATACAGAATCTTCTTGAGTATGCTACTTCACAAATTGATAAATAGCTAAAAATGAATGAAGTCAAAATTGTGCGTCTCTGCGCTAGTAGCTCAGAACTTATTCTTGTAGGAGGTCACTGGACACAGCAGAAGGTATTCTGTGCCGTTTCATGATTCGAGATGTGGCTACCTTGGCCATGCTGTGGTTCAGTACTATAACTCTTTCATCGTCTAAATCAAATCTCACATTTTCCTGGTCACAATTCTCCACAATCTGCCGTAGATGTTTCAGGTTCAAGATTTCCACCCCGTTAACTTTCTTTACCTGTAGCTCTGCTAAACGTTCGTATCCGGTATTAATTTCATCCATTAGTACCTGAATAAGAAAAACCAGAGACTTTTTAGCATATATGTGAAGGCGACATTTAGATCAAATGTGCATTACATAAAGTCCCTATTCTTTAGCTCGTAGATAAAAGATATGTCGTCCAACATCTGAGGTTTTATTAGTTCACATTCCTAGGAAAGTATATAACTTATCTTAAATTATTAGAAATCAAATATAACCTGCGAGAGGATGACCAATTGCTGATCAGGCTTCTGGGGCAGTTCCCTTAGCGCACGTTCACACAGTCGACGAGGAGATGTATTATACCACTCTTCTCCATATTCGTGAAGGTAAGGTTGGGTTAATGGGATGAAAACAAAACCAGCAAATATAAAATAACTTGGCAATGTATCAAACTGATGAACCGGGACCAGAGGCGGCAACTGCAAAATCGATAAAATTAATGGTTACTTTTGACTAGCGAAACATACGAATGAAAATAATATCTTTAAGAATGTTCAAGATGTGACTGCATCCATGATCATTCCTTTTCCAGAGTAATTAATACATGAGCAAATGTGAAGAGTGAAAAAAAGTAACATACAGGTCGAAGGGTGACACTTAATACTTGCTCTTGACCATCTCTTAACACTTTGAGCTTTGCCTTCTCGTTTGGTTTCTTCATCGAGACAAGGTGGTCGAATGTTATCCTCTCCCTGTTTCTAAAGGGAACTGCAGAAAATGTATACTATTTGAGCCAAAGTGGTCAACTTACCTGACATTGTTATCACAGAAAGAGAAAAGAGAGCATACCTGTCCCATCATTTGCTATTGGCATATGATCAAATTCAAGAATTACGTCATCTTTTTTCAAAATGTTATATGCATCTGAAAGTGGGTTGATTCTACTAACAAGTACCCCGGTCTTTCCATGTGGCATTTTGAAGTGCGCCCTAAGTTGTGCATTTTCTGTAGCTTGGCATGACAATCCAAGAGAACAAAATCCAACATATTTTCCCTTTTCTTCCACACCACCAATGAAATGTTTGATTACTGGGACAGGAATAATGTACCTAAAATCACGGAAAAAGAGAAAAATTATGACATGTAGTATGTACATTTTGATACTACTTAATTTGCAAAGGCATGTAAAAGGAGTTTGAACTTTTTGTCAAAAACTGGGTGATCCCACTCAAAACTAAGAAGTGCTAAGGATGGAAAATATATGGTTCATCCCACCAGACTCATTTATTAATATTTGATAACGAAATCAAACTTAACATTTATAGCGTAAATACATAGAAAAATAAAGGGATGCTGTAGTAACACAGTACAAAATGAGCAGCCAACTAACCCAATATTTTCTGCTCCTGAAAGATTCTGAAAGGCTACACCAGCAACTTTACTGCCCATCAGTGCCGGTCCCCCACTATTTCCTGGATTTATAGCTGCATCTATCTGAATTGCCATTAGATTGGCTGCTCCGTGCACATATTGTGTAGGCTCAACTCTTGAAACAACACCCTTCGTTACAGAAATGTTGTCCCCACCTATGAAAGAAAAGAAACACTGTAAAGGACATTTATATTTAATACTTAAATACCAACAATTCGAAGCGCATGCCAATCTAATATTCTTCAAGAAAATGGTTTGGCCGAAGATGAACGTCAATCTAATATTCTTTAAGAAAATGCTTGTATCACACCAGATATAATCTATTATTTGGCAACGACAAATGCATGTGAGTTCAGCACTCCATTACAAATTCATAAATCTGTTGATAGAAGGATCAAAGGAGAAGAAAAAGGATTGAACTTGTCTAAGACTCTACACAGAAGACCACGGAACGAAGGGAAAGAGTTTTCATTCCCATTTTACTGCACTAGTTCATATTAAGGTCGTAACATAAAAAAACCATATACATAAAAGACCACGGAACGAAGGAAAAGAGTTTTACCCTGAGGATATCCAACCACTGCAACAGCTTCTTGCAAAAATGGAACATCTCCAAGTTCCAAAAAGGTCATACCCTCCCAAAATTCTTCATTTTCAACTGTAAGAAGAGCCAAGTCACACTCATGACCGACAGCTTGAACTTCTGCTCTATACTTGGTGGGAGACCCATGCTTTCTCACCAGCACAAATGTATGATCAGCCACAACATGAGCATTCGTGAGAATCCTTCTCCCAGTAATCACAAACCCTACAAACCAAAATCCAATCATTCAATTAGGCATCTATAAGGCCAAAGACAGCTCCTTTTTTTCTCTCTACAATGCTTCAATAACGCAAACTTTCAATATTGAATGAGATCGGAAATCATTTACCTGAACCCATAACTTCACGCTGGGATTTGTTCTGCCATGGAAGAAAGTAATTAGGGCTACTGGAGACTGTAAATATCTTAACAACAGAATCAAGCGCCAATTCAACAGCCGAATAAGCATCGCTGCTCTCTCTTCCTCCCTCCACCACTCCCAGATCCGAATCCGAATCATCAGCCTCTTCCTCAACGTTAACCGGCTTCACTGCCGTCGCACAAGGCTGGACATTCTGACACGCCTGTGCGCCGGAATGGAACAAATTACGCCAAAATGGACCCCTATCGTACGAACTGATCGAGGAACTGAGAATTTTTGGGCGGGTGGAGATGAAGGATTGAGCTTGATCGGTGTGGTTACGGAAAAGCTGTCGGCGACTGTAAGCTCTGTAATGGCGAACGGAGGATGAGTGTCTACGAGCTGCCCGGAGTGATGAACTCAGCATGGTAACTGGAAAAGGTTCACACCAAGCTACGACGGAGAGGAGTGAGAGATAAGGAGTCGCCGGCAAAAATGTCAGAGAAGATTTTCCGGTTGGGGGGCGGAGTAGAAAGAAGAAGAGGCGAAGCAAACCCTTGGAGTGTTTTTTTTTTCTTTCAGAAAATATAAAATAATAATAAAATGAATTTATTAATATTAAAAAATATTAAAACAAAATAAATATATGAGGAGCTCCACATATTCAAGCATAAATCTATTTGGCTGCAGGCAAAAGAGAAATTGGCTTAGATTGTATGATTAAATAGTTGTACTAAAATAACATGCAAGTGCACAAAATGGTCGAACAGCTGATCAATGTCGATTGAGGACAGTAGAGAATTGAAATGGACAAAGCCATTGCACAGTGATGTCTTTGGGTATTTGATGAACTTGTACAACTTTAAAGTTGAAGGTTCTGCTTCATCCAAGGAAGTTCATGATCACCAAGTGAAGAACCAAGTTGCATAGAACAAAATCTGCAAAAGCGCGTTCAGGCGCTAGGTCCTGCAAAATTACAGGAAAAATAGTTCACTTAAATAGGGCAACTGAATTTTGCAGTTTTGTGTAAGCATTTTTATGCACATATATTCACTTGCAATTTAAAGATGAAAGTATAAAGATGTAGTAAGATCATACAAATTATATTGCGCTGTAGGGTAGTAGAGCACTCTTCACAACAAGATTTAATATTTAAACTAGCAGTTTCATGTTGTACAGGGCATACCTTGAATTCCTTGTTCTCTTTGTTCACTTGAATACGCAGGCAAACTGTCAAAAAGGGAGAATAAGCTTTTGATAAACTATCTGTCATAAGGTTGATGCACAGGTGTGATACGCTTTAATGCTTACCAGCAAGAACTGCTGTCCCGACACAAGAGAGTACTCCTGAAAGGAAGGAATTGAAAGGAAACGATCCAACTAAAGCCATGTAAACCACCTATTGTTCATCAATGGAAAAAATGTACGGCATTAGTACCTCCACCATTTAACAAAGTTGTAACCAAAATTCAGACAAAATTCCTATACGGCTGCTTCCCGGACACACAAAAACTAATCCCCCGAAATCAACCCATTTCGAAAGCAAGAAAACAACCCATACCATGGGTAATGATTAGCATTCCATGAATCCCCACTAACAAATGTGAACAAAACAAGTCTCAAGTTCAAACTTCAAATTACTAACAATTTCGAGCATCTATATTGTTTATCCTCTTTCTATCTTCACCTGTCCCCATCATTTGTTTGAAAATCACCAGGTATGAAGTACACACCAGCAACACCAACCAAGACACAATACAAAATCATAAAACAATCATCATAGTATTTTAGCACCAAAAATACAGAAAAATAGAATCATCACCTGTATAAAAGCAGTGAGGATCGCAAACACCACATACAAATCAATGATCTGCACATAACCAAAGTAACAAAAAATTAGGGTTCCGATCTCGAAATTACGCATCCACAAATGCATCACAATAAATCAAACTTCGAATACGGTACCGAAAACCGACCTTCAGATTCGTTGGAGTCGCCGCGTACGCAGATCGAAGCGACTGTACCAGCGCCTGCGCGTCCTTCGAAGTCGATCTCGCCATCGCTAGCGTCTTCGTCTCCGCTTCAGCTTCTCACTTGTGAGCGAGTCAAGTTTCACCAATTTACAACTTAGCCCTTTATACATTTATAAACCCAAATTGTTAATTATAAAACTATAGGGGTCGAATTGCAAATAATGGAAACTCCTCATTAAGCCGAAAAGCCCAATTCAAGCCCCAACAGGGCCCAAAAGGATTCGTCGTCGTCCTCGTTCGAAACCTTTTCCGCAGAACACAGCTTCAGCCATTTTTCACTGGTCAGCTTCATCACTTCACTGCTTCGGAGCTCCTAATCAATTTTTTATTTATGAAAAATATTCTGATGACGGCGTCGATTTTCATCTGCTGAGGTTTAACGTTGTTGTTCGTTAAATTGCTCGGAATTGGAAACTGGAGAGTAGCGATGTCGGCGATTTTCAGAGCGGGGAGGGAGATGTTGAAATTCCGCTTTGTAGTTTCTAATAGAGGTAATCGTTTTGTGTATGGAAAGTCGGTTGTGGAAAGATTGGTTCGCGGAGGTTCGATTGGTCGGATTGGTGGTGGGGAGGAGCTGAAGTTAGGGTTTCGATACCGGACGGAGAGGCGTAGGAGTTCGGATAGTTATGATCATATTAAGGCTGAGGTGAACTGTCCGAGGTGCGAGAAGAACATGGCTGTGATATTCTCGAACCGGCCGTTGTCGATTAGTGGTGGTGAGACTGGTGTTTACCAGGCGCTGAATTTGTGTCCGAGTTGTAAGACGGCGTTTTATTTTAGGCCTTTTAAGCTGGTGCCGTTGCAGGGGAGCTTTGTGGAGATTGGGAGGATAAATGATGGGGGGAAAGTAGGGGATGGTGAGGGTGGGAGTGGTGGTAAAGATGGTGGGAGGGTTAGTAGATGTCAGGAGAGTGGAACGGCCGCTGCAGGGAGGAATAAAGATGGAAATGTGGGCTCAAAAGAGAGTAGTGGTGAATTATGTGGAAAGTTGGAGGAGGATAGTAGTGAGCATATTGGTTCAAATTTGGGGAGGAATCTGCCTACGCCGAAAGAGATATGTAAGAAGCTTGATGAGTTTGTTGTCGGCCAGGAAAATGCTAAAAAGGTACTTGTTGAGTTTGGATTCTGCTGGACTTTGTGAATTGATTTTATAAAAAGTTTCTTATAGAATTGTGTGTATCACATATGTGTTTTAAGCATTTTTATGAGGTGGGGTGTGGAAATGTATGGAGTGAAGTAATTTACATATTGTTGACATGCACTTATACTGGATGACATGCTGTGCTAATTACCTAGGTACTTGCTGTGGCGGTTTACAACCATTATAAAAGGATTCATCAAGATTCCGTTCCAAAAGGGTTAGTCATGAGTACTTTTGCTTGATACTATTTGTTAGCTTCATGGAGAGCCTTATTAATATTATGATTCATTGAATAAGATCGGCTCAATTTTTATTTATGTTGTCTTTGTAAGTCTTTTCATTTTGGTGGAAGGATGTCTCATATATTTTTGCATATAATAAAGATTAAGTCTTCACTTGAAATTCAGGTGCGATGAAGAATCTGGAAATAGTCCAAGTGACTGTGATGATTATGATTCTGTTGAGTTGGAGAAAAGCAATGTACTAATGATGGGCCCAACTGGATCAGGTCTGATACAGGTTTTTATAATCTCGTTCTTCATTATTTTTGCATGATTTTCTGGTGCGAAGAATATTCCTTATTTGGCACAAATTGAGTGTCGAGTGATTCATAATCAATAGGTGTTAATGTTATAGTTTTATTACATATTTGATAAAAATTAATATTTTGACATTTGTTGTTTTATTTTTATTTTATGAACAGGAAAGACATTGCTTGCTAAGACTCTAGCGCGCATTGTTAATGTTCCATTCATCATTGCAGATGCAACGACATTAACACAGGCAAGTCTAAATATGTGTTTCTTACTCACATAATAAAGTGTGTTACCTGTGAGAAAATGAGCATGTTGTAATCTCCACTGTTCTCCTTAATACCCTGAGACAATACATATGTACACTAACATATCAATGCGAAGCACGTCATAGTTGTTGTTTGAATAGAATTGATCAAAAAACAAAGTTTATATTTTACCCCTAACATGTATGTACGCCAAGACATGTTATATGCGACTGGCAGTTTTCCATAGATAATTGAGGGATTTTTTTTTTTTATACATGTACTTCAGAGTACCCCAACCCTAATCTTAGACTAATGGTGTTATCTTTTTGGGACTAAAGATCTAGGCACAGACTTATGGCGCCTGTTCAAAATGATTATTTGTATATCAAGGAAAGGATTGTATATTGAGTAGAAGAATTATTTTTTAGGGGATCAATTCATACAGTCTTGATTCTGTGTTACTGAGTTAGTTGCATGATTCTAGTGATGCTTACTCTCTGCATATGTTTCTCATGTCTGAGTTGGTGTCATAAGTACAACTTTGTTGGGAGTATCAGTTCAACTAACAGGGACTGTTGCTCTGTTTGGGTTCTCTTTCTCCAGGCAGGTTATGTTGGGGAGGATGTGGATTCAATAGTGGAAAAACTACTTAAGGTACCCGCATTGCATTCTATTTCAATTATTTTGCACCTTTATTTTTTTGACACTCAAAGAGGTAAATTTATGCTTTGATAGTGATACTTGGTATACATTTTCTTGTTGATGCCTCTGATAGTTGGTTGCCTGTTGTTGAGTAGGAACGGTAATCTGGCATTTTGCTTTTCATTAACCTCTCTGTGTCCATAGTTGTATTTATGTTAAATTTCTTTCACCGAATTGTCTGTCAGTCTGTTGAATAAATGAACTGATAGTTGACAATGGGTCATGCCCTAATCTACTCTTCCATCATTATTAAAGAATATTTAACCTTGACTGCTCATTAGATTGAAAAATAATGTTATAACATTATTTGAAGGTATTTATTCTCTTTTTACTTGCGATAACATGTACATGTTATTGGTATTAGGCAGCTGATTATGATGCAGAGGCGGCTCAGCGAGGAATTATATATATCGATGAAGTTGATAAGATAGTAAAAAAGGTTATAATCTCTTATTTATAAATTAATAACTGTGGTGCACTCTTAAAGTATGTCTGTTGAAGTTTTGTTTATTTTTTCTTTCCCTCTATGTATAGGCTGAAACTTTAAACATTGGTCGGGATATATCTGGAGAGGGTGTTCAACAAGCATTGCTGAAAATGCTGGAAGGAACGGTAAGTTGGAATGTGGTACTCTATCACTTCTTGTCCTAGTCAGTATCGATCATTTAGGATTGTGAATTCATGTTCAGGTTGTTCATATTCCTGAAGGACCTGGTAGCAAGCATTATCAAGCTGATCCCATCCAGGTATGCTGCCTTCCTTTATGTATACATATAATGCTCGTCACTGAGGACTCTGCACTTTGCTTTGCGGTACACAAATGACAAAAAATTCGTCCCGTAGAACTTCCAAAACATCTTCCACTGAATGTCAATTTTTTTTTAAAAAAAATGTGAGTTCTTAGAGTTCAAGCTGTTACACGTGTTAGTCTTTCTTCCCATTGATCTTGTTCTCTTGTATGTAAGTCATTGTGTGCTTATACATGTATATCGTTCTGCTTATATCAACCGGTGGTTGTGAATTGTGTTTCCTCTCAGATGAGATATTTCCATCATCAGTGTTCACTCAACATAGTTTTCTATTTCCGTGACAGATCAATACAAAAGATATTCTTTTCATATGTGGTGGGGCATTCAATGATTTGGAGAAAACAATTTCAGACAGGTAATGTACATTTTCAACCGTGTCTTGTCGCCAGAAATGTCTACAAAAGACCTCCACTGGTTATGTTGTGAACATCAAAACTGAATTGAATGATCATAAATATTTCTTTAGGCGGAAAGATTCTTCCATTGGTTTCGGAGCACCTGTTCGTGCAAACATGAGAACTGGAGGGGTGATGAATGGGGCAGCGAGATCATCTCTAATGCAATCAGTGAGATCTTCTTTCCTGACATATATTGACTTATCGCTTTGGTCCCAATTCACAATATAAAATTGTTTAATGGTAGTCAAACGATGATTTTCCTTACGTTATCAGGTGTTTTATTCCGTGGAGATCCCATATTGATTTTATTTTTTCTAAGTTGTAGGCTGAAAGTAGTGATCTCATTGCATATGGGCTTATACCTGAATTTGTTGGGCGGTTTCCCATCCTAGTGAGTTTGTCAGCTCTCAGTGAAGAACAGCTTGTTCAGGTATATATATGATAGGAATCTAGATTTCCTTATACTGTTTATTGTCTTGTTGTGTTAATATTCGTACAGAAATATTAAGCCAGTTGTGGTACTAATGCAACAGGTTCTCACAGAGCCCAAAAATGCCCTCCGTAAACAATATAGAAAGATGTTCAGCATGAACAATGTATGTCTTGCTTTTTGTCACCTGATGCAGTACACTTATGTATGATTCATAATAATTGGGTATTATGCCATAGTGGTGTCCTTAAAAGTTAAAACATCTGTATGACATCTCAGGTTGAGTTACATTTCACACAAGGGGCACTTCGGTTAATTGCAAAAAAGGCAATGGTTAAAAGCACGGGTGCCCGAGGCCTGAGAGCATTGTTAGAAAGTATTCTCACAGAGGCCATGTTTGAGGTAAACTGAAGAGGAAAATGTTCACCAATATTCAGTTAAATACGACATCATTATTTCCACCTGCCCATATTTTCCCCTAGGCCGCCATACGGCTAGGCTATAAAAGAACCATGTTTGGGTGTATGCTTATCGGCAACAATCTCTGTAACAGCACTATTATCCGATAGAGATGTAGGAAGATTCCTCATATTTAAGTTTAGTAGAGGCATGAACTCGTACAACCAAAAATGTTCTTTAAAGTGTTTGTCGCTTATTCTCTCAATGTCCACTTATCAGGTTCCAGATATGGAGACGGGAGTTAGCAGCATAGATGTTGTTTTGGTAGACGAAGAGGCTGTAGGTACTTTGGATAGACCCGGGTGTGGGGCAAAAATTCTTCTAGGCAGTGGAACTAATGCTGAAAATCCTCGTCAGCCGAAGAAGAAAATAAACTGCCTGGTACAATTACTAACACTCCTTTCTCTGGATGAAGAAGCTATTAACTATACACTGGTTGGTTGCTGATACAATTGTGGTTGCAGGATTTGGGCGAAACCAAAGCCGAATTTTCAAGAGCAATGAGCTTATGAACTCTTCTTTTATGTAAATACCTCATATGTGTAACATATCTTTGTTTTTGCCTGTGCAAAAAATAAAAGCTCTTCTTATAGTCTACTTGAGAATCCTCTTGCCTGTTTTGGGCCGATCAATTGGTCATATACATTGGGCCGAGATATTCGTGAGGCCCAAATTCATGCTTACGAAGGAAAATATCGCAATCCAATAAACCCTTAAATTGTTTGGGAAAATATCTGCGAAGATATTTAGGGTTTAAGGGCTTCATGCACTTCAAAGTCTGAAACCTCGTAACACCGCCATTGATAATCTCTGCAGCTGAGCTTCATCAAAGCTCTAGCCTTTTTCGGAAGGCAGCCATGTCTATGTACCGGCTAATCATCAGATCGGTTCGCCGTACTTCAGCCTCGAGTCCGACTGCTCATTTCCGGCTAGGTTCCCAAAGCTTGACTAATTTCGTACCAGATCGGTCGTTTGCGTTTTCGTCCGCCGAGGAGGCTGCGGCGGAGAGGCGAAGGCGGAAGCGGCGCCTGCGCATCGAGCCGCCGCTTAATGCGCTGAGGCGCGACCCGAACGCGCCGCGACCGCGTCCAGATCCGAACGCGCCGAGGCTGCCAGATTCGACTTCGGCGTTGGTTGGACCGAGGCTGAATTTGCACAATCGTGTGCAGTCGTTGATTCGAGCCGGTGATTTGGATGCGGCGTCAGCTGTGGCGAGGCACTCGGTGTTTTCGAGTACGAGGCCGACTGTGTTTACTTGTAATGCGATTATGGCGGCCATGTACAGAGCTCAGCGGTATGATGATGCTGTTGCGCTTTTTCAGTTTTTCTATAACCAGTCTAATATTGTGCCGAATGTGGTTTCGTATAATGTGCTGATTAACACGCATTGTGATGCTGAAAGAGTTGATGTTGGATTGGAGGTTTATAAGCACATTATTGCCAATGCGCCGTTTAGTCCTTCATCCGTGACTTATAGGCATTTGACAAAGGGGTTAGTTGATGCTGGGAGGATAGGTGAAGCTGTTGATTTGCTTCGTGAAATGCTGAATAAGGGACATGGGGCTGATTCGCTTGTGTTTAATAATTTGATTTCTGGGTTTTTGAATGTGGAGAATTTGGAGAAGGCGAATGAGCTTTTTGATGAGCTAAAAGAGAGGTGTTTGGTATATGATGGTGTGGTGAATGCGACGTTTATGGATTGGTTTTTTAAGAAAGGACGGGAGAAAGAAGCCATGGAGTCGTATATATCGTTGCTTGACAAGAAGTTTAACATGGTGCCGGCTACTTGTAATGTGCTTATTGAAACTTTGCTTAAGCATGGGAAAAAGACTGAGGCCTGGGCTATGTTTGAGAATATGTTGGATAACCACAAGCCACCAAATATTCAAGCTGTGAACTCGGACACGTTTAATATTATGGTTAATGAGTGTTTCAGATTAGGTCAGTTCGCTGAGGCGCTGGAGACATTTAAGAAAGTGGGGACAAAGGCTTGGTCGAAGCCTTTTGCTATGGATGTTGCTGGTTATGCTAATATAATTGCAAGATGCTGTGAGAACGGAAAGATATCAGAAGCTGAGACTTTATTCTATGAGTTGTGTAACAAGTCGCTCAACCCTGATGTCCCAACACATCGAAATTTGATTGATGCCTATTTGAAAATAGACAGGATTGAAGATGCCCTGAAGATGTTGGAGAGGATGGCAGATAATGGCTTGAGAGTGATTCCGAGTTTCAGCAACAAGGTATTGGAAATTTTTGTCAAACATGGGAAATCCACGGAATGTGCTCAGATTTTGACCAAATTGGCAGAAAAAGATCCCAAGCCAGATGTGGAAAGTTACAAGATTGTGATCGAGGCTCTTTGCCATGAGAGCGAGCTGGAAACAGCTCGTGATTTGCTGGACCAAATGATGAGGTTCAGAGTTGGCGTTCCATCTCAGTTGCACGAATTTGTAGTTGATGTCTTTGGAAAAGCAGGACTTGGTGAGGACATTCACAGAGTGCTAGACAAGAACAGATTGGGATATGCTACCCAATATTCCAGGCCGCTGCCTCCGCAAAATACCACACCCCATTTTCTCAGACCAGGGCCTCGACAAATGCCTCCACCCCAATTTTCTGGACCAGGGCATCAGCAAATGACATCACCTCAATATTCCGGACCAAGCCCTCAGCAAGTCACTTCGCCCCTTTTTTCCAGACAAGTGAGTACACCTGAATTTTCTGGACCAGACCCTCCTCAAATGACTGGACCAGCATCTCAAACAGCAGAACCTCCTTATACGGACAGATATTCAGTGAATCAGAGATCCTAAGCTGATGGCTTTGCAGTTCTTTGAAAAGTTACAAATAATGGTATACTGCATCCCCAGCCTCCGCAACAATCAGATTATCAATGTGTACCGCGGTAGCTTTGTCATTCAAATCTGGTTCTCTAGAGAAGATTAATCTGAGGCGAGGATTTATAACTTATGTAATCTTGTCAACCACTGAAGTATAACTGATGAGTAATTCATCAGCTTCCGGATTAGGTACTGGCTCGTCATGTGTTGTGAAGAAAGAAATTTTAGCAAACGTAGTTTCAAAGTCAGCTAAATGCATGAACTTCTCTACTATATTTAGGGAAATTCCGGGTACTCGGATCAGTGCTCTTATGCCCAGCACGTACCTATAATGTTTTATTTTGATCTCCCATTAAAGCGTCCGCAATTTACATGTAAAGTGCCCTTTGCTTTCTAGCCTGCCTAACATTGGTCGCGGTCCCTTCATCCCATTGTACGTACTCCCTGGATTGGAAATAGCCAAGCAATCTATACTTAATACAGCATTGCACTATAGTAGAATGAAAAGCGGCTTGGGAGGAAAAACTGATGGCGATTTTCATACAACATAAATGCCTTCAGAAACTATAGGTTATTTCCATTCAATTCTAATGGAACAAATATCAAGGGAAAAATGCCTTCAAGGCTGATAGAGGTCTTTTATTTCAGGAAAGAATACCCTTCCTTGTACTAGACGAGAAAAATAATCGTTTGCAAGTTCAATGCATGGCATAATATCTCCATTGCTATGAACCTCATTGGGTTGATTCCTTGAGGTATGCAATTAGGTCAGCACGATCTTGGGGCTTCTTCAATCCAGGAAAAACCATTTTCGTCCCAGGGATGTACTGCAAAATGGGATCAGAATCTCAGTAATCAGAACATAACATGATTATGTACTTGCAATTGATACATTTTGAGAATGAATTTGTGAAAGACGGGAAATGACGAGCAAAGGTTGACAGTCAAATGAACACAGCCACAGGCATAAGGTGCTAAACAAATTACTAAAATGTCAAAGAGCTCACACAGTTCGATTGAAATATTTATTATCTGAGATCTTATAAATATCTGGTTACTAAACCAACAAACAACTTGCTCCAGCCTGAAATTGCAAGTATCTGTATACGTATCAACTATAATTGATAGACAAGTTAAAGATGTGCCTCACCTTTTTAGGGTTGAGCAAGTAGTCATACAAAGTATCCTCTCCCCAAGTGACAGCCTTGTTCTTGTTGGCAGCAGAGTAAGAATATCCAGCAGTGGTCCCCGACTGCCTTCCGAAAAGACCATTCAGATTAGGGCCTGCATTCGACCAACATCAGATAAAACTCTATCTAAATTCCAACATAATTATTCATTTAAGCTATTATATTCATCAAGTGTCATCAATTCATCGGCTCCAAAGCATTTATCTATTTGCTTGATTCGCTAGAACAATCAATACAACACCTGTTATAGTCTGTTCAGCCCTATGAGTGGCGGAAAAATTCACACAGATCAATTAAATATCTCGTTGATTCGCTCTACAAATGTCTCCATGTTAACAAAACTCATTTCAGACCACGAAGACAGATCGATCGGTCAAACTCAACCAAATATACTGAAGACCTAAGAAAACCTCTAGAGGTTACAGATCCGGTACCTATAACTCAAAATGACGCAATAGAAAAGCGAACGGAGGAGATCGGAATTGAGACCCGTACCTTGCTTGTGGCCAGCGCCTTTGTCGACGGTATGGCACTGAGCGCATTTGGTTCTGAAGATCTTGTCTCCAGATTTGACGTCACCGGGAGGCGCTTGCTCGAATGTCGCCATTAATCGAGCTCGGAGACGGATGGGAAACCAGAGGGATGAGCTAGGGTTCGCGAGATTGGAGGCTGGCGTGTGGGCTCTAAACGTCGGTAGATACGTAGAGGGTTTGTGGTTTTATAGTTGGTCAAAATTTAAATGACGAAATTGCCCTCGGCACAAGTCAATAATTACAGGCTATTTATGAATATGAGAAACCTTGGATTTTTTTTGAGTGCACTTTCTTAAATATTTTGTTTGAGCTTTGTCCAAAAAAATGACCATGAAACCGATTTCTTAGCAGTTCAGCGCAATGAACATTTTCCGGTTTCTTAAAAAAACTAGTCTAGTAAAAATCCATACCCAAACACGGTATTTCAAAAAGCCAAGCTCAAAAATACCTTCTTTTGGGGATATGAACATTAGCAGCAAAACTATGTTTCTTCAAATTTAAGGGGAAGAGAAAAACAGGACAATCCTTGCTTATTAAAACTGGCTATAGCTATGACTACTGCTGCTGCTGCTGATATTCACTTGACTTGGCCACACTAAAAACTCAGCCCTTTTGTTTATTTCCGATCCGTTTCAGACTATTCGGTACTCCCAGCAGCGGGTGGTGTCGGTCTCATGGGCCACCCTTGAAATTGGGGTAACACGTCGCGACTGGGAGAGAACAAGCTTAACTCCACAAATGTGCCACTTCTGTCATCAGTTCGGAATGAGATGGATTCTGTCTTTGTGGAGGCACCTGATATTCTGCCGGGGCTGTTTCTGCTGCTTTCTTCAAGATGGCTTTGGTTAGCAACAAGGGAAATGACGTCACTTCTATCATCATCCACAATTCTCCTAGCTTCCAAGTCTTGTAAACTGCCCAGGGCTAAAGAATCCGCAACTGGGCAGTACACTAGGACGAATATACACACCACAATACAGCAAAGAGGGGACAAAAAGGAAATGAATGCCAGAGCTTGGAACATATATTCCTCGGGTTTTGAAAGAGCAGTCAGCCCAAGCAGAATGTATCTCAGAGGCAGGCAAACTGCAACTAACAAAATGATAACGTGGATTCTTCTTTGTAAGACCTTACTGATCACCAATTTAAGAATCCGCCTCCCGAGCCACATCAAGTATAAGGTTAGAGCAGTTGTAAACACCCCGAAGACGATAGTACTCAGCAGCGGAAATGTGCAAAGTGCAATTGTACCCTCGCCTTCATGTGCAATAGCAATAACAGTTCTAGTGAAATGATCTGGCAGCAACTTGCTTCCGTTTCTGTAGTGGCTTAGCTTGGGTCCAGAAAATATGGCAATTAGTTGCAGCAGTAGCACTGGTATGCACCACATAAGAACATTTCTAAACGCCTTTCGATTCCATTTTTGACTCAAGGGACCAGACTCCTCCTGGAGTGGGCCACGGAGAAGAAATGCTAGTGTTAGGAACAGGCATGGTTCTGCAAACCCCATGTTTGAAATTATATAGCACTTGCAGACTGTTTCCTGCCATTCAAATCCAACAAGACTCAGCACTCTTCCTTCTTGCCGCAAGAAATCTAATCGGACAATCTCACCCAAACCCCACCAAACTGCAAACAGGATGAAAGTTGTACGAATGATCCAAGGACCACTGAAGTAATTAAGTTGAATGAATCCTTGACTGTAGATGCGATAGCGCAAGTAGAACGAATAAATGATGCATAGTAGCCCAAGAAGAATCAGCAGAGCAATTAGACAAATTGTCACCACACCGACCACATCGGCAACAAATCGTGTCAGGGGCATTACCCGAGCAACAGAATCTACGCATGCTCTCCGCCAGCTTGGATGCAGAGAAATCCCCTGTGTTCAATTGGCTCCCTCCAATAAGAAGGGCATACAGAGAGATTTGTCCAGAAGCGACAGACCTGATGATCCTCCAGGTCAATTTTAAAATTCTATTCTTAAGGTGCTTGTGAGATCTTTCCAATAATGTGCACAAAGCGGTACAACAGTTGTTAAAACAATATTCAGATTGAGTGCGCCTCAATCTGAATATATAGCTTCTATCTTCTACTATTGACTTCAATTTATACTGTCAAACCAGAAAACCTACATGTAAGGGCAAGAGCTGCATCAGTCGAAAAGGAACCCCATTACAGAAACCCGATGTCATTCTCAGAGCGCATATCAAAGTTATTATAATTTACCAATTATAGATAAAAAAAAGAAATAGTTCACTTTTTCGGAACAGGTATACAACCATCGACAGACTGAAGGTAATATAACAAATTATTCAACCATTCACAATGACAACAAAATATCTAATAACGACTTTCCTTGTCAAAGACGTGCTTCATTTCTACAAGGATGATCTAATAACTCCATTAACAGAAAGATTCAACTACAACATCAAGAATGGAACCCCAACAATCTCCTCCTAGAAACGCTATGCATCAACTAAAACCATTTGTATGCTTCACACAACCTAGCACAATATAGAATTTCTCAGGCAACAAAGCCCAACCATTGGCAAAGACAATCCTTCAGGAATAAATGAATAATATACATTTACAAATGAAAAACAAAGAATAACATGTGCCTAGAGCAGCATAATTGTTCCCTCCATCATGTCAATTTGCTCTAAGATTACATAGAAAAATGAACAACTGATTCATCCACTACTGCACATCTCTCGTGAATCCACCCCAAGGAGATGCTCAAATCAATTCAACATCTTTATTAGCATCAACCCACCACAAAAATCTAAATCAGCAACCTAAGCAACAAATATCAATCCTCACACCCCTAATAAATCCTACATCAAAAATACTTACCACAATGTACCACGCCTCTTCAACTAGCCCCAATTTCACATCACAATCCACTCAATCAACATCCGCACACGCAGAAAACAAAGGCAAAAAAACACGCTCAATTACATAACAAAATCAAAGGATTCTTACCGGGAGACTGCAGAAATCGGGAGAGAAGCGGTTGATCCGGCGACGGGAAGAGGAGAGGCGAAACCCTAATTTTCAGGGTGAGAGGGAGAGAGAGTGAGGAATGGGTGGAGGACGGGAAGAGGTGGAATGGGTAGGGGCTTGAAGGTTGGTTGGTGACAGGCTGTCTCCAGCTGTTGGTTCGTCCACAGGCTTAGGCTTGGGCTCGGAAGGTAAGAGGACAGCTGGTTCGGATTATCCGAGCCTACGTGACATTAACTTGAATGACGTAACGATGAAGTGGCTTCTTACGTTGTCTTGTTTGTACATTTAAAAAAGGAAAAAATTAGAAAAGTGAAATAAATTAATCAAATTGGAAAGAAAAAAAACTGATCTGAGACGAATCTCATTTGAATCAAAGACTACAAAATTGTAGAAAAGTTCCACAACTCGTATCGAAAAATAACAAGTGTGACGAGAAGCAAGGCATATATTCAAAACTCTGAATAACAGAAGGGGAACAATAAGGACATTGTGGATTTCAGTATTACTCTATGCCAAGTTGCCGCCACTCTGCTGCCATAAGTTGATGATATCGGTAGCCTGGTTGAGAAGGATGATCATTTGCTTCTGGGAAATCCAAGGCTTACTTTCGAGTAACACCTTGAGTTCTTCCCAAGCATCTTTCCGTGGCCAGAAGTAGTAGGGACTTAAAGGGATGGTACCATGGCCAGGTATTTTTTGGTCCAAAGCTAGGCCGATGTTCTTTTCCATCCAAATGAATTTCAGCACGAGCCTCGGTTTCTCAATTGGCTTCACAGCCATTTCTAGCTTCTGCAATAAAAGATAAACACACATTCCGTTTAGTCACAGATCAAGTTCATCGATTCATTGAATAGGGATATCGCCAATAAATACTCATTGCATACAAAATGCAAGCGATAGATTATCAAAACACTAAATGCATATATTTTCATCTCTAGCAATCTCAATCAAAATGGTATAATCAAGAAGCCTCAATACCCCATCTTCCAAAACCTGCAAAGTGATTTAAAAACTCTCTCAAATCTCTTTTAAGAATCCGCGCACAAGCTGTACCATTAGGACCTTTGTTATCAACAGCTTTTCTCTACTTATCTTAAACAAACATAATGTACATCACATCCTTTTAGGTAACGAAAACGAATGCAAAGTCGTTAATATTATACTGGAAAGGTCATGCAATGCACCCTTACTCCCATACATCAAAGCGGACTCGAGCTGGCGTACCAAATTCCAAGCACCAAGTCTCCAACGAGCCTCATTGTGACCTAACACAGCTAGCCATTGTCTGAAACACAATTCTTATCTACATTTCATATCCAAAAGGTCATTCCAACAATTCTCACCACCACAAAATTGCAGTCTCAATTTTGACATCTTTTTCAATTCATTCCCTTTGTTTCAACCCTAGATTTGAAATGAAATCTGCAACTTCACGCAATGATATCTCACACAACAACAAAAGCAAAATCAGCGGCAACCAACGCGCCAAACATTTTCAACAAAACCATACCTCTGCCACCACCGGAGTAGTAACGGCCGGTTCAGAAGACGACGCAGTAACTTGCTCTTCATCCGCAGCCGCCGCAGCAGTCGAAGACGCAACCGCGACTCTCCTCACTCGACTTTTCAATCTTACAGCGCCGACCTTGTGAGACTGGAATGCCAACGTCGGCTTGAACGACGCGGTGAAGCTGGCCTGAATCGACATTGATGACATCATCTAGGAGCAGAGCAGAAGCAGCAGACGACGAGGCGAGAAGATGAAGTTCAAGATAAGGAATCGGGTTAACTGCGCCGGGTCAATCGTCCCAACTGGTCAACTTTTTAGACCAAAACCACAAATAATTCTGAACCGAACCAGATAAAATCGGACCGATGACAGCCTTGACGTGGATTCGAAAATTTGATTAACGTGGTTCATTTTCAATTCTTCACCTTAACGATTGAACCAAATGGAAAACAAGAATTTAGGTTTTTTTATTTATTTATTGAAAGGAGGTCAAATCAAACCGAACAAAGAGTGTGATTTGGTTCGGTTTTTAATTATAAACCGGTAATTGAAAAACATTATCAAGTTTTATAAGTTATTAAAATATAAAAAATAAATAGAAGACGGGTGCCAATAACGAACTATTCGACCCCCAAATTGAATTTCGATGCTTCGAAAATTAGGGCACAGAATGGAACAGGCAGCAGCGCATTGATGAAGAGATCACTATGATGTGATTTCGGGGAGGTTGTCAATTTCGAGAAACTTGTCGATTTCTGTTATTGTTGATTTATAGAGTTGTTGGTTGTTGACGATGAAGGGGCCGCCAGATCGGACGAAGGTGGTGTTGCGTCATCTGCCGCCGTCGATTCCACACTTGATGATCATGGAGCAAATTGACCGCGTGTTTGACGGACGGTATAACTGGAGTCGGTTTCGACCTGGGAAGAACAGGTTAGGGTTTCGATGATGACTGTTGGTAGTATGTAATTGTTTCGATGATGACTCATGTTCGGTGTTTTGAGATATTGTTATGTATGAGTGGAGTGGTTATCCTGTTGGTTGCAATAAGATAGAGGAGTGTGCACTCGATTCAGGTTGATGATACTGCCTATATGAAGGTAGGGATGATGATGCATATTAAACAAATGGCTGTTTAAGTGCAAAGTTCCAGTGATTTAAGCAGTACTGTGATAGTTTATGTTGTGAGCAGGTATGTTAAGTAAGTTGCCTAGTTGATAGCAAGTTTTTGTGGATTAAATCGCAGCCACAAGCATCAGACACGCTCCAGATTATCAATTAACTTCAAGAGAGCAGATGATGTGATTGAGTTTGCTGAGTTCTTCAATGGGCATGTTTTTGTCAATGAAAAAGGTGAAATATTTTTCCTAATGCATCTAATGTCTAATATCTTTAGATGAAACATCAGGTTTTGATTTTTGGAAGGAAACAAAAGTACTCAGCTTAATAGTTTTATCTTGGTTTCTTAGGTAATCAGTTTAAAGTTCAAGTCGAGTATGCTCCATCACAGCAGGTGCCAAAGCCACCCAAGAAGGATGGTCGTGAAGGGACCATAGTTAAAGGTAATGATGTGAAACTGGCTGCAAATGTATGTTTTGCCTCTTGATGCTTATAATCACCTGGTCTTTTTCCTGCTTAGACCCTGAGTACATCGATTTTCTTGAAAATCTGTCAAAGCCTGTTGAAAACCTTCCAAGTGCAGAGATCCAGTTGGAGAAAAGAGAAGCCAATCGAGTTGGTAAGTTGAGAATGCCCTATCTAGTGCAGAACTATGTTAAATGGTTTGGCATTTGTGAGCCAAAAGGAAGGATTAAGTATTTACAATTTGACTGCTACATTTCATGTGTTTGATAAGAACCATCACCTTCACTGAATATGTTGTGTTAGGTGCGCCAAAGGATGCTCCTATAGTCACTCCTCTGATGGATTACATTCGTCAGAAGAGAGCTGCAAAGAACTGGCCTCAGGTAACAACAAATTGATAATACCACAAGAATTGGACTTTCTGGCTATACAATTTTTTAATGTAGCATTGTTGATAAACCATTTGTTGGAGATCTTTAGAAGTAACTTTTCTTCTTGTATTATAGAGTATGCCTTCCAGCATTGTTGTTTATGTGTATATCGGTGGTTCTTCGGTTACAGATTTTGATCATCAATGATCTGTCTGGCTTGCGTACTCAGTATATTCTGATCTTGCAAGTATTGTGTCAAGACTGAGGGTCTGTTTTTTTTAGATGAACTTATTTACTAAAATACTTAACTTAACTTACTTCGGTTACAGATATTGATCATCAATGATCTGTCTGGCTTGCTTACTTGGTATATTTCTGATCTTGCAAGTACTGAGTCAAGTACCGAGGGTCTGTTTTTTTAGCTGAATTTATTTACTTAACTTAGCTTAACTTAAGTACTTAACATCATTATATTCACTTTCACCGATACTTCATTATGAGACAATAAAACTTAAATTTACTGAATTGAAATTAACTTATTTACTAAAATTTCAAGTTCAAAAACAACAGGGACTGAGTCAATTTTCCTTCAGTTCTTTCTCCATACGTTAGTTTTAGCTTTAGTGCTTGCTGTTTCCAGTTAGGGAAAGATTCGACTGACTTGAACCTTTCTGTTTAGTCAAATAGCTTTGTTTCTTCATAGATGTATCATGATCTATGAACTGTTGTTGCTCCTAGAGTATAGGGTCTAGCGTTTAATTTTTTGTGTGATTACGGATTTTCATTCTCATGCAATTACAGAAATCAATATCTGCTGGGAAAGTGAGCAGAAGATCTGGTGCAGCATCAGCTAGAGTTTCCACTTCATCTTCCAAACGAGGGTCTGAAAAGAAAAAATCATCAACAGTGGTTAGCAATTTCTTATTCTTCGCCGTTTATTTGTAATCTCTTTATGATTATATAGCGTTATGAAAATGTTCTTTTATTTTCGTGATTTGACAGTTTCCAAATATGAATACAAGAACATAACATGAAGTGTAACGCCCAGATCCGGGTGTTGCATGAAGTCTTTCACAAAAGTACCACTAGATATCATTCTAGTCAATATGTGTTTTCTGATTTAATCGAGAACCAGAGTTTCTCATATATGAACATAAATGTTCTTACTAACCAATCTTATTCCAGCATCTATTTTAATTTGTACAAATTTTACTTTTGCGAGACAATTTATATTATTGATGTCTTGTGCCCTTGGAACAGTATGTACAAAGGGATCCTGGAAAAAACACCAAAGGAAATGCGAAATCGAATTTCATTCGTGTGATCAAGAAAGATGATCAGCGTCTTCTCGAGAAATCGTCTACACTGATAACTGCAGCTGGAAAGTTCACTGAACATAATAGTGGTATGACTAGAAACTGATTTGTATTTTTTGGTGGATGACAGGACGTTCTAATATATCAATTGCACGAGTGATGAACTGCAATACCTGAGACTCGGTTTTATACCACTAACAATTGCCTTCAGTAATTGACAAACAGGGAACTTCTTTGATATTTCCTTTGAAATTATTCTTTTTTTTTTCACAGGATTCGCTGGTGCAAATGAAGTAGGGACCAAAAAGATTGTTCTCCTCAAGGGAAGAGGGAAAGAAGTACAAATTTCTGATGTGAGTATAACTATCTACCATTGCAGATGATTACACGAGTGATGACACTGGATGTACATTTTTTGACTGGTTCTATTGATAAAATAGATGGTAAAGACATAGTATGTTCAGGTTCTGTTCACCATGTCACTGACGCTGAGTATATTTGTAGTCTGGATAATTCTTGCACTAGGTGATAGGTGTCACTCTAGGCAAGGAACAAGTCCACTAAATTATAACATAACATATGTTTGTATTTGTGAATGAAAAATGGGAGTAGGGTTTGGCACTTCAATAGCTTTTAACAGAAACACCGGACATTATCATCATGTAATTATAACGGACTGCAGATTTGCAGAATAACATTTGAGGCACAACTAATATGCCTAATAGCTTGGCCGATATACAAAATTGTGATTGCCAGACTCATGTTTTATCTATCTAACGGTTTTAAGCTTCAAGTTAAGATAATGCAGTATGTTGCTCTTCAGACGGTTGAAGTAGTGTTTTAAATTGCATATTTTGAAGATGATAATATTAAGTTTGAATTCATGCTTCAAAATGCGCAGGTGGCTGGCAACTCTCTGCAACCACAGGGCATTGTACCTCTGGTTAGAATTACCAATAGTTCATATCCTGGTAAAATTAACCAGCAACGTGAAGGTGACAGTGGAAGGATAACCAGGACCATATTATCAAATAGTGGTGCTCGCCCGGTTCCATCTTCAGCAGGCCGCTCTGAACAAGGGATGCAAACTTTACTTGTTGACAAAGATAAGAGATCCTACGGAGAATCAAATGTTCAAATGCCTTCAAAGGATGCTAATGGACTCGAGGATAAAGTTTCTGGAACCAATGAATATGGACGCAGTAGTGACAAGTTAGAAAAGCGAACAAGAAACAGAGACAGGCCAGACCGTGGTGTATGGGCTCCTCTTCATCGTTCTGATGGATCACATGCCAGCATTGAGTCTTTGTCATCCACATCTCTGAGTGCGCAATCAGCCTTTGATTCATCTGAAGGTGCAGTTGGCATGGTCCTTTTTATCAGAAAATCTTCCATTATATTTAAAACCTTCCATAATCTGCAACCTCCCTTTGATTTGATGTATAGATACTGCAATAGATGAATTGGTTTAGGGACTTTATGCAACTTACGAAGTTAACTAAACTTTTTCTTGATTTCTGTTTCCTTGTATGCAGGAGCTCATGGACAAAATGAAGTTGATGTGTTAATGACTAGGAGCGGTATCAGAAATGGTGGAAGTGGAACCAATAGTTACTCTTCTCATAATAATGGTAGATTTTTATTTTAAGTTTCATCTTCAATGGTGCAGGTAACAAGTGTGAAACATTCAGTTTTATTTTTCTGGTATTCAGGTTCCCAAAAGCAGTTTGGTCACCGTGTACCACATGGTCCAAAGGATGCTGAGGGTAATCAACACATGAGTGAGGGCAAGTCATCGAAAAGAGGACCTCCAGGCTACAGCTTCCTTGAAGTAATTATTTTCCATATTCTTAACGGTAGTCATCAATCCCTGTCTATCTTATGCTATAACTGCAGCAATTTATTCCCTTTGCAGAAACAAGTCTGGGTTCAGAAATCAGGATTTGGGACATAATGTCTATTCTGGTCAGTTATAAATTTGGTTGTTCAATGATTACATCTTTTGGAGTGACATTCTTTGTTTTACATTGCCTGCTTAATTTTTATTTTATTTTTTTGCAGTCTGATTTTCAAAGACTTTGGATCATGTATGCCAGACTGGATCTGGCACCCTCAGGAATCTACGCTGTTGTTACAAAAATCTTGGGAGTCCTTGGAATGGTCAACTAGTGTAAGACATGAAGCATAGCAAACATCAATACAAGAACAGCGCAAGAAGTCAACTGAGCAACTCATCGTCTTTCAGACACCTATCACATGAAATGAAATAGCTACAATTTTCGCCAGTATGGTATCTTGGCCAAGCTCCGACACTCTAGATGGAGTATATATGGAAACACCCACAACCCTACCAAAATTCTACTCGAAGAGCTCGAGTTATTATGCTTTGGTTCATAGGAGTGAGTAGTATTTGACTACCTTACTCTGCCATTCCACTAAGGGCTTGTGGTATGACGCACTTGCTAGTTCCGCCTGATTTCATGTCTGCGTTCCCATTTACTCTCATTTTAGGTCCAAATCTATAAAACAGCTCTGCTAAACAGAGGATTCGAAGAGGTCGGTTTAAGATGAAAACCGGCCGGGTTGGCACTTTGGTTTGCACAAGAACCGGGCGAAAAGAGGAATTTCATGCTTCCCTTGAGAGCACCCGGTTATCAAGAAAATTGGCCGTTTCCACTGAAAACGGCAATGAGTAAATTCTCTTCTACAATTCAATTTGTGGTAGCTTTGTTGAGTGCTACCTTTTTGATCATCACACTATATTTGATCTACATCTTTTTTCCCTTCTCTTCTACAAGCATGCAACTTTTTGTTGCTTTTCATTTCCTTTTTCGCTTTTTACCATGCTTCCCATAGTTTTTACTGTAAATTAATGTAAAAGTTTCCTAGTAGAATTCCAAATTTCAACTATATAGATAGTGAATTTTGTAGACATATATTTAAGTTTGCTAGCTGAAAAGGATGGATCAGTTTACTATACTTTTGACTTATTATCAAAGTAGTTCGATTCCAGTAGAAGCATCTATTCTTGCATTTGGTGTGGAAATTCCCTGTCTTCTCTCGTGCTCGATATTTAACTACGTATAAAATTGTATTTAAACTCAAGTATTATTTGATTGAAATATTTGGCACTCAAAAATACAATATTTATTCATGGAAATAGAATAAACTCAATGGTAAGAAAATGCTCAAAAATATATTCTTCAAAAGTTTGTCATTATATTCAAATATAAGTTTATTTATCATTTAATTACCATTCAAAATAAACGGATTCAGAGATAACGACAAACCAAACAAGGCTTTACTTTCTCTCTCTCTCTCTCTGACAAAGGTGTGCACTCCCAGTGACTCGCGGCGACTCTCCGGCAGATGCTTGGAAGCTATCACGCAATCGCGATCCGCAGTAAGCTTAAGATATTGAATCCTTAGTTTTTCAATGTGTTGATGAATTCACTCTCCGCGATCTGCGGATATCGGTTTGAAACGATTGTAATTTGTGAGTTGTTTCTGGATGTGTTTGGATCTCGGGAAAATGCTGAGGAGTGGAATTTGAATTTAGGTTGTGAAAAGTTGGCACCTGTAAGATCCAATTGGAGGTTTTAGTGGTGGTGGTTGTTGTTAGGTTGTTATTATGGAGTTGTGGTGATTTGTGAGTGTAGAAGTTTTGGATGCGGTGGATTATGGAAATGAGTACATAGAGCGGAGTGGAGATTTACTGAATGCGTTTTCTTAGAGTGAAGTTGATTTTAGTATTATAAGATATGCAGAAAGAGTAAGAAATTTTGAAAGAGAAGTATCGAGTGGTTTTGATGCTGTGTGATTAGTGGCTTGGCTATCAGATGTTTGATGAGTTGGAAATTCGGTAATGCACATGGAAGATCACTGTATTGGTTTTAATAAGTGATAGTGGTTTTCTAAATTTGGAAAAAGATGTAGAGAAAGCCTAACATGCATCCCCATTATAAATTGAATGATGAAGCTCAAATTAGTATATAAGGACAACTTGTGTAAACACGTCTCAGTTCAGCCTGGTTTGGAGTGTCTTTGGTTGCTTGTATAGCATTGATTTTGTTTGTTTGTTCTTTCTTTTTCAATTATAATTTTGTTTTCTAATATATCAGGAGAACTTGAGAGGCGAAACAGAGGTAATATATAATGGTGTGGGAAGAAGATAGACGCCCTTTTGTCAGTTATTAAGTATATGGCATCCACAAGGATAGGAGGAGCAGGCAGTTCAAGGACTGCTAATGGCTTCAACGGATCATCTAGTTCAGTTGACTGGCTTGGAAGAGAGATGCATCAAATGAGATTGAGAGACAAAGTGGATAATGAAGATGAAGGAGTAAGTTGCATTCCGTTTTTTTGCTTTGGGGTTTTGCAGTTTTAGAAAAGAACGAAAGAAAGGATATTTTGTCATAATTTCAAGTTTCTGGGAAATCTCGGATGCTCTTGTGTGTTAGTGTTTCAATTTAGTCCGTATGTGCTTTTCATCCTTCACGCTGAACAAGGGTTCCCAAGAAAATATGAGTGTCAGAGTGGGGAAGTACTGAACTTCCAATATGCTAATGGTGATATTTTTCATTTTTTCTACGCAGGAGAGTGAACCAGATATAATAGACGGTGTGGGTGCTGAGGCAGGGCATGTGATAAGAACTACAATTGGTGGTCGAAATGGTCAGCCTAAGCAGGTAAGTTTGGAACTTTTTATACAAAAAACTGATATTAAACCAATCATCTCATCTGTAACCACTTTCCTCTCATTTGCATCTGTAGACGGTGAGTTACATAGCAGAGCATGTGGTCGGAACCGGTTCTTTTGGTGTTGTTGTCCAAGTAAGCGTTGCTTTCTCATTCACTTGCATTTAAGTAATAGATTATGTTGTATATAAATCTAATTCCATATACGTGGTGTGTTTGGGATACGGCTGCATTTTGGTTCTCTTATAGTAGTCATTTGAATGACAGAGTGTCACTGCCGCTGACTAATCGTTCCGTGTTTATGTATTATCGGACTCACGCAGGCAAAATGTAGAGAAACGGGAGAGATAGTTGCTATTAAGAAAGTGCTTCAAGATAAGCGCTACAAAAACCGAGAGCTACAGGTCATGCAAATGTTGGACCATCCAAACATTGTCGCTCTTAAGCATTGTTTCTTTTCAACCACTGATAAAGAAGAGCTATACCTGAATCTTGTCCTTGAGTTTGTCCCCGAAACTGTAAATCGTATTGCAAGGAATTATAGCAGGATCCATCAGCGGATTCCTTTGATATATGTGAAACTGTATACCTATCAGGTATCTTAGCCCTCTAAACTTTTTCCTAGTTCTTTTAGAGTTAGTTTGCAAGGATGAACGTAGGAGGGAAAATGCAACTGCTTTTTACATATAATTGTTAGTTAAGACTTCAGAGATCTATTTATGTTGGCATCACAAACACAGGGCATTAGAAAAATATTATAGTACAATGAAAGACATTTCGTTTCGTAGTCTTTTATTTGTTTTTTTGGACGAGGCTTCTTATTTTCAATTATTTCCATATGCAGATATGTCGAGCACTTGCCTACATTCATAACTGCATAGGTATATGCCACCGGGATATCAAGCCTCAAAATCTACTAGTGAGTCAGTAACACTTTCTGAAGATTGTTATTATGATGATGCAAACATTTATATCTGCTGCATGGCCACAATACTAAATTCCTATCAAGTCTTGGTTTTTCATTCCATTTCACCCTATATACTCGTGCTCAATGTGTAAAATTATTCCTGCCGATTGTTAATCTATACATCTGTATATAAGTTGTAAAATGATTGTGTGTCTGCCACATTTTAAGTCAATTCCTTTTGCAGGTGAATCCTCACACACATCAGCTCAAGATCTGTGATTTTGGAAGTGCTAAAGTATTGGTAAGTTGATGTTTCTCTGTGTCTTAATTGTTCTCTATTTCCTCACTTGGCATCTCTGAGCTAATGTTACTTTTAATCAGGTGAAAGGAGAACCTAATGTGTCGTACATATGTTCAAGATACTATCGTGCTCCTGAACTTATATTCGGTGCCACTGAGTATACCACTGCTATAGATATATGGTCAACAGGCTGTGTAATGGCCGAGTTACTGCTTGGACAGGTACTTTGAGAATTCTGCATCTAGTCATCCACGCTTGAATCTATATTTGCTAACCTAGTCTTTTTGCAGCCATTATTTCCTGGGGAAAGTGGAGTGGACCAACTAGTTGAGATCATTAAGGTGATTGTATAATCAATAATGTATACATTATGACACTTTACATAAACCCTTGAGAATTTTGTTAGAGACAAGTACGTATAGCTGTGGCTAATCTTGTTTAGGACATTGACTCATTTACAATGGACACCTTCACTTTCTGACAGGGGTTCACACTTCTTCCAGCAGATTATTAGTCTACTGTATTCTTTAGTTGAACATGTTTTAAATTACTATCATTCAGGTATTGGGCACACCCACCAGAGAGGAGATTAAGTGCATGAATCCGAATTACACTGAATTTAAATTTCCGCAAATCAAACCGCATCCTTGGCATAAGGTACTTTTGGTCCTCACTTTTCGTACTTTTTGGCTAACTACTACATCAGCAGGGGTATATAAAGTTCAGACATTACTCTGGAATCATCTTGTTATTGGGTTCCAGACATTACTGCACCCCATTAGTTTTGATTATAATCATTATTCCCACACTCATTTGGAAGCTAATGGAAATCCTGTGCCATTTTTTTTATCAACTGTGAACCAGGTTTTCCAAAAACGATTACCCCCAGAAGCAGTTGACTTGGTTTGTAGGTTTTTCCAATACTCTCCCAATCTGCGATGCACAGCAGTAAGTACCTGTCATATGTGCGCCACTTCTCCACTTCACTTCATTTCATTGCCTCTGCCTTGACGAATATCATGTGGTTTTGCAGTTGGAAGCCTGTATCCATCCTTTTTTTGATGAATTAAGGGACCCAAATATTCGGCTTCCAAATGGCCGTCCCCTCCCACCTTTGTTCAATTTCAAACCCCAAGGTCAGTTTTAACTGCATCCCACACACAAAACCTTTCCCTTTCCATGAATGATGTTATTTCCGGTGCTTCTCTTTTCCAGTCTTCATTTTGACTAGTTACATAAACTTCTGACATCCATCTACTGTTTGCATGGCCAGAGCTCTCAGCTATACCGCCAGAAGTCATCCCTCGACTGATCCCAGAGCATGCTCGCAAACAGAACTTATTCATGGCCTTAAACGCCTAGCTACTCTCCTCGCTGCCCGCTCATTCTCCGCCATATCTGTCAAAAACTCGCAAGTCAGGCTAGCCATCTCTCCAGACAAACTCCAATGCCAGTGTTTTCTTCTAAGCTACGTTCTCAGTTTGTATAGACACTTGCAAACTACATTCCTCCTTTTGTTATTATATACGAAGCTACCTTGTTGGTTTGTAATGCATTTTTGCATTTGTGTGGGTCCCACTTTGCAGGTGTTGGACAATAAGAATCGGCCACTTGTCACTACCAACTACCTTACCAGATTCTTCCCCCTCTAAAACCCTTGCCCCTAACCCAAGCTTCCTTCTCTCTCTCTCCTCTCTCCCTCGTCGTCGTCGTTCCCTGCGATGGCTTCCTCCGCGGCGCAAATCCACGGCGATAGGTTGGTTGGGCAGATTGCGAAGAGGTAGGCAGTGGTGAACCCGGAGAACACATTATTTTCGGTGAAGAGGTTTATCGGGAGGAAGATGTCGGAGGTGGATGAGGAATCGAAGCAGGTTTCTTACAGAGTTGCGAGTGATGATAATGGGAATGTGAAGCTGGATTGTCCTGCTACTGGTAAACAATTTGCAGCGGAGGAGATTCAGCTCCTCCTTATATTAATTTTAAGGCTATTGAGAAGCATAAAAGTTATTTTTTGGATTTTGGATGCAGATGTGGTTGATGATGCTTCAAAGTTTTTGAATGACAAGGTCTCTAAGCCTGTTGTTACTGTGCCTGCTTAATTCAATGACTCTCAAAGGACGCCTACCTAAGATCCTGAGAGATTGCCGGACTGGAAATCTGGAAGTGCTTAGAATTATTAATGAGCCTACTGTTGCTTCATTGGCATATGGGTTTGAGAAGAAGAACAATGTGACCATTCCAGTGTTTGACCTCGGAGGTGTATCAGGTATATCTATGGGATATTCTTTTTACCTGTTTTTCTTGTACTTAATGCCACTGGTAGGTATGAAACTAATTGATTATATGATTTGGGCTTATATGTTAGGTTATGATTAATTGAGCTTTGACCCGTTTGGGAGTTTGTATGGACTGTAAAGGAAATTGTTTGATTGGAAGGGAAAGGATATATAGAGATCATTGTAGAAGAGTGGGATTCAAATCTGAGAATGATTACAAAAATGATAGAAAGTATTCACAATATAATGTGACTGGTAGTTTGAGGCAGGATCTTTCTTTCTACTCTGAGTTCCATGTGCTCTTGATGTATCTTACTAGACACTTGCTTCAGGACATGTTTATATTTATCATTTTCAGTTGTCAAGGTTGGCGGTAGTGTGTTTGATTGAGCTGCTGTCTACTTCAGGAGATACCCACTTCCACCATCAGGCGGCAACTTCACCGGCAGCAAATGATAAAGACTGTCCATAACAAGGTGAGGAACATCTTCTTTAGCACATACAATCCTCTGCTTCAACCGGAACTGGTTGTCAAGTGGTCAAAGTTTGACTGGCTTCTGCCATTTTTATAATCTTTTATTTGTTTACTTTTCCACTCAATTTCTCTTCACAGTCCAACGCAAGTCCTCTAGATCTACACCTCGCCCAAATTCTAGGGTTTCGTTGCTACTTGAGGAGCTGATGGCACTGAAGCTTCCGGCACGGCAAGCTGCGGAAGCTGCCATACGCACCATCGGGAGGGGCTATGACTTATCTGAGGATTTGAGGCTCAAGTACTGTAAAGCTGGAGCAGCTGGCGATCTTGATTCTCGCTTGATTGAAATTGACGATGACTCCGGCCTAGACATTGTCTTGCCTGGTGGTATTTCCATCCCTAATGTCTCCGGATCCATCAAGTGTGATAAAGGCGATCTCACCAGATTCCGCTCCGACGTCCTCCCCTTCCAGCAGGTCCCTCTCTGTGTGTCCGGTCAATTTCCTGTGCTTGTCTTTTTAACCGTACTGATGCGAGTATATTGAGTAAATGTGTGTTTGCTGTTTTGATTGTGACCAGATGTCGGAGCAATTTAACCAGGAACTGTCTTTGACTGGGAAGATACCTTGTGGTTTGTTCAACTCTATGTTTGAGTTTTCGGGAAACTGGCAGACTGATGCAGCTAATACTCAGAACCTTGCTTTTGATGGGGTCTTCATCACACTATATACTGTTGCATTGGATAAGTCTCAGATTGTCCTCAGAGATCATGTTAGAAAAGCTGTCCCTGCGTCTTGGGACCCTGCTGCATTGGCAAGGTGAAGATTATTCTATGACATTCCTATGTATATGCTGTGTACTGCAATTAGATTTAGTAGGAATAGGGAAAATTTATGATTTCGTTGTGTTTCGCGTATATAAGATTAATGCCCCCGACTTTTATCTCATGATTGATTGATCACTTATATTTTTACTTGGCCATTATGGTAATGATAGATGATAGACCAGGGTTTGGACTGACTATGCACATATAGACTCGCACAATAAATATGGGTTATTTACTCATACAACTTCATGTTTAGGGTTTAGCCTCTGCGGCAGAGTTGAGATGTATCGGCTATTTTGTGATCTCCCATTTGTAATTGTCTCACATTGAGTTATAAGAATTAATTCACTTCAGGTTTGCTTTTACACATTCGGTATACTTTAATTTCAATTTTTTTATCACAATTAACTGAAAAACTCCTTGTTTTTCACGTCTTTTCTTTAGTTGACCTATTCTCAAGCTTATACATCTGTAATGAGTTCCTGAACCAATATGTGTTCTTGATAGGTTTATTGAGATGTATGGTACCCACATTATAGTTGGTCTGAAGATGGGCGGAAAAGATGTCATTTATGTGAAGCAGCAGCATTCATCCACTCTCAAACCCGTTGATTTGCAGCAAAGGTTAAAAGATATGGCAGACAAGAGATTTGCGGACAATGTTGGACAAAATACTTTGGATTCTGAATCGGCAGGTCAGGATAATAAGGTCTGTGATGGTTCTACATGTTTGCTAGTTGTTTCAGAGTACATCATACTCTTTTTTAAATTCACTAAGGGTTCAGATATAATAGTGTCGGTCAAAGACTCTTAGTAGTAGGGATTGTTTTTTTGTTTCAAGATGACATATTTGTGTTTAGTAGGTCCTATAACACTTGCATTGACAATTTATTTTTGGTGAGGAATTCTCATTCCTTTTTTATGCACGCCATATGTACGAAGTGTGTTAACCAATGTCATTGCTTCTACTGAATTGAAGTGAGAGCATGGCGAATGTAATCCGATTCATTATCCTCGTCCACCCGTAATTGCATCCCTTTTAGTATGCTCCAAGATATTGAAATTTTACAGTCTGCATCTTTATCAAGAAATGCTATAACTAACCAATGTCAGCTTCAGTTTGAAATCAGGGTGCAGCGGCTAAGGTTTGCAGATATGAGCCCCTCGAGTTCGTATTCACAAAAGGAGGTGATTTTCAAACTCGGTCTTATGTGTCTGGGTAAATTTGCATCGTTTTCATATTTTAATTAAATGAGCTGCAGGGCATTGTGCGAATATACAAGAGGAGAGGTGGAAACGATAATAAAAATCTACCTCACAATGCTTGGCTACAGACGGTTCAGGATGAGCCAGATGTTATCTCAATGTCATTCATCCCAATCACGTCTCTAATGTATGGAGTTCCAGGAAGTGGGTTCCTTAGCCACGCCATTAACTTATACCTACGTTGTAAGTGATTACTGCATTTTCAAGCTAAGTTGTACATTGTCTCTTACAATATTTTCATGATTTTTTATCACAATTCAAGCAACTAGCTCCGAAAGTTTAAGACCATATCTAAACCACTTGCACTCATGTATTGTGACTCCTGATATATTTGGTAACCACCATTATTATCATCTCTGTTTGCAGATAAACCACCTATCAACGAGCTCCACCAGTTTCTAGAATTTCAGCTGCCGAGACAATGGGCTCCTGTTTTTAGCGACCTTCCACTTGGTCCGCAACGGAGGCAGTGTGCTACGTCAAGTTTGCAATTTAGTTTTTTGGGACCAAAGCTTCTTGTGAATATCTCTTCGGTAATATCTCTTTTTCTCTATTCATATATGTTATTTTTCTTGCCTGGCTGTGCACGCATATCTATCTTCGCCTTACCCATCTATTCATCACCTAGTCTTCCCTTGTAACAATGTCACATTGACAGAAGTTTTGCATGATTTCCTTAAATGAGGAGAACCTCTTTGGATATTATAGTTTGAACTCATTTCAGTAGTGATTTTACCTCTCTGGTTATTTATTTATACGTATTTAGTATGCAAAATCTTAAAAATTAATCTACGTTGACAGGTCGACGTGGGTAAAAGGCCAGTGACTGGACTCCGACTGTATTTAGAAGGTAGAAAAAGCAATTGCTTGGCAATTCATCTGCAGCACCTTTCCTCTCTTCCAAAAATATTCCAACTTGTGGATGATCCAAATGGAGACTTCCGCCAGGATTCAGATGACCGTAATTACTATGAGAAAGTGCAATGGAAAAACTTCTCCCATGTGTGCACTGCACCTGTAGAGGCAGATGAGGATCTTTCTATAGTCACCGGAGCTCAGTTACAAGTAGGCAATCATGGAATGAAGCGAGTTCTCTTCCTGCGGCTTCGCTTTTCCACAGTAGTTGGAGCTACACTGGTAAAACAACCCGAATGGGATGGATCTCCAGGCTTGACTCATAAGTCCGGCCTCATATCCACTCTAATCAGCCATCACTTCACCTCCACAGCTCTTATAAAGCCGCCACCTCGGCCTGCCGACGTCATCATAAACTCAGCTGTTTATCCTGGAGGACCTCCATTACCAGTTCAACCACCCAAACTTCTCAAGTTTGTGGACACAAGTGAGATGACAAGAGGTCCACAGAAAACACCTGGATACTGGGTTGTTTCAGGTGCAAGACTTGTAGTGGACAGGGGCAAGATCTCCCTCAGAGTCAAGTATTCCCTATTGACTGTAATGCCTCCAGATGAGGAAGAAGACTATGATGAGCAGCTATGACTTTCATGGGTCAACTTCTATATCCAGATCAAGCTCTTGCTTTTGAAAACGACACGTGGCAAATCTGTAAGCTACTCCACTCCATATCTTCCTCAGTCTCTCTCTCTCTTGTCTCGTCATTCCACTGCAACTTTGTGATGCCTAATTTCTGTAATTTAAGCCTCGTCTTAATCAAGTAAGTATGTGTATTATGATCTTATTTATCATCTAATTGCTTTTTAGGGTTAGGGTTTACAGGTCTGGGGAGTCCTCTAATAAATTAAGAATCAGACATTTAAGGGAGATAGAATTCGCACATTGTATGAATGCATGGTTTACAGATCTGGGGAGTCATCTAATAAATTAAGTAATCAGACATTTAAGGGAGACAGAATTCGCACATTGTATGAATGCATGAGATAAAGTCAAAGGAATGAAATTTACTGTTTAACAAAAATGAAAATGAAAAAGTATTTGAGTATATCTGTGGACGAATCGAAGATCAGCAACACAAAACCCCAAGTGGTATTTTGCTCAATCGGCAAACCCTAGAGTCGATCCAGTCTCTTCTTACCTCTCCCCAGAGATCTTCAAATTCAAGTCACCCCTGGTTCAATCCGGTGTAATTTGGATCTGGGTTTGGTGGAAAGTTTGATGCTTTGCACGCGGGTGTGGTTGTTGATGAGTGTGTTGGAGTAAAAAGTGGGAAAAGAGGGTTTAGGGTTGGAGAGAGTGATGGCGACGCAGAGCTGGAAGGACACGTACAGGGGAATGTCGTCTGATAATATCAAGGGATTGGTGCTGGCTTTGTCGTCTAGTGTTTTTATTGGGGCTAGCTTCATTGTCAAGAAGAAGGGTTTGAAGAAGGCTGCTGCTTCTGGGGTTAGAGCAGGTATTATGTTTACCTTGATTTTGACTGATTTGAGCTTGATTGATAAGCAAAACCGAGAGTAATGGGAGCATTCTTTTGAATCAAGATTTGTTCAGATTTTAATCTTTTGTAGTTGTTGTTTATTTGTTGATCTAGGTTATGTTGCATTCATGTGCAAATTGGCCCCATTGGTTGTCTATCTTATACGAAAAGTTAAGTTTTTTGATATTTCAGATTTTAATGGAACTAACGGTGAAAACAATAGTGGGATGCCAGCGATGGGTTAGTTTAAGTAGTTGAGCTACCAAATTTTCAATATTCAGAGGTACTGCTGGAACTAATATATTGACCGCATGAGCTGCATGTTAGTCTAAAAGGATGGATAGCGTGGTGATTGAAACCTTACAGATTTTAAAACTGGGAAGTACAAAGATGAATATGTTAAGTAGCATGTAGCATCAATTGTATGTAACAAGTATGCTTTAGGCAATTGTGTTTATTTCCCTGATGATCTTTGTTACTCATTTTACTTGGCACTATTACTTGGTGACTGATAGACGGAAAAAGGAAAAGAAAAATGGAACTTTATTTAACCATACACTTTATTGAGTTTTGAACGCAGGATATCATTTGGGAGGGATAAATCCTCTTATCTTTGCATGGACTGAATAATTCTTGTTGTTTGTAAATTGATGGTGTTGTTGAATAACTAATCGTGTTTAGAACTCATCAACTAGGTTAGGCATATCTTCAGCATCTTAACTGATTTTTTTTCTTCACAGGATCCGGAGGCTATTCCTACTTATATGAGCCGCTTTGGTGGGTAGGGATGATAACAAGTATGTTCCATGTGCTCTTTTCCTTTATAATACTAGTCACATGAAGAAGAGTTTCTCATAAGAAAATTTATTTTCATTGTGCTGAATAAACTTTTTGAAACTCTCCTATTTATTCTTTTCATTTTTTTTTCCGTGGCAACCTCTCCATTCTGCAGTGATTGTCGGAGAAGTAGCTAATTTTGCAGCCTATGCATTTGCCCCAGCTATTCTAGTCACTCCTCTTGGTGCTCTCAGCATTATCATCAGGCATGAACTAATTTCAAGAATTATTTCCCTGGCATGCAACTTCTATTAGTGCTAATCACCCTGTATCTCTTTCAGTGCTGTACTTGCACATATAATTTTGCAGGAGAGGCTACATATATTTGGGATATTGGGATGCATTTTGTGTGTTGTGGGTTCTACGACAATTGTCTTGCATGCCCCTCAAGAACGAGAAATTGAATCTGTGAAAGAAGTATGGGATCTTGCGACTGAGCCAGGTGACTGATGCATTATATAAGTTATCATAATTTTCTTTTGTCTATGATAATGGCTGTGAACAGCTACACAAAGTCTCACAACACTTAATGACTTGTCATTGCAGCTTTTCTTTTCTATGCCGTTTTGGTGCTGACAGCTGTGTTCGTAATTATAATACACTTCATCCCACAGTATGGTCAGACACATATTATGGCTTATATTGGAGTTTGCTCGCTTGTAGGGTCTTTGTCGGTATGTGTTTGATTTCTTCTCTCTCTGATGTTTAGATTTGCATAACATACCTCTTCATCTTTTCCTTCTATGCTCTCTCATTCAATTATTTAAGTTCTGATTAACTGTGCGTGCAGGTTATGAGTGTCAAGGCACTTGGAATTGCTATGAAACTTACTTTATCTGGTATGAACCAGCTAATTTATCCCCAAACTTGGGCCTTCGCAATTGTTGTAGTTGCTTGCGTGGTTACTCAAATGAATTATTTAAACAAGGTACATTTCTCATTGCCGATATATTTTCTGTTTAAAAGTAGCAACTTTTTGGCATCCTTTTTTATACCACTGGTTATATGTTCGTACTGATGTACTTCGTTTTGTTTTTTCCCTAACTGGGTGATAAAGTGTCTTGGCTCAACAAGGCATTTTCCGTTCCGAATATGTTAATAGATACAATGAATAGTGCATGACTAGAATTATGTTATATATTGATCTACTTATTTAACATATGTAGTTGGGTCACTTGTTTGGATTTTTTTGCAGGCACTCGATACATTCAACACGGCTGTCGTATCTCCCATATACTATGTGATGTTTACATCATTTACTATTTTGGCCAGTGTTATCATGTTTAAGGTATTTTTTAATCACCACATGTACATATTATTCCATTTATATCACCAAGTGATAAGTGAATTAGAAGCTGACGTCACATTATGCAAGATGTAAGAGTTAAGAGAGGTGTTAATCTTCTATTGTGAAAAATTCAGTCGCAGCTGAGCTGATTCATACATACGTGTGTTGATAGTTGATACACCTGCTTTTTGAGGCTGTCTGATTATGACGTTTTAACCAGGATTGGGATAGACAAAATCCAACCCAGATAGTCACGGAAATGTGTGGATTTGTGACAATCCTCTCTGGAACTTTTCTTCTGCACAAAACGAAAGATTTGTCTGATGGTATAGTCTGTACACAAATACTCTGATTTGTCTTTGTCTAGCTTATTTCCACTTGTGAGACTCTGTATATCATCTAGTAGTTCTGCAACTCGATACACTTCCCATATGTCGGTACATTGTGATATATACATACATTACTTAGGGATTGTTTGCCTGTTATCTTGGCCTGGAGCTCGAGTACCCTCTAACAAGTCAAAGTTAGGGAACATGCCGTTTAGGGTTTAGTTCTTTGGTGCTTCTGCCTTGTATGGGATTGTTAGTCTTATTTGTAGCTAGAGTTTCCGTTTAACGAATTCAATATCTGCATGTTGACAGGCTCTCTTCCTACCAGACAATTAAAACATACAGATGAAGAAGATGGCTTTGGGTCCGATGGCATTCCTCTGAGACGGCAAGAATCAATGAGATGCCAGTATTCGAACGAACTTCGTTACTCACCCGCATAATTCTTGTTTTACCCTATTGAAATTATTGCAGTACTGACTCCTATTTTAGGTTATACCAGTTGAGAATGAGCTCTGAACTCGCCCAATCCCACTCCTGTGTGCTGTTCTCACAATGCACGAAAACAAGTATGTAATAGACATTTAGTTGAGACATTTAGTTGTAACATGTTCAACAGTTTCTGTAAGACAGATTCTCCTTGCCAATCATTATGCATTTACTTTTCAAGCACTATTTGAGGTTGATCAGACCATCATCTTCATCAACATGTTAACCTTATTTTGCAACAATGTCTTGAAAATAGCTTTAGAATCACACACTTGAAAACAGATTTAGGTCACAAAATATGTTTGCTAAATTGCCGCATACTAAACTCATAAGATCAATCCCAAAAGATTGATACACTTGGGCAGGATTCAAGATGAGTCTGACATAAATCCAAGCTCCTTTGACTAGCTAAAGTAATAATAATCATAATGGTTAACTGCCATTTCTAAATGGCCAGAAACTCATACCCATTCTATAAAACCACAAGTTCTTGCTAAGCCTGGTGCTAAACATTGATGGCCAGAGCCGCAGGAAAGCAGCATTGGCCTTTTATGTTGGTAAACTCACAGAAACTATGGCTGCGTTGTCAATGCATGGGCATCCCTTTCTCCTGACTATATACCTCACATAGCTAAGAGAATTGTCACAGAACGGCTTTGTTTGGATTGGCCTCTTTATTCAATGAGAGATTGGCCAATTGGGAATCAAGGTCTCTACTGTTCTTGCGCCGGTGGCTGGAAGAAGGATGTTGCTGCTGTTGCTGACGATGATATGGATGTTGCTGATGAATATTACGTAACCTTCCGATTTCTCTCTCTAGCACCTCTTGTTCCACTGCCAATCAGAGTAACAACACATTAGCCACATCAAATTTAAGGCAAGGGAACAATCATCACCGGATCACAGTGAGTAAGCATTTCATACCATGTTTATGTGCATTTGAGTATTTTCTATATGTTTTTTTAATATTATTCGTTATCCTCCATAGAGGAGGTATATGGACCGCATTCAGTTTTACCTTATCAAGCAGGCTAGAGTGAGCCTCCGCACGTGTATGCTACAAAATCACTACAGTGTCCTTAATGTGATGTTGAGCTGTTTGAATGTTTTTACCAATGAGCTTACTTATGTACATAGCTAACTTTTCCCACTAACAGTCAACATATAAAATGTGTGATCTTCAACATGTTTAGTTAAAGGAAGTGAATGTTGTATAAAATTACCATGCTTAATGAGATGCTCTTGAACCAAGCTGTCTAATCGTTGCTTCAAAGCTTTGTTTTCCATGCTCAATATAAGGTTCTGTTGATTGGTGAACTCAAGCACAGCTGAGACTTCAGAACCTTCAGTCTGCAGTGACAAAGGTATTCATAAATACAACCATAAACAAACAACTTCCTTTGGATCAGGAATGAAGCCAAAGTTTATTTGACAGCTTGCCTCCAGAGCTTGTACAGTTCTTTCAAGTTCAGCAATGTATTGAAGTTTACGGACTCGTGATCTTTGAGCGAATTGTCTGCAATAAAGAGATTAACGAATTTAATCCAAAATCATCACCTGGTATTTTCATAAACAACAAACAATGGATGCTCCAGATCTAACCAAAACTTATCAATGGCACTATTCAACTAAATAATGTAAATCACCTAAAGTTTTCAATTCGAGATTAATATCCCGCATACGGTATTTCCTTGAGTCGGGAAACTAAATGGAAAAAAGTAGAGGACCAGAGTATTTAATATACATCAGAAAACTTACTGCTTAGCACGCTTTGCATCCATCACAGATGCAGGGGGCTTAGGGCCGTACGACTCCCTACCATCAACGTCTCGCGCATCCTGCTTTCCATTTATCGTGGTTCGTGGCACATCTGTGTCCCTAGCTGGTACTCCAATTTTTTGGGAAAGAGGTTCATCACCAGGAGAGTTGCTAAATGGTTGAGCCAAAGAATTAAGACTTGAAGCCCATGCATGGTTTCTCTGTCGCCTGGATAGATTATTCTCTCCGTGAAAGGAGGCATGTCCTGGATCTCTATACATATTTTGCTCTTGGGTTCCCCATGAAGATATGGCCATTAAATTCTTGAATTTATAATCATCCCAGGCTGCAAAATTGTTGTTTGAAGCAACACCTGTGTCTAGGTATGCAAACGAATCGCTTGATGAACGACGATGACCACCTTTTCGGATAGGTGTGTCAGGTTCATCAAGGAGATCAGCTAACCAAGAAGGTTGATCATCAATCACAACACTCTCAGATGAAGTACGTTGATGGTGAGTACCATCTTTATGTATCTGAATGCTTCTTGGCCCGGGTGCAGAACTAGAAGGATAATCAGGGAATGAAGTAGGCACACTTGGAAACGGAATCTTCGGAGGAAGTAACGAGGTCTTTCCACTGTAGTTAAGATTCTTGAAATTCGACGAGCCCTCAAAGTTTTCCATGACGAAAGTCCAACGGATCAGATATTTGATGATCCTGAAAACAAAAATGTCCCAACAGTGAATGCAAAACTATCTACATTTGCAATTCCACCATGCTTATCAACAGGTCATACTTTTCGCTACATGCTACTACGTTCTCATTGGCAAACATGTTCAAGTAATAGTTTTACTTATGAAAATAACACCTTGCACACCCCTCTGACTAAAATCCAGACCAAAACATCTATAACCAGTAAAGCCATGAACGCCAGTTATCAAATCAACAATAAGAGGAAAATATACCAAAAAAGATAAAATAACCCTCGCCATTAATGTGATCATCCGAATCTACAAAACAACCAACAATCAACATAAAAAAGGCTTGCATTTTAGCATAGCATTCTACTCATCTCAATCAGATATAGTAGACCACTCTTGCACAATGATAAAATCTTCACAAGAAAAAAAGAAGGAAAATTCAAGACATTGCAAAATTTCAATTCTCTCATCCACTATAATCTCCCTCGCATTAACAATGTCAGAAACAGAAACACCACAACGATTACCAGGCACAAAGAAACATGCACCACATTCCCCAAATCATAATCAGACAAACTAAATTCCCCCCACCCCAAAAAAATGGATTAGGTTTAAATTACCTTGTATCACAAAGGATTTAGCCATTCGATTCGGCGGAGGAAGCAGCAGATTAAAACGATCGGTACGAGTTTTAATCGATTCAATTTGTCGTCGTCGTCTCGTTGTCGTGCATTTTCGATTTCGACTAGGGTTTGTTCGCGTCGTCCTTCCGAATCGATTCAACACGGAGACAGCTCAGCTCTGAATCAAACAAAACATTAACAGAATCCAATGGATGACAAAGACCGCGACGCAGCACCGCAGATTTACAATCACACCCTCGTAGTTATATATATTACACATTTGACCCCCTTAATTTGACATCTTGAAAATCAGGGTCGGACCGTAAAGTCTGGAAGATGAAGGGCTGATAATTAATTAGTAATTTTACAAAACAGTCCATAGTTATTAAACGTTTAATTCCACCCCCTTAATTTGAAATAATGAAATTTGGGTCATTTTGTAATAGATGAAAGTTTCAGGACTGAATCGTAATTATAATTTTGATGTCAACGGGTGAGAAGAATTTCGCGGCGGCCTGTGGAATCGAAGAGCGCATCGTCTGCTCCGACGATCGATAAAACCCTAAATTGGATCTCCTGGAAGAAAGTCAAACGAGTCAATGATACGGAGCTTCGTCTTCATCATCAGCTTTGTTATGAGATCTCAATTCTCCCGAAACCTCGTACAGAAGTATTTCAAATTGAAGTCGAATCGGGTACAGAGTTTCGCACCAGAAAATTGGGAGATAGAGAGAGAGATTTCTTTAGTCTCTTGTTTGCTACTGATTCAGGTCTTGTAAATGCGGCTGACCACAAATTATACAGCTAGGAATGAGTCGTGACAATGTTATTGGACATAAACGGGAGCTGCTTGCTGATTGAGGACTGTGAGTGCTTCTGAGCCCCTTTGCTTTGATCTTGATGAGCACTATTTATCATATTGATGTCTATGTTTTTGGCGTCTTTGGTAAAAAATAAATCATGAACAATAATTTGTTACAGGTTGTAAAAACTTACTTGTAATCTTCAAAAGCTTAGATAAAGCGCGTCTGAAGAATGGAGTGATTTGAATGAACCTTGAAAGGATTCAATAGTGACAGGATTTGATCACAGAAAGTGTTGGTGCATGCTTTGGTAGCTAGTAATCTCAGAAGACCCTTCTCCGGAAGATATGAGATGGACAATCTTCGGGTGAGGAAAGAGCATCTGGATAGTTACTCGATGCATTGATCACTAATTTGTTGTATACACGAGCTAACATTTGAGTGACAGGTGAAATCTGTAGTAAAAAGCCAGTTGAATGGCCTTGCAAGAGTTCTATGACAGGGAATCCCATGTGCAATCCTGCAGAATCTTAACAGCCTCCGCACGTTGCTCATCAGCTAGATCTGTGGGAAACTCGACCAGAAACTTGATCCTCAAGTCTCCACGTGCTCCCTGTTGTTTGGACCTGGGCATCCCCTGACCTTTAATGACTTTTTCGTATCCTGGATATATTATGTCATCAATGTACACAGACATTTTCTCTGTTTCTCCTAGAAGAGGGACTGGTAGGAGACAACCAGTGAGCGCTTTGACCAATGGGACCTCGACTCCTATCTCAAGGTCATCTCCATCTCTTTCGAACATTGGATGTTTCTTCTCATCTATCAAGAATACTATATCTGCATGTAGAGTTCCGGGTTTCTCATCACCTTTGCCCTCAAATGTGACTTTTGTTCCCTTCTTCCATCCAGGCTTTATTTTGATTTTTAGTATCTCCTCTTCTTGTGCTATCATCCTGCGAATTTCATTTGGGAAACATTATTGACAAGTTTAGTATTGACAATGTTTTCTGCTGTGCATAATACAGTAGGAGAGGTGCGAACCCCATGTCATTGATGACGTCTCTGGTGATCTTGATTTTCCTTACAGACCCATGGCAAAGCTCTTCTAGCGTGCACTCTAACTTCCTCTCAATAGGAGGAGGCTTCCTCCTGACGGTAGATTGTGAATAAATGATGGGATTGCTTCCTCTTCTGCTCATGGTATTTAGAAGTGAACCAGGAGAAGAAGACGATGTCTGATCAGCTGATGATGCCCCTGTCGGGGTTTTCGGACTAAGAATGGTAGGTGAGCTGATATTCCAGCTAGTAATCCGATCAAGCCCGGACTTCCTGCTAAAATTTTGGTCAAGCCCCCGCATGGGGCTGCTGAAGTTCCTGCTGGCATTCCTCTCCAGCCCAGGCATAGGCGTCTTGCTCCTGCTGGCATTCCTTTCAAGTGCAGGATTGGGGGTTTTGCTTCGGCGGCTTAAACTCCTGGAAAGAAACGAAGGCTTTTTCATAAAGAAATTATCATCCAAGCTCCTACCCTGCAGGAGTTCATCCTTGGGAGATGAAACTTTCCCATTCTTGGCATTCTTTTCATCTATCTTTTTCTGATTCAACACCTGAAGATTTGGCAACATTCAATCATCCTCAGATCATTGGATTGGACTATGATTTCGCAATGCAGAGCAATATGATACCTTGTACGCTTGGTTGATGGCATGGAACTTGGCCTGAGCTTCGGGTTTATTGGATGGATGCTTGTCTGGATGCCATTTTTTAACCAGAGACTTGTATGCCTTGCCAATATCTTTTAAAGTTGCACCCTTGGAGAGGCCAAGGATGCTATAGGAATCTGAGGTGGGAGAGCGGGGATTGTCTCCCATTAACACAACAAGAAATCCTGAGACAGCCTGAGCTTGTTAGGATGATGATAAGGTGATCCAGGAACTCTACAAGGAACAACAAAGTTCTTTTGGATGAGGAGAGGAGAGGAGAGGTGAGACATGGAAGCCATCATCTTCTTAGGGACGTGGACTGCTTTGCTAAAAATAGATTTTGAACAGGTCATGAGATGGCCTGCCTGCCTTCATTTTATCTATCTATATTTATTGTCAGACAAGGAGTTAGGTTTTTTAAACTAGAAGATTGGTGTCATTATCTAACTTGTATGTGCCACCCTTTTGCTGAGTTCTTCACAATCAAAAGGTAGTTGCAAACAATGGCATCTGAAGAGACGTTGCATTAGCAATGCAGTGGTTCTCTTCTGTTGATGGAATATGAAAATTTTCATGTATATATAACAAAACTTAGAAGTTAACCTAACACAAAGCAAGCTCCCCAAATCATACAATCTCTGCCGACCTGAACAATGTTTGAATTAAACATAATGGGGGCAAACTTTAGTGCTTCTGATTTCCATAACCATATACTGGGTGGGTACCTTCCGCTTTTGCGCCGCCAAGTATTCAACAAATGTCACTGAAGGGCCACCATCTGAACTGAAATGTTTTGGGAGCCAGCCACAGAATTCTACTTTCTTCACCCCCACAGATCTCTAGTCGCATTTGATGTTTCTGTAAATTCTTCTGACAAACAAGTTGGAGCCCAAAAAACCAACAGCACCTGTAAATTCAGATCAATTAGGTTGGTGAGTTAAATGCAGCTCCTTGGTTTCACTGAATAATATTGAGAGCAATGCACAATGCCGAAGCATGCTAAGATAAAAGAACTTGCCACAAAGGATTCCTAGACCAAGACAGAACATCATCGTGTAACCGAAGTAGAAGCTTGTTTGGAAGAAGCCTGACATCTTTGTCTTCACATAATAGTAATAAATTGAGTACAGGAATACATAGACTGCTGTTGAGGCAGCGGAGAAAAATGAAGTCCACTTCCAATGGTAATTTTCAGCATTTAGTAAGAAGTATGTCCCCACAATTGTTACGCAAATAGTAACAATTACAAGTATGACAAAAACCAACAGCATGAAGCCATACACATAGTACACCTGCCAATAAGAAAGGAAGCAATATTAGTGCATCATTTCTTAAATTACAACTTCTGCAAAAATGTTTTCCTTGATTCAAATCATAGTTATTCGACCAACACTAAAAAAGATACTGATGCATGCCAAAATAAGGAGAAAAAGAACAAATAGACAGTGATGGATGGTGAAGAAAGACATTGAAAAGGGAAGCAATTTAAGGTCAATTTCAACTCTAGGAACTGCGCGTAAACCTAGTGAAATTAAATCATACAAATATTGGAAAAAGTCAACAAAAATTAATAAAAAAATTATGTGTTGACGGTGCCAATAATTATTTATCACTGTATCTTAAGAGCATCTCAAATTTTGTGTTTGTTCCGCTAATGAGCTCAAAATGCATATGACTAGCATCCTGCTAGTCTGGCAAACTACATGTCGGAAGACATATTTGATAGTAGTTCCTAGATTTCTAAATAATATAATAAATCATGTGAAATGAACTTGTAGTGGTACAGTGTATATACAAATTCCAAACATATGTCAGCTACGCTTAAAATTATCACCATTTATCTCATTTCTAGACATGTAAGTAGCATATATTGATAAGAAGGTATTTATTTTTACCTTGTAATTCCAAAAGGATGTGAACACAAAATACATCTCAATGAATATGCTGCCAAAGGGTAACAAGCCCCCCATCATTGAGACGACAGCGGGTGTGAGGTACCATTTTTTCTCAGGGATGGGTCGGGGAATGGTCTTTACACGACATGGATTATTAGGTGCCCCACTCCAATTCCGTCCCACAACAGTGCCAAGAAGAGCCAATGGAAAAGAGATGAAAGCCCAAATGACAAGAACAACAACCATAGTACCAAATGGAATAGCAGCAAGAGATCCATAGAATATAGCAATCGTGTTCAAGACAAAGCCAATACCAAAACACAAAAATGGGAATAGGGAAGCTGTAAGAATCATTGCCTTGATCCAGCTTTTTCCTGAAAATAAAAATTAAGAGCAACGAAAACTATAGCTAAATGTAGAAGTGTGGTTGACAGTTTAGAATTAAGAATATAGAGAGCTGTAGCAAGTAAGTGTCATCATACTCACCCCCGTTACGTGAGTACATTCCGCCGCTTACATAGCCAGAGATGAATGATGTAAGTGCATAACATACAATAAAAGTTGTCACAATCGCTCCTCTCCTGAGCCACAAAATATATTGCCGATGTTTTGTTAGACAATTTGAAGACTCAAAACAACTGACAATGATTACAAAATGTTCTTAAATGTAAGATCTTCTTCTAGAAAAACATATAATGGACCCAGTTACCGAGGCGGGGTAAACAAGAGCAACTGATAATATCTATGTCTAATCACCGGAAAGCAGATGACATGACCAACTTATACTGTGGTGTGAGTAAACAACCATACAGGCATCATGAACTATGAATAACAATGAAATCGTAATCACCATAGAAAAACACAAATCAGATTGTCCAGAATAAACAACGAAGTTTGAGCAAACTAATGGCGTACCCAGTGTATAACATCCCAACAATCGCCAATAAGATCACAAGCAGAACCAGCAATGCTAGCTGAGCACCAATGCCAACGAGAGCTGAGAGCAGAGCCAAATTTCGAGGAGAACGGAACACGTCCCCATGAACAAGTTTCCACCCTGATTCTTCACTAACATCCCTTTCCTGGAACACAATTTTCCATTAGCATTTCAACAACTTAATATAAAAGTATGAACCAAATGAACAGTGAGATTTGAGGAAAAAGAAGTTACAAAAAGTAATATCCAATAAAATAAATAAATTGTGTCGCATACCAGACTCTCAAGATCATCATCTTCACGGGCATATTTTGCGTAGTCATTTCTGAGAGTTCGCATTAATATCATGGATACCAAACCAGTCAGAAATATGACCATCATAAAGGAGTTGAATATAGAGAACCAATGGATCTGCATGCAGATACTAAACGATCAGTAATGATACCACAAGAAAATTCAAACAGGATTGTTAGGAGGTCACGGCTTTCACGACATTTTATGATCTATTTGAATAGAACTAACCAATATATAGTTAATGATAGTTTTGCATTAGACTAACAACCTCAAATAGAAAGATTTTCATCATTGTTTCAGTATGACTAGACGTACTACTCAAATAACCAGTAAATAAAGGTAGATTTAATTAGAAAGAATGTAACATAATACATCACCTGATGCTCAAAGAAAAGGTAATCCAAATATACATCAAATCGCCTAGACAAAGTGACATTAGTTTGAGTCCACCTGACACTGTATGTCAAATCAAGAGTCTTTCCTGCTTCCAGTGGTTTTAAGTTGTCTTGGGTGATATTGACATGAATAATCTGCAGTGAAATAAATTTAAAACCACAACTCACATTCACAGAAAAATGACATCAGCAAATTACTAAACCTGATCATTGTTGTACTGGATGTTGATATTTCTGTGCGTGTAGAGGACATGCTTGTGCTCTTTGGTAGTTTTATCTTGATGAAGCTCGCCAACTTTGCCTGGAATGAGGTGACAAATTATGGATGAGCTTCTACTATATTTAACCATCTATTTGCACTCAGCAAGAAAGCAGAGTTTGAGAATCCATAAGACATTAGACTTGTTTCTTTTGAAGTCCTATACCCTAGCTTCAGACACAGCCAATTCATGTTCTTTGTTTTCTTGTTGAAATATTTGTGTTCTCTACAGATGTAAATGATAGAAAATATCATGTATAAAAACATACACATATTGAGCTTTATAATTATAAAATTCACAAGTTAAAATCTTACCCCACAGTGGCAGATCATCTGAAGATTGTGTTTAAGGCATTGGGATCATGGAGGGTGAAACACCAAAAAAGAAAGATTAGTGCATCAGCAAGGTAATTCCATTAACAAGGCAATTCAATATCCATGTAGCTTCTCTTGTCGTTGAATGGATTACTACTTAAATGGTGAATATCCACAATAAGATAGACACACATACCCATGAAAAATTCAAACCAATAACTACCGTCAATCGCATCCTTGAATTGTTTGACCTTTGATTCATCAAGCAACAACTGACACACAGTACCCTTTTCCACATTTTCTGTAAATTATGATACATAAAAAAAAAAAAAAACACAAGGTCGATGATTAGTATTTCCAAGAGATATACTGAGCTATTAAATGGCACCCATACTCTGAAACTTGATGTCAATCTGGCTATCAATGAGTTCGTTTCCACCAATGACCTCGCCAAGGCCACCCCATTTATGAGCAGGATTAGTGGATGGAAGGCAAAATGGGAGACTGTAGTAATTGTAGGTTTCTTGTGGATTGTCGTAGGGCCCAACCTTGTTTACCCAGAGAGTCACTGGTTCATCAGGTTTATACTGCACAGCGTGGAGAAATTTTTAGTTCCTTTAGTTAACAAACATCCTTGGACAAAGATTACAAAGGTCACTGATGTAATAAAGCAGTTTCATAACTAATTGAGACAACATAAAAAGACAAGAGGCGTTAGGTAGTAACTTAACTGACACGAGTCAGCGTGACATGCAAAGTGCTGGAAAATACTATAAAACTTCAGATACCGAAACTGTTTGTTTCATTTACACAATCTCAAACTGGAATTATGAAAACCAAAAAGATACTATTCACATAGAAGTTACCAAATATATATCAGAAGACTAAGAAGCGCTCATGGGCAAGGGCGTGAATAAATTTTGCAGAAACATACAATCCATCGCCCAGATAAGCTGACTCTATTAAACCTCTTCCAGAATCATTGCTTTGCGTGGAAAATATCTCATACCACACCCGCCTCCGCATTATACAACCAGCAATGCAACTTCTAAAAATCACCAACACACCAGTACAAACCAGAGCCAAATCACACAAATACCATCAATGCAGCTAATTCAAGAGCCACCATAACAAAGCTAAATCACATAAACTATGCTCCTAAAACCAGAACCAAGAATACGTAATTGAGATTCAACTCATCCAAACCACAACACACAAATGGAAACGCAATCCGTGCTCAAAGCAACACAGGACAGCCGCCGTGACACTATCTCAATATACAGATCTGAATCAATCTCGCAGGGACAGAATCCAGCGCGTTGTCAGATCGATTGAAGCATTAATAAATTAAATAAAAAAACACAACTGAACTTATCGGAGCTGTTACCTTGTGATCGTACTCCGATGCGAGCACCGGGGAGATGAGAAACAGAACCAGGGCGAGGAGGAGGGAGCGCGGGAGTGGCCCGACGGCGGAGATGGTGGTCGCCATCGGCGGAGGAGAGAGAGAGCAGATCTACGGTGGAGATTGGGGGACTTGAATTGGAGAAGAGGGTCGACTGCGCTAGTAGGGAGACTATTTACTTGGATCTCTAAATATTTATTTATTATTATTTCCTTTAATTATATTTATTTATTGTGCTGTTTTTTCAATGGCTATACGATGGGCCTTGAACTGGGCCTCTTCAGAAAAAAGCCCAATAGTCTAAGCGCAAGACCAATCAAATTTGCATTTAATTTTTAAACATAATATTAATATGCTTAAAAATATTTATTTAAGTAAAAAATAAGATAAACTTTAATAATATTCCTAATAAATTCGGGTAAACAGAAACCTGCTTAAACTGGAGCGGAAAAAAGTGATGAGTATTCAACAAGGTTACTTACCAGTAGTCTCCGCAGGAACAAGTTCCATTTTTGAAGTGATGAAACCTATTCACATCTCTGATAATGATCACTCTTCCATAGAGAGATGATATGAACTTCGTAAATGTGTGACAGTCTCCGCAAATTCGGAGATTTTTAGTCACCCGGAGGGTCTGGCCACGGGGCGAGTTTAGCAGCCCAAAACCGATGGCCAGCTTTTCGCTGTGGGTGGTAAGATTATGTAGCTTCTCTTCTTCGCTGATATCATGTAGTACCAAGCTTGTATCCGGCGTATAACCTGCATCCTTTATTTTCCTGGGAAGTTCTTCCAACAATGCGTAGATTTGTGTAGTCTGCGGATGAGATGTGTCTCCTCCGAAAAATAAAGTGCTTGTACCATTTACTTCGATCCAACTGCACCCAGGGCTCTTCTTCAGTCCTTGGAGTTTCAAGATGGCTCGTAGGGCGTTGACTTCCTCCCACATTCCTTTTACAGCGTACATGTTTGAAAGCAAGACATAGTTCCCGGTGCATGCGGGTTCCAGGATGAAGAGCTTTCTCGCTGCTACTTCTGCAATCTCTAAGTTGCGATGATTGCGACAGGCGGATAATAAAGCACCCCAAGTGCTTGGCCCTCCCTCCATCGGCATGGTTTTTATTAGATTCAGAGCTTCAACCAATCGTCCAGCACGAGCCATTAGATCAACCACGCAAGCATAATGTTCATGCTTTGCATCCACCGAGTATACAGATTTCATACAATTGAAGTATCTGAGGCCAAATTCATAAAGCCCCGAATGACTACATCCCGATAATAGTCCGGTAAATGAGATGCTATCAGGTTGTACTCCATTTCTTATCATTTCTTCAAAAGTGGACACACATTCTGCACCACGTCCGTGAGATGCATAAGCAGTAATCAAGGTGTTCCACGCAACAAGATTTCTCTTACGCATTGAGTCAAAGCAAAGACGAGATTCAACTAGGCTTCCACATTTGGCATACATGGCCACAAGTGCTGTCTGGACAAGAGGGTGCTCACCCAACCCAATACTTTTGGCATAACGATGAATCCATCTACCGCGTTCCAGAGCAGCTGAATGCGCACATGAAGGCAGCACACTCATAATCGTGACCCAATTCGGCTTCACATCACTTCCCTCTTTGCACATCTCATCAAACAAACTCAATGCCCTGTCATCAAGTCCGTTTTGCACAAACCCTGATATCATAGCAGTCCACGACACAATGTTGGAGCACGGCATTCTGTGAAACAGTTCCACAGCCATGTCAATATCCCCATCTTTCATATGCCCGGCAATCAAGCTATTCCAGGCTGCAATATCTCTCACAGGAATTTCATCAAACACCTTATGCCCTTCCCCAATCTCCCCGCATTTCACATACAAATCAATCAAAGAAGTCGCCACATACATATCCTCCATTAACCCCATTCTCAAGCTCTGCGCATGAACGCTCTTCCCCATCCAATCCAACCCCAACTCACCACAAGACTTCAACACAAACGGCAGTGTAAAATTATCCGCAGCAAGACACAAAAGATGCATTTTTGCATACAATTCCAACGCCTTCTCGCAAGCCCTATAATTCGTATAAGCCCTAATCATCGCATTACACAACAGACCAGACCAAACACTAACCCTATCAAACACCAATTCAGCCGAGTCTAACTCGCCAGAACTCGCGTAAAAAGCAACCATTTTGGCCCCGAGGAACGCGTCCGGGCTGAGGCCGCGGACGGCCATAAGGCCATGCACCTGTCGTCCGATATTGAGCAGATTGAGGCCAGTCAGAAACTGGAAGATTGGCGAGTAGGAAGGAAGAAAAATCGAGTCTTGGAGAAGTGGCTGTATGTGGGCTTGTAAGGTGGTGGCCGAGCAGGGATTTGGAATCCATTTCCGAGAGGATTGTGAGGTCGACCATGCTCGGGGAAGATTAAGTGATGATGAGATGGCGCGGAGGAGGATGCGAAGGTTGGATTTTGGGGTCGGGAAAGGCGGTTGAGGTTGCAGTGGGATTCGAAGTCGCATCAAGTCTTCGTCGTCTCAGCCGCTGTCTGCTGCTTTGATTTGGACTCATCTGCGAAATTCTGAACTTCCGAGCCCCCTGTTGTACTATTATAATACTTTAGGAACTAAATAATAATTGCGAAAACAACGGTGACTTCCCAGTAATAAATATTAGAAACACGGCGTCGTTTTAGTTCCAGAAATAGTTGAAAGAATCTGAGCGGTTGACAACCTGTGTCAGACAACAACATGGTTGCCAGACTGGGATTTCCTGACAGCTAATTTTTAGTCCAAGATTTGAAATTCCAACCATGAAGTCTCCACAAACTCATCTGCGCCATATACAAAATAAAGGGTCATAGGGCACCCTCCAAAATAAGGGCTATATAATCCTCAAGGCTGAATACCAAAATGGTGCGTCAAATCAACTGTACTTGTGCTTTTCTTTGTGTAGATTTGCACAAGCACAATCTTGCTGCCTTCATTTCCCAAGTGACTCCTCTTTGGGAATTTATCAGACGCAATGGGTGCCTGCGCAAGTTTCCCCAAGACCCTCGGCGATGCACCAGCACCGGAGCAGCCCAAAGAGGAGAGCACCGCCACGGAGACTGTGGTTGTGGCCGACAAGGCCGTTGAGGAAGTGAAGACGACAGTTGACGGGGAGGACCAAAAGGAGAAATCCCTCGGCTCATTGCTCGAGGTACATTCATATTCTTAATCAACCATGCATCTTCTTCAAACTACATCTCTTCCTAAACTAAGCACCTTGTGGCAGACCACTGAGGAAGGGAAAGAAGCCGCCGCACCGGTCGTCGAAGATAAGGAGGAGGAAAAGGCGGCTGCCCCGGCCGCGGAGGAGAAAAAGACCGAGGCGGCGGTGGAGGAGCCTAAAAAGGAGTAACTTAACTACTACATGATGCCACATTATGAATAGTCTCACATGGCTTCTCCCATTAGGGATTTATTACTACATCTTATGAGCTTCATTTCTTGAGAATCTTCTACCCGTTGCTTTCTTGAAAAGTCTTAAGTGGACCTTTAACTAATAAGATCCCTACAAATTCTACATAGATGGAGACTCGCAATATCCATTTCAATAATCTAAGTTTATCATCGAATTTCAATTTATTCAAGATTAATTAAAAAATCGTTTCAATATTATGTTATTTATATTAATTTGTTTAGAGTGTTTTTTGAACTAATATCAGATAGGTTCAATTCAGTTAGTTTTCATTACTTAAATACACTTATTTCAATTTCAGTGTAAACCCTAAATGCACCGCGAATCGTAGATTATTTAGATAAAGATTTTGCTAATAATAATTATTATATGAAATTTAATTACAAATGGTTTGCTTTAATAAATAAATAAATTTGAAAAATCTAAAATTTGTTGCCGCCACGGCAGCCGGCGAGTGAATCTCTCTATGTGTCGCTTTCTCTCTTTAAGCCTGTGTATGCAGAGCTTAATGGAATCGTCGGTCAACGATGAGGTTTGAATTTTCTTCTGACACTATACCTGCTGCCGCTGCCTTGCTCGTCGTGTTGTTGAATTGATTTTTCGTGGAGGAGTTGGAATTTGAGGGTTTGTAGCACCGATGGTTCTGCAGATGCTCGCTTCAGTGACGCGGTCCTGAAGGTGTAGGGAGGGTTTGGTTTTCGAGGTGATGGAGCGAGTGATGTCTACTCGATTTGTTGCGATTGCTGTCATAGCGAGTTATTGTTTGCTTGTTTCTGCTAATCAAGAAGGTATTTAATTTTTCATTTCATTTATCTGTTTGATTTTCTGAAGCTTGAGTGTGTGGATGAGTGAATTGGACTGATTGAGCAGCGTGAGATTTTTCAGTTAGGTATTGAATTGATGTGTAGATGATTAGATTTAGGTATTTTGGGTAGTCAAAATGTTTGTTCCGCTTATGGGAACGGCCTTTTTTTTATGGAAATTCTGTATGTTGATACATTACAGATTTACAGCTTGTTTACCAGCATGTCCTTGTTGATAGTTGGTTCTGCCACTTCATTTGGATGATGGTTGCAACTCAAGTAATTTTGTTTTGCTTGCGAGACTAATAAGTATTGTTATGATTGGGTGTCCTCCTGGAAGTTGTGATGCTTTTTTTTTTCCTCAAAATATGGCCAAGTTATACTGGACCAGTTTCCACCAGTACACGACATTACACTTGCAGAAGTCTTGCAAATCATAATGCTAAACTGGCAATAGTGGACTGGGAAACTGATGTAAAGTGATGACTTTATATTATGTTAAAAATATACAAATTAAAAAAAAACAGTTTTTCTTTCGCTTGTTCATATTGATCTGTGGTATGATGAACTTCTCCAGGCCTAGCTTTGGATACTTTCAAAAGGAAGTTAGAACCTAATGAGGCAACAAAGAATTGGGATCAAAGCCAATCGGATCCCTGTTCATGGACTCACATTGAGTGTGATATTAATCGCTATGTGACCGACATGTATGCTGTATCTGCAACCACTTATATTTGATTGTATTACAATGACAAATACTCTTAATCATAGTATTGCGTATCACCTTTGATTTTGTTCAATAGAAAACTTGGAAGTGCAAAGTTATCTGGTCAACTTGTTTCAGATCTGGGTGTGCTTGTTCATCTGGTGAATTTGTAAGTAAGATACTTCCAGTTTATCAATTTCTTCCATTATCAGATTCAGCAGACTACTGATTTTCACCTCTCTGTATTTAAAGGGAACTTCACAATAATAATCTAAGTGGGAGTATTCCCAAAGAGTTGGGAAAATTGAAGGCCCTGATGACGATGGATCTCTATTTGAACAAGTTGAGTGGTAACATTCCTGAAACATTGGGCCAGCTTTCAAATCTCCAGAATCTGTATGTGTATTTACTCTATTTTTCCTGCTTTCTTTTAGCTGTTGTTTTACGAGATAAGTGAAATATTCATATAATTCGTTGTACCTTGATAAAGTTGGAGTCAATCAACAGGCTTTCAATATGAGAGGCATAGCTAACATAAGTCCAGTTTTTAACTTTAGGTTCAAGACAAAGTGAGTGCACAAGTATCTACAATGAAAAAGGTGTCTGGATAGACAAATTTTGTATGCTTGATACCTGAAATGTCATCAAACAATATTTTGTGAAGCCCATTTGTATGGTAATATCCATTTCTTGTGATATTCCCAACAAAGATCATACACCCAGTAGTGATATCTTACCAGCTTTCTCTAAATATTAAACTGTAACCATCCCTGATTAAAATACTAAAATCCTCTTCAGTTGTCTTGATTCATTGTACATGAATTTTTTTTTTTACTCTAACATGTTATCTCTGTATATTTATGAATAGCCGGCTCAACAACAATAATTTGAGTGGCCAGATTCCTGTGACTTTAACCAATGTTGATTCACTTAGAGTTCTGTAAGTATGGCCTTCGTATTTTATAATCTAACTAGTTGTGTCATTCTTGCAACTGGCCACCACTGCAAGGCATGATATCAAAATATATTGTCTGGAATACAGGGATCTGTCGAATAACAATCTAACAGGTGCAATCCCCTCAAATGGCTCCTTTTCATTGTTCACCCCTGTCAGGTTCAAATATTGTTCCTCCATATACTTATATATTTTCATAACCATTTACAAGTTAGACCTAAGCAGCTTATTTTTCCAATGTACAGTTTTGCTAATAATGATTTGGATCCTATTCCTCCTTCCCGGCCTTCTCTTCCGTCAGCACCACCTTCTTCAGGTTTGATCTAAGTTATTTATACTAGAATCCATTATTTTGGCACATGTACTGAAAATTCCATGTCTTCCCATCCTTTTTGGTTGGCCCTCTAGCTGATGGTTGTTCTGAAAATAATTGTTCTTTGCTTCATTTGTGACTTATTGTCTGGTTGCTGACCCGATAATCTAAACTAACTATTTGGTCTAGGCAAAAGAATACTACAATTTGTTTGCTTTTTCACATTTTTCCTTAAAATTTTGAAAAATGAAAAAATGGACCCTTTTGATTCCTGAGAAACTGATGAAATTTTATAATAGCAGTCGGTTATGGTGCCACTGCTTTAATTGCTGGAGTTGTAGCTGCTGGTGTTGCCATGTTGTTCACTGCCCCTGTAGTAGCAGTTATTTGGTCACGACACAAGAAACAAAAAGATATTTTCCATGATGTCCCTGGTTAGTTCTCAACCTCGTGTATAAAGTTGTAGACTTGCAAAATTCTGATGTCTGTTGACATATTCGGTTGGTACGCAGCTGACGAGGATCCTGAAGTTCATGTGGGACAGCTAAGGAAATTTTCTCTGCGTGAATTGCTGGTGGCGACAGATAATTTTAGCAGCAAAAATATTGTTGGTAAAGGGGGATTTGGTAAGGTTTACAAAGGCCGCTTAGCTGATGGTTCTCTGGTGGCCATCAAAAGACTTAAAGAACAATGCACTGAGGGTGGCCAACTACAATTTCAAACAGAAGTAGAATTGATCAGCCTGGCTGTTCATCGTAATTTAATTGGCTTATCCGGGTTTTGCATGACCCCGACTGAAAGACTGCTAGTGTATCCTTTCATGGTCAATGGAAGCCTTGCATCACAGCTAAAAGGTAAAATTCGATTCTTTCACCTATTTTCTGACTTCAGAAATTTGCTGTCTAAAACTTATTTCTCTTCGTCCTTTTGCTGAGAGCACAGGGTCAAAGGCATCGCTGAAATGGGCAACACGGAAGCGGATTGCTTTAGGAGCAGCAAGGGGACTTGCATACCTTCATGATCAATGTGATCCTAAAATAGTACACCGAGATGTGAAGGCTGCAAACATATTACTGGATGAAGATCTGGAAGCCTTAATTGGGGATTTTGGGTTGGTAAAACTTATGGGGTATAAAGACACTCACGCCACCACTGCTGTACGTGGAACATTAGGTCACATAGCTCCTGAGTATCTCTCAACTGGAAGGGTCACTGATAAAAATGATGTTTTTGGCTATGGCGTCATGTTACTGGAGCTCATCACTGGACAAGGCGCTTATGACCTTGCTAGACTAACCAACGATGATGATATCATGTTACTCAATAGGGTATCAATCTGATTTCTTTGCTTTGGAAGGGTCCCTGCATCGTTGGCTAAAAAGTTTGTCCTTTATTATTATTTTCAGGTAAGAGGACTTCTAATGGATAAAAAGCTGGATCGGCTTGTAGATCCTAATCTGCAAGGGGACTATGCTGAAGTGGAGGTGGAGCAACTTATCCAAATTGCTCTTCTATGCACACAAAACTCTCCAACCGATCGCCCGAAAATGTCTGAGGTAGTTAGAATGCTGGAAGGTGATGATGGACTAGCCAGGAGGTGGGAGGAATGGCAGAGTCACCAGTCTTTCAAGAAATTAGGAAGCATTCGGCTGCCTCAGTCTGTTCTACTGATACCAGACTCCACTTCCCAACTCCCACCAGAGATTTTATCTGGTCCCAGGTGACTCATTGAATACTCAATCTCCTTGGAATTCAGCATGACTGATATAAGTACCATACTGGCCGTTATATGTACATATAAATAATATACACCTAATTATGGCAGTCTGAGCATATCAGCTCACATTGCTGCTAAAAAACATAATTATTTTTTAACAAAAAATGGTTATAGACTTGTTGGTGGTTATGTTCCAGAACCCAGTCAAGTGCATATGAATACAATGTTGTCCTCAACCTACACCTAATCTGTCTTTCGTGCTAATATGGCATCAAGAGAACTGTTAAAGTACTAGGATGACTGCTAAACCTATTTGTCCATATTCATCAGGTGCTTTGCATATGCCTTTCTCACTTTCTACCAGTTCTTGGTTTGCCCTTAACTTCAGCCTCCTGCATATAATACAATATTATGAGTGATGTAGTTACATCTATACGGCCATATAAGAAGTTAATGCTTTACTATTTGATATTACCTGGGGCATATGCAGAAAGATGTACGTCTTAGCAGTGGCTGGATTGTGCTTCTCTGCTCCCTTACTCCAGTCATAGCAGACCTGCAAGGTATAAGAAAGTTTTATGTAAATTCATAACTGCTGAAATGGCATATCAAACAGTCGATATTGAAAACCAGTCTACGAAAGCCAGCCATAAGTCAGCAAATGTTTTTGGTAGATTTTTTGCACAATGTGACTTGTGCTTTCTAGCAAAGGATCTAGTATGATACTAATAGACATAGAAATGTGTGACCGAGAATGTTAATCCTTAAGTTCCTAGACAGCATATTCAAATGGTAAGAGTGGCCTGAAAAGAAAACTCAGCTAGTCTTCCAAAAGTACAGTACAAACTAATGCACCAGCATTAAAATCGCTTTACTGATGATAAAAAAATGTTGCAGAATGTTGCACGTTCTCATGATGGCTCAAAGCCTTAGAAGGAATGGAAATGCATTAGAAGCATGTCTTTCTATGTTAATATCAATATAAAGATGAAGCACCAAACACTTACTGAGTAAGCAAATATTGAACCATCATTGTTGAAGGTGCTGCAAGGAATTGATGATTGACAGCGTGACATGGCCTGATATTGAAATCCAAAATAGATAATTGGAAAGAGTAAATACTTGCATATACGATGATAGGGTGTTAGGTCTACATGACGCTTTTGCATGTCAACTTCCGTTCACTAAAACTAGTTCCCAGTTACCATAAAATAAATAAAATTTCCGGAGCATTATGGCATTGATTCAAATATTAGAAGCACTTGAATTAGGAAAAATGTTATAATGAAATTCTTTGGGAAACACAAAACACAGTTGTGAATGAGGATACCTTCAGTCTTTGTTTGCTGTCTTTGTCCCAAAAGTTAAAAGCACCATCTGAGCCTGCAGTTGCAAATGTGTGGTGCACCTGAATAAATAAGAAAAGAGCGAAAAGACCCAAATAAATTACAAAGTGCAGAATTGCTGCTTCCAAGGATCTTCAAAACACTGCGGAAAATATGCAGTTAATCACAGAGTGTATGTTGTTCCTATATTTTTGTTGTGAAACTCATAAAATTAGGCGCTTGCGCCTAATGTATGAGTATGGTTGTAATGTAGGGTCAAGAGTAATTAGAGTGCTCATAAACAGAAGTAAAAACCTTCCTTTTTTGAAAAACATGTCAGAAAACCTACATGGAACAGGAATGGTTTATGAAGGAATAAGACCACGAATTTATGTAGTATGTTCATGGTGTTACTGAAATAAAAGGCTAGCAAGTCTTAAATATAGCGGCTACTTTAAATATATACCAAGTACATGCTGCAATAGGAACCAAATAGCTTATGCTCATTCGCTTGGTAGAAGATTAAAGGTGCAATATACGAAGTTGAAAGATAAAACAAAAATAGGCCCAATCTTACCGGATGAAAGTTAAGCGAGTTGACAGCATAAATTTCATTGCCCTCTCTGTGGCATTTGAATGTGAAGTTTTTGCTTTGTTGTGCATCATCAAGATGATGCACACCAACTCTTCCCTCTATTGATCCAACCTAACAGAAATGAAAGTAATCCAAGACCTTTTTGCCAACACTGATAAAATGATAAAACTGAAAATTAATTCAGGTCTAAATTTTTAACCAGAAATCCTTGCTGATCTGGGAAGGCTGCCAAACATCTTGTTTGATATTTCAGGGGAGAAGTTATTCTCTTGAACTCAGTCTGTTAAGAGTTTTAGCAATGCCATAATATTAGAATTAAGAAAAAGATAAAACATAAGAGGCTGCCAATTAGATACTGGGAATTCCATAACTGGAGAAGATGTGTATTCCTTAACGGACGTTTCTGCTGTTTGGAGTCTCATGGAATGATGATCATTTTGTTTAGACCACAAATACAAGGAGTATAAATGTGGCTTCTCAAAAATTAAATAATGTTCTATTTAGCCATCAAGTCCATAATCACTAGAAATTGCTGCTTGGTGACCGACGTACATATCACACGCCAAAAAAGAATGAAACAAAAAAGTCTAATAGTAATTTCTTAATAAACACTTCTAAGGATTAGAAGAAATAAGTTTGGAAGGAAAGCATACCTGAGGAGACTGCAAGTTGAAAACAATCAAGTTTCTGTCAGCTGTGCCAACAACCATCAGAGGGTGCCTCACTGTCATTGTGTAACATCTCTCAGGAAGTTGCTGAGTATGAACAGGGGTTTGCTGCCTCAGATCCCAGTACCTGCAGGGTAAGCATAATCAGCACTAAAGACCAACATATTCCAGAGCTTCTGAAAAGGGTATTTTATAGTCGAATTGGACAAAAATTGGATCTTAATAGTCATTCTCCACGTAAAATGTACTTGCAGAAGGTTATATTGAGTAAAGCACAAGTGCAAAGTTCTAAAACTTGCATTAGCAGAGTTCTTGTTATTACAAGTTTGGAACTACGTGCACAAACAGATAAAAGAGTCCTTTTATTTCAAAGAATTAAGATTTAATAATGTTGGTTGAAACTGATATCTTACTTGAGGGTTTTATCCCAGCTTCCTGTGACGAGAAGATTCATCTCTGAAATCCAAGCAAGTTCTTTGATCGGTGCTTCATGCATCGCCACAGTAACTGGCAGATTGCCAGCCAGTTGCCACAGCTTGGCTTGTTTGTCACACCCCCCAGAAAAAACTGCTGTTCCATCCTCCTTCCAAGCCGAGCATAAAACCTAAACAAGCAAATGACAGTGTTAATGGATGTTTAAATAAAGGTGCCTTCGGCAGCTTCAATTATAAATGCAGAATGTGTGTGTTTACCGGCTGATCGTGTGATATTGAAGCCTTCGGCACAGTGCCAATATTTGTACCGCTCTGCACAACCTCCCAACAACGCACCTAAATTTGAGTATTACAGGCATGCATATCAGGAAAATATTAATACAAGGGCAGTAATAGTCCATGATTCATTTATATCATCACATTATATCATATGAATAAAACATTAATTAAACACCAGCATAACTCATAAGTGAAATTCCAAGTTGCACAGTTAAAATTTGCTGAGTTCAGCACTTGGAAAAAACATAAATGCAGAGTCTTAAAGTCTATGGATTTGGAAATCTTCAAAAACCAAGAGACTAAACCCTTAAACCCCTTTGTTTCCTTCATGTCAAGATTGCACTCTGTCAGCAATAAAAAAAAGATCAACAAAGAAAAATTCTAATGTCAAGAAAGCCACCAAACTTACTCAAGAAGCAAGGGAGGGATTACGACTGATAAACCTACAAAAATCCAACCTCATTGTCCCAGGAAGTAGCCACAAGTAAATTCGCCTTCGGACTGAAGTACATGCTCGACACAGAATCATTCGGAGCCTGCGTCACCTGCACAAAACAAATAACCGGTCAAAACCTCCACGCAGCAATATTCATAAACTGCAAACAAGAATCGACAGAAAATCACCTCGACGGACTTGTTCGGATTGTGATTGCCGCTAGCTGAGACTCCGAATGTCGTCATCGCTTCCGTCAAAACAACAACGATGATCGCAGCACAAATCACGCAGTTAAGCGAGAATCGAACTCCGAGAAGTCGGACGGACACAGTTGCGTAAATCAAGAATCGCCGCCGCAGGAGAAAGAAACCGGCAATCGGAGAAGACTGGATCGATGCGGCGAGAGAAGCTTCTGGAAGTTTCGAAACGGAAGAGAGACAGAGGGGGAATATGAAGCGAGCGAGACTAAACTTGATCTGCTTTACTGATGCATGATGCTTGATCAAAACGCTGCGTTTCATGACAATATATGCAGAGAGAAGTGAAGCGAAGGAGAAGGTTGGTAGAATTATTTACAACAATCTTGTGAAGGACAAAATAAGCCTGTAGAGATTTTGAACAGTGCAGATGTTTATGATTTCATCTGCACAACTGAGACTATAACAGCCACGTCATCGAGCTTGCCGCCAGTGTAGCTTGCATAGCCGGCTGCATGGGCTGCATCAGCGAAAGGGCTAATTGCAGACGTTGATCTTCCGATCTCTTGAGCTTTCACAGCTAGCACAGCTGCAACTTCCTGAGGAAAACTGCATTTGGTTACTACTTGGGTAAAACACTTGCAGAAAAGAATTAAGATTTTTTGACGTTGGTGAAAATGGCGGGGATGTGAATAGATTTATAAGGGCTGTTACGATTATTTTGATTTACCTTGGGGCTCCAATTGGCGTGGAGTGGCTTGGTGACGATAGAAGATATTTCTTGATCATACATATTGTCGAAAAGACCATCTGTTGCAGCAACGATTATGTCACCCTCATCCAGCTCCATTTCATAACACTGTAACAAAATTTTAAAGACATTGGTAAAAGCTTGTGAGTCTAGGGATTGGGCTACCATCTATTGATTTATCGATGCTATGCCTGAGCACAGTCGCACAAAAGAACCAACAACGGAAGCATGAACAGGTATGTCTTATGAATAACTTAAGGTATTTCGATCAGGAGTTACCTGCACAAACTCCAAGGGGTCATCCCCTTTTTGGATCTGATGAGGAAAATGAAAATCGTGAACGGTTGGCGACGACTTGCTTAACACAACACCATTTCTAACAATGATGAATCCTGTGTCCCCAATATTTGAAGCGTGAAGCACCTATTTTAGTTTCAGTTCATTATTAGCCAAGTATTGAAGAACATATTTCCAAGCAGCACTTATTAATAAAAACAGTGAACGAAGCATGGTACCAGGTGGACAACTGAAGCAAGTAAATGAAATCGATTGTTAGGAAAGTTGTGAGAAATATGACATTGTTAGGACTGTCCATCAAAAAATGCATATACCTGTCCATCAAAGTAAGCAACCAATACTGTAGCTGATCCAGGCAATGCTGCTTCTGCAGCACTGCGACTTAGTACTACTTTGGGATCGGTTGATGCAGGGAAACCGCCATTAGACACGATCCGTCTGCAATTCTCCATGAGTTCATGAGCATACAACCCATCATCAATCCCTATTATGAAAAACATCACACTTTGATCAACATGTTAGAATTCAAACCAATAATGAACTCAAAAGATGAACTTACTATAGGCATCCTCTATAGTATAAGAGGTTCAAAGCCACAGGCTAGGAATAAGTTGATTGTTTTCAGAAGCTATATTAATGATCCCAATAACAACTACTGAAAAAGGAAATCTACCTTCTAATGACCACTGGCCAACGCCGTCAGCAACACCAAACCAGGCCTCCCCTGCAATGAAGTAAGCATCCTCTCCACCTGTCAATGCCTGAGAATTATTATTCCTTTTAATGGTTGATCTGAATATCAAATTAAATCAACATGGTGATCTCATGGTTATGTAGTTTTTCAGGTCATTTTTATAAAATAGATCAAATTAAATCAACATGGTGATCTCATGGTTATGTAGTTTTTCAGGTCATTTTTATAAAATGGAAGACAATGTGAACTGAGTTGATTCTTTCCTATCTATTAATGAATATGCCTGGCTACGTATAATAAACTATTGATTCTTTTACTCAGATTCAAAGTCTATAGAACTTTGGAATTTATGCCAGCTGATAGATATACAGTTTGCAATGGGGAGATGGGGGTACCTCTGAGGTTTGTGGCAGTAAAGCAGCACCAATAGATAGGCAAAACCTAACTGGAGAGGCTTGTTCCCTTCATGAAATAGAAAACAAGAAATACCCATCAAAATATATATATTACAGTGAACTGATTATCCATTCAGTGTGGACTTCAGCATTGATTCAACACCGGTACGAGCTGTCCAGTCGTTTGAAAATATCACCAAGAAGGAATAGCAACTGAAGAAAAAATACGGAGGCATGCAAATGCTACGACAAGAGAAAACGGAAAAACGACCAACCAAGTACCTGTCTGCAACGAGTTGGGCTGGTATCGGTTCGGTTGCCTCAGAAATTGAAATGGCTGTAGCACTGTTTCCCAATATATCAACTTCAGCAACTTCAGTTGTTGATGTAGCCTTTTCATCAGTCTGCATATCATCAAAACTGTAAACAAGGGGACTTTTTTGGGTTTGCTAAACACGAAGGTCATAAGATCTAACTGATGACCAATCAACCAAAATAAGAATTTCATGCCGACAATAATACCGCCATTCATCAAATAGTATGCTCATATGATTTCCTAACGTCATTGTGATAATGTGATGCCAGGTCTAAAGCAGATATGCCATTTCTTACTCATTATAGGGCGGTTAACTACATATGTCCACATAACTGAAAGTGAGTCAGAAGGATTATATAAACTAATAAATAAAAAAGAGAAATAGTGGAGTTTACCAGGTTCAAGCCGTTAACGCCAGTTGTGCTGAGAAATGGCTCCTTTATATCAAAATCTATCTTCTCATCAACAGTACGCTCACTGTTTCTTTGAGTTGCAACAAGAATTGCCACTACAGAATTTCTTCCTTCTGTATCTTCAATAATAGTAGAACTAGTAGCAATAGCTAATGTGTCCTGCTTCATCATGTTGGTTTCATCGTTACATTTGTAAGAAAAATCACCTTCACTAGCAGCGGATAAATTAGGAGCAGCAGAAATGGGGGATCCAGCTGCATTATGAGTCTCAAAATAACTTTCCTGATTTGAATTCTCATCGGCAAAGGGATGACCAGCACCAGAAACGGCATCCAGGGAATTAATAAGCATAGAACTGAAATCCTGGGCATCTTCATTGTGAATAAGTTCAGAAAGGCTAGTTTTTTTAAAGGCCACATATTCTGTATCGTTATCACATGCCATTTCTTCATTGGAAGTGAGAGTACCATCAACAACTGGAATCTCCTTGATGTCACTGTCAACATCTTCATTTGATATTCTAGTTTTCTCAATAGTTGACAGTTCGATATCACTATCAGAATTGGCATCGTACCCATAAACATCTGTAGCCTTTGTACTCGGAACACTATTAATCTTCGAACCGTTACTGATCTCATCAATTGCAATGATACTAACCTCTGAAACAACTGAAGGACTCCACATGTCTTCCTTATCAACGTTAAGTGAAGCCTCTTTTAAAGACGAGCTTTCAATCACATCAGGTTCAAGAGCAATGGGATCAAGATCTTCGTCCACAATAATAGTATCCTCAAGAATTGTTGATTGATCCCCGCCATAAAATTCCAAATCTTCATCAGAAACGATACTTTCAACAACCACTAATTCCTTGTCCACATTACCTTCAGAAATTTCTTCAGATGCACTGGAATTCTCAAGATGCATGTTATCCTCTCCCACATTACCTCCAAAATCATCAGCAGAACTACTAGCACTCTCAATGTTCACATTTTCATTTTCCAAGTTACATTCAGAAATTTCATTTATGACATTACAGCTCTCAGTGAGAGCATTTTCAATTTCCGAACTACACTCCAAATCACCATCAGAACCATTAGTCCTCAATTCTTTCACACAGTAAGATTCAAAATGAATTTCATAACTGCTACTATCCTCAAGAGCACCAAGAGTTCCGGTCTCTGAACTTCCATCATTGTCTTCGTGAACAACGGAAGGCTCCTCAACTGAGACATTTGAAATTATATCAGGACAAGCCGCATCAGAAACTACATCAAAATCACTACTAATCTGCTCTCCTCTCATTTCAGATGAATCCGATGTACAATCAAGTCCATTCTCCTCCAAATCACCTGGTATCTCGAGACCAAATTTCTCCAAATCCTCTGCAGGAAGTTCCATATCCAAAACCCCATCAGCAAAACCCTCCATTGTATCTTCTGTATCATCACTGACAATATATTCCTCCTGTACCCCATCGCCAACTTGTGCAACACCTTCAGTCTCCACTCCACGATTCACATTCAACACTTCCTGAGACTCCACAAACGCGGCAATCTCGCTAGCAGTCCCAAACCGGAATACCACACTACCATCAGAACTCTCTGCTCAGCATACCTCCAAAAATCATTAGAAAAATCAAATAATCAAAACATAACAATCGATAATCAGATGATTCGGAGGCTTACCGGAGGAGTAAATGATCTCCAATTCAGAAGCGCCAACACTAGTCTTCCGGCACAATCTCCATAAATTGGAGCCGCCGCGAGGCCGCAGAGGGACCCCAGACCGCCGGAATCGAGCGATCGGAGCCGGAGCGAGGAACATCGACAAGTTCTTCAGCAACAAATCCGCCATTTCAGTAAAATCGATCGGTTGCACAAAATCTAGGGTTTCGGTGATCGTGAGATTGCTTACTGCTCGAGTGACATAACGAGTGAGAAAGAAAGCAGATAAGACGATGTACTCGGTTGGCGCTTGTTCGCGCTACTGCCACGTTGGATGCCACGCACGATTTTATTTCCATTAATTCACCATTTAATACGTCATAAATAGAAAAATATTAAATTTTCACCTGCGCTTACTTCTTGTTGTTCTTCACTAGGGTTTTTGTCCAACACTCTCTCTCATCGGATCGAACAGTGACAGCCGCGAACCATGGCTGGCGCTGTGCTTTCCCCGCTCGGCATCCCGACCTCGCCGCCAGCTCCGGGAAACGCTGCCGATGAGAAAGTCGACTACTTTAATCTCCCACGCCCTGTCGCGTATGAGGAAATCCAGCGTGAAGCCTTCTGTGAGTTCGATTTGGATTGTTAATTTGATTTGATTTTTTTGTTGATGCACATGCATTTTAGATTTGTTGTGTGAGATTGTTGGAATTGTGGTTTTTTGTGTATATCGGCCTATGAATGGATTGGTGAGTTCTGGGATTGTAAAGTTCGAAGTTGTTTTGGTTCAAAGATCAGCCCTTCAGTATTGGAAATGACTAGGATGGTGAGGAGAAAATTGGGATTTCTGATGGATGAAGTAGAATTTGTCATTCTGGGATTTTGTCAGGAGACAGTTTTGACTGAAATGATAATGTAACCATTTCCTTTCGATCCGCCAGCTGACTTTTGGGGTTTATGGGGAATGGTGTGCAGTTTCTTTAAAGCCCGAGTTGTTTGAGGGTATGCGATTTGACTTCACGAAAGGGCTAAATCAGAGATTTTCTCTGAGTCACAGGTAAGTTTGATCTTCTTGTTCTTACTCTTTAAGATATAGTTTTTTTTCTTCATTATCCGTGATGATGTCCGATCTCATTTGTTTTTCCAGTGTGTTTATGGGACCGACAGAAATCCCTTCTCAAGGTGCTGAAACTATCAAAATCCCCACATCACATTATGAATTCGGAGCCAACTTCTTGGACCCAAAGGTGTGAGTTATCTGTAGAGGGAAAGGTGTTGTTTTGTTCTGTTCCTTCATCTATACTAATTTGGATCTTTGCAGCTAATGCTTGTTGGGAGAATACTTACTGATGGAAGGCTGAATGCACGGATGAGGTGCAATATAACAGATAATCTGGCTTTCAAGGCTAATGCACAGGCAAGTTTTTGCTAATATATCCGTGCTTGATTCACTGCAGTAGCATGCTAATCTGTTCTCTCACCCTTTCGCTTCTTGTACAGCTGACCCAAGAGCCCCATATGTCCCATGGCATGTTTAATTTTGATTATGAGGTGTGAACTTGAACTCACTCCTTTTTTTTCCTACTAAAATATTCTTGCTGCATCAGATATGGCTGTACGTTCCCAGAAAAGGCAACGAGGCATTACATATAATGTTAACAAGTTTCATAATTTTCTTAGACTAAATTTCAGTCCCTTAAAATTGAATCTTATGATGTATAACTAATGTTGGCAAAATTGTGTTGGTCAGGGTAGCGACTTTAGGACCCAGTTTCAGTTAGGAAACGGTGCTTTGTTTGGAGCTAATTATATACAGGTAAAATTCTTCCTATAATTGAATTTTATTATAGCAGTACTCGTATCCCTCATTTTGCTTGTGATGTCAAGATTATCGCTAGTCTTGAGAACTTACTTTGGAAAGGTCTTGTCTTTTTCAGAGTGTGTCCCCACACTTGTCCTTAGGTGGAGAGGTATTTTGGGCTGGTCAGCACCGGAAATCTGGCGTTGGATTTGCTGCTCGATACAACACTCCCAAAATGGTAAACAGTTTTTAGCATGCTTTGTATATTGTGACTCAGGTTGCACAATCAATGTTCACAGTGTGTGCACAAAAGGCGGAGGGTTACCTGGCATTTTTTTCATTTTTGTCCAATCAGCCATACTTCTGTAGTAATTATTTCTGCAGTTTGCTTTCCCTGTTTCCTTTCACTACTATGAAGAACAGTGATTAAAATATTATTACAAATAAATTTTATATTCTGTAGTGCATACGGTGAGAATAGTTAGATGATATTAAGCGACATGATTTTATGTTTATGTTTTTAGGTTGCAACTGGTCAAGTTGCGAGTACTGGAATGGTTGCTCTTAGCTATGTTCAGAAGGTCTCTGAGAAGGTAAGTTGTGCAAAACTTTGTGCCTCAGTTCTTTTCGGTCCTCACTTTGCTTCCTGAACAATTGAAACCGAACCATGTTCTATGATTTTTATGCAGGTGTCTTTAGCATCAGATTTCATGTATAATTATCTGTCTAGAGATGTCACAGCAAGTGTTGGATATGACTACATTCTTCGTCAGGTACTTTCTAAAATACTCTAGATGCTTAGATTTTGTCATCATGAGTGTGTTAGTATGCACTGGTGGGGGCTCATCATTTTGTTTGCTGACTCTAGGTTACGTAAGTTTTTTGTGAAGGTGTTTTGGATTAGTTCTTTTCCAAGTGTGTTCATCTAGTTCCGCAGCGTTCTAGTTCCAAAATTGTTTATTATGTGCGCATGGAGGCTAGTTTTTTTGGTATCCTTGTTGACACAGACGCACATGCGCTCAATTTTGATTTAGGAGGATAGGCAATCTGGCTGAACTATCTTATATGGTTTTGACTACCCAAAAGGGTCATCTGATGTGAAAGCTCGATGTAATCACACTTTACAATTTCGTTTGCAACCGGAGACTGAGGGCCGTCAACTTTATTGACTACTGATGAATTCATATTGTTCTTGCAGTGTCGCCTCAGGGGTAAGATTGACTCCAATGGTGTTGCAGCAGCTTATCTGGAAGAGAGGTTGAACATGGGCCTCAATTTTATACTTTCCGCTGAGGTAAAAGTCAACCATTGTGGATAATGATATGCACTATCTGAATTTTGTGGGTTTTATGTTCTTCTTTTCGGTTTCTATTTGTGATATGTTCATTACGTTCTGATGCAAAATTTCTAATTTAATATGACACTTTCATATAGCTTTGTTTTTAAAAGTTGTGAATCCATTTATTTGCGTTCACTAACTATGTGTATGAATTTCGTTGTTTCAGGTTGATCACTCGAAGAAAGACTACAAGTTTGGATTCGGGTTGACAGTTGGAGAATAAATCATTGATCCACCACATGCTGTTGTATTTTTGGAGATTATTATTACCATCTTCAAGTAGGCAAAGGTTTTGCAAATCGATTTTATCTCGCCCATCTGCAATAATAGGATACATTTATGGGCACACAGAGTTACTACAACCGTTCGTCAGCATTTGCACTAGAGTTATTACTTATCCGTTCTCCTTTCAAGTATCCAACTGTCAATCTGTATCCCAAAGTTTTCAAATGTTATGTTGATGATGAGCCTTTTACTCTGCATCTGCTCCGCATTTGTAATCCTCATATTTAGCTTGTTTCTAAAACAGGATAGGAAGCATGTTGTCCACTATTAGTCTCCTTATGTTGAGGGTCTTTTCCTTCCTTATTTAGGATGCTAAAAATTCTAACTTTTGATTGACAAAAGAAACAGGCAGGATTCTGAGAGAGCAAAATTGAAGATGGCAGGTGATATGGTGGCTGCTCAACACAACCTTAGCAAGCAGAGATATACAGGAGATGATGGGCTCACAGCCTCGGTTGTTATCATCTGCATAGTGGCGTCCTCTGCCGGTTTGATCTTTGGCTACGACATTGGCATCACTGGTAACGTCTTCCTTCCTTCCCTCGTCGATAAAAGTTGCTTATGTGAACTCTGATCAGCCTGAGAAAATTGATTTTAATGGTGCAGGAGGAGTGACAACAATGGAGCCATTTTTGAAGAAATTCTTCCCATCTGTGCTGACCAAGATGATGGCTGCAGAGCAGAATCAGTACTGCATTTTTGACAGTCATCTTCTGACAGCATTTACTTCATCTTTGTACATTGCCGGCTTGATCTCTTCCCTCATTGCTGGCCGTGTCACCACTGCTGCTGGCCGCAAAGGTGGTCTGATCATCGGTGGCTCGGTGTTCTTGGTTGGCACTGCGTTCAACGCCTTTGCTGAGAATGTACTCATGCTCATCATTGGCCGGGTTCTCCTTGGTTTTGGGATTGGCTTCACCAATCAGGTTCTTCAATTCCCCTTGCATTATTTTCAGTAAAAAGTCAGACAACCTTAAAATGTATGTTTTTTTTTTTTTTGCAGGCAGCTCCCATATACTTAGCAGAAATGTCGCCTGCAAAGTGGCGAGGAACGCTGACGTCATCATTCCAGTTCTTCCTCAGTGGTGGCTCACTCTTAGCCTGCTTTGTCAACTTCATGGTTTTTCCATTGGGAGACAACGCGTGGCGCTACGCCTTAGCCTTTGCCGGTGTCCCAGCAGCCATTATGACAGTCGGCGCAGTACTCATCCCCGACACCCCCAGCAGCCTGATCCAGCGCGGGAAGGTCAGTGAGGCGAGAACTGCCCTCAACAAGGTCCGTCCGAGGAACTCGGACACTGAATCTGAAATCAATGACATGATCAAGTCCCACACGGAGCGGCCCCAGTTAAAAAAGACAGAGGCTTACAGCAAACTGTTCCAGAGGAACTTCAGGCCGCATTTAGTCACAATTGCTGCCATCCCATCTTTCCAGCAGCTCACCGGGATCGGCCTTGTGGCGTTCTATGCTCCGGTCCTGTTTACATCCATCGGACAAGGAACGAGCGACGCACTACTGGGAGCTGTCATTCTCGGCGTAGCGAACTGCGCAGGCTCATTGGTCTCAGCATACGCCGTTGACAAATATGGCCGGAGATTCTTGTTCTTGGTGGGTGGGATTCAGATATTCATATGCCTGGTAATAAGCTTCACTCATCTTCACAAAATTTGACCCGCGTTATACCCTGATGAAGAAGTAAATCCGCAGGTGGCGATGGGGATCATATTTGCAGCGGAGCTAGGAACAGCAGGGACAGAGCCGTTCTCCAGAGGATCAGCCATAGTCATCCTCCTCCTAATGATCGGCATTTCAATCGGATTCGGTTGGTCATGGGGCCCGTTAACTTGGATCGTGCCAAGTGAAATCCTCCCCACGGAGCTACGAGCCGCCGGCCTCGGTCTCTGCATTGCCTCAAACTTCATAGTCACATTCATCGTATCGCAGACCTTCTTGGCCGTTTTGTGCGGGATGAAGTTTGGAGCTTTCCTGTTTTTCGCAGCTTGGGTTCTGGTCATGACGGCTTTTGTCAGGTTCTTCTTACCTGAAACTAAAGGTCTGCGCTTGGACAACGTCGACGATATTTGGCATCGCCACTGGTTCTGGCGCCGGTTTGTTGACTAACTTGCCTGTGCCTTAGCCTGATGATACGTCAGATGAAACTCCTTCCGTTTCCATGAACTTGTACTGTTCAAACATAGCATTTGGTTAAACGACACCGTATTACACTCTACATAGGTTACCGAATGATCTAACGACTAATGTTTGTTCCATGATTAAACGTCCATTGTCTGACTCAACGAATCATTCATCTTTAAATAAATAAAATGAAAAAAATGCTATATTAAAATGGTGTCTTAGGGTGTACAAAAGATTCATCTAAAAATGGAAATTGAGAATTCTTTTGAATTGTAAAAAGGCATAGACACAAATGGAACAAAATCATTTAATTCTGGAAAGATATAAAAAAAATTGTCATTCTAGTTTCGATCTGGAAGGGTATATTAGTAATTTCGTCCTCCAGCAACCACTATAAAATGAACCTTTCATCTCTTCCAACCCTAAATTCCATTTCTCATTTGCCATGGTGTTGAGGCTTCTTGCCCCTCAGGCATCTGTTGGTTTAAATTGTGGTGCCCTAAATGATGATGATGATGGCGAAGAAGAAGGAGGGTTGAGTCGATTCTTTCATCGAATCAATAATCTATCATACGGGTAATTATTCTTTTTAAATTCATGAATTATATATGGCTTTAAGATGTTATTGGATGAATGCTGACACTGTCCTTTCGACCATTGTTATGCCAGAGAACCACTTTAGAGAAACTTGATTGTTAGTTCAACACTATTTTTGGTCGTGAAAAATTGACAACGTTTGATGTGTCTGATTGATTGTAGATCATGGTTGAGCTTCAATATAATGTGAAGAATAATCACCTAGAGCTCGACCAGAAGTGGTTCGGACTTGTGGAATGTTTTGTGAACTCTGTAATTCACCAGAGTACAGGCATCAATTGATCAGCCATGGAATCATAAATGCTCACTACCGTGAAGAAATCTCACGGAAAACTTATGGTGGATTGTAGAATTCCTTGTACTCGGGAACCGTACAGAGTTTACGACGATACGAACGGCCTATTTGTAATAACTTTTTCATAAGTTCAGTTGATGTTAGGTACTTCCATCATCAGTTGTGCAGCTAGAATGAGTGGAAGGCCTTGTACAATGGGGATGTAGAAAAGATCAAAATGTGTATAAGCTCTAGTTAGAGGTTTTTGAGACTTGTAGAATGTAAACAAATTGAAAAGAAGGCAAAGAGAGCAAACTGAGGATGCATTTGTTTTTGTGTAGAAAGATCCTGCACATACATGACTTCAATGATTTATGGACATATTCTTATATAATATCATCTAATCAATAATCTACGAGAAGAAAATTGCGAGTAAGTTTTCATTATTGATGTATTCAATTTTGTTCCAATTGCGTGTCCTAGATGAGTTTGTCCTGAGTGATGGATTATGTCGGACAAACTGATGAGTTTTGTTGCTGCGCATATTCTTAACCCGACAGGAAAATGACTCGAGGGTTTGTCCCTGATGGATTATGTTACAAGACCAATTTCTAACAGTGCTTTTTATGTGGACAAACAGAGCACCCTGGAGAAGGTTTTCATAAATACTGTCATTATTTTCATAACATAAATACTTTACACAAACCAAACAGGCGTAATTTATCCTAGGTAGATAAGTGGAGGACTTTTGGGAAGATACACATACACGCATAGATAGATAGTTAGGTTCTAGAGCCTTAGGAACCGAATGGAAGATTATTAGATTAGGTCTTCATACTCTGATCTTCATGGGTTTGTAGGAAACAGAGGAGGGAATGTGCCACCCAAACCACCTCCAGGACGGCCACCTAAGCCGCCTAGGCCACCCAAACCGCCTCCAGGACGGCCACCTAAGCCGCCTAGGCCACCCAAACCTCCTCGGTTCCCACCTAAGCCGCCAAGACCACCCAAGCCAGGGAAGCCTCCAAGGCCTCTTAAACCACCAGGAACACCGCCTCCAAAGCCTCCTAAACCACCAGGAACACCGCCTCCAAAGCCGCCAAGACCGCCAGGGTTGCCTAGGCCACCTAACCCTTGGAGCAGCTTGCGAGTGGCGAAGGCCGAGTCAAGGCTTGCTGCGGACACAACCAGGAGCAACATTAAGGCCAGAGCGCTACTAGAAGCCATGATAGATAGATGGTGATATATTCTTTCTGTGGTGTGAATGAAGGATTGGATGTTGTGGGTATTTATGGAGGAATGTGGCAGAAGACAGCTCGACAGCGTTCCTTTAGTTTAATGCATCGCCATTTTTTCCACCTGCATCCAGCAATGAGCTCATCCAAAGCATTTACCATCACATGAATCCTGGCCTGGCCACGCCACTCTTTTCGCTCCATGTACATTCATCTCAAACTCTGAGGTAAGTCCGGAGGGTTCCCAAATGATGATACAGGCAACAATAATGTACCCTGTGAAGTTTCACATGAAACTTTAGGGTTTTACTTGTTGATGAAAAGATGTACTGAGTAGGGTAAGGTGTAGGTAAGTTCATTTACGCTGGTTTGTACAGGTCAGTTGTGCTGGTAAATAATGTGTAGTAATTTTGGTGCAAACTAGTCATGAGTTCACCAAGATGCTTGCAACCATAGGTTATGATATACGTTTCGAGTACATCTTTTATCCTAAATTCTAATTTAATCGTTGATATGTTTGACGTCCTTTTTATCACCGAGGAGACTGGTGAGAGTCGCACAACATAGAATTCATAACATCATGGATTTTTACAAAAGGGTATGATAGATGGAGATTACATATAGAGAGTGACACAAAGCAAATACAAGGGCGGGCACTGATGAACAAGACAGGTCAATGCAAATTTAGTATTGTGTTTTGTTCAAGGGGTGGCGGAAGAAGGGGCTGGCGGAGTAAGAAATGAGGAAATGATGCTTGTAATGGAAGATGGGATGGGAGGGAGATTGAAGTTAGGGATGGTTGGGAATGAAGGCAAAGTTGCTGCTGGGATTGTTGGGAGGGCAGGAGGCTTAGGCAATGCTGCCGGCTTGGGGAAGGAAGGCAGAGCTGGCGGCGGAGCCACGTCAAGGAGGCGTCGCGCATTGCTGCTCGAAACTGATAAAGTGATGAGGATGAGCAAGAAGGCGAAGATGATGAAAGACCTACCATTACGCTTCCCCAATGAAGCCATTGTGATTCAACTTGATTTTGTTGAGATAGAACAGAACATGTTCTAGGTTTTATAACCGGCTTGAGATGAGAAATTAGGTATTTGAGTGTTCCATTGCAAATAGTTTGGTGGGGTTTAGACATGACAAATTTGCATGTTGGTTAGGAAATTTGTTGCTGGTGTGTTTTAGTATTCATGATATCTTCAGTCATCCTCTATCTTGGTTCACCCTCTCTTACCAAAGCATACCAATATTATACCTACATAAACATAATACATAAGTCAAATGTTATTCAATTCAGTTTCGATTTGAAACCTGTTAACACTTAACAGGGCTGTTTTGTATATATATAAACCGAAAGGGGTTGTTTTATAATTAAGAGTAACATTTCACACTGGACACGTGGATGCGGTCTCCTGCCTTCGCGCCATGACCGTTAATTTCCTCTGCAACTGATCGACTAATTCTTAATCACAAAAAAAACACTAAAAAAACGGGGCGCTGGTCGTCTCTACAATCACTCTTAAAATCCTCCATAGCTTCCTCTCCCGGCTTCTCCATTTCGCTAGCCGAATCTGAACCCGGCTACCCATCTGGGCGCTTGATCGGAAAAACAGTTCCTTTCGGGCAATAATGGATGAAGAGTATGACGTCATTGTTCTCGGGACTGGGCTCAAGGAGTGCATCCTCAGTGGCCTCCTCTCAGTAGATGGACTCAAAGTAAGAATCATATCATCTTCTTCGCTTTTCGCTTATTTGTTCGAAAAAAGAAGTCTTTATAACCGGAGATGCTGGTGATAAGAGCTGGAGTAGCTAGACCAGTTTTTGAGCTATAAGATCTGGTTTTATGATTTAGGGTTTAGGTTTTTTGGGCTATTAGAAATTCTTGATGGATCTTGAATGAATGGTGTTTGTTCAGGTGCTGCATATGGACAGAAATGATTACTATGGAGGGGAGTCTTCTTCCCTGAATCTCACTCAGGTGGACAAATTCAGATTTTCAATTTTTATCCAGCGGCTCTATGTTTTTGGCAATCTGATGGGCTTATGTTATTTGGGGAAATGTAGCTTTGGAATCGATTCCGGGGCGGGGACAGCCCTCCGGAGAGCCTGGGCTCCAGCAGGGATTACAATGTCGACATGATACCAAAGGTATTGTATTCCTTACTTCCAAACACATATTTTGCACAAGAATGAAAATGTTTTACCCAAATGTTGTTCTGCAGTTCATGATGGCCAACGGGCATTTGGTCCGGGTTCTTATCCACACCGATGTCACAAAGTATCTAAATTTCAAGGCTGTTGATGGAAGCTTTGTGTACAACAAAGGAAAGGTTGGTTTCTAGAAAGTTCCAGTTTCCTGTCTTTTCCTGCAGTTTTGGCTGATGAAAGGAAACCTGCTGCTGGGTCTGGTAGATTTACAAGGTTCCAGCAACAGATGTTGAAGCTCTGAAATCCCCATTAATGGGCTTGTTTGAAAAGCGACGAGCTCGGAAGTTCTTCATCTATGTCCAGGATTTCGAAGAGTCTGATCCCAAGTCCCATGAAGGGCTGGATTTACACAAAGTCACAGCTAGAGATATCCTCTCGTATGATCCTCATCCCTTCTAGACTCTTCCAACATTTCATTGAATCTTGAACCCTCTAGCTTATAGAATTTCCCATTCTCTGTAGAAAATATGGGCTTGAAGATGATACAATCGATTTCATTGGCCACGCTTTGGCGCTGCACAACGACGATAGCTACCTGGATCAGCCAGGGATCGATTTTGTCAGAAGAATGAAGGTAAGGACTCATCTTGGAGGTCAATGCATTACCTCAAAATTTCACTTCTTCTTCTTCTTCTACTTCTTCTGTGCAGCTCTACGCAGAATCGTTGGCGCGGTTTGAAGGAGGATCTCCATACATTTACCCGCTATACGGTCTTGGAGAACTCCCACAGGTTCGCTTTTTCCTGTCCACTTTTTCAGAACTAGGCTGAGAAAATGGTTAAGTTTCCATGTATTTCTTTCTCCCCTTGCCCAGGCCTTCGCGCGCCTAAGCGCTGTGTATGGCGGAACATACATGCTGAACAAGCCACAGTGTCAAGTAAGTGCAGCCAAAAGTTGTGCATTTTCCAACTCTTAACTGATCACTGAAGAATTATTTCACAGGTAGAGTTTGATGACAATGGCAAGGTTGCTGGAGTGACTTCTGAGGGCGAAACTGCAAAGTGCAAAAAACTCGTCTGTGATCCATCTTACCTGTCCCATAAGGTAATCACCAAAATTTGAAGCCTTCTGAGATAGATACAAAATGTGTACTCAGCTGCGCGTCTTTGGCAGGTAACCAAGGTGGGGAAAGTTGCGCGTGCAATCTGCATCATGAGCCACCCCATCCCAGACACCAAGGACTCGCATTCGGCTCAGGTCATCCTGCCTCAGAAGCAACTTGGCCGTAAATCAGACATGTATGGCCAGCTTTTCAGACATGTTTTTTTTGCAATTTCCTCTATTCTGTCAAAAAAGTGCTGGAATTCGAATGTGGTTGTCAGGTATTTGTTCTGCTGCTCATACTCGCACAATGTGGCTCCAAAGGGGAAGTACATTGCCTTTGTTTCTACTGAAGCAGAAACGGACCAGCCTGAGGTGGAATTGAAACCTGGGATTGATCTGCTGGGACCGGTGGATGAGATCTTCTTCCATACTTACGACAGATATGAGCCCTCAAATGACTCGCAACAGGACAATTGCTTCATTTCCACTGTAAGTCCATGCCATTTTCGCTTAGGCTGAGCTGAGGAAACTCAGTCTCATATTTGTATGGGATAAATCTTGCAGAGCTATGATGCCACAACCCACTTCGAGTCCACTGTAAAAGATGTGCTACAAATGTACACCAAGATCACCGGAAAGGTTAGCATTAGTAATGTAATTCCTGCTGGCTGCATTTCGAGTTAAGGAACTAATGTATGTTTATATGGTGTAGAATCTGGAGCTTACGGTAGATTTAAGTGCAGCAAGTGCTACCACCCAAGCCTGATGAAGAAAGTCTTCAAATGACTTAAGATTTTCCAACACTTTGATGATTTCAGAATTGAAGTATAATTCTTTTCATTTCTGCAACTCTTCATACATGAAATATGTTTCATGAATTTTCATGGCTTTTTCAGCCTTAGTAACCTTTTCTATCTTCATAACATATTATTCCAGCTGTCTTTGCTTTCTGTATCAATTCTTATTATCATAAAAAAAAACTTTTTGAATGCGTAACAATTTACTAATCCAACTGGATTATAATTGCATTCTGATACTTATAAGTCATTATTGTCTAATCCAATATAAGTCCGTTTAATCCAGCTTCAAACCGATCGTGGGATAATTTAAAAATATGCAATGAGCATTGGCACATTACTAACTCTTTATGTAGAACTCTTCTGAGGATACTTCTTGGCTTCTTCACCTTCCAATCTTTCTTGGAGCTCTCTCTCTCTCTAGGTTTGTAGAAAAAGTACCAGGGGAAGCATGCAAAAGTAGTTGTTGTTTTGGGCCTGCACCAAGCCCATAGAGAAGAGATTGGGCTCTGTTTTATCAGCCACAACATCATTGGTAGACAAGCAGTGGTGGTTGATAATTCTCTAACTATTAATCTCAACCGTCCGTTTTATATCAATAAAAGCGCTTAGTATTATCATTCATTTGAAGCATCTCATCATCGTCATCGTCATCGTCGTCGGGATGCACACTTGGCTCGCAGCTCCGACCGGTCAATCCCCAACCATCCCGCCGATTTACTGTCCTCCGTTGCTGCCGTCTCCTTCGATATTGTTCAGTCGTTGGACTAATCATACCCGTAAACTGTTGTTTTCATCAATGCGCAGTCAATTCGTATCGCGGTCGGGAAGGGAGAAAGTAGGCGATTTCGCGAATGAAGGGTTGTCGACGTTGATAGACTATGCTGGTAAGTCGGGAGAGGATGTTGGGGATGATTTGGTTGTGCTGATTGATCATTTTCAGTACGCGTGTAAGCGGATTGCGGCGCTTGTAGCGTCGCCGTTCAGTTTGAGCGCAGGGTTTGAAGCTGGAGGAGTTGGAGGTAGTGAAAGTGATTCTGGTAGGGATAAGCCGAAGCCGCTGGATATAGTCTCGGTGAGCTTACTTCTATTTCATTCTACCTGCTAAAGATTAGGTTTGTTGAGATGCTAAAAGCTACGGTATGATCTTGCCCTAGGCGTGCCTGCTTCTTTTAGTGGCCTGTCTTGGACTCAAGCTTGTTGTTTGATTGGATACATCTGCTAAGATTGATTGTTTTTCAGATTTTGTGAAGAAAAACATCCATTTCTTGAATACAAATGCTGGAAGAAAATTCATGTAGGTTGGGTTTTTGATGTTTGAGTTGATCTTGTAAAATGATCATTTGAGAGACTTGCTTCTGTATATGTTTGCTTCATCTGCCAAGTAAGATTGAACGATTTGCTTGATGTTGTTACCTGTTGGAGCCTTTTTAAGTTGGTTGTATTTGATTCCAGAATGAGATTATATTGTCAGCTCTAAGAAAATCTGGGAAAGTTGCTGTCATGGCATCAGAAGAAGATGATACCCCGATTTGGATAACGGATGATGGCCCGTTTGTGGTGGTTACTGATCCTCTTGATGGTTCTCGAAACATTGATGCTTCCATTCCTACTGGAACAATATTTGGGGTGTATAAGCGGCTTGTGGAACTTGACCCACTCCCTACACATGAAAAGGCTTCAGTGAACTCCCTTCAGAGCGGAACAAAGCTGATAGCTGCTGGTTATGTGCTATATTCATCCGCTACAATCTTTTGTGTCACTTTTGGTTCAGGGACACATGCTTTCACTTTAGATCGAACGACTGGGGACTTCATTTTGACACATCCAAACATTAAAATCCCTCCTCGAGGTCTGAATTCTCACATCTTTACTTTGAAAGCTTTACTGACACTGTCTGCCATTTAGTCTTTGATTTAATTTTAAGCACTGATTTTTATCTAAATTCTGCCGTGTCACTTAATACCGTTTCTTGTTTTTACCAGGACAAATATATTCAGTAAATGATGCTCGATACTTTGACTGGCCGGAAGGTCTACGACAGTACATAGACACCGTAAGACAAGGCAAAGGAAAGTACCCCAAGAAATACTCAGCCCGCTACATATGCTCCCTGGTTGCTGACTTTCACCGAACCATGCTATACGGAGGAATAGCGATGAATCCAAGAGCCCATCTTCGACTAGTTTACGAAGCAAACCCCCTGAGCTTCCTCGCAGAGCAAGCAGGCGGCAAAGGCTCTGATGGCAAGCACAGGATTCTCTCTATTCAGCCGGTCAAGCTTCATCAAAGACTCCCTCTATTTCTTGGAAGCCCAGAAGACATAGAAGAGTTGGAGAGCTTTGGAGATGTTCAACAAAAAGTAAATCCTGGGTATGATGTTTGAGGATCTTCTAACACATAAATTGCTAGCAAAACATATGTTCTGTTTATAGTGAGAAATTTCATCATGTTTTTTCATGTGTGTAAAAAATAGGTACCTGAAGTACCAGTTTTCAATTTCTATCAACCCGAGGGGCCAATTTGTAAATTCAGGGGTTGTCTCTCTTTTTATCAGATTCCAATCTCATCAATCTTGTCACTCATTCTGCTCCGTGTGTTTCAGATTTAGGTTTCAATCATCCAACAATTTCAACTTCCAGCTTGCAACTTCTCATCACCCCTGTGCATCTTCAATACCTTAAATACCCCATCTTTCGAAAAGTCTCAATCTTTGCTTACCCAGTTCTTCCTCCAATTGGGTCTCTGAGTTCATTTCAATTTTTCATTTCATTTTGTAGCTTTTGGGTTCATTTTCCAAATTGGGTAAGCTAGGGTTTGTTTTGGGGGTTGATATGTGATTAGTGATACAGGACGCGACAAGGCGAGTAAGATATGAACTTGCACAATTCAATCGAGGAAGCTGAAGATGATGACAATGGTGGGGTTGGGAGGGAGGAGGGTTTGAATGGAGGTGATGAGGGTATTCATCACAACGCTCTATATGCTCCTCCCAGCAATGAATTCCAGCCATCTGTGTCTGCTGCTGGTCCAGATCAGTTAACACTTTCTTTTCAGGGAGATGTGTATGTGTTTGATGCTGTTTCTTCTGATAAGGTCTGGTTTCTTCTGATTCGCCTGTTCAGAAATTTGAAGCCTTTTATGTTTGTATGCTTTGATGATGCTTGCTGTTAATGATGTTTTGAGCTTCTTCTTTTTTACAGGTGCAAGCAGTTTTACTTCTTCTAGGCGGATATGAAGTGCCTTCAGCCATTAGTAATATGGGGTCAGCTCCACCAAGCAACAGGGTAAAAACCAAAGTTTTTTAATTGGAATTGGAGTTGATGTTAGTGTTATTTTGATGGGGCTGTCTGCATTGTTTTTGTCATAGGGCTTAGGAGACTTCTCTGTGAGGTCTAGCCAGCCACATAGGGCAGCATCCTTAAGCCGCTTTCGAGAAAAGAGGAAGGAGCGGTGCTTTGAGAAGAAAATCCGGTACGATGTGCGGAAGGAAGTAGCTGAGAGGTAATATGTGCTCAAACAAACCTTAAATTATCCTTTTAATAAATGCTTGACTTAGAAGTATAGCAAATGAGATTTTATAACTGAAAGCATTGAAATAAAATAGGCTGTGCTCCAAATATCCAGCATGCAGTTCAATTATTTATTGGCCATTGGCATCCGTCTTTTCTTCTTCTTGTTGTTTAAACTTAAATTTCAATTTGGAAATGGCCAAAGATTTGATGCATATTGTTACCACAATAGGAACATGTTCAATGCTTCCTTAATTGGGAAACACCATTTAAAAACAACTCGTCTTTCCAAATGCCATCTTTTGGTCGGTTAACGAACTTTTGTATGTTTATATTCATATACTGTTAGCCGTTAGCTCTGAAACTATCTATTGATTTTGTTGAATTCATGTCCGTTTGCTACATGTTAAGATTTTAACCTTAGATTTTAACCTTTTTTATCTTTGTTGAATCGTCAGTTTTTAAACTCTCATGTCAGTTGTAAATTTTTGTTTGTTGTTGTCAGTTGTCTGTGTCTCGCATTAAGCAAGCAAATTGAATCATCTAAATCTGTTTCCCCTGTTTTATGATCATTTTAGGATGAAGCGAAAGAAGGGCCAGTTCACTTCATCCAAGGCAAGTTCTGACGAGATAGCCTCAACTTCTCCCGATTGGAATGGAGGGCAGGGTTCTGCTCAGGATGATCAGGAAATACTGTGAGTTCCAGATCGCATAGTTGCTAATCTGTGCATGATTTTATCATTACAGCGATACTATTTGTTCACTCTGAAAAGTATACACAGTTTTAAGAGTTCTCTCTAGTAAAAATCTTTTTAAGTTAAACTTGCTAGAAGAATTATATCTTGAATAATTTCTTGTCCTGTAAACTCACATTCCATGATTGTGCTAAACTTGTTGACTTTCGATTCAGATGTTTGCATTGTGGAACCAGTTCTAAGTTCACTCCAATGATGCGCCGGGGTCCAGCTGGACCAAGAACCTTATGCAATGCCTGTGGGCTCAAGTGGGCGAACAAGGTAATTCTCCATCCGATGAATACCTGATTGCATAAGGTTCAGTCGGTTATGGGATGTCAACTTCTGTTTGATTGCATGGTCATTTCTAAATGCTCAACTTTGCAGGGAATCCTGAGGGATCTCACCAAGGTCGCGCCACTAGCCATTCAAGAAGCTCCGATGAAGACCCAAGAACAGGTACCACCCGCCCTCATCTTTTGTCCATCATCCAAAAGCTTTACATAATCGCTCTTCTTCAAACAGAATGCTATAGATGCAAATGCTCTCGACTCTCCACACCCTCCGACCAACGTTGTGACCTCCAACGGCAACTACTCATCCATGCCTGGCGATGGCTAGTTGAACAGCATCATCTCCCGCAAAGCAAGCAAGGACAATTGGGAGCGGCTGTACAGTAACTATTTGTGAAACAGAGCTGTAATATGTTGTACACTGCCTAGTAAGCTCTTGTACAAAGGAAATACAGGTTCTCTGAAAAATACTTGACAGATTCCACCAGTAGCTAATAAATTGAATGGTTCAATTCGCTTCGGTTCGGTTCAAATCTTCAGCTTTTCATTGAAAATTACAAATTGGCCGGTCAGACCAATGAACTATAACTAATTAAAAGAAAGAAGGTTTTTCTGTGTCGGGAGAATACCAGAATGTTCTAGAGCAACCTGCGTAGCTTCGGTTCTGGTGTCTGGTGGAGAGAGCTACGAGAACAATCCGCTGGTCCAGTCATCTCTTCATAAACCCTAAACCCTAAACCCACTACCCATTTCTCAATTTCCACACTTTACTTTCTTCCACATCATCATCGTATTCTCAGAGTTCTCTGTTTCCTTGTCGTGCTCATCATCCATGGCCACAGCTGCTCTGCTCCGCACTCTCAGACGCCGCTATGATCTCCCCTCCGCTTCGCTCGCTGCCTACACATCCGTAAGCTTCGTATCTTTCATGAGTTTATCATAAGCTGATTGTTTTGCAGTATGAACCTGTCGGATTAATCTGAGGATGTCTCATAAACTTTGGATTTTTAAATTCATGAGGAAGAAGAACCCAGCTCGTAAAAAAGGATGAAACTTTGTTCATCAAATAGTTTATGCAATTCATTCTTAAAACTGGTATGCTGTGAAATCCCATGATGCTGGCTTTGCTGAGATCTTGTCTTATGGCTGCGCAGATTACCAGTAATGGTAGGTTGGCATCCCCAATTCCATCTTCTCTGATCTCCAACTTGGCGAGGCTGTCAAGAACATTCAGGTATTCCTCGCTGTCTTTGAGGTCCCTGTTAATATATTTCTCTCTTCATTAGTCTGATTGGTGTGTGTATGGTTGGGTTCAGTAGCAAGCCTGCTGGTAATGATGTAATTGGTATCGACTTGGGTACCACCAACTCCTGTGTCGCAGTTATGGACGGCAAGGTAGCATCATACCCATTTTTGCGGTTTGATTTCTCTTTATGATGTCTGAGAATTTGATTTTTGGGCCCAATGCAGAATGCCAAGGTCATTGAAAACTCAGAAGGGTCTAGGACAACTCCGTCCGTGGTGGCATTCAATCAGAAGGGAGAGCTGCTGGTGGGTACCCCGGCTAAGCGTCAGGCTGTTACAAATCCCCAAAACACCGTGTTTGGAACGAAGCGTCTGATTGGCAGGCGCTTCGATGATCCGCAGACTCAGAAGGAAATGAAGATGGTTCCTTACAAGATCGTCAAAGCTCCTAATGGTGATGCTTGGGTTGAAGTGAATGGACAGCAATATTCACCGAGCCAGATCGGGGCATTTATCCTTACTAAGATGAGGGAAACGGCGGAGGCTTATCTTGGGAAGACGGTGAATAAGGCGGTGATCACAGTGCCGGCGTATTTTAATGATGCGCAGAGACAAGCTACAAAGGATGCTGGAAGGATTGCTGGGCTTGATGTTCAGAGAATCATCAATGAGCCGACTGCTGCTGCGCTTTCATACGGGCTGGACAACAAAGAAGGTCTGATTGCTGTTTTTGATCTTGGAGGCGGAACTTTTGACGTCTCCATTCTTGAAATCTCCAACGGCGTGTTTGAGGTGAAAGCGACGAATGGGGATACATTTTTGGGAGGAGAGGATTTTGATAACGCTTTGCTTGAATTCTTGGTGAGCGAGTTCAAGAGGACTGACGGCATTGATCTGTCGAAAGACAGGTTGGCATTGCAGAGGCTTAGAGAGGCGGCGGAGAAGGCCAAGATTGAACTCTCATCAACCTCCCAGACCGAGATCAACCTTCCATTCATCACGGCTGATGCATCTGGCGCGAAGCATTTGAACATCACTCTCACAAGATCCAAATTCGAGAGCTTGGTGAACCACCTGATTGAGAGGACAAGAGCTCCTTGTAAGAATTGTTTGAAGGATGCCAATGTCAGTACCAAGGAGGTGGATGAAGTTTTGCTCGTGGGAGGGATGACCCGTGTGCCGAAAGTTCAGGAGATTGTGACGGAAATATTTGGGAAGAATCCGAGTAAAGGAGTTAACCCTGATGAGGCTGTCGCCATGGGAGCTGCGATTCAAGGCGGTATCCTTAGAGGAGATGTTAAGGAGCTGCTGCTGTTGGATGTTACTCCTCTGTCGCTTGGTATTGAGACGCTTGGCGGTATATTCACCAGATTGATCAACAGGAATACAACCATTCCTACCAAAAAGAGCCAGGTAATTTCTTGATACCCAAGTAACTCTCTAAGGTTACCCAATTCGACTTTAGCGAGTTCCTGGAAGGATGTTGGCCGTTGTTTCGTTTTCAGGTGTTCTCAACAGCGGCTGATAACCAGACCCAAGTAGGAATCAAGGTGTTGCAAGGAGAGCGTGAAATGGCGGCTGACAACAAAATCCTGGGCGAGTTTGAGCTTGTGGGCGTCCCTCCAGCGCCGAGAGGCATGCCGCAGATTGAAGTGACATTCGACATTGACGCCAATGGCATTGTAACAGTGTCAGCCAAAGACAAGGCGACAGGGAAAGAACAGCAGATCACTATCCGATCTTCTGGTGGCCTGTCGGAGGAAGACATTCAGAAGATGGTGAAAGAAGCAGAAGTGCACGCGCAAAAGGATCAAGAAAGGAAGCAGCTGATAGACCTGAAGAACAGCGCAGACACAACGATTTACAGCATCGAGAAGAGCGTGGCGGAGTACAAGGAGAAGGTCCCAGCGGAGGTTGTGGCCCAGATTGAAGCTGCGGTTTTGGAGCTGAGGGGTGCCATGGCAAGAGACGACATCAATGAGATCAAGGCTAAACTAGAGGCTGCGAATAAAGCGGTTTCCAAGATTGGGGAAAAGATGCATGGCGGGTCAGGAGGGGCTGGGGTCAGTGATCAGGCGCCTGAGGCTGAATATGAAGAGGTGAAGTAGTAGTAGGAAGCGGAGTGTAGTAATGCTTAGAGTCAAAAGGCAGGAGATTTTGATAGAAACTTTCACATGTGTTTTTGAGGTTGTTTCATCTTCTTCCATCGCACAAATATCTACCAAGCTTAGCATGGCAAGACAATTGCAAGCAGTAAAAACAGCCATATGATCTTCAATGGTGGAGGTTTCTCAAATACTCATTGGTGATGGTGGAGGTTTCTCAAATACTCATTGGAGGTTTCTCAAATGCACATCATATGATCTTCAGTAGTGGTATGTTGAAGGATGAGTTTAAAAGAGAAGAAGAGGTACACTGCGCTGCTTTTGTAATCACTCTCATTTCAATGATGTGTTGTTGAGAACTAAAAATTTTCACAACTAAGGAATTTCTAAATCATTCCCAGGGTACTAGTGTATATCCACCATTTGCCTTCTCCCCTCTCTACCTACTTGGGTCTTTCTGTCATCTACAACCTCTTCTTTTTCACAATGTTAGCAACCCCACACCCCAACCAAATCCAACTTACCTGTTTCCATCAAAAAGCTTCACCAGGCTGCCTGTTACTATCAGCAGCAGCAGCAGCAGCAGCATGACATGAGAACCACCTGATAGCCAAGCAACTCCAGCAAGCGTGAAGCAGCACGACATGAGAACCACCTGATAACTAAGCAACTTCTGCCTCGCACTCTGTCCCTGATGAACTTGCTGAACCCGAATCTGCAATGAAAGGAACTTATGAGGATGACATTGCCTTCTTGTTTTTCTCATTGCATTATGTCAAGGTGCTCCCGTCACTCTGCTTAGACATTTCAGTCACTCTGCTGAGTAAACATTTCCTTACCGCTTGATGAAGATGAATCACTGCTTGAGCTGCCTGAAGAGCTGCAACTCCTGCTGCCATCGTCCTTCTCAATGACCACTGGTGGAAAGCTACTCACTGGCATCTCATCTCCAATATCTATATCCTCCTCATCCCCTTTCTTCTTAGCCTTTCCTCCTTCATTATAAGCCACAGTGTTCACTTCAACATCAGACGCAACCTGAACAAATAATCAATATCAATCAATGACACAGATATCATTGAGCTGGAACATTGCTCAAATACCAACAAGCTATATAGGGCAACAATGAAAATGTGCTTACCATGTCTTGACCATCAATTGGCGCAAAACTATTGTTCCCCAAGAGCCCCTGCCTCCTCAATTTGCTCAGAGCCTTCTTCCAGTTGACAACAAAGCGATCAAGCTCCCACAGTGTTTCAGTGTCAAGACTCTCTATGTCAAGCTCAACCTCATCTCCCTCCTCGATCACATGCTCATTCCTCTTCTGAACAATCTGAAGCACCTGGCCCATTTTTTCATCAGGCAATTCCTGCAACTCAGCACCAAGCTTCATCTTTTCCTCGTTACTCATCTCCCTCTTATTGGGGTCCTTAGCTTTTGGCTTGGGCAGCTTGGCCCTAGGAAATGCCTTGACTGGGGAAACTATCCTTGGAGATGGAGTAGTCATGGGGGACTGAACTGTCACTGCTTTCGGCATGCCTGCAGCTACTACAGATGGTATCTGGATGACCGGTGGAGCTTCCCTTCCGGACTGTACAACCTCACTATCCCGCACAGCTAACCTATCAGGTGTTCCAGAAGCCTCATTATTATTCCAAGAACTCTCTGGCAACTCCTCTTCAGAATAAACCTTCTGATAACCCCTTTGCTGGTACAGCTGGACCTCAAATTCATACTCCTCATTAATGGATTGAAACAAGCCCTCAAACATTGCTATAAGCTGCTCTGCCATGATGTGAACATCATGCCCCTTAGGATTATACATCATAGCATTGTTGAATGTCAGCCTCACATCAGCAGCAAACTCAATTGGCGACCCATACATGTTCTTGATCAGCCTGGATTTTACTGTCCCAAGATCCATTGGCTTCTTCACAATCTGATAATAATCATGAAGCTTCATCCCCACCACATCCACCGGCGTGTTAAATATCCACCCCAGCTTATGCTTCATCAGTTTCGTCAACACTTGCCGGCACATTTTCATCAGATTGTTACTCCCCACAGCCACCCGCTTCAGCCCTCTCCCAAGAACATTCTCCGACGGCCGCTTCGCCCCCGAAATCTTCTTACTCGGAAATTTTCGATTCGGAAGATTCGGTGAGCTGGTCGACGTTCCAACACAAAGCTGCTCCGACGATTCAATACGACTCGTCCACCTCCTCACCTGATCAAGCTCCATCGTCAAACGCTTCCTCAATTTCTCCTTCTCCAATCGCGTATATGATCCCATGTTTAATGTCAGATACTGGCCTTGATCAAATTGACCGCTTTCGGACAGCATTGACACATTCGGGGCGTTCGAGGACGAGTCATCGGGCACCGATTGATGCTCCTTTACCCCAACCGATTCGTCCACAAACCGGCCATTCGAGAAATTCTGTCTCTTAGGGTTAGGGTTCGGATCCAGATGATGCTTCGAGAACGGCGATTTCCTCACAAATGTCGACTCATTCCGATTCAGCACCGCAGACGTCATTTCCGAATCGCATCGGACACGAAAATTCCCTCACTCAATATCACCTCCTCGTCAAAACCCCAATCTCCCCCAAACCACCAACACCGCCACAATCGTCCGAATCGGACAAAATTGGATCACCCAGCGGCACAACAACAACGAGTCTCACTCAATGAAACTCTCAATTTCCCCTCAAGCGACATAAACCAGGAAATCGGAAAACCTAACGGGCGGAGATTCTTCGAGATTAGGGTTTTGAGATGCGATTCGCAACCCTGTGATGAGCGAGTGAGAAGAGAAGCGAAGCAGCGGTTCTTAAAGAGGGCGAGCTTTGACCTACCAATTCACGGTCAGCGCCTCAACCGTCGATCACATTAGAATTTACAATCCAACGGACGTAAAACTACCCGCAAAGCTGCCCAGATGAGATTCAACCAACGCTCGAGATCTCATCGCTTGTATGGATCAACGGATGAAGATGCTCGAGAGTTAATTTGCATTTCATTTGGGCTGAATTTTTCTCGCGTTTAGGGTTTCACCAAATTACCATACAAAAAAACTAATATTTAAATTTCGATATATTTTTGTGTGGGGACGGCTTGGTTATTTTAATCACGTGAGCGACAGCTGGATGAAACGGTCTTCTATCGGGATCTACGGACCGCAGATATTTACGGGGAGGGATTCACAGCCGTCCATGTGGCATCAACGGCCCAGATTCCACACGACTCGTTTTGAACAAGTTTTCTCACCTGGGTGTCGCCGCCATGCGCGGCGGAAGGGAGTAAAGAAAATCGAGTGAAACGGTAAAAGGTAATGGCTTTGATTAGGGTTTAGGCCGTTGAAGGGGAGAAAAGAAGATGATCGGATTGGTGGGTTGATGGCGTAATTGAGATCTGAGGCGGGGAGAGATGAAAGGTACTGGGCCGAGTCCCAGCCTTGTGGTCTGTGATTCCAGATTCAGAGAGAGAGAATTGACGAAAATGACGCAGCATGGCGAGAGTGCGGCTAAGAACACTGAGAGTTGCAGTGAAACGACACCGTTTTTGTGTTCTGCTGCATGGGAATGGTTGCGTTCAGGGCTATGGGCTTCGAGGCCCAATAAATATTCACGGCCCATTATGAAACTGTTCTCCACATAAAAGTTTAGAAAGCTATTTAAAAAGGCGAGGTTGTCTAACGGGATTGTATATTGACAATGACGTCAGCTTTGCCTGATATGAAAGCTGATACAATACAACCCTGTTACAGTCTAGTTTCCACCCAAATGGGATTATTACAGGTTCGAATCTCCCAGGCAGAAAAGGCGCGAAGATATGGTACGCTGGAACTTCCAGCATCTCCAGTTAACTCCCTCTTATTTCCGGACGAAGGTTACTCCTTTCTCGATGCTGCCGGCGAGCTCCGTTTTAGCCTTGGCCAACCCCGCCCTGTTGAAAATAACACGCTAGCTTACGCTGTCTGTCGTAGATGTTATTACTGGTTAGAAATTTAAAGACGAGAAGTTATTGGGGAGGACCTCTCGTATTCGTTTAGAGGTCCTAGTTGGTGAATCTCTTCCACTCCACTGCGGCCAAGTCTTACCTTGGAGGCGAAAAATGGGAGTTCCGTCACCTGCAGTGACATTACTGTTGTAAAACCATGGAGATAGAAGCATGAAATGGCTTGAATGTACCTGAGAATCTACAAAAGCACATTCGACGACTCCTGCATCTCCTTTCAGTCCTCTAAGGCATGCATCTGCGAACTTGACTGCTGCGTATGCCTACACGGATTTAATAATTTGTGTTATGCTACGTAAATTTGTTTGATATGATTGAATCGATGTTTCTATTTAGACCAATGAATTTTAACACAGAGCAGTTGAAGTAAGGCTCACCATTGACAAAGTAGCCGAGCCAGCCCCAGCTTTTGCCTGCAAAAAATGTGTCAAACCTGGTTTCAGACATGATGAGTATTCAGGCTGAACAAAACTGTGTATGCCGTTGTCTAGAAACTAATTTGTATTATATGGGGAACGGGCTCGCTCTAGGTGTTATGGTGGCTTAGTAATTCATTACCTCAACTACTTCAGTTCCACCATTCTGAATACGATTGGTTAGATACTCGATTTCTTCCTTGGTGAAAGAGCACGGAGGTTTAACCTGCAAACGTAAATACGCGATAAGACAGACTACTAGAATGTTTCGAGGAAACAAGGAAATTTATAGTATAATAGATCAGAGACCTGTGATAAAAGAGGTAAGATTGTCACTCCGGCATGCCCGCCCACCACTGGCACGTCAACTTCCCTGGGATCAAGTCCTAAAACTTCTGCCTGTTCGGAGGTCACAGAAAGAAGCTATAAGAATCTGAGAGCTGATAAGTAGATTCAGAGTGATTCTAATGACCCATACAGCCCATTATCCACACATACCACAAAAGTATTGGCTCTGACGACATCAAGCATCGTGACCCCCAAGAGTCGCTTTGGATCGTAAGTGCCAGCCCTCTTGAAAACCTCTGCTGCAATAGGGACGGTGGAGTTCACTGGATTACTGATAACGTTAACAATTGCTTTAGGACAGCACTTAGATATTCCTTCACAGAGAGTCTTGACGATTCCAGCATTGATGTTGAAAAGATCGTCCCTGGTCATTCCTGGTTTACGAGGAACACCAGCCGGGATAATTACAAGATCCACGCCGGTCAAGGCGCCTTCCAGCTGTGCTAGCCCCACAAAGCCACGCACCTAGAAAACACAACAAACTCTCTTTTCAATCCCACGAAATGAAGAACTACATAAATTCCACTCATAGGATTTCATAACCGGGAACCATAAACTTTAGGCCATAAGAAACTTGACTTATAACGGTAAACACACAAAATCGCAACTCAAAATCCATTAATTGCCCTGAAGAACTTACCACTGCGCCGGTGTCCATGTGGCTGATATCAGCAGTGACTCCTGGAGTATTGACAATATCATACAAATGAAGAACCGAAACAAGCGGATTCATCTTCATAAGCATCGCCAGCGGCTGACCAATGCCTCCAGCAGCTCCCAGTATAGCAACTTTGAATCCTGGCGCCCCACCCTTTGCTCGGCAATTCGCTCCGCTCAGCACACACCCATCTTCCATCTTCACATACCAAAATAGACAACTTAACGCATCAAAGCACACAACTTTTTCACTACCCATAAATTCAAAATTCAATCTGAACAAGAAAAATCTACCCTTTTACGATAATATCAGAAATCGGAAAAGACCCGGATGAAAATTAAGCCAATCTAAACACAGTGGAAATGAATTCTAGGGTTTCTGAATCAAGCCAATCTAAATACAGTCGAAATGAATTCTAGGGTTTCTGAATCAAGCCAATCTGAACACGGTCGAATTGATTCTAGGGCTTCGGAATTGAGACAATCGGGGTTAAGCGCGACAAAGGGTACCTGGGAATTGGCAGGACGTAGGTGGGCTGAGATGGTTGCGATCCGACGATGAGTTTCCGAGCTGCGGTCCATCTGATAGCGTATTGAGATTCGATTTCGGATGAGATTTTAGAGGGATTGAAAAATCAACAGCGTGCGCGCAAACAGAGGCGATCAGCAGCCGTTTAAGCTTCGATTTCTCGCAGAAGACGGACCATAGAAATGCGTGCCGAGGATTGCATCACTTCATCATCATCTCATCCTTATCATTTTTCCGATTTTTTCTTTTTTAAAAATAAAATAATATTCAATCCAATAAAAACGATGGTGATGACGGCTGCGGTCAACGCAAGATCCCTTCTTTCCAAATTCGCTGGTCAACCCAACCCTAGAGCTGGAGAGAAGATTCAGGGGGACGGTAAAGGAGCAATCTTTACTCTCAACAAGATCGAGATTGGAAGATTCCGATTCGCCAAAAGCTCCGCAAATGGTAGAATTATAAAGGTCCGAGGTTTTGAGCTGACATGCTGACGTCATGTCGCTGGCGGCTTTAGGTTTTCCCGCCTCCCGAATTTCATAAACAATTCAACCGGTTCTGTTTGATGGCTTTTGATTAGGGTTTAGGACGTGCTCGAGGAAAATGCAGGTTGTGTTTTCTAAGGTTTAGTATTTCTAGAGATACAACAATGGTGGTATGTACCTTCATCACCTGCAACTTGAAAAATCAGAGGCCGTACTAAATGACTGCTTATAATCTTGGGGTGAAAATAAATAAGGTTTTTAGCCATACAAGCTTTGTAAAAGTATAAATAGTCATATTGGATATCCAACATAATCGAAGATCATACTCGCCCAGTTGAACTTTTGATCCTGCAAAAGTGGTAAAATGATCAAGGAAGCTCTAAAATTCTTGGGCGCTTTTTTGGCTTGTGAAGTTTACTTTCCGAATCTTCTTGAGAGGGATTGGGCTTCGACTTCACCATCTTTGTATCATCTACGTCACTGTCTCCGTCACTGCTGTATTCAGATTCTGCATCGCTGCTGCTGCCATCATCATCACTGCTATCAGCCAAGGAAATTACACGCTGATAGCCAGAAATAGCTGACTCCGCAGCAGCCACGGCTTCAGGGGTGTGTAAATCAGTCACCCCCAACATTAAATCCTGCGAAGTTCACATCATGTGCTTATTAACACTCTAATGCGACACATACAATAAGACATTGCCAAGTCTGATTTACCATTTCGATGTATTGAGATTCATTGCCTGTGAGCACTTCAATGTCCAAGTCTTCTGAGGATTTGTCCTAAATTATATCACATTTTATGAGGAATTCCACCGAGCAAAAAGAAAAAAAAAGCTTGTTATAAGAATGTAATGAACCTTGGCCTCTTCCTGCAATCTTTTATTCGCTTCTGAAATAACCCCTAAAAAGTTCTTTACCTTTCCAAGAACTGCAGCAACAAAGATTGCGAAATATCAATTCACTGGCAACACCATTGGAAGTGATGAAAGAAAACAAATCATGATCCATAAAATATAAATAACAGTCCGCAGCTGAGAGCAAAAAATTAGTTTAACTTGGATACGCGAGAATACAATAGATATTCCACAATGTGACAATCCCGTATCTACTCCCTAAGCGCTCATAGACACTATGCATAAATCCCCATCTTTTCAGTCCTTTATTTTGGAGTCCAAGACCTCATTAGATGACTCCTACATATTATTTCAGACATCTCTTGTAGTCAATCACACACGCCTCATTAGATCACTCCCGCATTTATATCGGACATACGTATAATCAATCTCGCAAATCCTTCACAGTAATTTCCCCACTCCACAGTCCACATCCACATACCAAAACTCAAACCGAAGCTCTATGATAAACAATGAAACAAACCTTCATAGTAGAGAAAATACATAAAAAAACTAAACTTGGATAATCCATCGGCTACATCTACTCGATACATAGAGTGTGTCGAAAAGAAGTACCTTCACTTCGTGGGATAGGAGCTGTAACCGGTTTTCCTTCGGGCTGCGCAAAAGATGTAGCTTTTAGAGGCTGTGAATTGCTCTTACCACCGCAAACCAAAAGCGCTGATTCTGCCAAATCAAAACACACAAAAATTTAGTAACTTTCAGCCACCAAATTCACAAACTTCACAAAACCAAACTTTAATATACAACAAGTAGCACAAACCCAACGCTGAAGCTGGCGACTTTCCATGCTCCAGATGAAGCAGGTCTTTGCTGGTGCGCTCCATCTCTCAGCTCCAAACTTCACAATAAAAACTCAAACTCAAATTCAAAATTGAAATCAAAATACTCGTTAGATTTCAAATAAAGAACCCTACAAAGCCAAAACCCTTGAAAAAATAAACACAAATTCGCCAACGCAGTTTCGCAAAGGAGTTCTAAAAAATTAGGGCACACAAATTACCAGAAGAGTTGTAGCGGAGACGACGACTGCGGCCGACAACAAACGGACCGATGAGGTTGATATGCTTGTTGGCACCCCATTCGGATTCGGGTCGGCAGATCATATTTAAACTTTGACCCGCCCCGGACCGATAGGTTCGGTTAATCAAATCTACGAAACACAAACAATAAAATTAATACTAAAACTTTATATAAATAAAAATTCAACGCATGCAAGAATGGGGATGTAGCTCAAATGGTAGAGCGCTCGCTTTGCATGCGAGAGGTACAGGGTTCGATCCCCTGCATCTCCAAATTAGGAGGCTATTTTTATCGCTTGGTTCTGTCCGGAGAACCTTCCCATTCGAAACTTGCTCTATGGTGGGCTGAAGTCTTGACTTTCATTCCATTGTCAAAATAAAAGAAGATTTATATAAATCAATATAACATTTAGTTGCCATAAATAAATGCAAGCTAAAGTAAATTAAGGAAGTAGTAAATTTGCAATATATTTTCTTCACACATTGAATAAAATGACGTCATTATTTGGGAAGGCAGCACTCTATAGGCTTTTCATTCTTATACTTAGCTGAATCTTGACAATAATCATATGTCAGGAAATTCTGCCTGATCCTATCAAGCGCAATCTTCTCCCAGACTAATAGGGTTTTATACCTGTCTTGGTTCCACCAGTTGGCGTCACTCACCGCACTGCACACGCCGGGATCCACGCCGTCCGACACACATGCGTCGATCGTGTAGTCCTTAAACGAGGCGAAGAACGGAGCTTTTGTCCAGTCAATCTTCGTCGGCCCATTTTCCCAATTCCAAATGCTGGCCAGTAACTGCATGGGTCTGACGGTAGGGTAACCTACTCCTTGCTCTGCATAGTTTCTGAAAACCCTAATAGGTACATTGTCCACCAGGAACCTGCAACACCAAGCAAGACATATCGAAAATGAGAAGAAGAAAAATATGTAGCTATTAATCCTGATTTTGTTGTTACACTATTTGGTGAATGTTCCAGCGGATGGAATAGGTGTGAAATTCCAGCGTCGGATCAAACCAAAGTTTCATCTGCTCCACTCTGTTGCCGACCCCATTGGTGAAAATATTGGTCTGCACCTTGTTTCCTTCAAACGCAAAATGAATCTCATCTCGAGTAGCGTCACCGACTGATCGGAGCTGGAACAAGCCTCGTTTTGTCAGTAGTTGAAAATAGAAATCGACTCAAATTCTAGAGAGAGAAAACTATGCTTACACAGTATGTAACAACAACGCCGGCTGGGTGGCCAGGCACTAATTTGATCTTCATATGCATCCGACCAAATATGAAATTCTCATATGAGCCGAATCCACACCCTGCAAATTAAGATAGACTGAAAATTAACCATTCATAATTGACAACGTAATCTTTCTTCTGTTTTAAGGATGTTTTTGGGGGCTAACAAGATGATTTATCGAGCTTTAGGGTTCTCATATGGCCATCAGAAGAAGTGTTGACATAAGTTGTCCATTCTATTGGTATGTAGAAATCCTTATTGAAGTCCCCGGTCGAGACAGCAGACCCTAGGGAAACGTGTACGAGGAGTGAATAGAAGAGAGTGCAGGTGAGAATGGAGAGGCTTCTCATTATGTTATTTTCTCTGTGTATGTCGTGATTCTGGAGAAAACCTTAATAATATACCTAATTCTTTAACCTTTATCTCCATGGAAGAACACAGGTTTTTGCATGACATCATTACTATTACTAGTCGCCTCAAATTCAACATATGAAATCAGATCCGGTGCAGCGCACTAAATTCTGCATAAGACGTTGTTTTGTGTTATATATTTACAATACGTCATAGTTTTCAATTTAAAAAATGTAGAACTATGTCGTTTTAATATTGTCGTATTTGGTTGGGCTGAGACAGCACAAATCAAAGGAATGATTATTGAATAACAAGTCATATGGTTTTTGGTGCATTGTCAGAATAAAAGAAAATTAAAATAAATCAATATAACTAAAAATCAGAAATGAGTCTAATTTTAGTTACCTTAAATGAATACAAGCTAAATTAAGCTAATTTAAGAATTAAATTCATAAAATTATGAGCTTTAGTATTAAATTTATATTAACACACCTTGTGTTTCGAAGCATCAACCATGCATTTCTCTAAATTTCATGTTTAAATAAGACTCTGATTTTTCTCTAATATTATAATTATTGAAATAAGTAAAAAAGAAAAATAAACATACAACGTTGCGTATTCGTGTAGTGATGGAGGTATGAAGATGTTATATATGTTGCCATCGGATTCGGGTCGACCGATTGTATCCAAATAAGATAACCGAAAAATAGAAAGTATGTACTTGACCCGATCCGGACCGATGGGCTTGGTAATCAAATCTACAAAGCACTGGGCCGAAGCCCAAACAATAAAATTATTATTAAAATATTATATAATTAAAAGGTCATTTTCATAAAAAATTGGGGATGTAGCTCAAATGGTAGAGCGCTCGCTTTGCATGCGAGAGGTACAGGGTTCGATCCCCTGCATCTCCATTGTTGCTGACATTTTATTATTTTCAGTACATGTAATAAAGTGCTTTGTGGGATCCCAAGCTTGCGGTATGCTTTTGCTATAATCTTTGTATAAATATGTATTATTTTTTGCATATTACTTACCAAACAAAGAAAAAAACTTTTATTAGTCGGTACGGAAAGCTAATTACGACAGATGTGTGAACATAATAGAGTGCGGGTGAGAATGGAGAGTCTTCTCATAGTGTTCTTATATGTTCTACGTGTTGAAATCGTATGTTGTGATTCTTGAGTAAACCTTAAATACGTAGCTAATTATTAAACCTCCATCTCCATGGAAGAAAGGGTTTTTGCAGCTTTAGTTGCCTGAAATTGAACAAAGGAATGTTCATTAAATATAAAGTCTTGACTTTCATTCCATTGTCAAAATAAAAAAAGATTTACTACATAAAATCAATATTGTCAAAATGACGTCATTATTTGGGAAGGGAGCACTCCTTAGGCTTTTCGTTCTTATACTTAACTGAATCCTGACAATAATCATATGTCAGGTAATTCTCCCTGATCCCGTCAAGCGCAATCTTCTCCCAGACTAGTAGGGTTTTATACCTGTCTTGGTTCCACCAGTTGGCAACACTCACCGCACTGCAGACGCTGGAATCCACGCCGTCCGACACACATGCGTCGATCGTGTAGTCCTTAAACGAGGCGAAGAACGGAGCTTTTGTCCAGTCAATCTTGTCCTTTCCGCCCCCCGTCGCCCAACTTTCCCCATTCCAAATGCTGGCCAGTAACCGCATGGGTCTCACGGTAGGGTAAGCCACTCCTTGGTCTGCGTAGTTTCTGAAAACCCTAATAGGTATTTTGTCCACCATGAACCTGCAACACCAAGCAAGACATATCAAAAATGAGAAGAGGAAGAAGAACGATATGTACCTGATAACTATAAATCCTGATTTTGTTACACTAGTTGGTGGATGTTCCAGTGGATGGAATAGGTGTGAAATTCCAGTGTTGGATCAAACCAAAGTTTGATCTTCTCCTCTCTGTTGCCGACCCCATTCGTGAAAATATTGGTCTGCACAACATACGGCTCGCCTTCGATGTTTCCTAGAAACTCAAAATCAATCTCGTCTCGAGTAGCCTCATCCGATGATTGGAGCTGGAACAAGCCACGTTTAATCAAACCCTTGTCAGTAGTTAAAAATAGAAATCGACTCAAATGCTAGAGACAAAAAAATCGATGCATAAGCACTTGAAAATTTGTCCTACATCAAATAAATATTAGCATGTTTTAAGTTATAAGCCGATAGAAATGTAAAATGCAATATCTAACCAATTTCAACAATATATAATGTACTTACATAGTATGCAACAACGGTGCCGGCAGGATGGCCAGGCACTAATTTGATCATCATATCCATCTGACCAAATATGAACTTCTCATTTGAGCCGAAACCGCACCCTACAAATTAAGATAGACAAAAAGCCATTCATAGTTGACAACTTTCCTCTGTTTTAAGGTTGTTTTTGGGTAAAGGGGATAACCAGATGAGTTGTCGAGCTTTAGGGTTCTCATATGGGCGTCAGAAGAAGTGTTGACGTAATGAGCTGACCATGTTATGTAGAAATCCTTGTTGAAGTCTCCGGTCGAGACAACAGAGCCTAGGGAAACGTGTACGAGGAGCGAGTAAAAGAGAGTGCAGGTGAGAATGGAGAGGCTTCTCATTATGTTATTTTTTTATGTGTTGAGATCATATGTAGGAGAAAACCTTAATAATATACCTAATTCCCAAAAAAATTACCGCCTGAAATTGAGCATATGCCAAAAAGAAATCAGATCCGGTGCAGCGGCAGTAAATTCACTGGATTATGATGTGACGTTGTTTTGTGTTATATAAATGCAATACGACATAATTTTAAATTTTAAAAAATATTATTTGAATAGACTACGTCATTTTAAAACTGCACCGTTTTATATTGCCGAAAGAATGTTTATTGAATAATAAGTCATATGGCTTTCAATGCATAAAATTATAACTAGAAATCCGAAATGAGTCTAATTTTAGTTACCTTAAATGGATGCAAGCTAAATTAAGAAGTAAATTCATAAAATTAAGTGATTTTTGTACTAAATTTTCATTAACAGACTCGTGTTTCGCAGCATCAACCATGCCTTTCTCTTAATTTCATGTTTAAATAAGACTCTGATTTTTCTCTAATATTATAATTATTGAAATAAGTAAAAAGGAAAAATAAACATACAACATTGCATATTCGTGTAGTGATGGTCTGATGGAGGTATGAAGATGTTACAACATATGTTGGCATCGGATTCGGGTCGACCGATTGTATCCAAATAAGAGAACCGAAAAATAGAAAGTATGTACTTGACCCGATCCGGACCGATGGGCTTGGTAATCAAATCTACAAAGCACTGGGCCGAAGCCCAAACAATAAAATTATTATTAAAAAATTATATAATTAAAAGGTCATTTTCATAAAAAACTGGGGATGTAGCTCAAATGGTAGAGCGCTCGCTTTGCATGCGAGAGGTACAGGGTTCGATCCCCTGCATCTCCAAATTTTGTTTTTAACAGAGTTTTCAATTTACATGCAATAAATAAAGTGCATTCAATAGTTGGGGAGGGAGCACTCCTTGGGCATGTGATTCTTAAACCTTAACTTATCTTGACAATAATCATAAGTCAAGAAATGCTTCCTGACCCATTGTAACTGAGCCCTTTGCCACATTGACAGGCTATGATTGTTCCACCAATTTCTCTTACTGCAGCCTCTCGCATCCTTGCCGCTCCGGACACATGCGTCGATCTTGTAGTCTTTAAACGAGGCGATGAACGGAGCTTTTGTCCAGTCAATCTTATCCTTTCCGCCCCCCGTCGCCCAACTTTCCCCATTCCAAATGCTGACCAGTAACGGCATGGGTTTGGAGGTAGGGTAATCCACTCCTTGGTCTGCATAGTTTCTGAAAACCCTAATCGGTTTTGCGTCCACCAAGAACCTGCAACGCCAAGAGAAGAAGAAAAATATGCACCTGATAAGTGATAATACCGAAACCCTAAATCTGGTTTCTTACACTAAATGGTGAATGGTCCAGAGGAAGGAGTATGTGTGAAAGTCTTTGGTTGGATCAAACCAGAGATTGATCCTCTCCTCTCTGTAGCCGTTCCCGTTGGTGAAAACATTGGTCTGGACGGCATAGGGCTGGCCTTCGACGTTGCCTAAGAACTCGAAGTCAATCTCATCTCGAGTAGGTTCATCGGAAGATTGGAGCTGGAACAAGAACCCTTGTTAGTAAAGAGACAGAAAGCTGATGCAGCAGATTATGCTTACATAGTATGCTACAACAGTGCCCGCAGAGTGGCCAGGCACTAATTTGATCTTCATATCAATCTGCCCAAATATGAATCTCTCATTTGTGCCAAATCCACACCCTACAGAGAACCACAAATTAAAAACACTTTCATACTCATATACTTCACAACATTTTCATCTGTTTTTCGATAAAGGGGCTAGCTAACCTGATGAATGATCGAGTTTTAGGGTTCTCAAATGGCCATCAGAAGAAGTGTTGACATGATCAGCTGACCATGTTATGTAGAAATCCTTATTGAAGTCCCCGGTCCGGACAACGGGGCCTAGGGAAACGCGTACGGGCAGCGAATGAAAGAGAGTGCAGATGAGAATGGCGAGGCTTCTCATAGTGTGAGTTCTTATTCTATGTGTCGAAATCCTATGTTTTTGATGCTGTAGAAAACCTTGATTATATATAGCTAACTTTTGAATCCCTTTCTCCATGGAAAAAAGGGTTTTGACGGTTGAATTAAATGCCTGAAATGGAACATACCTTGACACCAAATCAAAGGAATGTACATTAAAAAAAGTAATGGCTTTCATTGCATTGTCAAAAAAATTTATCTTAGTATAACATAATTAGAAAAGAGGAAATGACAGACTAACTGAACCATCTCCATCTGCGGCAGGACTAAAAAAAAGCTTAATATTAAGTTATAAACAAATGCAAGCTAATTTAAGTATTGAATTTATAAGCTTGTGTAATTTTGTATTAATTTGGAGTAACAGACCTCGTGTTTCAAAGGGTTAACCTAATAATTCTCTACATTTCATGTTTAAATAAGATTCTGACTTTTCTTTAATACTATGATTAATAATATAAGTAAAAAAAAAGTATATATAAATATAAAACATTGCTTCTTCATGCTGTACTGTTTCCTTATTTTACTAAATCATTTTTCATTCTGTCTCTTTTTGGAAATTGAATTTTTTTTAAATAAACACAATTTACAGAAAAGGTGGGAAAAATTAATTTAGAACTAATAATTCAATTCAACTTTAATTTTTGATGTTTGTTTCCATAAAGAATTATGATGACATTAAATGTAAATAAGTTACACAATTTTCCAACTTTATCGTTGCTTTGAGAGTAAGAAATTGGAAAACGATATGATAGATATCTTCTACACGAGAAGATATAATCGAGATAATCATGGATTCCGGTTCTCAAAGAATATCATAATTATTTCTAGATATCTACTAAATATATTTCAAGACTAAAATTATATCTGATAAACTTCCAAAAGGATTAGATCACATGATTCAATCTTATCACAATGATAACATATACAATTATCTAAATTACACGTTCGGTCCAAATTAGATTAATCATAATAATGTAACAGTTAATGCATACCATTTTTTATCACGAGGACATGGAAATTAAATTAAAGGAAGACAAACTTTATTTAGTCGATGTAGGAAGGTTCTATAATGGATGTTGAGATGAGGTCAGAATTTGGGAAGAGAGCACTCGACAGGAATGGTGCCAAAGGTTCTTATAAGCCTAGGAATGTCTAGACAATAATCGTAGATTAAGAAATTCCTCCTGACCCATTTGAGCTGCGCCCTCTGCCAGCTGGTTAGGCTCTTGAACTTGTCCTTGTTCCACCAGTTCGTCTCACTCACTGCGCTGCAGACGCTGGAAGAATCCCAGCCGTTGGACACACACGCATCGATCTTGCAATCCTCGAACGCGGCTACGAACGGAGCGTGCGTCCAGTTAATCTTGTCTTTCCCGCCCCTCGTCGCCCAATCCTCCCCGTTCCAGATGCTGGCCAGAAACTGCATGTGCCGGGAGTTGGGATACATTGTTACTCCTTTATCTGAATGGTTTTTGTAAACCCTAATTGGTTTCCAGTCCACCAGGAACCTGCAACATGAAGAGAGAGAGTGAGAAAAATGCGTTCTTTGATGAATGTTTGGATGAACCTAAACCCTAAATCCTAATTTCTTACACTAGTTGGTGAATGTTCCAATGAATGGAATAGGTATGAAAATCCTGCGTTGGATCAAACCAAAGATAGATCCTCTCCTCTCTATCGCCTTGCCCATTAATGAAAACATTGGTTTGCAGGACGTAGGGCTGTCCTGTAACATTCCCCAGGAATTCAAAATCGATTTCATCTCGAGATGGTCCATCAGATGATTGGAGCTGGCAGAATGGAATCCAGATTACAAAAAAACGCCAAAATGGAAGTTAATCATTTTGCATATGTGCTTACATAATAGGCCACCACAGTGCCAGCAGAGTGGCCTGGCACCAATTTGATCTTCATGTCAAATTGCCCAAATATGAACTTCTTGTTTGAACCAAAACCAGAACCTAGAGAGAGAAAAAAACTTTAAGAGTAGAATTATTATCATCATGTGTTGTAGTTGAAGAATGTTTTTGAAAGGGCTAACCTGATGAGTTATCGAGCTTTATGGTTCTTGAATGGCCATCAGGAGAAGTGTGGACATGGTCAGGTGCCCATGTTATATGGAAATCCTCATTGAAGTTCCCGGTTGAAACAACTGAACCTACAGATACTTGAACCACAAGCGCATAATAGAGAGCAACGCTAAGGAGATGAGGGAGCTTTCTCATTGTTTTCGATCTACTTATCTTTCTTTGTGGCTCGACTAAAAAGACTTAAATAGCTAATTTCTGGAAGGCAGGCACACTGTTCTGGCCCCGTCAAGAATGAAATTCTAATCGCTGAGATGTTTGACGTTCATTTTGCCATTAGACCACGTCCTGATGGACAGATAAGATTGTAGCTTGAGTTGCCTGAAAAGAGATATCTTCAGTAGCAAGCAAATTGCATGAAAATGTGAATAGCAAGCAATGGAATTGACATCCCCTCAGCTTTAGGGTATAAATTTTAGCCAAGGGTAAACCATTGAGTATGACCTCTTAGGCTTTCTTACCCTTGTACCCCAAGGCTAGCAATTTTCAGCCCTCTTCTTTTCCTTTTCGCCCATGACGTAGGGTTAGGAATAATCGTCTTTTACGCGTAGGCTACCGGCCCCTCTTGGAGCATTTTACGTGTACATCTTACCAATCACTCTACAAACCCTACCTTACCTATCACGTAAGGTTAACCCACATCAATAAACTTCCACACAACTTATCTTTCAGACATTTCAATCCATGTTGTCTTTTTCTTGATAAAATTGACACCATGACAGATGAGTACGTAGTAGGGTTTTAGGGTTTACCAGATAGATGGTAACAAGCGTAAAAGCCCACTTACTTGACTGAATCCAACGGGTAGTGGATTATATATATCGAATCGAACCGGGTAACCCAATTATATATATCGAATCGACCTAAGTTTGTTGTAACATTTCCATCTTAACAAAGCTCATTTCATTGGAATGAGAGAGTAAAGACATGCTTCTTTTATTCCTCGGAAGTGTGACGTATCCCATGATGTCAGTGACTTCCTAGACTCGCAGAAAATGAGGTCATCAGTACTGCGAAAGAAAACACTCTGGAGGAACCCTGCCATGGAACCTCCTAAAATCTCGACAATAATCATACACCATTTGCTTCTTCCTAACATATTCGACCGCATCCTTCCCATACTCGGATAGATTTGCGTACTCGGGCTTGTTCCACCAATTCGTCTCACTGGCTTTTCTGCAAACCCTAGCACTCCCATACCTCCACACGCACGCATCGACCCTGAAATCCTTAAACGAGGCCACAAATGGAGCCTTTGACCAGTCGATTTGGCCTCTCCCTCCCCCAACTGCCCATCGTCCTCCATCATAGATGATGGCCATCATGTTCATGGGCTTCGACCTTGGATAGTCCACACCCTGTTTGGCATGGTTTTTGTAAACCCTAATTGGCACCCCATCCACCAAGAACCTGCACAAATGATGGATGGAAAAGAAATGACTGCAGATATTTAGGGTTTTACTACATTTTTCTTGTGTCATCGAAGTTGTTAATTACAGGATTTGATGGGTATTCCATAAGATGGTGTAGTTGTGAAAATCCTCTGTCGGATCGAACCAAAGACGGAACTTCTCCTCTCTGTCGCCGCGGCCATTGGTGACGACATTTGTTTGCAGGATGTAGTCTCTCCCATTTTGCTTCCCTAGAAAATCAAAGTCTATCTCGTCGCGAGTGGCCGCATCTGGCGATGTGAGCTGAAGAAACATGTCCAACCGCATCGGCTGAGAAATTTGTAGCAAAATAAACTGAGAGTAAAAAACCAAAGGGCATGCATACATACATAATAAGACACAACAGTTCCTGCAGAGTGTCCTTTGCCCAATCTGATCTTCATTTCATACTCCCCGAATAAAAACTTGTGGTTGGACAAAATAGCAGAGCCTGAACAGAGCAAAATAGATGACTTTTGGAACCTGAAATCTCATTACTATTTATGGTAATAGGTGCTGCTGACCTGACGCCTTGTCGAGCTTTAAGGTTCTTAAATGGCCATCACGAGAAGTATGGACATGGTCAGGTGACCATGTTACGCGAAAATCCTTATTGAAGTCGGCCGTTGAGACAAGGGAGCCTTGTGAAACATGGATCAGATGAGCCCAGAGCAGAGTGGCGCAAAGGAGAGCTTTCATTGTGTTGCTTGGAAGTGAGTAAGGCTATACTCAGGCCTTAAATAGGCAATGCTCCGGCGAAAGGAACGAACGAAGCATCTTCAGGATTCATCAATTTCACATTGCAGGAGCATCTGTTTAGTTCATTGATGGAGACTCCCATATTCTTATCGATGGATTTGAAGTAAGGAAATTGACATCTTTGCAGGGTGGCCTTCTCGCCATTATTATTGCTTTTTCCAATTTCAGGATTTCATAACCCCACATGCACCCCTGGTTTTGAAGGACCACTGCCCTTCATTAATTCTCCTTCCTTTATCCCATAACCCTAATTTGTGCAGTAAAGGTAACGCAGCCACAACAGGGGGATGCAGCCCTTAACAATTTCACTTGGATTGTTCTTGTAAAGGTAACTCATAAAACATAGAGAAGTCGGTAGAGAAGAAGTTGCCACGAAGCTTTCTTCGAGCTGCCGCTGAGTGAAGAAACCCTATACCTCTCGAAAAGATGCTTTCTTGTAGGCCATTCATTAGTAACAACCTGGTCTTGGTTAATTGTGAGGTAAATGATGATTAGGGAAGAGATCAGATCCAACGGCTATGAATAAAGCTTGAGGAATAGATGGTTGAGATCTCTGGGCAAGAATTGCCTTATTGATTATATAACAGCGTCTGAACGAGTTTATTTAACTCCTTGCTTGATACGCTCGGCCCAAATTTGTCCAAAGGCCCAACTTTCAAACGGCTCTCAATCATCTTCCTTTCGATCCTCAGTTTCCCAAGACTCGATTTAACCCTAAACTCGATTCTTAAGGTGCCGAGACTCTACTGTTCCTCGTCGACGTCATCTGATTCTTTCATACTTTTTTTTCTTTCTCTTCTTTCCCTCCCTCCGCCACACTCGAAGATGGTGCAGCGATTAACGTACTGGAAGTGGCACAGCTACTCCACTAAATCCAACCAGAACTGGGCCGTCAAAACCCCTGGTAATGTCTTGAATCGTCTTTTTCTGAATCTATCGATTCGATGTTGATTGGTTGAATTCCGATTGTTGCCTGTAAGGGATTTTCATTTGTGTGATTAGATGGAAAGTTGGTGTATCAAACGCTTAAGAAGAGGGCAAGCGAGCCTAAATGTCCAGTTACTGGGAAGAGGATCCAAGGGGTATGAAAGATTCTCTTTAATGTTTCATGCATTTGGTTTTATCTGTTGTGGATTTGGGTAAGATTTCTGTGTTAGGGATGCTTTTGATGGTTTTGTGTTGATATATTCTGGTAGGCATAGTTTGAAGTTCAAGAATTTGATGATTGGTAAAGCTTTGGATTTTGGGAGATTCACAATTGGATTTGGAGCACTCTGGTGGTCTGATAGATTTTGATAATGTGGATTTGTTGATTTTGATATCTGCTGTTATGATCAATGCAATTGTCTGGCTATTGATATGTTGGTGTTAGTGTATAGGTGCCTCCTGTTATAAAATGGAAGCTATGTGATGGCTGATGTGTATTCGAGTGTCGAGGGGGTGATGTTATTGAACATTTATCAGATACATGGCGTCTTTTTTACGAAGCTTGTATGTTCTACGTACACTGGGTTCCATTTTCTTTCATACTTTTTCTTTTCCTTACCATGTGATGAGTAGTAGTTTCATTTTGGCTCACTGCTGTTTTGTGTGTTTGATTTCTTGTTTTTATTTTTCAAATGGTTGGTGGATGTTCTCAATTTGAAAAAAAAGTCGGATATGTTCTCTTTAATATTATTGAGAGTGTGGAATTGGTTTTACTACTCTGCAACCAATCTCATTTATAGTAATTTCGTTAGGCAGGGCATTGGGGCACCAATCCTCCTGCCAAATTGAAATTACTTTATATATGAATTCCGCTAAACATTCTCATTTTAGGCATTTTCATTTGGTAGTGCATTGGGCACCAATGTTCCTGCCAGAATGAAAATGCCTTCAATTGGTCTGCAAAGACTTTCCCATCAAATGCAGTTTCACAACCAACCTTTGAAAATTAATATTTTCCTTCTTCGTCTTTTTTTCTCTTTCTTTCATTCTTTGATTTCATGTTTTCAGTTTTCAAATGGTTGGTGGATTGTTCACATTTCACTACCTAGGTGGGATATGTTCATTGATATTTTGGGAATGTGGAAATGGTCTTCGTTGTACTGCAAGCCATTATCATTTGAAGTATTTCATTTGGCAGGGCATTGTTGGCACCAATGCTCCTGCCAAATTGAATTTACTTTTAATGATTCCGTAAAACATTCTCATTTGAGGTATTTTCATTTGGTAGTGCATTGTGGCATCAATGTTCCTGCCTAACGAAAATGCCTTTGATTGGTCTGCAAGAGTATCCCATCAAATGTAGTTTCACTGCCAACCATTGAAAATTATCATTTTCCAAGTTTATTTTTTCTATTGAGATGTACTCCGCTATTGTGTTCTTATTTGATTCAAAGTTTCTTTTGTTTGTCAGTGTGCAAGAAGGTTTCTTTTTTGCTTTGTTTTCTTGTGTATTTCAATTTCGGGTGGCTATTCTTGTTTGAATAAGGTTGTTGACTAGCCTTGTGACATAGGTTGCTCAGTAACTCAGTGATCACTTTGTTCTGCTTGTTAATCTGGTTGCTTTAGATATATTCGTATGTATTTCTTGGTATAAATTTTGCTTAAGATTAGTATAAATGATATTCAGTTTTACTGACAAACTTCCTTTTTTTTTTTTTTGAATTGGCACCGCTCGTCGAGGTCTTGTGCTTCCTGCACTTCAGAGGATCCTTGAGGTACTCATTTGACCTTTGGCTTATTTAAAAAGTGACACAGTTTCTTACTCATGCTATCTTAATGTGTGCAATTTGTTATATCATAAACTTGATGCAGTTTGCAGCTTGATGAAAATGTTGCTCAGCATGATACAGAACTTGGCATGTTTAAATTGCATGATGTTTACTGTGGCATTTGATTTTTTTATATAACTTGTTAGATTGCTGGCCCTACACATGACAGTGAATTGCAGAAACTACACAAACACTTTGTGCTCAGTGGTGTTTGACAGAAGCTGAGTTTTGGGCGACGAGGAAGGTTTGTTATCTATGATTTTCTTTTTCTGCAGCGCGCGTATTTCATATACGGTGTTCCTGGTCTCTTATAGTTTTTTCTACATTTATAAGAAAAATAAAATATCAAGAAACTTATGCAAAGTTTTTAGGTAACCCCTCTCAAGCATTATTTGATATGAGGTATATGATAATACAAATGCAGAAGTTACTTGATGGAGATGGAAGAACAAATCCCAAACAGAGAATGGGTTTCAAGAGTGCGATGATATCAGATATCAAACCATCTACTGATGGTCGGGTAAATCTCTATCTCTGTGGTTCAATAGCCAACTTGCTTTATGATTACTGCCTGCATTTGTAGATTTGCAAGGCATGATGCACACATATTATCTTAATCTGTTTCTTGGAATAATATCTATCTATTTTTATATTTGGTTACCCCTCTAGTCTAATTTTATGTTTAATGAACAAAATGAAATATTTTCTATTTATATCACCTTGCTTGAAGTCATTTTGACTGATGATCCTGCTTTTTCAGTCTAACAGAGTTACATTTAATTTGACACTAGAAATTATTCATCAGGTTTGTTAATAATATCACTTGACTTGATATCTTATCTTTCACTTGCATGATCATTACGTTCTCCTTTTAGTTGACTTGTTGGAAACTTAGATTTTTGCTGAGAAACCAGCCGTACACCAAGCATTTTTAAAAATTTTGTTCCAAACAAGGTAAAAGCATCTTCATTTAAATTTCTTGCTGAAGAATCTTCTCTTATTTATCGAGTGTATAGAGGTTTGATATGTTATTTGTTTTCTGGATACTAGATGACTGAGAAAGATTTTTGGACCAAATATTTTAGAGCAGAGTATCTTCATAGTACAAAAAATCAATCTGCTGCAGCAGCAGAGGCTGCTGAGGATGAGGAACTTGCTGTATTTCTAAAGCGTGATAGTATACTAGAAAAAGAAGTTAGAAGAAAGGTCTGCTACTAACTTTCAAGGTAGGTTTTACTGTGCAAGATTTTCTATTGCTCTTTAATATTGGTTGTTGGCATTTTGTTGAAATCCTATCTGCATCCATGACATGTTTGTATTTTCATTCAATTTTACTGTCTTTTGCAGATCAGACGGGTTGATCCGACGTTGGATATGGCGGCAGATATGGGTGATGGTTACATTTCTACCGGTATATTAACCTCATAGTATGCTCTTGTCCAGAATAATGCATAGGAGTACCGAGTATGTCCAAAAATAGTGGAAGTATGCTGATTGGACGAGCTGATGAAGAAACCATTCACTGTTGTACTATCTCCGGCCTATATGTTTCTTATCATGGAATTTTAGGCTAAATTATGCTTTTCATGTCTGTTTAGTTTTTGAGTTTGGTTTTCACTTCTTAGTAATAGGTTTTTGCGCCACCAAGTGACTTGGTCAAGCTGCTATGATATGGTTGTTAAGTTAACCTATCTGCCTTTGGTTTGAAACTTGGTGGCTAAATTATGATTTTCATGCCTGTTAAGATTTTGAGTTTGGTTTGAAACAGATTCACATGGCTCGCTCTTCTTAGGGAATACATAAGTTGTTTCGACTCCAGCAGCAGCATCAGTAAAGGTCTCTTCACCAAAATCTTGGGCATCATCTTCAGCAATTCCGATTTTACCTCCTGTTAGGATCGCGCTAACAATTACGAATCAAGAACACGAAATAAACGATGAAAATTGCAGAAACGAAATTGACACACGAGATTTATAGTGGTTCCCTTCCAGTGTAGGAGGTACGTCCACTCGCCGCTTGCAGGCTCAATGCACTATAATCAAGTCGCCGGAAGATCGTTACACACACAGAATCACCTCACGCACTCACTCTACTATTCTGATTACAAAATCCTATGACGGCCACACACCGTATAAACGAAAATTAGGTTTTTCGGTCTGACGCAATACGACCCATACGGGCAATACGGTCGATACGGTCCATACGACTATATCCACTCGATACGAACGATACGACCTCCGTGGAGAAATTCCAGTTTCGTACTGGTCGTAGTGCCCGTAGCAGTACGGGCAATCCGACCATTACGACCAGTACGACCGTCGCTGTCACCTCTGAAAATGTGTAAATTTTCCAGCTCTGCGTAGGGTCTCAATAATGCGCCTGTGCAGATTAGGCTTCATACTCAACAATCTCCCACTTGAAGACTAATCTCTGTCATATGTCTTCAAGCTTGCAAACGGCAGCTCTACTCATCACTCGAGGAGCCCCACTGAAGTTGCACACAACTTCAGCTTCTCATTCGGCACGGCCTTTGTCAACATATCAGCAGGATTCTGGCTTCTCGCAATCTTCTCCAGCACTAGCAGCTTGTTCTCAAGAGCTGACCTGATGAAGTGATACCGAAGCTGAATGTGCTTCGTCCGGGCATGATAAACTGGGTTCTTCGCCAAGTGAAAGGCGCTCTGGCTGTCACAATGTAGAACACTACCCTCTTGATTGTGGTTCAGCTCTTGTAGGAAAGACTGAAGCCAAATCATCTCCTTTGTAGCTTCTGTCAACGCAACATACTCGGCCTCGCAACTGGACAACGCAACAATTTTCTGCAACTTAGAAATCCAACAAATTGTCGTACCTCCAAATGTGTAGACATAACCGGAGGTGCTCTTTCTACTATCAACATCACCACCATTGTCAGCATCAACAAATCCTTCAAGCCCCTGATCTGATTTCCGAAAGTACAAGGCAAGACTCGAACTGCCTTTGAGATATCTGAATATCCACTTCACTGCTTCTCAATGTTGTTTGTCGGGATTACTCATAAACCGGTTAATAACTCCCACTGCATGTGCAATATCAGGTCTCGTACATATCATAGCATACATCAGACTTCCAATAGCTGAAGCGTAAGGTATCTTGTTCATTTCTGTCCTTTCTTCCTCGGTCACAGGTCGATCAGCTTCCAACTCTGCATAGGATCTCAATAGTACGTCTGTACAAATTAAACTTCATACTCAACACCTCCATCATCAACAGATTCGGTGAAATCGACATCAGACTCGCAAGCAGAACAAAGTGCCTAACAAATATCCAGATACAATTAAAGCCTAACGCATATTAGAGACTTGTGAGTTGCCACATGCAAACAAATAGATGGCTTACTTAACGGGTCGAGTCGTGTAGAGGCCGGCCCAAATAGATGGCTTTCTTTTTGAACGTTGACGGTTTCTGTGGTCATCTTCTCAAGTCTCCACCCCACCATTAATCAAATCCGCGTGTTTGACAGAGAGGAGAGAGAATAAGGCCGCGTTTGGCTCGTCACGTTTTCAGTCTCATTGCATAGAAAAATTTCAGCCATTCCAAACAACCCTCTCTCTCACTCCTGACTCCACTAGCAGTCTAATGCTCTTCTTTCTCAGTCCAAATCTTCCGATTCGTGAAGCATATGAACTCGTTGGTCTTCCGCTTCTTCTTCAGGTATATGGCTCTTTGATTTCTCAATCGGCGCATGCTTACTCCGATTTAAATCCATAGCGTGGTTGTTTGTGCAGAGTGTTTTCTAGCTTTGCTTAACGCTGTAGTGAAGGATATTTTTGGTTCCAGTGATGGGTTCTGATTGCAGAACGAAAAAGATGCCTACTTGATTTCAATCTTGTGTTTTGGATTCTGAATTCAACGTGCGTCTTGGGTTTCCTTTACTAGGGTTTTTGAATTTTGAGGTTTGGTTTCTAGTAATTAGGGTTTCTGTAGGCGAAGGCCTCCTGTGTGATTGCAAAGTTCTAGATTTCTGTATATGAGATTAAGGAGCTGAGACACATTACCTTATCATTTGGGTTTTTTTACTTGTTGCTGAAGGACTTGCTGAATTCAGTTGGATAGTTATTCAGATGAGGCTTGCATTTGGCTTCCTTAATGGAACCAATTTACCTCATGTCGTTGATTATACCGGAGTAGCTGAGGTGCCTGAGATGATATGGTAACTTGATTAGAAAAGGATACGGCCGTTGAAGTTAAAGAGTTAAGACAAGGTGGTGGTAGCTTTCAGTTTATGTTCTCGGTTTGATGGTTACCATATGAATCAATTCGTCTCTGTGTTGAATTTACTCTATGAAGTTGATTTTGTGGCATCTGAAAAGTTACATTTTTATATGACGAGCATCAAATATAAATGTTTTTGCGGACATGGAATGCAGTTTTCTACACGACCTGATGTTGTTGGACATATTGAGCTTTGAAACAGTAAATGTTGAATTGGTTTTGTTAGTGCAGATTTGCGTGTGTGTATGTGCTTTTTAGTTTTTACTGATTGGTGTTGGTGTGGTTTATGGATAGGTTTCTTTGAGGATTATTGGAAGGGAAGATTAGTTGGGGTTAGTTGACGACTGTGACAATGATCCGGCAGTCTTCGAGTAGGAACCAGAGATCTAAAGGCGTTAGGGGGAAGCATATTTTGCAGATATGTATGCTGCTTGCCGTCTGCTTCTGGTTAATTTATCAAGTCAAGCACTCCCATGATAAGAGGAAACATTTTGAAGAGAATGACGTTGAACTCTCAGAAAAGTTGCTGAAGTACGAGCTTCCGAATTTAGGGAGGAAAGATCTTCATCCTCGTGAGAAAGAGCTGACTACTAATCATGAGAAAATCAATGATGAAGAATTAGAAGATGAACAGGCGATAGGTAAGGAAGATGAGACCTTCGTTGAAACACAAGAGGAGCTGGAAAGAAAGCGTAAGGAAGAAGGATCGGCTGATATAGAAGCGCTGCTAGAGGGGACTGCTCACGGAGAAGAGAGTGCGGGAGGGCGAGCTGTTGATGATGATATTGATGAACAAGACCAGGATAAAGGGGAAGCTGATGGGGACGAGGATTTAGTAGAAGGAGATAAGGATATAGAGAAAGACGAAGAGAATGAAAATGAAGAAAAGGATAGCGACGAAGATGAACATCAACCGGAGATCGATAGCTCGTCAGAGGACCACGATGGAAGTGGGATGAACACACACGAGGCACGAGAGGAACATTATAAGGCAGATGATGCTTCTAGCGCTGTTGCTCATGTTGGACAGACCATTCTCACTGAGAATCCTGAACGCAACAGTTCAAATGCGGATTTGATTGTTCAAGAGCACGGCGATTCATCAATTGAAACTGATGTTGGAAAAGAAAACCATTTGAATGAGGCAAATGTTCTAGAGAACATTAATGAGGCGACTCCTCCCAGGTTTGAGCATGTTCCTATTAAGAATGATACTAATGAAGCGAGCCGCGGAAATGTTGATTCAACTCTGCAAAGTGAAGGAGGGCAGATATTAGAAATCATTCCAGAGCAAAATAATACGAACAACGGTTTAAGTGATGACAAAAGCTCCAACACAATGGCCCTCCCGAACCAAACCATCATATCTGATGTTTCGTCTACCATTAATGGAACGGAGCATAGCCCTACAAGTACCAATACCACAACAGACACACATGTTGAACAAGATGAAAACTCAAATTCAACAGTGAATCAGGACTTTTCTGCGTCGGACTTGGTCATAGGCTCCAATCTGACAACCAGTACCAAGGAAATCGAATCTTTCACAGCAGAGGAGAATGAAGATGTTATTCAGGAGAGAACAGACACAGAGGAAGACTCGATCTTATCTTCTCTAAATGACGATGAAACTCTAAGAGATCCCCTGATTTCTGAAGCAGAAGATAACCAAAGAGAGAGTCTTATTGACTTGGACACCCTACCTGAGATGAGGACAGAAGGAACTGACTCAGATGATGCAGCAACCGAGTGATAATATATGCGTCCATACAGCCGGATACTGCACAAATTCTACGATTCTGTTCCTCCTTTATCTCCTGCAAATTCCTTTTAGAAAATGTTAATGCCTTTCTCAAGAAGGGCAGCTGCTGGAGTTATACACGCAGGAAATCTTAATTAGAAATTATGAAAGAATCTTAGTGCGCAACTGTTTCAGTGTTTCCTGGGTATAAAAAAACTGTCATCTTGATTGATATTGAATTTCTAATAAATAAGTCAAGTTATTCAAGTTAACTATTTTGTTTTGGATGAGCTAAAGCCGACATTGAAAATTAAAATGTTAAATTTAAAAGCTTTTCGGAAATAGATGCACATTGGTTGCCTCAATTTTGTGACTATAAAGGTATTCGGAAATAGATGCATATTGGTCGACTCAAATTTATGACGTCATTAATCTCCCTCTTCATCATCCATATTATCATCATAAAATATTTTCGCTCCACTTATTTATAAATTGCTAATTTTTAATATAAGTATTTCTAAAAACATTCCATATTTATAATCTGTTGAACAAACCGCTATTATCAGTAATAGTTTGTCCGTTTTCTCAGCTTGTTACTTTTCAAGCTCTTTAGAGTAGTTAAATGTCATGTAATGTGGCGAATGTTATTGTCTCCCTCATTTTCATTCCCAATCATCAGCTTCTGATTCAAAATACGAGTAAATCGCTATTGCGCCTTGCTCATTACTAGGTTATTGTGACTATCGATTGATTTTTGTGTGGCACAAATGGCTAGTCACATTAGCGACTTGTTATTTTTATCTAATCAAATGTCATGTGGTATCTGACTCATTTATTTTTCGATTAATAGATTAAATAACTAGCCGGTTTGATCAAAAAATCAGGTCAAATCGCCTCTGACAATAACAGTTTGTTTAAAAGATGATAAATGTGAAATATTTTTAAATGTAAATTTGTGAATAAGTGGCAAAAAATTCTCATCGTCATCCTCGAGCTCATCAACATCATGAAGTTCATCTAACTCGAGAGCAACATAAACAGGCCCATCTTGACCTCCGCCATGCAGGCTGCAAGTGCAACTCGAGCTCCCTAGCCATCCTCAACCCATCGTACCTCGACACCATTGATTCAAAATCCTCCACACCCTTCTTCATCGACAGCCAAGGCATTGTCAAACTCCTTGGCAGCACCTCAGTCTCGCTATATCCTTTGATGGCAGCTTCAATCCTATCATCATCTTCAGCTCATCCGACAGGCCCGCCATTGAAATGTCAATTTTGAGATACCAAGTGAGCTCGATCTTCACCATTGTCCCGTACTCATAAACCTCCCGCTCTGGATAGGACCCAGTGAGCTCCATTTTCTTCCCGATTACAAGATCGTCCGAGGTTTCAACGGCGAGGTCCATCGCTGGGACGAATTTGGAAATGGGGTCTGGTGGATTCTGGAGTAGTCATTGTCGAGTGATCCATGGATGATGATGAGGTCAACCTCGGCCGCCATCGTAAAAAGTTTGAATGGAAAATTTAGAAATGATTTCTTCAATTATTTTATTTTATTTTCTTGGAGAAACATAAAGGAAGAATTGGTCGCAGAGCGACGTCGTTTTGGTAATATTTTTTAAAATGTGGCGGGAGAGAGGTAATGGTAAGTTAGTAAATTTATAGTGTAATAAACACAAACCCTTGTCCTTGTTTGCAAAATTTGAAATAACAAATCACCTGCCACAAAAGCTCGGTCAAAAAATGAATAGAGCGAGATCGTCACCATTTCCGTCGAAATCGAATCCATCCATTTTGATCTCCAGCAGAGATCCAATCGACCGGCCGACAGCTGTCGAGTAATAAGTCAATCAACGCAAATGGATAAACTGGTGAAGAAGTTGAAGAGGAAGGTGAAGGGTTTAAAGAATTCGAAGAGGAAGGACTACGCGGTTGTCGAGAGGAGCATGAGTTTCCAGAAGGAGATACAAAGAAGGGACGCTCGGAATCTCATCGACAGGACTTTGTCTATCGCCGATAAGCCTGGCAAGCGTTGCATTTCCTGATCCCTATTTGCAATTTCCTATTATTTACTATTGATTTTCAGAATTTTTTTTTCTGAACATATTTGGTGGATTTTATGAAATAATGTTAATCACTAATGTGAAGAACATCTTTGCAGTTGGTTGCAGTTTCATCTTGCTAATAAAGACGCTGTTTCGATTTTCAGTGTTAAATTTGAATAGTGATTGTATTTGGGCATGATTAATTTATGGAAGTTCATTGAAACTTTCAGGAATTTTAGTTTTATGGTCATGCAGTCTCCTTGCTTGATGAGCTGTAGAGAGTAGACACTAGACACTACATGGACAGTAAATCACATTACCAATTTTGATTGCATTTGAAACACCAAGGGCTATGTGTTCAACACTTTCTGCAAACACATATGTGTGCATATCTGTGTTTGTATTTATACATGTTGGAAATGTGAACCACTTTACTCATCACCAGTCTCCAGTAAGATAAGAAAAATATGTGTAACTATCTGGGAAACAATTTAAGTTTGGCAAATGAGAAATCAAGGTGGGGAAAGGTTCAGCAACTTCTGCTTATGTCCTTGCTTGTCTGGTTAATATTGGGAGCTGATGCTGCCAACATGGTTCGGACTCTGCCGGGCTATAAGGGGAACTTCCATTCAAACTGGAAACAGGGTATGTATCAGTTTTTCAAACAGTAGAATAATTTTTTGACAAGTCCTTGGTAAGTTTTACTGGAGTAATGGTTAAAGAAACTGGCTTTGTGATATTTAGATATGTGGGAGTTGGAAATAATGAAGAAGTCCAACTTTTCTATTACTTTGTGAGCATCAGTTAAGGATCCTCTGATGCTCTGGCTCACTGGAGGCCCTGGCTGCTCTGGTATGGTCTACGAAGTTGGTAAGTAACTGATATCATTACGCATGCACTTATGAATGATACTTGACGAATTTGTGGTAAACTCTCTATATCAACAAGTATGGTGAACAAATAGGCCCCTTCCAGTTTGATTACGCAGCATATAATGGAAACCTTCCAAGTTTGATTCACAATCCTTATGCGCTCACACAGGTGCGGATAAACTATATTCTCATATATATTGTCCTCAAATGATATTCATGTTGACAAACCTTGATTCCCTGCAAACTATGATACTTCATAATGTTTCCACTAATGTAAAATTTCAGGTGGCAAGTATCCTATTTCTAGACGCTCCGGCTGGGACAGGATTTTCATACTCAACGACTATCAGTTTCTACAAAAGGTGATGATCTAATTTAGCTAAGACTGGGACAGGCTACTCAATACAATTAAACAAAAGAAAACTAATAGTTTATTTTTACATATTATTTGCTAACCAGTGGTTGTCAGATCATCCAAACTTCTCGAAAAATTCATTATACATCGCTGGAGATTCATATAATGGGAAGATAATCCCGATACTAGTGCAGGAAATACATAAAGGTGCATTCCTACAAACTGCAACCCACGCCATTTTTTTATTTGTGAATTTTTTTTTTTATATATAAAAAAATGTCATCTAAATTTTCATCAGGCGTTTTGCAATGCTTTACAGGTCGAGAGGCAGGATATGAGCCGAAAATAACCTACATGTACCTCTTTCATCATAAAATACTATTTAATAACCTGTTGTTACATTTCTCAATGACCATATACGTCCATTGGATCAGGGTTACATCATTGGAAATCCTGTAACCAGCCATAGAGCAGATGCGAATATAATGGTTCCTGTTACTCATCGTTTAGCTTTACTATCAGACGAACTGTATGAGGAGATTCTGTGGAGCTGTAACAATTTCTGCTCTTGTTTTGTTCACATTTTTGAAGAGTGCTGATACATATCATGTGCATCACTTCTTATCTTCAAATAATATATGAAGTCCGTCCGATTAAACTGCAATGGTGATTACTTACAAGAGGATGCGAATAATACCCATGTATCAAGGATCTGAAAGCAGCCCATAAGGTGAGGTTCCTGATATAATTTTGGATCATTTGTGTTGTAGAATATCAATTTGTCTGTAATCATATTTTTTTTAAAATGTGTTCTCATTGTATGGTTCGTTCACATGTTCTTGAACCTGGCTGTCCCTTCATGGTGGTGGATAACATATCTGACGCTATTCTCACAGATGTCTTTCAAGGAAAAAAGCCTTGGTGCCGACTGCCGAGTATGTTCTTATCATTAACTATTTAATCATATAACTCGTAAAATATGATCATGTTAGAACAAATGTCTGATCATCTTATAACTCCAAAGGTAATATAATTTCTTTTTCATTTAGGATTTCAACTACGTTCTTTTATCAAGATGGGTAAAAGACCCAAGAGTTCAGGATGCTCTTCATATTCGAAATGTGAGTACCTTTCTATATGTGTGAACATCATAGTAGAAATTATTTGAAGCATGATAAATCATGTATGACGGTAAATTTCTAGCTGATTCAGTTATCAAACTCATCTTTATCAACTAGTATAAATTAGCTCTCTTTTAAATCAACTATTTTTTTTAGTTCACAAATCCTGTTTGAAAATTTAACATTTCTTAATGCACATGTCTCACTGCTAATTACATGAACAAAAGATGAATGGCGGAGGGGTCACATGAGAATACCTTATGATTTCCTCATTCCCAGTGTCGTTGAATATCACCTGAGTTTCCTCAACACAAGCTACCGTGCCTTAATATACAGGTTGGAATTTGGCTGCTGATGCTTGTAAGTTCAGTCATGACTTCCGGGTAATCGAATGAGTACCTCTTGCTTGTAATCTCAGAGCTAAAGCAGTTTCTATTTAGTTTTAAAAAATTATTTATAAGAGAAAAGAAAAATAGAATATTATAATTTGAGTGGATTCTTCACGACTGAAGAAAATCTGAGAATGAGAACTCAGCAACGCAAAACGAACTACGGTCCGCCCGAAGACGATATGGCCGACCCGACCCGATCGGCAGCGGTGGTGGTTCCGGCGGGGCTGCGGAAGAAGGGGACTGGAACCCGGCCATGGCTGTTTCTGGACACGAGCGGGCAGGCGCAGGTGGTGGAGGCAGGGAAGCACGCAATCATGCGGCGGACGGGACTGCCGGCGAGGGATTTGAGAATACTGGATCCGAAGCTGTCGTATCCGTCGACGGTGTTGGGAAGGGAGAAAGCGATTGTGATCAATTTGGAGCATATCAAGGCGATAATTACTGCTCAGGATGTTCTGTTGCAGAACTCGAAAGATCCGTTTGTGATGCCCTTTGTGGAAGAGTTGCAGAGGAAGATTATCAGGCATCATCAGGCTATGAGAGCGCAGGTAAGAATAGCGTTTCAATTTTTGTGGTTAATTTGCTTGAAGTTTGTTATAGGGTTTTAGTTCAAAAATTGATTTTGAGGTCTGAAATGAAGCATTCAATTCATTGATGAACATATTCAGATTTGAAATCACAATATAGGTGGTTTGATTCTGTGCAGGATTCAATATCTAGATGCTTAATTACGGTATTTGTGATTCTGCTGCTTAGTTTTTACTTTTTATTGCTGAATTTAGTTGATGTTCAAGGATCAGTTATTGACTTGTTTTATGGGTGTTTCGGCATGTTGAAATGTGGCAGAATTGGTAAAATAAGACGCGGTTTGTGATTTTTATTAGATAGTAATATATTTGTCGGTTAGCATATTGTTTGTTACCTATTTATTTTTGTCTTCTATATTGTATCAGACACTCTTTGTGCATCTATGAAACCCTAGCCTCACTTTGTTCTATTCTTTTTGCAACTTCAACAATTTTCACTTTCAAATCATACATAGGCAACAATCATTTAATACTTTAATACACTGGAGAGTAAATTGTCTGCGAGAGTGATGTACGAATTCAAGGAAAAGAACTGTATGCAGGTTCTTTATGATTTTCTTACTAATCTAGATATAAATGCTCATATCACTTAATTTGTTTTATCATAAGCTGTTGTTAGAACAGATACCTTTTCTTTATGGTTTTGGAGTGGACCTCTAAGGGCATTAATGTCGGTTGCAGGAAGGTAGAGGTAATGGTGATAATCCAGACTGGGCAAGTCTGTATGAACTTGAGGATCCACGTTCTGGAGTAGCTAGTCCTGAGAATTCTGCTGGAGGCTTTCCTAAAAGTGAAAAGGATGAAGAGGGTCAGGAAGATGGGAAGCAAGGGCTTGATACTCGTGATGGCATGAAAGTACTCCCATTTGAATTCGTAGCTTTGGAGGCTTGTCTTGAGGCTACATGCACCAGCCTAGATAATGATGTATGTGTAACATCCTTACTTTGTGTGCCGATCAATTGTGAACTGTTCAGTACTATTTTTCTTATGGGTTGTTTTTCTGTCTATGATCAATCCAGGCAAGGACATTAGAGCAGGAGGCTCATCCGGCACTAGACAAGTTGACATCAAAAATCAGTACTCTGAACTTGGAGCGCGTCCGTCAGATCAAGAGTCGTTTGGTTGCAATAACTGGACGGGTTCAAAAGGTGGGTTTCCCTCCTTTCTTTATTTTGTTTATATTGGAATTGTAACAAACTGCAAATGTGCAAGTACATTAACAGTTAATCTTGTATTTAAGTTTCATCCTGTAAGTTGAAGGCGAAAGTCAGTCTGTCTCAAAATCATGACACATGTTTTGGTAGATGATATGCATTGCCTAAATCAGAGATCAAGCAACTTCGTTGTCGAGACTTATACCTGTTGCGCGTATACTTTTTTGTCTCTTTCTTTACTAATTAAAAGCTTCTTTTTTAAAATTTAATTAACATCTAACTAGATTGTGGCCATAATTTTCCACATGATACCTGTTGCGGTTCCTTCCGCGTCTTTTTTCCATTTGTCTTAGTAGTCACATTTCTCTGTTTTTATGACTCCAGGTGAGAGATGAATTAGAACATCTGCTTGACGATGATGATGATATGGCAGAAATGTATCTGACTGAGAAAATGATTCAACAAAATCTTGAAAATTCATCAGTTTCTTCTGTAAATGATAGGGAAGAGGCAGATTCTGATGACATGAATGAGAGGTATTTAGTAAAGTTCTGTTTGCTCAGTTTTTTCTTAGTAAGCTAAAAAAAAATTTACATTCATTGCTTCTTGGCTTTAGTTCTAAGTATTTCTAGTTTCCATTTAAATGACTTAGGGACCCTGCTGAAATCTCAATGGAGATTAATGGAGAAGGGGACCCCCACATGATGGGCAATCCGCGGGAGCAGATGTATAATACATCAAATGCATTTAGCAGAGTCAGCCATGGTACTCATACTAGTACGACCCGTAGTGCTATCAGCAAGCATCTTGATGTGGAGGAGCTTGAAATGCTCTTAGAGGCCTATTTTGTCCAAATTGATGGCACTTTAAACAAACTATCTACTGTGAGTTACTCAAAATTAACTTTCACGCCTCTTTCGTCATTTTGCATTTCCATATATATTTAGATGATGAAGATATCGATGACTTTGCTGAGATGAATAATCATAAGTCAAGTCTAGATTGATAGAAGTAAAACGAGGTCTGCTCATGTTTCCTATTTATAGACTTATCTTTATGTTTGTTGTTTACAGTTTTATTGGTGACTTAGCTGTCATTTATGTTGATGAGGATGATAATTCGAAGTAGAAACCTTAACGCAGCCCACAGTAGTTGCTACTGCTATTTATATGATGGCATTGCTCGAACTGAAGTGACTGACTGTATCTATGAGTTTATTATGATCAATAACATTTCCTATATTTCATTTGTTAAAGCTACGGGAGTACGTGGATGACACGGAGGATTACATCAACATCATGCTGGATGACAAGCAGAACAATTTGCTGCAAATGGGAGTCATGCTAACCACCGCAACTCTAGTAGTAAGTGCCTTCGTGGTAGTAGCTGGAATATTCGGCATGAACATCCATATCGGGCTTTTCAACCAGGAAAACATCAAGTCCCATGACTTCCTTTGGACTGTGGGTGGCGGTACTGCTGGGAGCATTGTCCTTTACATAATCGCCATAGCCTGGTGTCGACGCAAACAACTCCTCGAGTAAAGTTCACTCAGCCAGCCAGCTAGAATATTATTGGATGGCCAACCTGTATCAATATCAGTTGACACTTCATCTGTCCACACCTGTGTTAATCGACTCACGCCGTTGTACGCTCTGCAGAAAGTTACAGACAATCTCTACAAAACGATGCAGTTTTGTAGCCTACATTTGAAATTTCAATTCTATGAATAAAACGAAACACAGCGAAAGATATTGTATCTGATTTCATCGTATCATCTTGGGACTAATGAATAATCAATAGGCATGTAACTGTAAACGGTGACGTGTAAATAGTATGCTACAGAAACCATGACCTTGTTTTCCACCTTGGTATTATTCTAAAAGAGGGAACAGAAAAAAGAAACCGACTCGCTCGATAATCCATAAAATCTCTCATCTCCACCGCCCGCGATCACTCGGCGATCCCCAAAGCCATGAGTTACTACAGCCAAGGCCATCCGCCGATCGGAGTTCCGCCTTCGCAAGGTACACCAGTTCGATCTGATCATTCCACATGCATTTTCCGACTTAAGTCGGTTACCAGTCTAAACTGTTCTGTGTCGAACGAACGATCAATCTTGTTTTTCTTGAATCTTGGAGTTTCGAGCTTTTGGTTCTTTGCAGGTTATCCTCCGCCGGAGGCGTATCCGAAGGATGCGTATCCGCCTGCGGGGTACCCGCAGCAGGGAGGAGGCTATCCGCAGGAGTATCCGAAGGATGCGTATCCGCCGGCGGGGTACCCGCAGCAGGGAGGAGGCTATCCGCAGCAGGGATGCCCTCCGCAAGGATATCCTCCGCAATACGCTCCTCAGTATCAGCAGCCGCCACGTCAGCAGCAGTCTGGCCCTGGTTGTATTGAAGGCTGGTGAGTCACTTGATCATGCCTTCTTTTTCAAGTTTTGAACTTGTTGTTTGGCTATGTGCATTTGTGTACAATGTGTTTAAATATGAAAGCTTCTTGAATTTGGCTATGTCCTTTGAGTAGTTGGATAGAGTAGAAAGTAATTCAGGTATTTTTCATCTTTTAGGGGAACTGAGTTGGTATTTGTGAGACGGAATTATCTAGTTCCAAAAGAGGTTTCACTAAATTGCTCTATACGTAGTTATCTGATTTTCACTAAAGGGAACTACTTAGTCGCACAGAGTTCTTACTTGAAACTTGCTGTTTTGGATGCGCAATGTATTATGAAATATGAGTAAGGTTAAAAGTGCGAGTATAAGTAAACTGTGTTACTTGTTGTGATATGAACAAATGACCACTGCATCTATAAATGTTAAGGCTTGAAGTTCAGCCAACCGAGTTACTCTGTCTCAATATCGTAGTTATTCTATTATGCTCTACTGGGGCAAAGGCGGTACTCTTTGATGACATATATCCGCTATGCTAGATATCGTGTAGTGGGCAGTAGAAGCAATCATGTTCAGCCAAATTATATTACACTGTTTATTTATTCACTATGAATATTTAGTATCTTGATGAATTTTTTGTTAATGCAGTTTGGCTGCACTCTGCTGTTGCTGCCTTGTGGAAGCCTGTTTTTAAACTGAGATCTCCGGAGAGCAGTCAGGTTCTATGTGGATGCACATTGGAAATATAAGTGGTTTGAGACGCATTCAGTTGACCTTCGGCATAGTTTTCTTCTAGTATCTTCGAGAATATCCAGACTCGTGTTTTTTTAAATTGTTTTGCTCGTTTTCAATAAGATTAGAAACGCATGGGTACGTCTATGACACCTGACTTCCATTTGGGATTTTCATGTTTCTGGAAAGTGCATGAGCTTTGTTTGAGCAAGTGTCAAAGCCTCCTCATGACTACTAATTGTGTTTATAGTTTTCAGCAGGGGGTCCTTCCGTCATACTCAAATAATCTAGGAGCCAATTCATAAATACTGAAACTTCAGGGGTGAAAATGTAAACGGCGTGTTTGGTAAAACCGGTAAACTGACCCGGAATTGCAGCACAAAGTTCGGGTTTTGTTTGCGACAAACAAACAGGGCTTTGTAGACGAGTCGCTATTTGGATCGACTGAAGCTGAACGTTGCGTTAAAGTGAAAACCGCGAGTCGTCGATCTCCGCCAAAACTGAAAAATTGGCGCTCATAGTACTACTTCGGAATCTAGCGAAGCTCGAATTGGGTGCTGCGTCGATTCAGTTTGGTTCGTATTTATTTATCTCGATTTCTGATTCGCAATTTAGCTTGTAAAGTTTCGGCCTTTGTGGCTGTTTGAGCGCAATTTGAACTTGTGGTTTCTCCACCACTGGAGCTCAATCGGGTTGGTTTAAAGTTGTTTTGGGTGAGATTTTGTTTAGAATTGAGTTTCTGGGTCAAATTAGATTCATGTTGTTGCTTATCTTGCTGTTTATGAGTTAAATTTTGTGGCTTTGAGTTGCTTGTGGCTAGCTTGGAGCTGGGAATTGATAGGTTATTTTTTCCCTTCTCTTTGCAGCAATGTAAGCAAGCAGGCTGCAATTTGAGCTGAGATTGTCGGATGAAGGAGATGAAGCAAGTTTGGGATTAGGGTTTATGTTCAAAATTTGGATTGTTTTTATCTGGGTGTGGTTTTAAATTTACATAATTGTGGGATTGTTGGCTGGTGAAATTTGAGGAAGTTATGATGCATAAACAACGTGCTTCTCGGATTGATACGTTGGAACTGAAAGCCGGTATTGTTAGGAGGATAGGGCATCAGAGAGCTGAGAAGTACTTTGATCAGCTTGGAAGATTGTTAACTTTCAAGATTAACAAGAAAGAGTTCAGCAGGTATTGTGGTAAGATACTTCGGAAGGAGAATTGGCAGCTTCATAATCAGCTGATTGGGGCCATACTGAAGAATGCTCATGTTGCTAAAGTTCCACCTCTGAAAAGAAGAAGCGTTACTCATCTGGTGAATGACAGATCCGGATATAATATTCAGAGAAATGTTCTCGGACCAGTAAATGGTACAGCACTTGATGTGAACAATCCGCTTGAAGTGTTTAAGGCAAAAAAACAACAAAGTGCAGCTGAGTTGTTTTCTTTTGGTAGCAGACCGCCTGTTGAAGTTGCATCAGTTGAAGATGGTGAGGAGGTTGAACAACGAGCTGCTAGTCCAAGCATACAAAGTGAAAGCCCTGTCACTGCTCCGCTTGGCATTTCAATGAATGTATGCGGAGCTCGTAAATTTCTTCTTCATGGTTCAGAAGAAAATTATCAGAATGAAACATGTCAAAATACTGGTCAACTACCTGATACTGTGTCTCTGAGGAAACATTTAGCTCGACGTCTGGAGATAGAGGGCATTGGCATATCTACGGATTGTGTTAATTTGTTGAATAATAGTTTGGATGCGTATATTAAGAGGCTAGTAGAGCCATGTCTGGAAATTGCTTCTTCAAGAACTGCAAAGCATCACAATGGAAGAAGAGAACCTCTGCCATTGAGTGGTTTACATCGTGGAATCTATGCATCCATGACAGATTTTTATACTTGTTTGGAAATGAACCCCCCTGTTCTTGGAGGAGAATGGGCTCTACAGCTTGAAAAGATTTGGTCACATGTATGAGGTGCATAGTTCATGTGCTAAAGGAAAACAGATCACAATGTCAGGCAGCGGCTTCAATTGGGATGAAGTTCCAGCAGGATCAAAATCTTTACTCAACAATGATCTATAGTGCGCCCTCTAGCTTTGGCCCTCGCATGTGTGACCTTGCTGATGTAAATTTGTTCAGGGTCAGAATCAGATATCCAGAAATAATCACTTTTTCAATGAGGAAACAGAAATTAAAGATCTGATTAGCCGCCATTGTCTCTCTGCAAACAAAATATACATGGGTATCAGTGGAGTTAGATTTGACTGTGGGAAGTCTCGGCTTGTTAATGCTGGAAACAGCACTCTGTTTTCCACACTGAGGAGACTCGTGAGATATTAGCTATTACATGGAGCCTGCTGTCAGTCACTTTTTTATCTCATGAATACAAAATAAAGAAATCGCTTTGCCTTCTGAAGGGCCTTCTGCTAGTATCTCTCATTTGCCATTATTTCATATTTTTTTACTCATTACAATAGCATGATAAGTTCCTGCTTGAGCTATTTACTTCATCATAGAAACACAAGCTATTCCGAACTGCTTCCGAACTTTTCTTCTGTTGAAATATTTTATGAGGTTCCGGAGTGCTGTGTATCAAATTCTCCCCAAGACAAAATATGCGTTCTACTTCATTCATGTTCTTGCTGAGGTTTGAACATCCCTGTGCCGCTAGATCTTTTTTGATTCTTTGAATGGGTAATTGTTCGATACAGTTATGGGTTATCTTAAAGTACTACATCAAGATATTCACTTGCTTTTTTAATATATACATTTGATGTTGTCTTCACTCTTCAGCATAGTGTATGTTTCCAGGTTCATTTACTCTGCAAGAAGTTTTTTCTCAGATGAGGCAATGATTATGCAAACGAATATGTTCTTCCAGGGAGCACATTGTAAGCTTCTAGAGGTAAGTGTTTCACAAGGAATCTCGTTCTGTATGTCTATTTATGTCTCTTTACTTTTCTTTTCCTGTTTATATATGTGTGTATTGCATGTTATTCATGTCGCTTATGCTGCCTTTTTCCTTTTAACAGTTTGAATGTAATTTCTTCTGAAACTTTAGAACCAACAGAAAAGATATAAATTTCCTGTAAATGATGGAGCTCCTCGTAGCTGCACAGATAAGCAGAAACAAAATTAAGGTCTGGTTGTGATCGTGTATTCTTGCTTTCAATTTTGACTGCTTTATTCTGTTTCCATATTTTATACCAATTTGCATAGTATGTCGACTACATGTGTTTGTCTTAAAAGAAAACTTAACTGTTCAAGAGTGCCTGAGAAAATACTTTTGTTCTGTTCAGATGCGAATCATAAAGGCTGCCTTGTCGGTGCCATTTCTGATGATAATTTGTATGTGGCTAACTTGGGGGATTCAAGAGCTTTCTTGGAAGGATAGTGGTGATCATAATGTTGCGCCGAGGAAATCAGAATGGTGGTTAAGGCTGTTGACCCGGATGATTCCCGTATTGTTGAGGAGTGTGGAGGATAAAGGGTATCATTCTGGTAATTGGTGCTGGCACTCTGAGTGTTAATTATTCCCGTAATGACTATTTGAATTTATAAGAAACAGAATTGCATCCTTAAAATATGGTTGTGCTCGGACTAAATTCCATGTTTCCATTATTGTGGACTATATCTTAGTGTTAATTATTTCTACAACCATATGTTTTCTCTCATCCTGGAACTCACTTTGGTTCAGTACAAGTGTATGTTCATACTTTATATCTTGAAGCATATTATCTGCAATTCGCCTGGAAAGGGGACCACAATATTTGTTCTTCTGTAGCTCTTTATCTGTTAATTTCTTGCTAATAAAAACTCACATTGACATGATATTACTTGATTTATATCCTCTTTCAATGTAAATATGTGATATGAAGGTATCTGATCCTGTCCAGGACATATGAGATCAAAGCTATTATACTGTGGTATGGTAAAGTCATCTAAAAGTTGAATGTCTATTCTTGTCTAGGTCTCGAGATTAATTGGAGATGCATAGTAGAAGGAGCCGGAATTCTACAGGGATCCAATATTCTGTCAATGGAAACCCAGTTCCTCCAAGACGGCCGAACCTTGAATCATCATGAGAAAGATAAACCCACAAGACTTGTTCCTAATATTTGCATCAGATGGCCTTTGGGATCAATTGAGTGATGAAGCCAAGCGGAGATGATATCCGCAGCTTTTTTATCTACTGGGATTTAGTGTTTTCCTCATTTCGCTTGTGCTTGCGCATGCATACATTCACAAAAAGAATACAGGGAAGGGAATTGCCAACTAGTAAGAGTTGCTCTGCAAGAAGCTGCAAAAAAGAGGGAAATGAGATACAAGGACATAAAGTAAATGCCGGATAAGTGAGCAAAATTTGGTAGATTACTAAGCAACTCCCTCTGTGTGATTTTATTTCTTTGTTACGTAATTCTCCTCGATATATTGAGGCTGCTTGAGATGATTGATCTGGTGACCTGGAGGGTCTTGGAAGGAAGATGTTGTCATCTGTTTGGATTCATGGATCGTCATTGCTTGATGAAAATAATATCACTTCGAAGGCAAGCATGAGAGTGCGCTCCACCAACCACCTCTACTCCTCCCTCGTAATCATGACAACAGATTTCCAGGTCATCTGCCACTGGGCAACTACCATTACTTGTGCTTGCTTCTAGAACAGAAACTTGCTCATTCTTCTGGTCTGGGTCACCAACATTCAGTCAGTAGTAACGACCCACATCCTCATTTTTCTTCATGCAACTAACCAATGCCAACCCCAACTCCAACTCATTTCGTCTCTAATCATCATGGAGCAACGACAGACTTTGATTTGAATCGCAAGCTACGTAGACTCTGCAGCTACCTGTTAGGTGAAATATATACCCCAACTGGGCCCCATCATCGTCTTCCTCTTGTTCCTTATTTATACTCCATTTTCTTCATCATCAGACTCTCACTGAATGCGCTGGTCAAGGAAGTCTCATACCATGACTAGTTCTAGTTTCAGGCTGATTCTACTGCTCACTTGCATTGTGTTTTCCTCCCATGTTACTTGTCAGTCACCGGCTTCTTCACCCACCTCAACTCCCACGCCAACAACACCAACAGCCCCCCCTGCAGCTGCTCCACAGACTCCTGCACCTCCACTTCCACTAGCTCCTAAACCTCCAGTGGCCGCTCCAATATCAGCCCCGCCTCCAGCAGTTTCATCTCCGCCTCCAGCAGTTTCAGCCCCGCCTCCAGCTGTTCCATCTCCGCCTCCAGCTGTTTCATCTCCGCCTCCAGCTGTTTCATCTCCGCCTCCAGCTGTTACACCAACTGCATCCCCTCCTCCAACCCCACTCGCCCCTCCACCACCAGCGCCAGTCCCTGTCACCGCTCCTCAGCCATCCGTACCTCCTCCTGCAACGCCTCCCGTGATTGTTAATGTTCCTATCACAGCTCCTGTTGCAGCTGATACACCCGGGCCTGCGAATGCGGCTCCTTCGCCTGCTCTTTCGAGTCCTCCATCGCCGCCTGCAGAGGCTCCGGCGCCGGGTGTGGAGGTGCTGTCTCCAGGGCCGACTGTCAGCTTCAGCGTAAGATGCGCACTTTCTGCTTCACTTGCGCGAACATCTAGCTAGCTCTGTCTGTGCATTTTGCAGTGTCTGAATAACGCGAGCTGATGTTTTTTTTTTTTTGCAGAGTGGAGGACGGGCCGCCGTGCAGAACATGCTAATGGGCCTCATTTTGGGCCTCGGATGGGCCTTCCTGCATTGAAGACTTCAAATACTTGATTCATATTTCGTACTGCGTATATTTTTTGGATTTGTCATATGATGATTAGCCTGTGGGTTATGAAATAGAGTAGAGTACTTACCAGAGTCCTCCATCTGTTCCGCAACAAGTACTCATTTTTCTGCAGTGTAAACCCAAGCTTTGATTGTGCTGGTGAACTCTAATTATAGACCGGGAGGCCATGCCTTCAACTTCAACCAAGCACTAATACATGAGATTCAATCTCTAATCAACACCTTGGACTTTCACTGAACTAGTTATGTGTTGAACACTTGCCATAATTATCAAACAGCCATAGCTACCCTCTTTTCTCTTCTTCTTTCTTCAACACACAAATATTGACACCATCTCTCGCCATGGGACTTTAAATTTTACCATGTCTACCAGGAGGGGAAGCATAAGTATCACTGAGATCTGAAGGAGGAATGAAACAGTCTTCTGACAGGCCAGGAACATTATAGGCAACCTCTTCGATTGTCCAAGCTTCCTCCATAATGGTTTTTGAGTGGCTCATTGCTGTCTCCCCAAATTTAAGAAGAGTGACATGTGATCTACCAGAATGGCCAATCATGATCCCTTCTACACGTCTGTAGTCGTCGATGAATGAATTGATAGTGGTTTCCCAGTAAACTGCATCTCCTCCCATAGTTTGGATCCGAGTTAGATGAGAATCCTCTAAGTGAATCAGGAGACCTGATTTCTGACTGAAGTATCCTAGCATGGTGTGCCTGATGATCTCTGCTGGACCTTCACTCCTTGTATTTAATGTCTTGGCGTCAGCACATACTTTGAGAATGAAACAATCCTCTCCATCTATCCTCTTCTCTCCAACGCACCTTGAAACATTGAAAATAGAAGCCGTTGTCCTTGGATCAAGTCCCTGAAAATGACAAACGGCAAATCAAAGTAAAATCTTGATCAGCTTGTATCAAGTGCGACACAAATGACAAAGGCACGTCTAAGGCACACACAAAAAGGATTGAAAAGCAGACCTGCAGTGCCCGACGAAGAGGTCTGACAGGCCCTTTAGAAGGATGGGAACCAAGCCAAGGAGTGTGCCTCCAGACAAGCTTCCCGTCGCAGCCAGCATGGACCATACTATCCCCAACAGCAAGCTCAACATACCAATTTCCTGGATACATTTGCCAAAGAACAAATCCACCAGATTGTGCGTGTTGGCCACTATTCTTGTTTTTCTTCACCCCTGCTGCTGTTTCAAATGTTGAAGTCAACATTTTAACCTTTCCCATGGCATAAGCATTTCTTACCAAGTTCAGAAGCTTCTGTCCACCAGATGCAGCAATATATTGCTGTAGTATGTATTGGGCAGATAAACTTTCCTGAAACAGTACAGTTTAACCGATTCATTCAACATATTTGTGAACTAGAATCAGCAGCAACACTAAAGACTTGGGATTTTTATCTACTCAAGTAAGCAGCAGAACCAACATAAATAAAAAAATAGGCTAGTACAATTCAGAGCATCCTGCTCCATTTTGAAGAATCCAACTAATAATTGGAGAGAATAGATATGTAATCAACAAATTAAAAGAAACAACTTCACCTTCGATTGTAATGTGGCAACATCAAACCATACTCTGCTTGACTATCATTCACCCAAAAATTACAAACAGCCAACAGAAAGCATTGCAAATACTTCAAATTATAACCCCACAAAGATTGATTCTACACTGATTTGATTCGCACTGAATTCCTCAATTGTTACCAAATTTACTTGACTTATCTATTCCTCGGTATACATGAAACCTGAAGATGCATTCTAGGGGAGTTTGTTACCCTATTTCATGAATATGAACTGTACAGACTAGTGATCAGTTCACATAAAAGAATTCTGCGACTGTTTCTACTAATCAACTGCAGTCATCTGCTACCTATAGCACTCATATTCGAACAATACCAAGTACATGTACAACCCAAATTACAGTCCCATGGAACCTCAGCAAACATCAGCCGATTAAAACCAGGGTTAGGGTTACACTAACAATTTTGAAATTCAGAAACTTGGACAAGAGACTTACAAGTGGGGCGTCCTTGATGCTAAAATGAGCCACACTATCTTCCAACCCAGCATGCACAGGAGCGAGCGGAGCGCCCATAACCCCAAGCAACAATCTCAGATCAGAAACTCCACCCGCAACAAAACTCGAAGCCTTAACCCTCTGCCCCTTCATCCAACTTCCCAAACCCGACCCGATACTACTCGCTCCCTCCGATTCCCCACTTTCCGGGTTTGGACCCTCCCTCAGCGGCTCCAATGTCTCCCCCGCATGCCTCAGACTCCCCGATCTAACCATCGACGACCGCTCTACACTCGGCGCAGGTAAGCTCTTCCTCATGCGAACCAAACTCAACATTGTTCCACTCTTAGCCGGAATAAGCGACCGGAGCCGAGCCGGAGATAAGCTTTCCCCTACCTCTTCCCTCACTGCCGAGATTAAACCTCGCTTTTGCTTCCTCTCCATTCTCTCTCTACCAATCTTTCCCTAATCAGCACACAAAAAATCGATCATACTCGCTATAAGTATCCACTCGCCCGATTCCGAACCGTTCTGGATTTTGAGATTGATGATACGTAGCGTAACGGAAGCGAAGGAAACGAAACGCTAATTCGAGACGAGCGACAATTGTTCTTCAAGAAACGGAATCGCCGCCGGAAATGGAGCCGACGGCATTGGCGGCATGCCGGTTCTGGAATCGAATGCGAGTAGGTGAAGACGAGAGAGTTTTGTGCGTGAGTGTGGGTTTGGAGATGACGAGGGAGCGGAGCTATCTGACACGAAACGCGAGAGCGACGGACGAGATAATGAGACGAGAAATTGAGCCGCGCGAGATATTTTGTGAAAATTGCGATTTGGTCCTCGAACTATTAACCTATTACAAAATAGAGTCCGAATTATATTAATTTAAAAATCAGGTTACAAAATGTAAAATGTATCTCAAAATCATCCTGAGCCATATGCAATCTGACATTTTTCAAAACTGAAGGACCCTTCCTGATGTATCTTGTAGGACATCCTCCATTAATGCTCACAGCCTAAGTTTTCACAACTCCAGTTTAGGGTTTGTGAAAATCGGGGCCCAAAGGCCCCAAATGAAGTCATCTTGCCCACATAGATCTCTGCAACTTGCAGTGGCTGAGCAGTGAGCTACCCAGAACAAGAAATACTATCTGGTATTCTCGTTCTGGCTGAGCTGAGCTGAAAAAGGCTCTGACTTTCAGGAAGCTTCTTCCTCAGTTTCAGAGCAAGCACGTGCAGACGTTTTACGCCACTGTCAAAAACAGTCTTGGTGGGTCCGCTTGTAGTGGATGGTGGCGCAACAGTCCAAGATACATGATTAGCTAGCTCAGCTGGAACATTGGTGTCATTGTCGTCAACCTTCATTCAACCTTAAATTCTGATTCTGAACTAAATGTTTTTGTCTATCTGTGATTTAAGGTAACTGTGAATTTTTCTGAACACACATTTGCTATGAGGTGTTTGTGTTGAGTGTGAGCTGATTTTTGAGCTGGCTGGAGTTTTGTTTATCAGCTGATTGCGGATACAAGTGCCTCAAGTACCAGGTCTCTAAATCAGCTAGCTGCCCAGCTTGTCTTTTGTTACTAAAACCATGTCCTTGCTGCATCTTGATGAACATCAATGAACTAAGTGATTTAGCTCAAGAACAGAATAAAGCACCAGCCGAATATGCGTAATGTTTCCAGCTTTTTACTAAAAGTGCCAAAGCTCCAACGACAGAACATGGGGCAAGTTCCAGTACATCATCACGGCGACTGGTGGACTGTAATGTAACATCATCACCATGATGATTCTAACCAAAATGAACGACCTTCAATTACCAAAATAAATTTCTGCGTATATGTTATCTTGCACAACAGATATACCATTTCTATGTCCAGTCACTCGGAATCTGAAGAATCAGCTGTTGAGGTTTGTCGTACACTCCTCCTTTTAGATGCAATAGGTTTGGATGACTCGCCTTCGTGGAAAATAACTTGAGCTCTGGCCAGCCTTTCCTCCAACTCATCTGTGGTGAAATCATCCTTCCCTCCCAGCTCATCAAATCCAACCTGGAAGCATCAAAGTAGTCAGTCAGTAATGTATTTATTCAAAATCTGCAGCATGCTGAGTACTATCATTAAACATTTCTGATTATATCTTACCACATAATCATCTACTTTGGCATTTTTAATAAGGGCAAGAGTTGGAAGAACTATAATCTTGAGCTTCTCAGCTAAGAATGGACTCTTCTCAGCATTGATTTTCACAAAACGTGTCTCTATATGTTGTTTCGCCAAGATACCCAAGTGCTTGTCCATAACCTGAAAATTACTTTGTTACTCCAAACATCCATCGAATGGCTCATTTGTAAAACGCACAATTCATCTCTCGAGTCTCAACAGGTCAAATGTATACATATATTTTTCAGAGGCCAATAGATCATATTATGTATAGTTTCAAGTTTCAACAAGGTTCAACCTTTAACAGGCCTTCTAGTTCTAGATAGACAAATGTAGATATAAATATATACCACTAAATTCAACCCATTTAAATGCATTTTTCACTTCTGGATGAAATTCATAGAGCTGGATTTATGCACCAATGCTCAAAATCCAAATGGCCTCTCAAATTTGGAGCCTTGTTCAAACAGGCCACAGTTTTCCGATCTTAATAGGTAGCACTAACATGATATTTCCACTGGGCTACCGCATGCACCCGAAGGTTTTACTTATGTAATTCTAGTCTCCGCCGACCACTATAAACTAAACTATCGGCTGATCCTCTACACTTACATATGCCATAATTTCCAATATTTGTCAGTGCCCAGACAATCAATTGTAGTCCCCCGACGGGAAAACCATGTATAACCAGATGCAACTCCACTAGTCGGTCTAGTAACACCAAGTAGCATGCTTCAAGTTTCATTTTTCTGGATCCAAGCTACTGACACAACTAAAAACCAACCGATCATCTTAAATCCCACTATCAACACAGATCAATTTAGGTGAAAATCAATCAGAATTCTAGCCTCATTTTGAAAATAAAAACTGAACAAAAGGCAGATACAACTCGAATACCTTGCAAGGCCAATTCTCGCGATAGAAATGACACACCACACGATCGCTAGTCTTCACAACAGTGAAGAAATCCTTCTCAATCGGAATCTCAGTGTACTCGCCATGGCCGAGCGAGATCCAGCGGCTACGCTTCTCCGCCATCTTCTTCATCTGCTGAAGCCTTCTCTCCCTCAACGCCTCGATGTCGTCCAGGTCCATCCGATCCAACGCCGCGATTTCCTCATCGATCTTGTCCTCAACCGCCTTCGCTACCGTCAGAACTTGCTTCTCTATAACCTTAAAAATTCGAAAAAAAATAAATAAATCTGATTTTCGGTGAAGCGAGTAAGATGCTGAATGAAGAGATTATCTACCTCTTGAACTTTCTCCATTGTCGAGCTTCTGAATGAAGATCTCTCTCTCCTCTCTGGTTCAAAATGGCTTCCTTAGAATTGGAGTGAGATGAAGTAGCAGACGATGTAAAACGACGCCGGCTCGTTGCAAAAGGCGTCGACTCCGCCCAATTAATTAATTCATAATTTGAAACTTGAATATTCTATTTTTTCAGCAAGGTTTAATCATATGACTTCACCAAAACGACGCCATTTGATGATCAAACTGCGGCTATTGGCCAATATTTCCTTGAAGATCCTGATGAGTCTGAGTTTCATTCTTGCACTGATGTTGATATACCTGTGTGATGTTTGACACCATGAGATTTCCGCAAAGACAAAGTCCTGTCAGACATCAAATAGCTTTGTCGGAATGTTTGTAATCTGCCTTGAGGCTGAAACTCAACCTTCCATCGCCAAAACTTAACAAATTGCAACCTTCATTTCCTTGGCAAGTCTATCCAATGCAAAACATATCATCACAATTTGAGGGTGTGATGGTGCGCCTGCGAGAAACTCATGAACCACTCCATCAATGCTGATCCAACTATGTCCTGGCTGTTTGGCCACTCCCTTCTCTTTCATACACAGCCTCAACCCTGAAACATCACCCCAACGACTATCCACAGCATGTGCGTTGGACATCATGACGTAACCTCCAGAATTTGTTGGGTCTCCTCGAACCAGGCGTTGGGAAATATTTTGAGCCAAATTTGCCTTAGAGTGGAGCAGGCAACCGTTAAGTAGAGCACCCCATACGAAATTATTGGGCTTGTATGGCATTGAGTTCAAGGTTTCTAATGCTTCATCCATAAGACCAATCCTTGAAAGAAGGTCAATGTAGCAAGCGTAATGTTCTAGTTTGGGTGGAATTTTTCCATTCAGTCTCGTCATGTCTGAGAATATTTTTCGCCCTTCGTTCAGCAATCCAGAGTGGCTGCAGGCACATAGCACACTGAGATATGTCCCTGCGTTTGGAGCCAGGCAAAACTCTTGCATTTTGGAAAAGAGCTTCAACGCCTCTCTTCCTTCACCGTTGATTGCAAGACCCATTATCATAGCATTGAATGAAACAATATCTTTAGAAGAAACCTGCTCGAAAACTTCTCTTGCATTCTTCATCATCCCGCATTTGGAGTACATATCAATTAACGCAGTAGCTAATATTGCATTTGTCTGTAAAATGTCTTTGGATCCTTGATCATTTAAATGATCATGAACCCATCTACCGAGTTCCAGATCACCGATTTGAGCACAAGCTGAAAGCACACTGACCATAGTCACATGGTTCGGTCTCACCATAGAATGCTTCACAAGCAAGCGAAAAATACTCAGAGCTTCTGTAGGGAAACCATTTTGAGCATATGCGCCAATAATAGCATTCCAGGCGAGTATTGACCTTTTTCCGCTCTCAGAAATGGCGTCAAACATCTTCCTACTTCTCTCAACATCTCCTAGTTTCCCATATAAATAAACCAATGCAACATTAACAAAGTTGCATCTATAATCATCAGCACCAAATTCATACTCAAGAGCCTCGATCCAGTTCTCAACTTCAGCAATCTTCAAATTCGAACAAGCAGACAACACACTGACCATTGTATCATCTCCAGGACTCACATTTTCTCTCATCATAACCAAAAACATATCCAAAACCTCACTACTCATACCCACCTGAGCAAACCCAGCAATCAAACCAGTCCAACAAGAAACCATACCCTTATCAGGCATTTCATCAAACACCTTCCGCCCACTAACCAAATCCCTTACCCCCTTCGCATACGCCAAAATCAAACCATTACACACAAACACATTGCTCCAGAACCCCATCTTCACCACATCACCATGAACCTGCTTCACATGAATCTCATTCCGTCCCCTAAAACAAGCCTTCAGCAGAAACGAGCATGTATAATCATTAGCCTTAACAGCACACCGCTTCAAACATCGGTACACCCAGAAAGCAACGGAACTCGTATAATCCATATCCACACTGTTGTCTGACAAAACCCTAATGACGGAATTGAAGGAGAAGACATTGGGAGCGGCGAGTTGACGGAGTAGTTTCAGGGCTAGCTGCGCTGGATAGTGGCCGATGAGACGAGTGGCGATCAGGTTGTCTTGGTGGGCGCCGAGAATAATCACGCGAGCGTGGATCTGGTGGAGATGCGCGGTTGGGATTTTTCCTTGCAAGAGGGTGGAGAGATCTGGGGAGTGGAGATTTGAGCATTGAGTTTTTGAAAACGGCGACCGTTGGATTGCTGAGATCATATTTTTTGAAAATTCTCAGGCTTGCTCAGGTATTTATACAACTAGAAATTCTCCTAACAAGTAGAAAAACCATGAACCTTCTTCATAGGACAAAAATGACAACATCTGAATCTGAGAGATGCTTTGCTAGTCTATGAATGAATGTTCAGGAGTCGAATATGATCTGGGTAGAGCTTAAGAATTCTTGAGACCAGGTGCAGATAATGATCGATATGCAGCAATTTTGAAGCGCTTATTGGCAATGGAATAATGAAACAAGCACAAGGGTCGCGCTACATGGCGCGATTTGATATACAAGGTACTTGAGGTCATGCCTAAAGCTGCTTATCTGGTTGGGAACAAGATGGCCTAGTTGAATGGATGGCTCAGAGTCGGAGACTTAGATCCACTTTACGCTGATCAGGTGATTGATCTTCCTGTTCTTGCTGTTCGAAATGGAAGCTACCAGGCCACATCATATCCATTGCCTCGTTGAAAGTAAGAGTCCAAGCCATGCCCACACCTGAGTTCAACTCTGCAACAAATTTACTAGCCATGGCCAGCCTTGCAGAATTAATGTTTGGTTTATGAACCGATGAGTGGGCGCTGACTCCCAGTGTGCGGATCATGGGATTGGGTGCTTGGAGCGCGCTGAGGCTCGTCAGCCGCTGGGAAAGAAATCTCTTGGCAGCTCCCCTTTCTCTCTTATGGGCATTTTGGTGACCCCCTAATGCCTGTGAGCTATAAAATTTTCTCAAGCAGAAGTTACAGGAGAAGACTTTAGTTGGGACAGGGCTCGACTGCAACAGCTCGTCAGAGTTGGCATCCTCTCTTGCCGCTGACAGCTCCCTCCCTAGGCTCAGATTGAGCCACTCAGGACTATATCCGCTTTCTTGGGTTTCAGATGCTTCTGTTTCGAAGATCATTATACTAAGCAAGGGTGTAACTGAATCTAAGACCTTGAGGGTATTAAAGGGTTATGGAAATGGGAGCTGGCAATGGAAGACTGCTTTATAAGTCCCAGTTACTGGAAACCGGACCCGCTTTATGATGCTTGGTGTTCCGAGGGGACATTGCATATGTCATGTTTTATAGTCCTACTGTCAAAGTTTGGGATTCCTTCCCCAACTTTCAATCCCTGAAAGAAACCTCTTTTCCACCTATTTTCCAATAGCCCCAACATTACATGGTTCAAAATGAAGCACATTGCAAATACAAGGGTTGACAGTTGCACAACAATACCTTTGTTGTGAAACTCAATGTCCTGTCTTTCAGTTTACAGCTTGCCATCCACCCACCATGTTACCCATCTCAATTCTCCTGGCCAACTTTCAGATGGTCTGTCACATCCACCTCTATGTCCGGAGTGATTTGTTACTTGTCCAGTTCTTATAGTTTGAGTCAACCTCTAGGATTCCAAGCACCTATCATTACCTTAAACAGTCAGAATAATAAAAACATGTAGGGACTAATTGACCTGTTTTCAGGTTTGGGAATGTCAAGTGGGTATGAGCATGAGTCCATCTCAGAAAGACAAGAATGGAGAAGGGTGCCCACCATAAGATAAGCTACCCGAAGAGAAAGGAGCAAGTAGACATGGAAGTGAGTGGTTGCAGGAGCTTGTTAATATTCCCCAAGATCCGTTTTTAGATCTATTTTTGGTGGTGGTGGATCCCAAGAACTGTCATTACTCATTAATGCTCCATGAGATCATAAAACAAAACAAGTGAAGATGTGTGATTTTTCATTGTCCAGGTCTTATCCAGCTATCCTCTTCCTCTTGTGCTCTCTTTGGAAGTACTGATTGGACCTTTGTTGTATAAGTTCTCTGTTTGAAGCCCTTGAGTTGAACACTACCCTTGTAAAGAGACAGGATGATGTAGACTGAGGATCTCTTTTAGTTTGATATGGTTTCAAAGCAGTTCCAACTATTCTTGTGAGGAGCTGTGGATGAGGATATGGATGCCTTACTGATGGAGATGTGAGAGCATAAAAGTTAGAGGCCTGATGCATGATCCTAAGTCAACTGTTCACTGCTTTTCTGGTACTTGAGCAACTGTGTACTTAAAAACCTACATGTCTTTGTTGAAAAGGGGATATCCATGATAAGGCGCTTTACTGCTGAAAGAGCTGCTAAGTGCTCTGCTGGTCCTCAAAACTAAGGGAATCAGGTTGCCATTACCTTGTTGCCAGCCATCTGAATTTAATGTCCCAAGTTTTGCCGAGGCCAGGCCTGAGGAGGGAACAGAACAGATAACCGCCAATAATACGATAAAGGAACGTTGGAGACTTGATCAGAATGTCATCCATAACTACCTGGGAAGGAAGCTGGAGGAGGTTAGTACAACCTTTCATCTATCAATACTGAATTACTCTACATCAAATGAAGAGTATAATATTTTCCTTTTCAGAGACTATAAACACTGCCTATTACAAAAAGGTGCAGTTCCCTCTCCAGAAAAAAACCATTACAACCAATAAAGTGGGCGACATTATAAAAGGAAGGCTGAATTGACTTTGAGCACACATTGGAAGAGGTAGAATGACTTCCCTTCCAAGAGGGTTTACCATTGACTGAACTTTGATAGAGTAAACTGGGTATTTCCTTTCTTTTGTATAGCACTGTCTAAACTAGATCCTCATCTTAATTTTTTTGCTATCTAACAGTGTTAGTTAGAGAAGAGGATCATAGCCTTCATAGGTGCTTGCTGAAGTATATGCTCATTGCATATCTTGATGGATTAAAGCCGCTCAAAATAACTGCAGAGGTCAGCAAAACAGGATATGTAAAATGTCACGAATAGAGGGGATGATTATATGAGAAGTTTGGTTAAGGGCACTTACAAATTGGGGTAAATACGATCACAAAGCCTATAGGGTAAAGGAAGAAGGTGGTTCTCTCCAGGAAAGGAAGTACTGCAATCAATATAGACATCAAACAATGTTAGATTGACAAGTCACTCCCAACTCTAATCTGATTGAAAGCATTTAACAAAGCAATGAAAGCCAGACATAATTTCTATGTTATTTATGAAGCAAACAAGGATCCAGTAACATGTGCCAGAAAATGAGGCAAAACAAAGGTCAATGGATTGCCAGCTTACCATCATAACCTAGAAAATTAAGATAATGATAGTATGCAGCAGCCACCATCAACAGTAAATTTGATAAGAGAACAGCAAAGAATCCATGTGCAACCAGCAATGGAGATAGAAAATAATGTATCACTGCAACAAAATCAAAACATTAAAGTTTCATCAGCTGAGACAATCAACTTGGTTACTGTTGTGAAACCCAGAGTTGCAAGTGAATTACCATAAAGCATGACGAATAAAGGGAAGAAAGAGTTGCAATGCACGTCAAATGCGTATAGCCTTCAGGATATAAAATTACAGTCAGAAGATATGTACGCACTTGATAAGGACAGTGAGATGATAATCTCTTTTAACAACAGAGGGGTACAATGAAAGACTTGCCACTCAACCCGCTGTTCGACCACATGACTATTTGGAGCTTCTTCCCTGAGATATGTATTGGTCAAAAACCTGGATGATAAAGCTCAGAGTAAGTACATAAAGCATAATAAACATTTTCATGGACAGAAAATCCATGCCAGTAAAATGGGGACCAATATCATAATCACTCCTTTTTTTTTTATCAAATTCTAACTCTGTATCATGTATTCACTAGTAACCTCCTAATTTAAACTTCTTCGAACTTTTGACATATCTGATTAGCAGAACAAAAGTTATAGTTAAAAAAAGTTTTTTTAACGGAAAAATTCACATGAATTATCTGCAGAAGTCTTAATAATTTTACTTGGAAGCAAAATACTCTGGGCAGCGTTAAGGAGAACTGGAGGTTCCAGCAAATTTTGAAACATCACACAGAAATAAGGACTCAAAAACATTGTTACTTACATACTGAAGTTAACATAGATTTCATAATTTAAGTGTAGCACCTACCAGCAACAAGTTGCCACTATTGCCCCTGTTATCAAAAAATGAAACAGCAGAACTGAGAGAATAACAAAGAAAGAATGCGCTGCACTGTGCCCATACCTGCAATATGTGTAATAAGAACAGGATTAAGAGCTAGAACTGTCAGCCTAGTGGTGTTGTAATTGCTAACTGACATACCACGTCTATCCCATACAAAACAAAGAGGAACTCTTTGAGCAAAATGGATTCAAACAAGGCAGCTGGTTCTCATTTAAATAGACATGGATCCCCCACCCTTTATGCATATCCTTTTAAATGTGTACCAATCTTTCATATGCATCTTTGAATATATCATGACTTGTAATAAGATAATTTTGAAGTTAAAATACTCAATTAAGATGCAAAAGTAGAATAAATACATATGAGTGTAATATGGCATAGTTGGTTATGAAACAACTGAATAGTGTAACTGAACAAAAATGACCCTTACGCAGTACAATATGCTGATGTAGCAACAGCTAACAGAAGACTGCAAATAACAATAAAAGCAGGATCATCACGTGCCCATTGATTTTTTGTCTCTGTCAGGAACAAGAAGTAAAAAGCAGTCAGTTACTTTCGTGTTCATACACATAGTGATACATGGTTATGTACATATCTTAATTACTGCATAGATCGTAAATAAACTGTATTGTATGGAAAATACACATTTGAGAAACTTTACGGGAGCATATATACATAGTAAACACATACAGTGAGAAAGTTCTTACGTTTGTGATATTTGGTGTGTTGATAACTGGATCCATTACCCCGGCCATCATGCCAAACAAAGATATCAGGTATTAGGTCTTAAAATACTGGTAACATGATAAATAATCAAAACAAATAAACAATTTGCAAAGTAGATCACAAGAAAACAATTTTCCAACATCGGTGCTTCAGTAAGAGTCCAGATTGGCATTCATAATTCTACTCAATCAGGTAAAACGTAATCAATTGGTCTGATCCAACTTCTAATCAAGCTTCTCAAACAACCACTCCTCAAACAACAAACTGGAGGTAAAAAAATAACCATGATTAATAAATACAGAGCTCCGTGATGCAGTTAGCTTTTAAAGCGTAGCTAAGGTATTCAAATATGGTAAACGTTGTGCACAAGAACACAATGAATGAACTTTACATGAAGATTGAGGAGAATATAACACAATATTTGTTGCACTATCTTAGCAACATAACCAGCATAAAAATTCATGGAGATAGGGTACATACACAACTTTTGGAGCAGTGCACAGGTTAAGCATTTGCCAGAAAGTGTATTCAAAGTCCATTTGTTGCCACTACAAAGAGTATAAAAAGCTATTTAGTCGATAGACTTGACTATAATATCAGTAGGAATACAAAAAATACAGTTACGAATGGTACTGGCATCGACAAAGGACATGCATTTAAACATATTCCTCTACAAAAAATCAACTTTTTCCAAACTAAGTACAATACTTTTACAGTTTCCAATCCGTCACAAAAAAAAAACCATTTGTCATTTCAAGAAAAAAAAAAACTACTCATCCCGCTCCACCATTATAGTTTCAGATCCACATTGAAGCAGCACAAATTAACCCCAACTTAGCAAATAAGCTTCCTTTTACAGCCACAGGTAGCAACTAGGACTATTCATATTTTCCTGACAGTCAATAAATTTTAAGACTTTACCAATTGAAGCTACTCTCCCTACAGTCATACACAATTTCCAAATTTGAAAAAACTACCTAGTAAATAGAAAACACTAAACTATGCCGCAAATGAGATGGCATTGAAAATCAACCACAGCTGGCAGACACATATCAGATCCACGAACCGATCATCAATCCCGTACTCTCCAACACAAACATACTAACGCGGAGACGTTTCAGTGATTGAAAAGGACGAAAAGAAATAACCTTGACAAGCCTCCGGAGGTACTGCGGAAAGACGGGATTGGACCGCGAATTATTCACCGAACGGCCTTTCGACACTGTCGGAAGCATTTTCACTGTGTTCCGATCAGCTGACGATCACTTCGTCCTTAAATCGTCCTCTCCGTTGATGAGTTACAGTCGTTCAGATTCCGAGTCGACGACGATCTTCTTCTCTCTCTCTTCCTCGCTCCCCTCCTCCTCACTGTTACCGGACTCGAAACACCAAACCTGCATCTGGGCCTCTTCGGCCCATTTTCTCAACCAAGCCCGTAGGCTTAGTAGACCCATTTGGGCCCACTTGACAAAATTGTTTTTGAAAAAAACATTTAAATTAAAAATACCAACTTCCAAGAAGAAAATTAGGTATTGGAAGACTATTTAGTGAGGCTTTGATTTGGAAAATTGTAGAACGATATACAACCTAATGTTTACCTATTACAATGCCATGTTTATCTTTTTTATTTATTATCTATTTTACCTCAAATTTCACATCTTCCAACTTTACCCCCAACTCAGGAATCAAATCCTAAGAGTAATGTTTATCTTATTTCTAATTAAAATTTCTTAGCAACTTAATTCTTGAAAAACTCACTTTTGAAACGTTTCTATCAAACCCAATGATTTAAACGCACAGCTTTATGAGTGAAACGCACATTTCGGAAACATGACGTCGAGCGCGATGACCAACCCCGACCGTTCAAATCTCACACTAAATATATAAATAAAAATGCATGGCGACGTCCAGCCTCTCTACCGCTCACCAAATCTTCCGCGTCGTCATATTCAATCTCATCGAAGCTTGCAGTAGCTGATCAGGCGTTTAAGGTTTCCATGCAGGGAGCAGCGTCGGCCGCGGAGCCGCGGCAGGATTCGAAGCTGACGATTCTGGTATCGGAGAAGCTTGGAGCGGCGGGAGTGAAGCTGTTGGAGGAGTTTGCCAACGTTGATTGCTCGTATGATCTGAGTCCCGAGGACCTGCGTTCGAAGATTGCGGAGTGCGATGCGTTGATTGTGCGGAGCGGGACGAAGGTGAGCCGCGAGGTGTTTGAATCGTCTGGTGGGAGGTTGAAGGTTGTGGGAAGGGCTGGGGTTGGGATTGATAACGTGGATCTGTCTGCTGCGACCGAGCATGGGTGTTTGGTCGTGAATGCTCCGACGGCGAATACGGTTGCCGCTGCCGAGCACGGGATCGCGCTGTTGACGGCCATGGCTAGAAATGTCGCCCAGGCCGATGCGTCGGTTAAATCTGGTGAGATCTCTTTTCAATTTGTTACATTTCTGGTACGGCATATACATTGATCTGTCGATTTGAGTGATTATGTTGAACTGGATCCGTAAGATTTTTCTCAGTTTGCATCTAATTGGGCAAATTGAAATGTTGAAACCCTAGAATCGAATATCTCAGATCTGGAAAATTGGAAGTTTGCTGTTTATATTTGGTACTGGCTATGGATATCTTCGTGATGAATCTTGTGAAGAGCCATATATAATGGGGAAGTTAATGTTGATATAATACCAGGTAAGTGGGAGAGGAGCAAGTATGTGGGTGTTTCTCTTGTTGGGAAAACTCTTGCAGTACTGGGATTTGGGAAAGTTGGATCAGAAGTTGCCAGGCGAGCCAAGGGACTCAGTATGAATGTGATATCTTACGATCCATATGCGCCAGCTGACCGTGCTCGAGCAGTTGGCGTTGAGCTTGTGGGATTTGATGAAGCTATTTCAAAGGCGGATTTCATTTCTCTTCACATGCCTTTAACCTCTTCGACAAACAAGATTCTCAATGATGAGACTTTTGCTAAGATGAAGAAGGGAGTTCGCATTGTGAATGTTGCTCGCGGTGGAGTGATTGATGAGGATGCTTTAATACGAGCACTGGACTCTGGCATTGTAGCGCAGGTGGTTACTGCCGTGTATCTTGATTTTTGCTGTATAGGTTTATGCAAAACTGCTGAAATAAAGTTTGTGTGTTATTTTGCAGGCTGCACTTGATGTTTTCACCAAAGAGCCTCCTTCAGCCGACAACAAATTGGTACAGCATGAGAGAGTTACCGCAACTCCTCATCTTGGTGCCAGTACAGTAGAAGCTCAGGTATGCTTCAATGCTGAACTGCTGAACATATAAGGGGCTTTGATTTTCAAAATAATGAGTGACTATGATTTTAAACCTTGTGCAGGAAGGAGTGGCAATTGAAATAGCTGAAGCAGTTATTGGAGCATTGAATGGAGAGCTTGCTTCTACCGCTGTCAATGCTCCCATGGTCCCTGCTGCGGTACTCTTTTCAGATTTACCTTGTTTGGGTTCTTGATTTCTGTGTATGGTTTGTTCAGCCCCTTCGACATAGGCCACTTGAAAATGATGCCCTTGCTTGCTCACACCAACAAGTAGATAGTTTAACTAGAGATGTATGTTGTAGTAGTTGATGCCAACTTTTTATAAGATGTTCCTACATGTTCATGAGGTTTTTTTGTTTCCTCAAACACAGGTTTTGACAGAGCTCAAACCATATGTTGAACTTGCTGAGAAACTTGGTAGACTTGTTGTCCAGTTGGTATCTGGGGGAAGTGGAGTGAAGTCGGTTAAAGCGACTTATGCCTCTTCCAGGGGTTCTGATGACCTTGATACAAGACTCCTCAGGGCCATGATAATCAAGGGTGTCATTGAGCCAATATCAGATGTTTTTGTGAACTTGGTCAATGCAGATTTCGCAGCTAAACAAAGAGGTCTCCGGATCACTGAGGAGAGGGTCATCCTAGGCGGTTCGCCTGAAAATCCCCTGGAGACCATTCAGGTCCAAATTGCCAATGTAGAGTCCAAGTTCGCTAGTGCCATTGCCGAGACAGGGGAGATCACAGTGGAGGGGCGAGTAAGAGATGGGATCCCTCATTTGACAAAAGTTGGGTCCTTTGCGGTGGATGTCAGCTTGGAAGGTAACATAATCCTCTGCAAGCAGGTTGATCGACCAGGTCTGATTGGAAGTGTTGGAAGCATCCTAGGAGAAGAGAATGTGAATGTGAGCTTTATGAGTGTTGGGAGAGTTGCACCAAGAAAGCATGCTATTATGGCTATTGGGGTTGATGATGAGCCTGGTAAAGAAACTCTGAAGAAGATAGGAAATATCCCAACTATTGAAGAGTTTGTCTTCCTCAAGTTGTAAGTCCTCAATACCCACATCTTCTGCTGTCCTGAATTTTGATGGTCTTTCCTGAGCTGAGATTTTTTAGCTGAGGGATGCAAGGCCCCTAATATATTTCCTGCATAACTGCATGTCATAGAGTTTACCAATGTATCAAGAACCTTTGCTTTTCTTGAATGAATAAGAAAACCTCTTGTTGCAAATCAACAGTAGCACCCTGATCACCAATATTAGAGATCTACACAATGCCAAACTGCTGAAGTTGAATAATTTCTGCATAATTGCATGTCATAGAGTTTACTATTGTAACAAGACTATCACCTACACTTGCAAGCTTTGCTTTTCATGAATGGATATGATTTCCCTCTTGTCACAATTTTCAGTAGACGTTCTTTGAGTTGCTTTTCTCGCTTGAATCCAAAAAGAAAAACTCCAATGTTGCTCTTCAGTAGCATGTGACACTGATGATATTAAATATCCATAGCTTGAGGAACAGAAGCGCTTTTCTTGGACTTCTTTGCCTTGCTCTTCTTTTTGTCTTTGCTTGGTTTCTTTAGTTTTTCAGCCACGGGCGGTTGTGTGCTTGCTAAATGTTGATGTATGGAACTAAGTGGATCAGATTGGAACACGGGATGGTTGAGAACTGCTTTTAATTGACTGCCTTCCTTTAGTCTAATCATCAAAATACAAGAACGGGTTTAACAACATATCATTAAAAAACAATACACAATCACAGAGGGAGAGAAAGCTTACACCAATTGCTGTCTTCTCTTGCTGTTCAGTTTGAGATCAGTTGCCGTTGCTTTCTTTGATGTACTTAGGTCAGGGAGAAATTCTGTGAGAGTTGAGAGGTCATATGCTTTCAGTTTCTTCTGGCGGCTTCTGAGTTTTTTCTTCTGTTAAATAAGATCCCTCAAAAACGTACCAATTAAATGAGAATGAAGCAATAATTTCGCTCAATGAGTAATAAGTGATCAAGTGTAACTCTATCGTAACCAATACAACTGGCAAATCATAAAACCACAACACAAACTTCTCACAATGAGATCAAGACATTTGACTGACGCCTGATGAGTACAGATGACTGAAACAAGATATAAAATTGGGAACAGCGCCACTCATATTAGACAGTAGACACTTAACAACTAACAACTAAGTCGAGTCATCACAACAAAAAGTCAATCAAAGATACTACTAACAACCGGCTGATATATAATTATGTGGAATAAATGGAAACACCATATTCAAGCTTATTGTAACTTGCAAGTAACATTCACAACTAAGAGGCATCTTAATCACTTCCATACGATATATGTATGCTAATTCAAATGCATTCACCCACACCAAACTAAGAGCTTGCTAGTCCAACATACAGAAATCGATAAAGAGTAAAAATAGTTATCGAGTGCTAAAACCATAAACCATAATCACATTGCAAGAACACCAGAGGGCACATAAAAGCTCCGACAACTGTTTCATAAAATCAAAACAAGGGCCGATCCTCACCTTACCAATAACCTTCTTAGCTGCCAGTCCCGCAACTGTATCTTTGACCTCTACAATTCAAAGGCGCAACTTAGCAAAAATGCATACACCTAAGCTCAATGAACTCCATTGTCCCTTTGGCTTGCAAGTTACAACATAACCATAAATATATTACATAAGTCTACTGATGAACTCAACATAACAGCGGCATAAAAAGACTTGTTAAACTTTCAGATTGAACAGAACATGATCAAAGCTATTTCTTCAATTACTCATCACCATCTGATAAACCATTAGAAACATTATTTGGATAGGGAAACATAAGGCTAATCATCCTCGTATTAAACAAATATAACCTAACTTGGTTGCCAAACGGTTCCGTAAAACAATGTCAAAACTTCTACACCAAATTCACTAAGCTCATCAAACAAGAAAGTACATGAACTGAACTCACTTGTATAGAACTGGACCTTCTTATCGAACTTCCGCTCCTTTTTGGCCACCGAGTCTGACCTGAAAACCCCAAATTCACTAAGTTAACCAATCATGGGACTATCACAACCATAAATTCACCAACGAGATATCGTACCTCAAACTAGACAAACCCATCTTCAAAGTTGCAACTTTCCGATGGGGACAAATGAGGACGAAGGAACGCGACCGGAAGAGTTGGTTAGGGTTCCGAAATTAGCAGAGGTCGAAGACGCCGGTGGAAGAGAAAGACGATGCTGAAGACTAAATGGGCTTGTGGTTTATGTAAAACCTCCCAGGCCCAATTAAAGCCCACCAATATAACACGACGTCGTTTGACGCTAAATCTATTGCACATTTCTATAAATAAATAATAATACCAAAGCTTGGACACTGTTACGCTGATTTGGGAATCGGATGGCGGAGTATGGTCTAAGAATATAACGAATGCTGCTGTTAGTAATGCCAGTGTTGATGGAAGGAAACACTTGAATCTTGATGGAGTTCTGAGGATGCCCCAGTTGAGGTGTGGCGTTCATTGGTTTAATTTAAGGTTTCTGGTAGTCGGAAATGTCCCAGAAATGTAGTGTTTACTTATGAAAAGCTACCGTGTGAGAATTTCTTAAGAAGGTGTCCGGCCTTAGTCCTCAGTTTCGGAATCTTCTTCGTACCCGAATGTGAAAACAGAAGCATCAGCTGCTATGGCCCTGAATTCACTGAATCCAGATGTGTCAGAGAGTTCGGCATTATCTCCTCTGGCAGCTTGGCTCTGAGTTGTTGCTTTTGGGGTGTTGTACGACCAGGGATGCAGAGGTTGTTCGGTTTGAAAGGGTTGTTGGGTGCAGTTTGTAATACCATATCTTGAGGTTGTGGAGGGGAAAGTTGCAGCTGTCTTGAGCTGTTTTGGTTTTGAGGAGCTGGTTTCGATCACATCGTCATCGTCTGAGAATAATTCATCTGTTTCATCTTGCTGCTCGATGTTTTCTGTGTTTTGAAGAATGATGCTCCCTTGGGCTGCCGTATTTGATCTTGCATCATTTGGCGCAGTTAGAGCGGAAGTGTGATAGTCAACAAGCACAATCTCCACTTGAAATCCAGGGGATGGGAACTTCCTCTGAAAAATGTGGAATAGTTTCTCAGCATTAACCAGATGACTAAGGAAATAAGAGAACAACATTCCAGCCCCAATGAAAATTTTAAGGATATGGGCACAGATCACTGGAATAGAATATCCGGTTACCTTGTCGAAGCCATCGAGATCACTGATATTGAGAATCTTCCGGTTATCCATCATTGATGTATTAAGCCAACTGAAAAAAAAAAACCGTCTTTTAGGGTCTTATTGTAGAGCAGAGGGAGACATCTAATGGAGAAAGTTTTGCCTACCAGTAAAAGTCTCCTAGTCCGTCATGAAAAAGAATTTTGAAATCCCCAGCCAGCTCGATTATACCAGGTTCCCCGGGAAGTGAGAAAACCATAATGCCGTTCTGTGGAGCTGAATACCAAAAATCATCTGGCTGCACCAGTTATGAATTTCGTTATTATGATCAAGATAGTAGCTAAAGAGTTCGTGACATAACTAAACAAGTATTAATTCTGACTTTCTGAGAGAGCTATAAAATGGAAATCTATTTTATGAAAAGCCTGACTGCATAAACCATATGTAATTAGTTTCACCTAAATGCATTACCTGCTGACTGCAGTACAAGTTCGCCCGTAAAGAAAACAACCATGAAACTAAATGGTACATGAGCCGTATTGCTCATATCTGACCTTAATATGTATTATGTTTGACCCACAATCACTAAATGAAAAACTCGTTAGGTGAAATAATCACTTGACAGAAACATCTAAGAAGAATACTAACCGGCAAGCCTTTGGTTCTGGGATGCTTTTTGGTGGAGAAGAGCGAACCTGCATTGAGAAATATCAAATGCTGTATTCACCTACCAAAATAATGTAATCATTCTTACACTAACCACATAGAAACCTATTGCGGAGTAACAATGTTAGCATAGAATCCATTCAAGTGCAGAAAAATGCTTACAGTTCTGATCACAGATGGATATTGAGGGCCTGATCCAGTACGGGCACTTGTGAAGGCGAAACCCCTTAAGCATGCACCTGGAAATCTGAAGAGGTTATAGTCTCGCAAGTACAGATGTAAAGGTCAATATAATAAAGGCCACTGTGTACCTCCGACCAGGTTGGGTCTCCCCATTGAAGGATCTCAATGTGTGCTCAAAATATTTTACATACCTCTAAGATAAGAAGATTAAATAATGGCATATTAGAATCATAAGTAGAATACAGTTTCATGTCATCATAATTACAGGAAAATAGTTACTAACAATCTGACTAGGCAGGGTGAGTCCTTTCCCATCTACACATCTCTTCTGATTGTAGTAGTCAATGGACTCCTCAGCTGTTGGAAAGAACTGCAATGCGGTTATAGGAAACATCAAGAAAATATATGAAGAAAGGGAGAATGAAACAATAGTATAAAAAGTCAGAGTTGCTGCACCTTCAGATACAAAAGAAGGCTAGAAACCATCAATCCTGTCCGGGCCATTCCAGATTTGCAATGTACAACAACAACATTATCGATATCTGCCTTCAACCAAGAGTAGGCACTTCTACAAAATGACACTATCAATCGAACTGGCGGGCATTCATTGTCATCAAAAGGAAAATTAGCCACCTGCATCACATAGTAACAGTTATTGGTCAAACTAATTTTTAGGGAAAGAAATCCAATTTTTCTAATATATAACAAACATGAAACCACAATTTAACCAGATTAGACTGCCTGATGAAACACTAAAATACCTTTCCTTCAAATAAAGATGCATCATAGAGCCTCTCAGAACATAGATTATATACTTTATATCGTCCCTGCAAGTAGCAAAATTCAGATAAAGAAAATGATCAACAATGACATTTAGGACATTTATAAATCTACATATTAACCTGCATGAATACCAACATCCTGTTTAACATTTGCAATGTTTCATCAATATTGTTTTAAATGTAAATCAGGATTCAGAAATTTTCTGAGCTGGCTTCATAAAAACAGTTCCATCACTACAAGAATATCATTTACCTTATGATGTGTTTCGAAAAAATTGATCACTTCTTCCATGTGGTTCCTATAAAAACCCTGCATTAAAGATACTCTTAAACAAATGCACATTGCCATACTTTTCAGTAGTGGAACATACTTAGTCCTTTGTTTTATTACCTCCACATAGCCTAAAAATCCTGAGCTTTTGTCTCCTGCAGGGAACCCCATTGCTATGATATTTTCTGTGATGTATGTCATATCCAAATCAAATCCTCCTTCCTAAACCATAATTATGAATAAATAATCTTGTAAGACAGATAAGTGTAATGTATTATGTCATCCATCCGCAAGATCGGAGAGAAGTTTCAGTTAATTTAACTAAGAAACTAAGTGCAGCCTTTCATCGTTTATAAGTGTAAAAGTGCATGATATCTTAGATATGAATATGTTCGTTCAAATCCAGCCTTTTGAAGCACAGTTACAGTGAGTTTCCAGATGGAAGACGGGAAACTTTCTGTACTAAACTATAAATAATTATGATAAATAGAATAAAAGACATGGTAGCAATAGAAAAGGTTACCTGATATCTTCGTTTATTTTGCGATACAGCATGCCTAGCCTTGACTTGCACAGCCTTGACTGCATTCTTAGATGAGTCAACTAACCCCCTGGTGAAGTGTTCAATAAAATTTTGCTGTGATGAAATAGAGGCTCCAAAGCTATTATTCCGCCCACGAGATCTAGGAGACAACATCCGTCCCAGTCCACTAGTGAAAAAAGAAAAATTCGAAGTTTCAGGTTCTCCAGTCGGCGAGCCATCTCCCTCTCCAAAGCTTGGCTGACGAACTGTCAAACTTCTGGCCCATAATGAAATGTCAGATGGAGAAAACCTCGGTGAATGAGCAGACCGTGGAGAATTGTCAGCATGATAATAAAACCGCAAATTTGCAGCATCGGCAGAATTAAATCGAAGCGGACGGTACTCAGATGACTGCACATCCATCTCTGTCTACAGTCTAATGATTAGAATATGTCACTGGCAGTAAAGTTAGCAAAACCTAAAATAAGATAGAAGTTTAGAACTGATCAAGCTCATCAAATACCTCAATTACATCAACCATCCACTGCCCTAAATATCAAAAACGACGCATCACGTTTTAAAATCAATCCGACGCATCAAAAAACTGCAAGCTGAAAATAAACAAATATTCAAATCCTTGAACTCCATCACAATTATCTGATCCACAAAAAACTCCAGACTCAGCCCTCTAATTGACATAAAACGTTGCAGCATGTTCACAATTCTTAACAAAGTAAATCTCATAATCTTTTCGTCTGGAAACTCGTTGACCTATAACAACTTCAAAGAAACTCAGATTCTAATCACACTCCATTTTTTTCAAATAATTGAAACACTCAATTCTAACCAAAAATTTCAACTAACCAATCTCCACCAACATCGTAATCCATAACGACGCGAATGATGATGCATCAGACACAAGAACAAGTTACCAACAAAACAACGACAGATCGAAGCAGAAAACGCTGGATTCTTACTTCCGAAGATGCTCGATTGAAGCGGGTGGAAGCCGTCATCGGAAGAGAGCGCGAGAAGCGTGTTAGAGTTTTGAGCGGAGAAATTTCCGAACTCTGTTTGGTCGTCAATCCAACAGTGTATATATAGGTTCCGTTTTGCAATACAAGAATCAAAATGTATTTTGTATTGAGCCTAAGCCCAGTGAGAAAGCAAGCCCATTCAAGCACGTGGAGTGGTTTGGTAATGACACGCGCCGGTCGCTGATTGGTTCATTCTTCTGTGCTTAAGATGACGACATTTCTAAACAACGGAGGACAGCTCACATTTCATGAAATGTTGTATTTCTGTAACTTATACGGTTGGAGAATAACAGTTTGCTCAAGTCCTGCTGATGACATTGCAAAAAAAATCCCATTTCATACACCTAATTTGACCCTATATTACATATTGCACAACAGGAGACGAGGGACTATCTGCATCATTGCGGAGGAAGAATACCTGAGATTGCGGAGGAGAGGTCCATTGATAAGGGGCACTAAGCTTCATGCATATGTCTTTGCCTTAGGCCAAGACCTGCTTCATTTTCATGGGCAACCAGTGTAGGGGCTGGCAAGGCTAGCTGTGAATCAGCAGCATCTGTTTGTCTAAGTGCATTGTCTTCCCCAAAGTTGTGGAGCCTGCGACCGATTAAGTAGCGGTCATCACGGATAGAGTTGTGAAGGTTGGTGAACCAGACATGGAAGCGTCTAGCACAGAAGGCAAGTAGGCTAACGCTTAGGCAACCAATCCAGGCGAATCTGTAAACAGCTGAGTTTATCACCAATGGGTAGCCGAAGATGGGGAAGACCCCTCTGGCCAAAACATATGGAACGCATAGAGCTGTGAGCAGCTTCATGATTATTGGGGCGACTATCTCACGCAGCACCCAGAGACATTGTAGCCTTGAGAAGCCATCTTCTCTAACTCTTTCAAATTTTATCCGCCAGCTCTCATCCACAAGGGGCATCATGTGATCCAACATAACCTATTTAAAAGTACCAAAACAAGCATTTAATCAAAACTATCAATAATTAAAATCAAGCGCTTCTGCAAGTACAAAGTACATCAACTCATAATTTATCTAATCTCAAATGAGGATAAAATCATTAAGCGTACCAGAAAGTAACGTACATTTACAGTTTAGCTTTTAATAGGAAATCATAGACAGTGACTCATTCATATTGAGAGACCAGAGGCAGTTTCCCTAAGATAATAGTATATTATAATTGGTAAACTTCATGAAAATTAGGGCATGTTTTTACTATTTAGCTTTGATGAACAAGAAAAGAGAAAATTAAATTTGTATCTTATAAAGCAGAAATAATTGGAAGGGACACTTACAAGCCTGGTCCATATCTTCAGAAAGATGAGACCCAGGGCCCAATCTTGATACAATAGGAAAACTGGGCTTTCATCCACAGGGACACGCATCGGCACGATGACCACAAGCTCGAACAACAATCCAATAAGAACTGGAATGACAAGTACCTGAACACAGAGACACATAAAGAGGCTTCAGGCACACATTTACACTACATCAACAAATAAAAATGAGTTAAGCTAACTGACCCATATGGACAATAGCGCTGAACTCTTCATCACAATACCACACCACTTCAAGATTTGACTGAAAAGAACTTTAGCCCTCCTCGTTTTAATCTGTTCAACAGTATATCTCACTCCAGCTATAGCAGTCCATATTACATAACTTCCAATGACAAAAGCATATAGATCTGAGACAAGTAATCAAAGCAGGTATTAATATCTGATCCCAAAGTAAGACTAACATTCCAAAAAAATAGGGGTGGCCTGAGTGGTAAGCAAGTATGCAAGGCCTAGGATCGAATCCTTCCCAAAACATATTGCGTCGAGCCTGTCACACACATTGTGTGGTAGCACCTAATAGGTGTGGAAAACAAAAAACAAAAAAATAAACATTCCAAAAAAATAAACCTCTTACCGTTGCACTTTATGCCATGGGTTATTGGAAGAAGAGGAATAACATTGAAGAGTGCCCTTCCAAGGGACACAGGCACTACAATCAAAGAGGAATTGACGACCAAGAGTGTCATCCAAGCCACAACAAGCAGTAAGACAATGCGAAGAACGAAGCCGTACCTGGATAACGGTCATTGAGAATTAAACACCCAGTATGTATTATAAGGCATATGTAATAATTTCACTTTTAAGTAAGACAGGCCAAAAAGTAGGTTATTTTTCAGATGCAAGAATGACATGGGGATCAGCCTCTGCAGTTATGAAGTTGAAGTGAGAATTTCGAGGGATACATTTGAGTCATCTATTGCTTACTCTGAATCAGATTGCTCTTCACCGTTATCAATCTCCGTGGCACCAGTGTTTGCTACCAAATCTTGGTTTGGACCATCAGTAGGTGCAATTAATGGCAAGGCTGCATCCTGTTGTACAAATCCAGGAAGATATACTGCATCCACTCTTTCTTGCCGGCCCGGGTCTACATTTTGATTTTCCTGACCGCTATTGTCATCAGGCCTAGGAAGCAAGAATTCCATTAAACCAAGAGCCCACCCGACAGCAGTGAACCAATATCTTAAAAGGGACTTTATTGTTGTCCGCAGTTTAAAATGCTGGATGGCAAAGGGAATGCATATTTGGAAGAGGAGCATGTCTGCGGGGATTTCAGTAAAAGGGTCTGACACGCTGCACCAGATAAACAGAACACTGATTTAAGTACATAAAAGGACCATAATGTGAGTTAAGCTCACTCCATATATATAAGTATATGAAAAAAGGAAAATCAAACTAACGTGATATCAAGAGGGAAAACAGATGGTGCCATTCGCATGGAGAGTTTTACTGGTAAGAACACCAACATCACAATTAGACTGCCATAAACAGCGACTGACAACAGAACACGTCGAGCATGCTTGTGCACTGGGTCATCAATCAGATCACGGAAGGGATTATAGTTTGGATCAGCCGGATCTCGTAGAAAGTACAGAACTCCATTGCGCAGAACCTAATTTAAGGAAGGTAAAGGATAATCAATATCAAAATGACCCTTATTCCTGAAATTTTAGTAGTCTAGGAAAAAGGAACAAACCCCGCGTAGGAGGCTAACAAAGATGCTTATTTGTAGCATGTAGACGATGCCCACAACCCAATGAATCAATGAGCTTGCCAAAGGGGAAGCTGAAAAGAACTGGATCCTTTGGTACATAGACTTGCCAAACATCCTTACCGAACAAACATCAAGCCACCAGCCACACATCAATGGGAACACTCCAAGTTCAATTACCAAGAGGAAAGCAACTTTGACCATTGTCATTAAATGCCTCACAGCTGCCACAAATTGCCTGAACAAGGAAGGAATTGTATCTACAACCGAAGCAAGACCATAAAACCTACCCATAGTTAAGGGCTCTCCTCTAGTGTAACGAATCAATGCCACAATACCAACGTAGAAGAAAATGATAGAGAAGACGAACATGTATCCAACTGCAAGAGTTGTGGCATCAGAAAGGTGTGAACCTCCACTACTAGCACCTTTCAACAAGTCAGATGTCACAGTTCCACTGATATTTGTTGTCGCTTGATTCAAACTGCTAGCATTTCCTTGTAAGAGTTCGGTAACCTGGCTGACAATACCTTCGCCTTTGGTTTCAGATGACATGATGGTAGTATCCTTTAAAGCATTATTCAATGTTATGTTCACCGCTGTAAGATTAGTCTCTGTAAGTGGCATAACCATAGACAGTATCGGATTTGCAGCTGAAGCAAGGACCCATGAAACATAATGGAGTATAATACGCCCGATTGAAAAGGGAACAAATATAGTAACTCCAAGGAATATTGTATTGCTCGCCAGAACCTGAAACAATTAAGTTAGAATACCTTTAATAAAAAAGAGGAATGAATATGAGATGTTTTTCAGTCACATTGTGCACTTACAGTGAATGCATTTTCTACAAGATGGAAAACAGGACCCTGCATGCCTACAAGCTCATCAAAGGGAACATCCTCTGCACCATCAGCATCATCAAGACCATCAAACATCTGTTCAACATGAGCTTCAAGACGAGCTGCCTGCATTTCCCATCTTGCAGCTACATTTTCTGCATTTCGTCTAATAATTTGACCAGCTCCCGCAATGCCCTGAGCGCCACCAGCGTCATCAATAATCCCCTCACCCGCAGCATTCCTATTACCCTGTCCAGGAAGTCTCCTTGCTGCACGACCATTTCTGTCAACATCCTCTTCTCTATCAGCATCTTGCACATCATTCTCTCTTAAATGTCGGAAGTAGTCTCTCAAAGATGTGGCACCAAGAAATATGAATACAATACTAGCAGAAAGAAGGAAGCCATGAAGGCAGTCGGTAAGGATGACAGTCGTAGAAATGTGACTCAAGAACAGTCGCTGAGCTTCACCAAAACTCCTCACAAATGATAACCTCCATATCCAGAATGTCATAAATGGTATAATGAGGAGCCAAACTGAAAGTACAAAGCTTAGACGCAAAATGAACTGCAAAACATGGTATGCCTTCATTCCCATTCCAACAACAAACTCTTGAAAAGGAAGTCTCACTGGGGCATTATCAGCATAAACTGGGGAGAATGAAAATGGATGTTTGCAAACCTGAGATGTTTATAAAATGCACTAGTCAATCCGTCATATAGCAGTAGCACAGCATAAGTAAGACAAAATGATAGGAGTCATACAGATACACATTTATTTGAAGAAACAACACAAATACACTGAGAGATTTGGAACCCACTTCAATTTCATTTTGACAATACATATTAAGTAATATATAAAAAGAGTATCAATTTCAAGCATCTTACGAGATCTTCATTGATAACTTTTCACATCAAAACTGGATGAATTTCAGAAGATTTCAAAATCTCAAGTTCCAATCAAGTTTGTTTCAAAAGCAATAAGTACAGTCTATAATAACATGCTTGAGCAGCTCAGCAAAGAATTTATCACAAGAAAGCAAGATATTCATCATCACTCTTCATACCAGGAACATATATTATAACCTGAAAGTTGCAAAGTTCCTAGATTCACTCTATCTACAGTTCTGAATACAAATTCATAAGTCTGCACTAGTCATTGTTTATGGGGACTAGTGGGAAAACATTCCAATCTTCTTGGAAAAAAGGAAGTAAACTGTCCTAGTTTTTGGTAACAAAAATTGATGCAACCATTCCACTTATTGGGAACTCAACTTCGTGAAAGCACCTTTGCATCTCTTCCTCTTTCCCAAATCAACCACAAGATCTTCACTTCTTTGATATTGCTTAAACCCCTCCAGACAAAGTTTCATTATTAAAAATCTCAGAAGCAAACGCCATCAAACTTCTTTTTTAAAAAAAAAAGAAGACCAAATCAATCTAGCAATGAACAAGAAGTAGCGAAACAACTAACCTCGCATTGGCGAGCGTTGCTATGATTAAGCCACTGAAGGAGGCAATCCTGATGCACGTACTTAATACTTCCGCTACAAGCACAAGGATACCTCAACGGATTCTCAGCATCCCCAGGGTTCCTACAGATCCTACACACGTCTTCCTCCTCATCGAGATCATCATATATCGCCGCTGCCGCCTCGTTCTTCTCCTCCTTCCTTACATCCTCGGCGCGCGTCGGAATCTCGCCAGGTGCGGAAGCCGCCGCGGCAGGCGCGATCTCCATGAGGAAGACGCCGAAAATCGCTCCACTCGTACCAAACACGTCGGTTTATGAAACCCGAAAATCCCGTCGCGAGCAGCTCGATCGGTGGCGCTACGGAGACGGTGATGAAGATGATGGGGAAACGGATGGAGATTTTTCTGGAGGTTTCGAAGGTTCGAGGACGGAGAAAATCTGGTTTTAATTTTTGCAGGTGGTTGAATTTCCTTTGGACGGTTCTACCGTTAGAGTTTTATAAAATTACATTTTTGCCATTGAGGAGTGATTTCTCCTTCTGTTATCGGCTCCTGCATCGATCAGTATATATAGCATGAAAGTGGGAGATGGATAGGAGTTTAGTGTGATCTGTAGATTTCGAGTCTGGAGGAAGAGCAGACATTAGATTTATAAATGTCATGGGAACAAACTGGTAAGCTTCAAACAGATCTCATTCACAACTTGTAACACCAAAGTAAAGGTGGGTGAAGTGAGAGGGTGAACTCAGTTTCAGAAAAACTCTTACGGGACATTTCAAGTACAAAGCTACACAATGTTCAATACAAAGCAAAGCACAACAAGATATTGTGAAGGTGAGGTGGTTAATAATTTTTCATTTACATCAAGCAGTTAAATAAAAATGGTATACACTTGTGGGTTCAAATGACTATTTATAGGGTTTTCTTTGCAAATTTAATATTTGGATGACTCTTCTCTAACTTTCATATTAACCATAAACCCTAACCCTAGCTAGCTACAGCACTTTCACATAGCTGCATGTATCCAGCGCCAACCAATCACTACTATGGTATGGCTGGCATTGTTTCCTTACGAGCATCTGCACCTAGATGGTTTGGAGCAGCAGCTGCTTGGAACTTCAAAATTGTGCAGCGGCAGCTACTGGGAGCTACAGGAGCGAATTGAATCTGGTGATGACTTGAATTTGGCCATGACTTGAGCAGGTTTCCTCGATCGTGCAGAAACCGAACGCAAAACGGACAGAAAACTGATCGGAGGAATTTCCGGAAGAACTGATGAAACTAGATCAGGAATTGTATTGCGGGGTAAAAACTTGTATTCATTGAATGAGGGAGTTCTGTTTAAATACAGAACTCCAGAGTTTGTAAAAAATACAATATCACCCCTTTTGTATTTTCTTATATACAACTGCACCTATAGAAAGTAAAAAATACAGATAGATTAATTAATCTTCATCCAATCGATCCAGATCTGAAGAGTGTTCCAGCAGAAGAGGTGCGGCGACCTTCGGAGCAGATTCAGAGGTCGAGCTTCCAATACCCCCCCTCAAGCTCAGCGCGTGCAAGAAGTTGGACACGCTGAGCTTGGAACAAAGAAAGCCAAGGGAATCCGCCGAGAGACCTTTGGTGAACATATCAGCAGGTTGGTCAGAGCTGCTGATGAAGAGAGTGCGAATGAACCCAGAAGCAACATGCTGTCGGACGACATGGCAATCGATTTCAACGTGCTTAGTGCGCTCGTGGAAAACCGGGTTCCGGGAGATGTGTAAAGCAGCCTTGTTGTCACAAAAAAGATCAACTGGGAGCGGAATAGAGAGCTGCAAATCTTGAAGAAGTCCGGTAATCCAAACAATTTCACAGCAAGTTTGAGCCATAGAACGGTACTCAGCCTCAGCAGATGACCTGGATATAACAGCTTGTTTCTTTGTCTTCCAGGAAATCAGAGAAGAGCCCAGTAGGATTGCATAACCAGTGACAGAACGCCTGGTCAATGGGCACGAACCCCAGTCAGCATCACAAAAAGCGGTCAGATTGGGAGAAGACTGAGCAGAGTAGAAGAGACTCTGAGCTGGAGCACCTTTGAGGTAACGTAAAACTCTATGTGCTGCTTGTAGATGTTCCTCAGTAGGTGTAGCCATAAATTGACTCAAAATGTGAACTGCATATGCTAAATCAGGGCGAGTAACAGTGAGATAGATCAGTTGGCCAACTAATCGGCGATAGGGGGTAGGATCACATAGAATAGAGGCTGTAGAAAGAGCCAATTTGTGTTTCGACTCTATAGGTGTAGAAACTGGTTTACACCCGGTGAGTCCTGCCTCAGAAATTAGATCCAGAGAGTATTTTCTTTGATTGAGGAATAAACCAGTAGAAGAACGAGCCACCTCAATGCCCAAAAAATAGTGTAAAGGGCCAAGATCCTTAATTTGAAATTTGGAATGAATGAACTGCTTTATCTCTGAGATAAGAGCAGAAGAGGTGCCTGTGATGACAACATCATCAACATAGACCAAAAGGGCGATAAAATCCTTGGAGGTGGAGTAGGTAAACAAAGAATAGTCATGAAGACTAGCCTTAAATCCAAAACTGAGTAATGCATCACTGAATTTAGCAAACCATTGCCTGGAGGCTTGTTTTAAACCATAGAGACTTTTAAGCAGGCGGAAAACTTTGCCATCAGATTTAGCATTATCATAAAAGCCCTGTGGAATGGTCATGTACACCTCCTCATCCAAAGTGCCATGTAGAAAGGCATTGTTGACGTCTAGTTGGTAGAGAGGCCACCCTTTAGCTGTAGCGAGTGCAAGAAGTGTTCGTACAGTAGTCATTTTAACAACTGGAGCAAAAGTTTCGTGATAGTCAAGTCCCTCCAACTGTGTAAACCCTTTTGCCACTAGACGTGCCTTAAAACGTTCCACTGAGCCATCAGAGTGTCTCTTGATTTTATAAACCCATTTGCTGCCTACTGCATTCTTTCCAGCTGGTAAAGACGCTATTTCCCAAGTCTGATTGTCTTCGAGAGCCCTGATTTCACTGTCCATAGCTTGCATCCATTCTGGATGTTTCTTAGCTTGATGAAATGTTTTAGGTTCTGTTAAGGAAACTAGGGCCATAGCAAAGTACTGAAAGCTAGGAGAGCAGCCAGAATAGTTGACGTAGTCACTTAAGGGATATTTGCAGTTGGTAACAGTAGAGCAAACAGTAGAACAAACATAATCTTTTAACTTGACAGGTTGTTGCGTAACTCTCCCTGACCTGCGAGGTTGAACAATAGGGGTATTGCCAACAATAGGTTGTGGAGGTGCAGGGATAGAATTAGGCTGATGAATGGCAGCAGCAGGAAAAAGATCATGATCAGAAAAATCAGAAATCTGTGTCTGAGTTGGCAAGGGTACCTCAGTAGATTTAACTGCATCAGTATGTGTAAAAGGAAATACTTGCTCATGAAATATAACATCTCTGCCAACTTTAATGCTGTGAGTGATTAAATCAAAGAGCTTATAACCTTTGTGTCCGAAGGGATAACCCAAAAAGACACAAGGATGAGCCCTAGGTGCAAACTTGTCTTTATGAGGTGTAGGATCAGTTGCATAGCATAAGCAACCAAACGTCCGTAAATGAGAGAAATCAGGCTTGTGTTGAAATAAAATTTCAAAAGGTGTCTTGTTGTCCAAAATGACTGAAGGAAGCCTGTTTATTATGTAGGTGGCAGTGAGGACACACTCTCCCCAAAAACAATCTGGAGCAGAAGATTGAAACTTCAGAGCTCGCGCAATTTCAAGTAAGTGCCTGTGTTTCCTTTCAACTACCCCATTCTGCTGAGGGCTATACGTGCAACTAGTCTGATGTAGGCAGCCTTTTAAATTCAGAAAATGCTGCATCTTAGAGCTTAGGAATTCCTGACCATTATCTGTGCGAAGAATTTTGATAGGGACTGAAAACTGTGTCTGAACCATATTGAAAAACTGTATCAAGTAATCACTGGCCTCACTCTTAGTGTTCATAAGAAAAATCCAAGTGCTCCTTGAAAAATCTTCCACAACAGTCAGGAAATACCTTGCTCCACTTAGTGTAGGAACTTTATAAGGTCCCCAAATGTCTGCATGAACAAGTTCAAAAATATTTTTGCTGCAAGTAGTGCTAGAAGGAAATGGTAATCGAGGCTGCCTTGCTTTAGGACAAATAGCACATTGTGAAATCTGATCATTAGTGTCTAAATCAGGGATATAATTTTTCAAACTGCGAGTCATTTTAGCAAATGGTACATGACCAAGTCTCATATGCCAAAGTGAAAAAGAAACTTTATTTTTCTGCACTATAGAACAATGTGCTTGTTCAGTTCCTTTGTAGTAAAATAGTCCTTGTCGAGCCTCACCAATCCATAGGAAAGTCTGCTTTGCTGAGTCCTGAATATAACAGCCTCTTTTAGTAAACTGAAGATCTGTATTTAAATCACTCATCAATCTGGAAACACTTATCAAGTTGAATCTGATACTGGGAACTAAGAGGACATTTTTCAGAATAATTTCCCTAGTTAGACGATAATTCCCAGTATGAGTAACTAAAATGGCAGATCCATCAGGAATAGTTACTTTATAAGGAGTTGGCAGTCTTATAATATCAGTCAAAAGTTGTTCATGCGGAGTAATATGGTCAGTTGCTCCACTGTCGATAATCCAATCACATTTATTCAAATTGATTGAGGCAAGGCAAGTAATACCTGCCATATGAGTGTTATCAGTAATGGGAGCAGGAGCATTTAGGATGGCCATTAACTTGTTAATCTGCTCTTGGCTCATCTTGATAGAACTCAACTGAGATTGATTTTCAGACTGACTTTCAAGTTCTTTTCCTGCAACAACATTATCAGTAACCACATTATGAGCTGTACCTCGATTGTTTTGAAAACGTTTGTTTTGTCTATAGCCCGATGGATAGCCATTTAGTTTCCAGCAGAATTCTTTTGTATGTCCAGATGCTTGACAATGTGTGCAAAATAAATCTCTCTTAGGCTTGTTGTTTCCAGAATTATTAATTGCAGTATTTCCAGCATTTCTTCCTTGCTTATTCCCATTCTGAACACTGTGCTGGTTTTGTGCATTGTAAGAATTTCCTTGGTGGTTTATGACTTGCGGACTATTGTGAACATTCATAGCTGACATTTCAGGTTGAGAAGACCTGCCAATACCTCTTTGAATTTGATCTTGCAAGACCATTGAATAGATTTTATCAAGACTTGGCAAAGGCTCAATAGGTAAGATTTGTGACCTTATCTGAAAATGTGCTTCATTAAGTCCCATGAGAAATTTCATAGTTCTATCCAGTGATCTTTTCTGCAACATACATATTGTTGACTTGCATGCTGAGCCTAGAATGCATGTGTCTTGATTTGTCATGGCATCCTCCTCTCCCCATAGATAGTTCAACTTCGCATAGTAACTACTAACTGTCATTTCTCCTTGCTTTAGTGATGCTATTTCTTCTTGTAATGCAAATAGCTTAGGTCCATTGGAACCTCCATACCAGGACTGTAAAGCCATCCATACATCTTTAGCATCATCTAAATGAATTAATGAGCTAGCAATTTCCTTAGAGACAGAATTAGTAATCCATGTAATAACAACATTGTTGCATTTCTCCCATCTTTCTAACTCATATGGATCTTCAGGTTTAGGAAAACTGCCTCTAATGAATCCAAGCTTTGTTTTGAAAGAGAGAGCTCGCATCATAGATTTTCTCCAAGTAACATAATTCTCCATTCCTTCTAAAGGCTGTGTAACTAGTGAAGCGCCTATGTTTTCATTGCTGTTAACATAAAATGGATCATCGCAGGGATTATTGTGCTTACCTGCAATCCCTGAGATCAATCCAGAGCCAGCGCCTGAGCCAGCATCAAGCCTTGTTGGATCAACATTCTCCATGTTTCCAGAACTGGAAAAATGATGTAGAAACTGGAGCAATAGAAAATCAGGCAGGAGACTCCGCCAGAATTGAGCCAATCGGCTCTGATACCATGCAGAAACCGAACGCAAAACGGACAGAAAACTGATCGGAGGAATTTCCGGAAGAACTGATGAAACTAGATCAGGAATTGTATTGCGGGGTAAAAACTTGTATTCATTGAATGAGGGAGTTCTGTTTAAATACAGAACTCCAGAGTTTGTAAAAAATACAATATCACCCCTTTTGTATTTTCTTATATACAACTGCACCTATAGAAAGTAAAAAATACAGATAGATTAATTAATCTTCATCCAATCGATCCAGATCTGAAGAGTGTTCCAGCAGAAGAGGTGCGGCGACCTTCGGAGCAGATTCAGAGGTCGAGCTTCCAATAGATCGCCTCCGCAGTTTTGGCACCGCCCTCCTCATCAACGCTAGTACTGTGGTCGTCGGCTCAGGCTTCACTTCCTCCTCTTCCGATTTGGGCTTATCGGGGGTCGCCTTGGCTTCCACCGACTGCTCTTGTCTTTTGTTCCTTGTTCAAAACCGTATATGTTTCATGTGGAGTACTACGACAGGAGCTCTGTGTCCCGCTTTTACGTGAGCCTTACACTATGACACCAATCAAAGACTGTTTATAGGGATTTGTTTTCCCTGTGAGACAAAATTTCAGATTTGCATATCTATCTAACTCTTACGTCTCTATGTCTAAACTAAATAGGGTTACACTCAAGCTAACCCTAAAATCCTAATCAATCTGAAATGTAGCAGAATGAGAGATAGTATAAAGAAAGACATGTGATTGATAGTGATATAAAGATTGAAAATTATAGTGCTTCGATTACCATACATTTTGGCTAGGTACATGAGTTCAAATAATATGAAAGGCCTCAACTCTTGAAAATTATAGTGCTTCGATTTTCACAGTGGAGTAAATTTAGCACCGGCCAGCTCAATTCTTTGGAGCTCCGTGTGGAGGTTCGACAAGAAAAGAAGCGACGAAAGTAAAAAGGAGGAGATAATGCTTTTTCAGAAAGTAGGACTTCCGACTGAATAAAATAAAAGTAAGGGGGTCTAAATATGAATAAAAATTACATTAGGGGTCATAGTGCAATTGTCCTTAACCTAACTTCTTCCTTATTCAGATTTCAGAGCAACAACAAGAAAGAGAAAGTAAAATCCACCGCTTTTGTAGCAGGTAAGCGATTTCTTGTCCGACAGTTTTCCTCTTTTGATTTTCGTCTTTCATCCGTGTAATAAGCAGAAATTGAATCGCTTTTAAAATTGTTCAAAGCTTGATGCCTTGAGGGTTTTCTGGAAGTGATTGAGTTGAGGGGTTTGTTAAAGGTGTAGGGTTTGAAGATTGTTAAAATTTTATGCTGTGTTGGGTTTATTGATGTGCTAGGGTTATATGACGTGTGACAGAGTGATATGTTTCTTGGTATTTTGAATCTGAGTTGATTGATTTGTATTTATGGTGCAGTGATTTGGTGTTATTTGTTTTCCTTGGGAGTGGAAATATGTGTGTTTCTGATTCTTGGGTGAGAAAGAGACTAGATTTTGATTATTTTTGAGCCTAAAATGAAAACAATGAGTTGAGTGAAAAGTCAAAGAATGGAGGTCATGAGCAAGTCTTGCATATGATTTTCGGTTTTTAACTAAGAGTGAGATGATTTAAGTTAAGAAATTTACTGGGACTGGTTGAGTGGTTGTCGCTCAGAAATTTAAGTTAAGAAAACATATTCTTTCGTCTCCAATTGATATTGAATCACCCCAATCTCCATTAACTTTTGCTTAACCCCAAAGAATGATCAATCTGCAAACACTGGCAAATAGTGCAGAGAGAGAAAACCAAATATAAAGATGGAATGGCAACTTGAATCAAAACCCTAGCTAGCTACAACACTTTCCAAGAATTTCCTAAACAGAAACCAAAAGTGACATACTCAGCACAAATCTAACAGCCTATATTCGTGTATATATGTGAATCTTGAAATGAGGTATAGGGTGAGATCGATCAAGTGCATCTGTCAGATAACGTAAATAATACAGTCCATTAGGGCTGAAGGAAAAAGTTAGCCCTAAGAGAGAGAGAGAAACACAAAACCTCTACGTACTGTTTCATTGCTGAAAAAAAGCTCTCATGGTTTTGTAAGCCAACCCCTAGTCCCATTTCAAATAACACAAGTTCAAGATTGATCTATCAGGAGCTTCTTCGACATTCCTGCTTCCTCTCAAATCTACAGGTACTTTACTCTATCCCAATCAGCCCTGCTTCGAACAAAGTCACTCAACTTGTATGGATCTGAGCAGATAGTAAGAAAAAACTTGGTTTCTGAAGATTAGAAACCTCTCCCCGCCTGTTTTTTTTCTTGTAAAGAAAACTTTTTTCATCTCCCTAGATCTAGCTTGTGGAACTGCATTGAAGACAGACCTGAACTGGGTCGACTAGATCTAGGCCGGGTATTAAGACTCATTGTTCCATGGATCTAGCTTTCTGAGACAAGAAGTTGAAGCTAGGTATGTGATGTGTTTGTTTATCCTCCTGATGAGATCATTATTTTTGTCCTCAGGGTTCCCAACTTTTGTGATTTCATGGATGAGATCTGTGCAAACTATTTGAAGAATCTACGCTGGAATCGAGGAATTCAGGTGTATTTCTCATTGATTTTGTTGTCGAAACAAAGCATATAGTAAATATGAATCTTGAAACATATAAAAAGAAAGAGATCTCTAACACTAAACACATGTACTGTGAATAAATGAGTATATTGATCCAGGAAAAAATCTGTCTTCATCAATTTTTTTGTAGATCTGCTGGCTGAGTTTCATTTTGGGAGGCATTGGCGCTGAGTCTGAGATGTTTGCGGATATAATAAAATTTCCGCTTTTTAGCTCTGATGATTTATCTATGATAGGGTAACAGTACTTTCATTAATAAAAGATTGATGAGTTTTGATGGCAAGAAGCTAGTGATGATATATATTTGTTGACGTATGAACTAGGTCTTATTTCACAAAATTGATGTTAGGCAATCCACCTCAAGTGTTCACTGTGTTGGTGGACACAGGCAGCGACCTGGTCTGGGTCAATTGCCCCATTAATGCAACGGTACGTCGTAAATAGGAATGAATGCTTCTGATTAAATTAAAATTGTGTGCTTCAAGCAAGCAGATAACACTTTTGTGCAGAGATCAAGTTATCACATGGGGTCTCTTGTTCCTTGTTCAGAAGGCAAGAAACCACCGTGTATGTTTCGTGTAGAGTACTACGACAGGAGTTGGGTGTCTGGCTTTTACGTGAGTGATGCCTTACATTATGACACCACTTTCTTCAGAAAAAATCTCTCATCAAATATTGTATTCGGGTAAGTTATTATGTATCCCTAGCTAGCTTTGATGCATATTTTAAGTGTTTTTTAAATCATAATTTTTTGTTATTAAGATCGATATTCACCACTTGATTGAATTGTTATAGATGTAGCACTGAGAGAAGTGGAAGTCTGACTAAATATGGAGTTGAAGGAGTACTTGGACTTGGTCCGGGTAAGAATTCTATCGTGACACAATTATCGTCCCAGCACGTCGCTCCACAAGTGTTTTCTCACTGCTTAGCAAGCAGTACTGGAGATGGCTTCCTAGTCCTCGGACATGTTTTGGACTCGGGACTCGTTTATACTCCAATCGTGTCGAGGTAATTAAATTGCTTGCTTAAAACTTTATCTAAAGTATCTAGCCAGTGTCTAGCTAGCTAGTGATCTTTGAGTTATTTTGTAGGTCCAGGTATGAGGTGGTCTTAGAAAGTATTGCTGTCAACGGGGAGCTACTTGACATTGATCCCTCAGTGTTTGACACTGATCATGGCACAACGGTCGACTTGGGAGCCCAGATATCCCTTCTAGTAGCCCAAGCTTACGACTTGCTAGTAGATACCGTGAGTAAAAATCAAGAATCACTTTTTACTTGGAAATATCAGTTACTATTATTATATTGCAGGTTTCTGCTTTCGCGATGAATCAATCTTCATATGTGGGTGCTCAAGGATTGATATGCTACAAAAATTCTTCCAGGTTCCATATCCTCTCTCTCACTTTATGTTTTATTTATAAGTGACAGTTTCTTTTTATTGCACCAGATTTCCTCAGCTTCGTTTTAACTTCCATGGCAACGCATCACTAATTCTTTGGCCTCGTCATTATCTAATTAAGGTGATCATCAACTTGTAATATTTTTGTGTGGTTATAGCTAGTTAAACTATTTTTTGGCAGAACATTTATGATGCTCAAGGTGGGTCGTGCATAAATTTCAGAAGAGCGGAAGCATTAACTGTTTTAGGAGGTAACATTTTATTCATTGAATTTGCTTAGCTACGTTAATTGTATGAGGACAGTGGTAAACTTAATTCACTTGCAGCACCCATATTGAGTGATAAGCTCATGGTTTATGACCTGATTCATCACCGGATAGGTTGGGTGAAACACGATTGTAAGTTGCTATTGACATTAATTTCTGGTACATTATTCATTTAATTGATAAACAATAATACAATGTAATTTGTTTCAGGTTCGAAATCTGTAAACGTGTCTCTGACTTATGATAAAGCTACAGGCTGCATTCTGAAGATGAGTAGAATCATGGTAGCTATCTTGGCTTACGTTGTTTCGAGTATCGGGTTTACTTGATTGTTTGATTTAAGTGAAGACTCGATTACTATGAGTTCTGACTACAAATATTTGGAGTCTACGTTTGAACTTATCGACTTATATAACATTAGAGTGAGGAGTCCTGCTCATCTAACTTCGACATTCACATCTTATTAACAAGCTTTGAATTGGACCTTTTCCTCATAAAAGGAAAGCTTTTTGTAAGGAAAATAAAATATCAAAAAAAGAAAGAAATCAATTTTCCAGATCCGGCGTATCTTTTAAATTTACGCCGTATTATAAATATATAATATCCCATTATTTGGCTGCATAATTTCAGATCTGATTCTTATTTTCCGATAGCACATAGAGAATACTACGGATGAAACTTTCCAATCTTTTCTATTTTTGGAAGTAAATATCTCATTTAAGAGATAAGATAATAAACTCATGCTCCACCCTTTAAATACATTCACATACACTTATCATATTCACACGTATATATTTGGAGTCCTTTTCCATCAAATTTAACTACAATGAAGGCATCCACTATTATATTATGTTTTCTCCTCGTCGCATTCGTTGGGGTGACGCGCGCAACCCGCCCTGGAAAGATTGTTCAGCCAGATGTAATTCTTCCCTGTCCCGACCCAAAATGCCAAAAAGCATGTGCACCACAGCTGGGCGTATGTCCAGATAACAATACGATATGCATATGTATCCACTGACCCTTTTTTTCTATGTTTTATTTTAACATTTCTCATTTCAATAAAGTACGTGCGCATTGAATCGAATCAGTTGATCCACTGCCTTTTCCATTTCATTTTTCAAATTTAGAATTCAAAACTAATGCAAGAGGTCTCATGAGAGCAAATAGCTTATCATCGAAAATAAATTTTATTTCACTTTTCTAGAGATTTTGCCATCGCATTTTGATCAAAGTGTTGTACCTGCGATCCATGTCAGACAGCCAAATATTCACATTCCCATTCCATCCTTATATCACTATCCATCGCATCAATTCTATTGTAACTTTTGTGTCACATTAAATTCTATAGTCAATTTTGTGGGGTTTGTGTGTATTCTCTCAGTTTGCTCCATTTTCACGTGTTAGCAAATTGGTGATACTTTAGGGTTCACGCGTAGAGTATATGAGGAGCTTTAGTCTTTCTTTCTTTCTTTGTATGGATTAGGTTATGGTATGTACATTATACACTCATTGATATCTACTTCTAGATGTTCAAGTAATTGTTTCGCATTGAGTTATAAGAATCCATATATGTTAAGTTACACTATCATGTGTTATCAAATTTAATCGCTGTTTAATCAGACAGACAGCTCACACAAGTAAAGCAGAGAGATAATATTTACTTTTACAAATGTATTCAAATCTGAAATTTGCAATACAGGGAAAATAAGGTCTATAAATAGTAATATCAACCCTTTAATTACACATAACATTTGACTAGTGGAAAAAATAATAATATAAAACTACTTTGATGATTTTCCAATTACACTTTTGGGTGTGTTCTTTTAAATTAAAACTAAGTGAAGTAGGTGTTAATTTTGATTAGTTAACACTCGATTAATCTGAAGCTGAAAATTTAAGTTAAAAAAACATACTCTTTTGTCTCCAATTGATATTGAATCACCCCAATCAATATCCATAAATTTTTGCTTAATTGTGATTTATTTACCAGTGAGACAAAATTTCAGATCTGCATATCTATGTAACTCTTATGTCTAAACTAAATAGAGATCACTCATTGCTAACCCTAAAATCCTTAAGTATCATCAATCTGCTGCACATGAAAATGTAGCAGAATGAGAGATAGAAAATCCCCATGACACACGTGTTCTTTTTACATAAATGCCCTGAGAAATTAGACAAACTTTGTATAAAACATAAACGTGTTCACTATATATTATTTTGAGCTTGTGGGGTCAAATTTCTATTTATAGGGTTTTCTCTCCTGTGATGCAAATTTAATATTTGGATGACTCTTCTCTCTCTAGGTTTAAGAGTTTGTCTGTATTAACCATAAACCCTAAAGAATGATCGATCTGCAAACCCTGGCAAATGGAGGAGAGAGAGAAAAGCAAACTGACAGAGGACATCATTAATCAATGATAGTGATATAAAGAGGGAATGGCAACCTGAATCAAAACCGTAGCTACAACACTTTCACATAACTGCATGTATCCAGAGCCAACCAATCACTACTATGGCTGGCATTGTTTCCTTAACATACCACTTTCCAAGAATTTCCTAAATAGAAACTAAAGTGACATACTCAGCACAAATCTAACTGCCTATATTCGTGTATATATGCGTAATCTTGAAAATGAGGTATAGGGTGAGATCAAGTGCATCTGTTAGATAACATATTACATATACCTCTTCCGTTTCATTGCTGAAAAAAAAGCTCTACAGGTACTTTACTCTCAACTTGTATTGGATCTGAGCAGATAATAAGATTTTGCTGAAGATTATAAACCTCTCCCACCTGTTTTTTTTTTTTTTTTTTCTTGTAAAGAAAACCTTTTTAAGCTCCCTGGATCTAGCTTGTGAAACTGCCTTTTTAAGCTCAGAAGAGGGGTATACTGTTCCAGAAAAACCAAGGCCAGGAGCAAAAGATGTTTCAGCATAGTCGTTTTTCGCAATTTCCATTTCTAATTAAATAAGGGTCGCAAGGCTTCTAAAGCCGAATCCGAGGTAAATGACTTCTCTCTTGTGAAATTGCATCGAAGAGACATGACAGACCTGAACTAGATCTAGGCCAGGTATTGTTCGGTGGATCTAGCTTTCTGAGACAACAAGTTGAAGCTAGGTATGTGATGTGTTTGTTTATCTTCCTGAAGAGATCGTTATTTTTGCTCTCAGGGTTCCCAACCGATCCACATACAAACAGGCCGGTTTCTCTTGATACGGGCACAATTAAAGGGGGGAGTTTACAATCAAGAATGAATCAGTGGCGCAACTTTTGTGATTTCATGGATGAGATGTGTGCAAACTATCTCATGCTGCGCTGGAATCGTGGATTTCAGGTGTGTTTCTCTTTTCTTTTGTTGTGGAAACAAAGCATATAAAAAGAAAGAGATTTGTAACAGTAAACAAATGCTGCAGCATTATGAGATGAGGATACTCATCCAATCTGTTCTCGTTTTGTTTTGTAGATTTGCTGGATCATTGTGATGATTTTCATTTCGGGAGCCAAGTCTCCTCAGAATGAGACGTTTCCAGATATAATTAAATTTCGGGTTTTTAGCTACAGTGATTTATATTTGAGAGGGTAACACTAATTAAGACATGAATATATAATTTGGGTATGATGATTTTTGATGATGGTTTTTGTGAACTAGGCTTTATTTCGTAAAAATGAGGTTAGGCAATCCACCCCAAGAGTTGATGGCGTTGGTCGACACAGGCAGCGACCTGGCCTGGGTCAATTGCCCCAGTAACGAAACTGTAAGTACGAATGAATGCTTCGGATAACATTACATGAAATTGTGTGCTTCAAGCAAGCAGATGACAGTACTGATAAATACTTTTATGCAGATTGGTAAGAGAAGTTATCACTTGGGGAATTCAGCCACGGCCTCTCTTGTTCCTTGTTCAAAACCACCGTGTACGTTTCATGTGGAGTACTACGATAGGAGCTCTGTGTCCGGCTTTTACGTGAATGATGCCTTACACTACGAGACCACTTTCTTCAGAAATTCATTTACAAATATTGTATTCGGGTAAGTTAATTATGTTGTTTGATGTGGCTAGCCAGTGCTTCAAAACTGGAAGCATGGCCTATGCCACCTAGCTAATTCTAACAAACATTTTGTTTTAGATGTGGTGTCAACAGAAATGAACTTATAAAATCAGAGATCGAGGGTATTCTAGGACTGGGTCCGGGAAATGTTTCCGCTGTTGCACAACTTTCATCTCAGCACCTGGCTCCGCGGATATTTTCTCATTGCTTAGCTAGTCGAGGGGATGGTTTCCTAATATTCGGCCAAGTTCAGGACCCGGCCCTCGTTTACACTCCAATTATTTCCAAGTAAAAACTCCAAAGATTCTGCCATAATTTTAAGCACGTTTACATTCATTAACTTTATTTAGGGTTCAGGTCCACATACAAGGTGGCATTAGAGAGTATAGCTGTGAACGGGGGGGAGCCACTTGCCATCGATCCCCGAGTGTTTCGTGCTGAACATGGCACGCTGGTGGACTCCGGAGCACAAATATCGCTTCTGGCGGTGGAAGCGTATGATTTGCTAGTCAATTCTGTAAGTCGTTTCTTTTTAGTAAACATACTGTTTTTACTTAAATGAATTCACTAGCTAGTAAGTAATATTACAGGTATCTGCTTATCTCAATCAATCCTCATATTTGGGTCGTTTTGCAGCCCGATGCTACCTGGTTTCTGCAAGGTAATTTTTTCCTTGTATACATGTACATTATTGTTGTTTACATATATGTGACAAATTTTTACTGCCCCAACAGGGAAATTTTTCCGACACTTCATTTTATATTCCATGGGGGCGCAGTTCTAAACTTGAGGCCTAATTATTATTTATTTCAGGTAAAACTATACATGTATAAGTTACTAGCTGAATGAGAATTACAGTAGAATACTGAAATTGGATGTTGTCGTAGGACGTTTTTGACGGTCGAGGTGGCTGGTGCATTAATTTTCGAAGGGAGAAAGATGTCACTATTTTGGGAGGTAATGTTGGCTAGTGGAATCAATACTAAGAAAAGGAAGGGTGTTGATGTTGTCCTCTTTTTTCTTGCAGCTCCAGCATTGCGTGATAAGATCATAACTTATGATTTGACTCATGGTCGGATAGGATGGGTGGATCATGATTGTAAGTTGCTAGCAAAGTGTTAAAACCTAACTGAAATGGTTGGTTGGTTGCTAACATGATGTCATTACAGGCTCGAAACCTGTGAACGTGTCTCTGATTTATGATGTGGGCAATGAAGCTGTAAGAAGGAAGATGAGGAGGAGTATAGTGATGGCAGCTATCCTGATTTACTTGAACTTCTGAGACGATTGTAGTTAATTTCATCCTTGTTTGAGACCATTATGCCCAGCAGCTACACTTCTTTCATCATAAACTTAATGCTTCTAATGTTGATTATAAATTGGAATGTTTGAAGCTTCGTATCAAATCAGAGCATGCACAACTTGATGTCCAACACCCAAACATACTTCAAAGCTCTTTTGAAATTCAGTACAGTTCAATTCAATTTTACATAACTAATATTACTATCCATTTCTCGAGATGGGATAAATTTGATTTTTTTTCACTCTTGTGAAAAGTTGGTTTCGCAAAAATGTTCCGCTTATACCCTTTTTGAAGACGGGATGTTAAAAACGGCAATGTGTTGTTCTTAACCGCGCATCTTGTCAAGCTGGAGCTGAGGTGATAAATCAGAGTAAAAATACTTTTTCTACCATGCATATTAATCTAATCTCAACCGAATAGAATTGAAAAAAATCATTCTAACACAATATAAATCACCAAAATTCTATATATCCCAAATTCAACAAGTCATCACAACTAATTAATCATATACTTATCTTTCAAAGCATACAACGCAACACACCATCCCTAAGCCTCCTCCTCCTCTGCCAAATAAAGTAAAATTTCGGAACTTCAAAAACGACACCATGAAATTCAGAAGCGAAAAGTTGTAGGAATCAAAACTTTATCTAAAGTAGTATTATTTTTTACTAAACATTTAGATTTTGCTGTCTAGCTACTGAGTTATTTGTATTTTCTACGTCCATGTATAAGGTAAGGTGGCCCTAGAAACTTTGCCATTAGAGTGAGGAGTCATGCTCATCTAACTTCGACATGCATCATTTAGGATCTTATAAAGTAGCTAGGAAGGAAAGCTTTTTGTAAGGAAAATAAAATATCTTGCATCTTCCCCGCAAAAAAAAAAGAAAGAAATCAATTTTTCCAAATCCGGTGCATTCCAGCCAAATACAAAATTTTTAAAACCATGCCGTATTATAAATATATAATATCACATTACTTGGCTGCATAATAGTAGATCTGATTCTTATTTTGCCATAGAGAATACTATTGGATGAAACTTTCCAATCTTTTTTATTTTTGGAAGTAAATATCTCATTTAAGAGATAAGATGATAAAATTCATTCGCATATGAATGCCCGCACTATAAATACATTCACATACACTAGTCATATTCACATATATTTGGAGTCCTTTTCCATCAATTAAACGACAATGAAGGCATCGCCTATTATATTATCTTTTCTCCTCATCGCATTCGTTGGGGTGACATGCGCAGCTCGCCCTGAAAAAATTGTTCAGCCAAATATAATAATTGAGTGTCCCGACAGAAAATGCGTGGAAAAATGTGGCCCAGCGCTGGGCGTATGTCCTAATAAAGATTCCCAGGGGAACTGGATATGCATATGTATCAAATGACCCTTTTTTGTATGTCTTTTTAATCTTTCTCATGTCAATAAAGCATATGCGCATTGAATTAAATCAGCTGATTCACTGCACATTTCCATTTCATTTACCAAATTTTCGATTCAAAATTAATGTTTGAATCTCATGAGAGCAAAGACCTTATACTCAAAAAACAAATTTTATTTCACTTTATTTCGAAATAAATAAACGTAAGATCATTTTCTTTTAATTTTTCCATCACATTTTGATCCGTGTCCAAATATTCACATTCCCATTCCATCCTTATATCACTATCCATTGCATTCAATTTTATTGTAAATTTTGTGTATATACTCTCTCCATCAAGCTAGAGTCAATTTTGTGTGTACTCTCTGGATATGTTGCATTTTTCAACATGTTAGCAGATTGGTGATACTTTAGGGTTCACGCATATTAAGTTATAAAAATTAATATATATTATGTTGCTTATCTTGTGTTATTCAATTCAATCAGTGTTTTATCACACGGCTCACACAAGAGAGATAATATTTACAAATGTATACAAATCTGAAATTTGCAATACAGTGGAAAAAAGGTCTATAAATTGTAATATCAACCCTTTAATAACACAAAACATTTGACTAGTGAAAAAAAAAATGCTGTAATAAGTTTCCAATTAGACTTTTGGGTGTGTTCTTTTAAATTAAAAATTAAACTAAGTGAAGTAGGTGTTAATTTTGATTAGTTAACACTCGATTAATCTGAAGTTGAAAATTTAAGTTAAAAAAACATATTCTTTTGTCTCCAATTTATATTGAATCATCCCCAATCAATCTCCATTATATTTTGCTTAATTGATTTATTTCCAAAAGTTTTTTAAAGATTTTTTTTTTTTACCTCTTTTCGATTCTACGTATTATTTAACTTAATTTGAAACATATTTTCCAGTGAGAAGCCAAAATAGGAAAATTAATTAACTTCCATATTATTATTTTTCTTCAATATTAATTTCCTTGTTATTCTAAACATAAGTAACATGAAATGGACAATTGGCCCTATAAATAATTGTCTTAGGCCCAATTCTTCAATATTTATGTTTTGCATATGTAATGCATTGGTTAAGTAAATCAAATGTCTACATTACATTAACATATAGTGCGGGTTAATTAAGGTATAGCATAGATGTCAAGCAGTTAAATAAAAATGGTATATCATAGATATCACTATACATTGTTTTGAGCTTGTGGGTTCAAATTACTATTTATAGGGTTTTCTTTGCAAATTTAATATTTGGATGACTCTTCTCTCTCTAGGTTTAAGAGTTTGTAGAACTTTCATATTAACCATAAACCCTAAAGACTGCCAAATGGAGGAGAGAGAGAAAACCAAACTGACAGAGAACATCATTAATTTAGATAGTGAAGAAAGACATGTGATTGATAGTGATATAAAGATGGAACATGAATCAAAACCCTAGCTAGCTGCCACACTTTTACATAACTGCATGTATCCAATCTACTATGGCTGACATGTTTGCTTTCCAAGAATTTCCTAAACAGAAAAGTAAGGTGACATACCCTGATACCCAGCAGAAATCTAACAGCCTATATTCGTGTATATATGTGAATCTTGAAAACGAGGTGTAGGGTGAGATGAAGTGCATCTGTTAGGTAACACGTAAATAATATATAGTCCATTAGGGCTGAACCAAAAAGTTAGCCCTAAGAGAGAGAGAGAAAAACACAATATCCCTACTGTTTCATTGCTGAAAAAAAGCTCTCAGCCAAACCCTAGTCCCTGTCTAAGTAAAGCATATGTTTTGCATATGTAATGCATTGATTAAGTAAATCAAAAGTATGCATTACATTAACATATAGTGCGGGTTAATTAAGGTTAAATGATGTTGTTAAATAACACCTTAATGATTTCCCAATTAAAAAAATCAAATGTCGATATCTATTACAAAGTGAATTTTTTTAATCATGCGACATGTGTGTATCAGAATTAAAAATTAATAGAATTAAAGTAATTAAGGTGAGAACATGTATTGGCTGGAAATGTTAGCATCAACTTGTAATATTTTTAGGTGCTTCTAGCTAGTTAAGATGGTTATTATATTTTTTGGCAGAACGTTTTTGATGCTCAAGGTGGCTATTTTAGAAGAGAGGAAGAATTCACTGTTTTAGGAGGTACTCGCATTTTATATATTGAATTTGCTTAGCTATGTTGTATTGTATTGATGTGGTAAACTTGACTTGTGTTTTGGAGCATCCATATTGAGATTGTTTATAACCTGATTGATTCATCACGGGATAGGTTGGGTTTGTAAGTTGCTATTGACATTAATTTCTTATACATTAGAGTGAGTCCTTCTCGTCTAACTTCTCTTTAATTCCCTCCGCACTCATGCATCATTTAGGATCTTATAAAGAAGCTTTGAATTGGACCCTTTTCTTCATAAAAGTAGCTACGAAGGAAAGCTTTTTGTAAGGAAAATAAAATATCTTGCATCTTCCACACAAAAAAGAAAGAAATCAAATTTTCCGGATCCCAGCCAAATATAAAATTTTTAAAACCACGCCCTATTATAAATATATAATATAAAACAATGTCACAATATTTGGGTGCTCAATTGAATCTTTTTTTCCCATAGTATCATTAGCACATAAAGATTACTACACATGGACTTTTCTACTTTTGGAAGTAAATATCTCATTTAAGAGATAAGATAATAAACTCATACTCCACCCTTTAAATACATTCACATACACTTATCATATTCACATATGTTCCTTTTCCATCAAAGTAAACTACAATGAAGGCATCGCCTATTCTATTATGTTTTCTCCTCATCGCATTGGTTGGGGTGACATGCGCAACCCGCTCAGAAAAGATTGTTCGGCCAAATATAATTATTCAGTGTCCCGACATAAAATGTCAAAAAGCATGTGCACCACAGCTGGGCGTATGTCCAGATAACAATACGATATGCATATGTATCCGCTGATCCTTTTTCTCTATGTTTTTTTAATCTTTTTTATTTCAATAAAGTACGTGCGCATTAAATCAAATCAGTTGATCCGCTGTCTTTTCCATTTCATTTTTCAAAGTTAGAATTCAAAACTAATGTAAGAGGTCCCATGAGAGCAAAGAGCTTATCCTCGAAAACAAATTTTATTTCACTTTCTTTCGAAATAAATAAACATAATATCATTTTCTCTTAATTTTCCCATCACATATCACACAGCCAAATATTCACATTCCCATTCCATCCTTATATCACTATCCATTGAATTCAATTATATTGTAAATTTTGTGTCACGTTCAATTCTATAGTCAATTTTGTGTATACTCTCTCGATATGCTGCATTTTTCCACGTGTTAGCAGATTGGTTATACTTTAGGGTTCACGTGTTAGCATTTTTCCATATGCTGCATTCTATAGTCAGTATATGAGCTTAGTCTCTCTCTTTATTTGTCGGGATTAGGTTACGTGCAATACTTTATGATTTGATTGAGTTATAAAAATTAATATATATTCTGTTATATTACCATATGTTATCCAATTCAATCACACCTCACACAAGTGGTAGAGATAATATTTACAAATGTATTCAAATCTGAATTTTGCGATACAGGAAAAAAAGGTCTATAAATAGTTTTAATTACACATAACATTTGACTAGTCGTAAAAAAAATATACAGAAGACTCCTTTAATGATTCTCCAATTGGTGCTAACTGAAGTAGGTGTTAATTTTGATTGGTTAACTCGATTAATCTGAAGCTGAAAATTTAAGTTAAAAAAACATATTCTTTTGTCTCCAATAGATATTGTCATTTTTGCTTAATTGTGATTTATTTCCAAAATGAAAAGTAGGTATATTTAATTTGTGATTGAGTTTCCAAAAGATTTTTTATAATCCACTAGAATACATTGTGGAAATTATTACCAATGTAAACTAAAGAGGGTTCAGAATACTGTTTATAGGGATTTGTTTTCTCAGTGAGACAAAATTTCATCTCATATATTCAACACAAACTTGGATGCAAGGCTTAGGGCACAGAATCTCCGGGCGGGAAGTGGCTGAGCGCATTTGACCTCTTGCCAGTTGGCTGACCAACCCTGGCCTACTGTGTTGGGAAAGCATCAACTCGACTGCAAACATATCAAACCCCCCCAGTTGACAACAGACCTGAAATGTTGACAATTTCTTTCATCCTCGGAAATATTTGTGGGTCCAGCCAATTGAATCACGTGCGTATGGATTTACGTCAGGAGTGACGCAAAAAACGACAGCGCGTACGGACGAAAGAAGTTAAAATTGGAAAGTATGTGAGAGTCAACACGTTGGTTGTTCACACTCGGGTTGATATCGCCCAGGATAAAGTTGTTGCTGTCTGCTGGCTTCTTAGCTTAGCTGGCACCTCCAACAACGTATATATACCCCCAAACACTCACGGAAGCTTCTCGTCTCACAACATCAACATTCATGCTGAAGCAAAGATCCTCCACCGCCAAGCGCCCCCGCCCGCCGCCACCTTCTTCTGCTTCTGAACCTCCCGCAACCGCCCCTCTGACGCCTGAACTAGAAATGTCCATCATGGTTGCCACCCTCACCAACGTCATCACCCACAACATCGACCCCCCACAACCGCTCCTTGCCACGTGTCGCTTTTGTAACATGAAGGAGTGTTTGGGGTGTCCACCACATTTTGACCAGGCTAGTCAAATGGTCAAGGAAAAGTTAACGGTGAGAAAGAGGAAGAGCAACACATTCAGGGGAGTGAGGAAGCGGCCGTGGGGGAAATGGGCTGCTGAGATTCGCGACCCGCGCAGAGCTATTCGGGTCTGGCTAGGGACGTTCGAGACGGCTGAGGAAGCCGCCAGGGCTTATGACCGGGCTGCCATCGAGTTCCGCGGCCAAAAAGCTAAGCTCAACTTCACGTACCCCGAAAGCAGCGGCTGCTCCTCAGCCCCACCGCAGGCACAAACAGCAGTGAAACCAGCATTAGTAATATCAGACAAACAAGTGTCAGCTGTGGCTGATGATGTTCCGTTAGAGGGAGGCGCAGGGAGCAATAAGCATGGACCAAGTAATGAGCAACTGTGGGATTTGATTGGGGAGAAGGAGATAGAGGATTGGATGAAGTCCATAGAGGAGGATTTGGCTGGCGGAGCTCATTCCTCTGACTCCGGTTCCGGTGGCTCTGCACCAGCTGATGGTGGCAGCTTTGTCCCTTATAGCAACTGAGCTCTCTCGGCATGAGTAGTCAAGCAGGGATGAAACTTCTGCATGTACATATGGAGAGAGACAAAAAAGCAGTTTTGAATTTGGTAGTAAAAACCTGGTTGAGAACAAGAAAACCTCTAAAACATAATGCTAAATAATTTTACAGACCGAGCAGCGGCAGCACTCAAAAAGGGTCATTTAGCAAGCGATGACGTTCTGACCGCGGGCCTATTTCTGACCTGCCAAAAAAACACAAATACCAGGTTTTGGATTGAGACATGGTAGCTTGCAAAAGTGCTGGATGGAGAATACATAGCAGATAATGAGTTGTAAAGTGAAAAATGCATACTTGATTTCTTTCTCTTTGATCTTCTCTTCCCGGGTGAAGGCTCAGCCACCTTTTCAGGTTCAGTTACAGGCAACAGAAATTCATCGTCTGCGCCTCCATCCCCATTCTCATCAGCTCCATCTCCGTTTGCATGCTCATTGACTCTCACAATGTACACCTTCAAAGTACAGTTGAAGGAAATGATTAAATCAGTATGCCTCTTCCCCCGCCATTAGAGCATTTGAGAGTACTAAACTCAGTAGGAAAAAGAGAATTTTGGAATGGTAGATTCACACCTTGAACTTAGTGGGGTTAACTAGGTGAAACACTACAGCATCACCGTCTACCAGCTCATGATCAATAGCAAAGCCTCTCCACCCACCGCTCAGTCCAGTCCTGTCAGCCAGATACTTGCTCAAACTCTCGTTTCCCTCTTCATCCTCCAGTGTTATCATTTCATCCTCTTTAGGCATGTGAACGCCACAGAATCGCTGAGGCAGACCCTATCAACAATTGTAAGCACCACCATAAACAAACCTCACCCCTGGATATTCACTTGGAACCCTTTAATTACACAAAACATTTGACTAGTGAAAAAAAAATGCTGTAATAAGTTTCCAATTAGACTTTTGGGTGTGTTCTTTTAAATTAAAACTAAGTGAAGTAGGTGTTAATTTTGATTAGTTAACACTCGATTAATCTGAAGCTGAAAATTTAAGTTAAAAAAATAAATTCTTTTGTCTCCAATTTATATTGAATCACCCCCAATCAATCTCCATTATATTTTGCTTAATTGATTTATTTCCAAAAGTTTTTTAAAGATTTTTTTTTTTTTTACCTTTTTTCGATTCTACATATTATTTAACTTAATTTGAAACATATTTTCCAGTGAGAAGCCAAAATAGGAAAATTAATTAATTTCCATATTATTATTTTTCTTCAATATTTATTGCCTTGTTATTCTAAACATAAGTAACATGAAATGGACAATTGGCCCTATAAATAATTGTGTTAGGCCCTATTCTTCAATATTTATGTTTTGCATATGCAATGCATTGGTTAAGTAAATCAAATGTATGCATTACATTAACATATAGTGCGGGTTAATTAAGGTCAAATGATGTTGTTAAACAACACCTTAATGATTTTCCAATTAAAAAATCAAATGTATTTATACTATTATTGATATGTATTACAAATTGAATTTTTTTAATCATGCGACATGGATTATATGCGATATGCGTGAATCAGAATTAAAAATTAATGGAATTAAAGTAATTAAGGTGAGAACATGTATTGGCCGGAAATATTAGCACCAACTTGTAATAATAGCTAGTTAAACTATTTAAGATGGTTCTTATATTTTTTGGCAGAACGTTTTTGATGCTCAAAGTGGCTCGTGCATAAATTTTAGAAGAGAGGAAGAATTCATTGTTTTAGGAGGTACTCGCATACGTACCATTTTATATATAATTTGCTTAGCTATGTTTGTATTGTATTGATGTGGTAAAATTGACTTGTGTTTTGGAGCATCCATATTGAGATTGTTTATAACCTGATTGATTCATCACGGGATAGGTTGGGTTTGTAAGTTGCTATTGACATTAAATTCTTATACATTAGAGTGAGTCCTTCTCCTCTAACTTCTCTTTAATTCCCTCGGCACTCATGCATCATTTAGGATCTTATAAAGAAGCTTTGAATTGGACCCTTTTCTTCATAAAAGTAGCTAGGAAGGAAAGCTTTTTGTAAGGAAAATAAAATATCTTGCATCTTTCACACAAAAAAGAAAGAAATCAAATTTTCCAGATCCCAGCCAAATATAAAATTTTTAAAACCACGCCGTATTATAAATATATAATATAAAACGATGTCACAATATTTGGGTGCGCAATTGAATCTTTTTTTCCCATAGTATCATTAGCACATAAAGATTACTACAGATGGAACTTTTCTACTTTTGGAAGTAAATATCTCATTTAAGAGATAAGATAATAAACTCATACTCCACCCGTTAAATACATTCACATACACTTATCATATTCACATATGTTCCTTTTCCATCAAAGTAAACTACAATGAAGGCATCGCGTATTCTATTATGTTTTCTCCTCATCGCATTGGTTGGGGTGACATGCGCAACCCGCTCAGGAAAGATTGTTCGGCCAAATATAATTATTCAGTGTCCCGACATAAAATGCCAAAAAGCATGTGCACCACAGCTGGGCGTATGTCCAGATAACAATACGATATGCATATGTATCCGCTGACCCTTTTTTTCTATGTTTTAACATTTCTCATTTCAATAAAGTACGTGCGCATTGAATCGAATCAGTTGATCCACTGCCTTTTCCATTTCATTTTTCAATATTAGGATTCAAAACTAATGTAAGAATCTCATGAGAGCAAAGAGCTTATCATCGAAGACAAATTTTATTTCACTTTCTTTCGAAATAAATAAACATAAAATTGATATTGTTAAAATAACATATTGTCTCATTTATTTCACTAATTTAAGTTAAAAAAACATATTCTTTTGTCTCCAATTGATATTGTCATTTTTGCTTAATTGTGATTTATTTCCAAAATGAAAATATTGTATATTTACTTTGTGATTGAGTTTCCAAAAGATTTTTTATAATCCACTTGTTTTCAGCTTGTGGAAATTATTACCAATGTAAACTAAAGAGGGTTCAGATTACTGTTTATTTCCCAGTGAGACAACATTTCATCTCATATATTCAACACAAAGCGGGATGAGAGAGACAGAGAAGCAAATCGCTGCAAGGCTTAGGGCACAGAATCTCCGGGCGGGAAGTGGCTGAGCGCATTTGACCTCTGGCAAGTTGGCTGACCAACCCCCCAGTTGACAACAGACCTGAAATGTTGACAATATCTTTCATCCTCGGACATATTTGTGGGTCCAGCCAATTGAATCACGTGCGTATGGATTTACGTCAGGAGTGACGCAAAAAACGACAGCGCGTACGGACGAAAGAAGTTAAAATTGGAAAGTATGTGAGAGTCAACTCGTTGGTTGTTCACACTCGGGTTGATATCGCCCAGGATAAAGTTGTTGCTGTCTGCTGGCTTCTTAGCTTAGCTGGCACCTCCAACAACGTATATATACCCCCAAACACTCACGGAAGCTTCTCGTCTCACAACATCAACATTCATGCTGCAGCAAAGATCCTCCACCGCCAAGCGCCCCCGCCCGCCGCCACCTTCTTCTGCTTCTGAACCTCCCGCAACCGCCCCTCTGACGCCTGAACTAGAAATGTCCATCATGGTTGCCACCCTCACCAACGTCATCACCCGCAACATCGACCCCCCACAACCGCTCCTTGCCACGTGTCGCTTTTGTAACATGAAGGAGTGTTTGGGGTGTCCACCACATTTTGACCAGGCTAGTCAAATGGTCAAGGAAAAGTCAACGGTGAGAAAGAGGAAGAGCAACACATTCAGGGGAGTGAGGAAGCGGCCGTGGGGGAAATGGGCTGCTGAGATTCGCGACCCGCGCAGAGCTATTCGGGTCTGGCTAGGGACGTTCGAGACGGCTGAGGAAGCCGCCAGGGCATCTTGTACTTGTATTTTTTAAAAAATTTCATATTATTTTCTTTAATATCGCCTTTTCTTTTATATTTCAAGAAATTGACATTTGAGAGCTAGCTCAAACCACCAATTTGTGATAGACATCTACTCTTAATTCCCCTTTCTCCAACCCGAAGACCTCTGAGCTCCAATGAGACCCAAATTCATCGGCCTTCTCTCCATATATATGTTTGCTCAGTAAATATGTCTGCCTCTTTCATGAACATTAGTAACATTATAGTAAATAAAAAAAATTTGTTCTCATTTGCTTCATGGGAAAGAAAGCTTGTCTCTTCAACATCATCCGCATTCTTCGTTGGGCTCTTTATTTTATAAAAATATATGTTTACATGGAATTATCACGTTCACATTTTTAATTGAGGATTCATATTTGGTGCCGTTCTAGAGATGAAAGTTGTTTATGATTTGGTAATTCCATTTGTAAAGAATCAAAATTTAACACTGTCAACTGGGAGCTCACTGTGGTTATATTTATAAGTGACAATTTCTTTTTATACAACCGAAGCACAACATATCGTCAGCTTCGTTTTAACTACTTAAGATGGTTGTTTTATTTGATGCAGGTGTAGCGGAAACACGTGAATTCGCAAGCGATAAATTTACAAAGTAAGAAACTGGAATCCATCGAGAAAATAGAGAAACTCTATAAAGTTTTACTGATTAAAAGATGATTTCTCTTGTACATCGAGATCCTATTTACATAAAAACGAAAATTAAATTTAGAAACCTAAAATATTGCCAAAAAAGAAAATTACTAAAAAAGAAAATAACTAAATTTTAAAAACCAGCCAAATTGGAAAAAAATCATGAGGAGAGGTGAAACTTCCATTTTCCCCCCTAGACGATGCCAAATGGCCGAAAAATAACATGCGTCACAAGCGAAGCTGATATTTTGTGATCGGAAGGCCGTTTCGCTTCATGAAACCCGACTTCTTCGACGATCGGACATGATTCATATTGTAGTGAAATTGTTTAGCTACGTGATATTGTTGTGGTAAATTGCACTTGTGTTTTGGAGCACCCATATAAAGCGATAAGCTCATTGTTTATGACCTGATTCATCATCCGATAGGTTGGGTTTGTAAGTAGCTATTGACATTAATTTCTTCTACATTCTTCATTTAATTAGTCCAGCCGTAAACAATAATACGGTGTAATTGTTCCACGTTCGGTTTGTAATTTTTAGTCATTTGTAAAGAATCAAAAATATATTCAAGAATTTCATGAGAGCAAAAAACTTACAATATAAAAAATAATGTATTTCATTTTCTTTAAAAATAGTTTTTCCATCACATTTTTTCATGGAGAATGTGTTACAATCATTAGAAGTCGTAATCAAGATAGTGATCTTTTGCAATGCATTAAAATATCCAACCATTTACATATGAATAAGTAAAGCATATGTTTTCCTTTTTAGAGAGTATAGGTGTGAACGGGGAGCTCCTTGCCATCGATCCCCGAGTGTTTCGTGGTGAATATGGCAAGGCGGTGGACTCCGGAGCACAAATATCGCTTCTGGCGGTGGAAGCGCACGATTTACTAGTCAATTCTGTAAGTAAAAATATGTCGTTTCTTTTTAGGAAACATACATATAGTACTGTTTTTACTTAAAAAAATTCACTAGCTTGTAAGTAATATTACAGGTATCTGCTTATCTCAATCAATCCTCATATTTGGGTCCTTTTGCAGCCCAATGCTACCTGGTTTCTGCAACAAAACATACATACATTGTTGTTTATATAAATGTAACAAATTTTTAGTGCACAAACAGCGAAATATTTCCCACATTTCATTTTAAATTTCAGGGCGGCACAGTTTAAACTTGAAGCCTAATTATTATTTATTTCAGGTCAGACTGTACATGTATCACTAGATGAATGAGAGCATCCGTTTTTATTTTTCTTAATCTCGTGAAAGTTATATTTACAGTAGAAAGTAATACTGAAATTCGATAATTTCGTGGAATATTTTTTGACTGTCGAGGTGGTTGGTGCATTAATTTTCGAAGGGAGAAAGATGTCACTACTTAGGGAGGTGATGTTGGCTAACGGAATTAATACCAAGAAAAGGATGGGTGTCCTCTCTCTCTCTCTTTTGTCTTGCACCCTGAGCATTGAGTATGCTATTAGAGTGAGGAGTCCTCATCATCTAACTTAGACATGCATCATTTAGGATCTTATAAAAGAAGCTTTGAATTGGACCCTACATGTATTTGCCTCATCAAAATAAATAGCAAGGAAAGCTTTGTGTAAAGAGAATCAACAATATCTTGCATCTTCCCCACAAAAAATAAATTAATTTTTATAGATTCAGTGTAGTCAAATCAAATACAAAATTTTTAAAATTACGTCATATTATAAATATATAATATAAAATGATGTCGCATGATTTGGCTACATAATATCAGATCTGATTCTTTTTTTCTCATACTATCAGTAGCACATAGAGATTACTGCATATGAAACTTTCCAATCTTTGGAAGTAAATATCTCATTTAAGAGATAAGATGATAAAATTCATTCACATACGAATGCCCCGCACTATAAATACATTCACATACACTAGTCATATTCACATATATTTGGAGTCCTTTTTCATCAAATTAAACTACAATGAAGGCGTCGCATATCATATTATGTTGTCTCCTCATCGCATTCGTTGGGGTTGACATGCGCAGCTCGCCCTAGAAAAATTGTTCGGTCAAATATAATTCTTCAGTGTTCCGACATAAACTGCCAAGTAAAATGTGCATCAGCGCTAGGGGTATGTCCTGATAAAGATCATCAGGGGAATTGGAAATGCATTTGTATCGAACGATCCTTTTTTATGTGTCTTTTTAATCTTTTTCATTTTAAAAAAGCACGTGCGCATTGAATCGAATCAACTGATCCATTTCATTTACCAAATTTTCGATTCAAAATTAATGTTTGAATCTCATGAGAGCAAAGACCTTATACTCAAAAAACAAATTTTATTTCACTTTATTTCGAAATAAATAAACGTAAGATCATTTTCTCCTAATTTTTCCATCACATTTTGATCCATGTCCAAATATTCACATTCCCATTCCATCCTTATATCACTATCCATCGCATTCAATTCTATTTGTAAATTTTGTGTATATACTCTCTCCATCACATTCAATTCTAGAGTCACAATCAGTGTTTTGTCACACAGCTCAAGAGATAATTTTACAAATGTATTCAAATCTGAAATTTGCAATACAGGAAAAAAATGGTCTATAAATAGTAATATCAACCCTTTAATTACACATAACATTTGACTAGTGGAAAAAACATAGAAGACTCCTTTAATAATTTTCCAATTACACTTTTGGGTGTGTTCTTTTAAATTAAAACTAAGTGAGTAGGCGTTAACACTCGATTAATCTGAAGCTGAAAATTTAAGTTAAAAAAACATATTCTTTTGTCTCCAATTTATGTTGAATCACCCCAATCAATCTCCATTATATTTTTTGCTTAATTGTGATTTATCTCCAAAATGAAAAATATGTATATTTAATTTGTGATTTAGTTTCCAAAAGATTTTTTATAATCCAATTGCATACATTCTTTTCAGCTTGTGGAAATTATTACCAGTGTAAACTAAAGAGGGTTCAGATTACTGTTTATTTCCCAGTGAGACAAAATTTCAGATTTGCATATCTATGTAACTCTTATGTCTCTAAGTCTAAGCTAAATAGGGTTTATTGAAAACACTCATGCCGACCCTAAAATCCTAAAGTATCATCAATCTGCTACACATGAAAATGTACCAGAATGAGAGATAGGAGATAGTATGAAGAAAATCCCAATGACATAAGTGTACTTGGATGAGAGAGAGAAGCAAATCGCTGCAAAAGCCACAGCGGGAGCAAATGCGAAGTGGCTGAGCGCATTTGACCCCTTGGCAGTTGGCTGACCTACCTTGGCCTACTAAAGTATGCCTGTGTTGGGAATATCATTCATCCTCGGACATATTTGTGGGTCCAACCAATTGAATCACGTGCGTATGGATTTACGTCAGGAGTGGCACAAAAAAGGACAGCGTGTACGGAGGAAAGAAGTCAAAATTGGAAAGAATCTGAGGAGTCAACACGTTGGTTGTTCACACTCGGGTTGATATCGCCCAGGATAAAGTTGTTGGAGTCCTGTCTGCTGGCTTCTTCGCTTCGGTTAGCTGGCCCCTCCAACAACGTATATATACCCCCAAACACTCACAGAAAGCTTCTCGTCTCACAACATCAACATTCATGCTGAATCAGCAGCAGCAAATATCCTCCACCGCCAAGCGCCCCCGCCCGCCGCCACCTTCTTCTTCTTCTGAACCTCCCGCCACCACCCGTCTGACGCCTGAACTAGAAATGTCCATCATGGTCGCCACTCTCACCAACGTCATCATCGGCAGCCACCACCACAACATCGACCCCTCACCACCGCTCCATGCCACGTGTCACTTTTGTAACATAAAGGAGTGTTTGGGGTGTCCACCTCATTTTGACCAGGCTAGTCAAATGGTCAAGATAAAGTCAACGGTGAGAAAGAGGAAGAGCAACACATTCAGGGGAGTGAGGAAGCGGCCGTGGGGGAAATGGGCTGCTGAGATTCGCGACCCGCGCAGAGCCATTCGGGTCTGGCTAGGGACGTTCGAGACAGCTGAGGAAGCCGCCAGGGCATATGACCGGGCTGCCATCGAGTTCCGCGGACCAAAAGCTAAGCTCAACTTCACATACCCCGAAAGCAGCGGCTGCTCCTCAGCCCCACCTCAGGCCAAAACAGCAGTGAAACCAGCATTAGTAATGTCAGACAAACAAGTGTCAGCTGCGGCTGATGATGTTCCGTTAGAGGGAGGCGCAGGGAGCAATAAGGATGGACCAAGTAATGAGCAACTGTGGGATTTGATTGGGGAGAAGGAGATGGAGGATTGGATGAGGTCCATGGAGGAGGATTTGGCTGGCGGAGCTCATTCTTCTGACTCCGGTTCCGGTGGCTCTGCACCAGCTGATGGTGGCAGCTTTGTCCCTTATAGCAACTGAGCTCTCTCGGCATGAGTAGTCAAGCAGGGATGAAACTTCTGCACGTAGATATGGAGAAAGACAAAAAAGCAGTTTTGAATTTGCTAGTGAAAACCTGGTTGAAGCTTACTCAACTTCAGAACAAGAAAACCTTTTAAACGTAATGCTAAATAATTTTACAGACCGAGCAGCGGCAGCACTCAAAAAGGGTCATTTAGCAGCGATGATATCCCTCCACGCTCTGACCGCGGGGCTATTTCTGACCTGCCAAAAAAACACAAATACCGGGTTTTGCAAAAGTGCTGGATGGAGAATACATAGCAGATAATGAGTTGTAAAGTGAAAAATGCATACTCGATTTCTTTCTCTTTGATCTTCTCTTCCCGGGTGAAGGCTCAGCCACCTTTTCAGGTTCAGTTACAGGCAACAGAAAATCATCGTCTGCGCCTCCATCCTCATTCTCATCAGCTCCATCTCCGTTTGCATGCTCATTGACTCTCACAATGTACACCTTCAAAGTACAGTTGAAGGAAATGATTAAATCAGTATGCCTCTTCCCCCGCCATTACTGCATTTGAGAGTACTAAACTCAGTACTAAAAAGAGAATTTTGGGATGGTAGATTCACACCTTGAACTTAGTGGGGTTAACTAGCTGAAACACTACAGCATCACCGTCTACCAGCTCATGATCAATAGCAAAGCCTCTCCACCCACCGCTCAGTCCAGTCCTATCAGCCAGATACTTGCTCAAGCTCTCGTTTCCCTCTTCATCCTCCAGTGTTATCATTTCATCCTCTTTAGGCATGTGAACGCCACAGAATCGCTGTGGCAGACCCTATCAACAATTGTAAGCACCACCATAAACAAAACTCACCCCTGGATATTCACTAGGATACCCTACATTCAAGAACTGAACTTTGTACCAGCCAGAAGCCACCAGTGACGTGAGATTGAAGCATTGGCTTCACAAAGCAAGGAAACTCAGAACCCAACTCAGATTCAATCCTCTCAGCCCGCTCAATAGCGTAAATTCTAGATTCATCTGATGCATATACTCTATTCAACAAGTCTCTCCCCCTATACGCCCCCCTACACGAATACTAGAGATCACTTTTCAACATTTACTTCCTCAATAACCCTTTAATAGAGATCTGTAAACTGTATCTTTTCTACCAGTCTAATGATCTCATAGAGCGAGTACATACCTTCTGAGACTCCCCAAAGGTTCAATCAGCCCCTTTTGATCAGAAACAAAAAAAACAGCAGCAAAGGATCAGTTCCTAGATGCAGACTTTATAGAGAACGTAAAATGAGAGCTCACTTCTCTATAATCAGGCTGTGGCTTGTCTGCCATACGCGTAGACCTTCTAATAGCCGACAAGTCCACTTCCTTGCGAGCTGACTTGAGCTTCGATTGCTTCGCCTGTACACCAAAACAAACATTTAAACACAATCAGAACACAAAAAATTAATGAGAAACCTGACGGAAGAGAGAGACAGAGACGGGAGAGGGTTTGGGCCTGGCGGCTAGGGATTTGGAGAGCTTGAGTAGGTTGAGCTCTTCCATTCTCTTCCTGTTCTCCTCTAGCCTCTGTCGCCGACACTCCTCGTAGCTGGCGGTCGACGACGCTACCATTTCCGCTTGCTGGGTCGGAAAGCGGAGAAGACGATCGGAGGTTTCTGGAATCTTCTACCGTCGCGGCTCGCCGAATGAGCGCCAAAATATGTCGCCGAACTTCATTTTTGAATTTCAAATCCACGCTTTCTCTCTCTCTATCGTCTCAACTTAAGTCAGCGTGGGCCGGCCCAAAGTATTTATGGGCCAGGTTTAGGTCAACTAGGGCCCATGGCTTGTAAAAATGTGAGAAACCGCATAAAAACCACTTATCACAAAACAGTCCTGATATGTTATAATATTACAATACAACCCCTACATACATTTTATTCATAATCGACCCCTACCAACCGCGGTCGGAGATTTCAGATGCCTCTAACGAACGCCGCAACCAGCCGCCGCATCTCCGCCGCCTGCTCCTCCTCCTCCGCCTGAATCACGTGAAAGCAATGCTCTCTCCCCAAATTCTCATAAATCTCGGCTTTCCCCTTCCACCCACTCCGCCTCAACTTCTCACAGTACCTCTTCCCAGGTTCGAAAAGATGATCCTTCTCCGCCACGAAAATCAACACCTTCTCGCACCCCAAGCGACCCAAATCCTCCTCCCCAGGATTCATCCTCGGATCATCCAACCCTGCATTCGTCGGACACATCTTCATCCATATTAAATCATCCTCCGTCCCCCCGAAAAAAGGATGCATCATCACGACCCCAACCAGCTTCGCTCCATCCAGACCCGCTGACCCGACCCGATGCGCCAGCGTGTGGGAAATGTTTCCTCCGGCGCTGTCGCCAGCGATGAAGAGGTTGTTGAAATCACCGTAGCTCGTCAGCCACGGGTCGGGTCCGGATCCGTCGGAGTGGGTAGCGACCCATTTCAGCGCTGCCCAGGAGTCGTCGTAGCAAGCTGGGATCGGGCGGTCTGGGAAGAGGCCGTAGTCGACTGAGACGACGAGGGCGGCCGTGTCTTCGGCGAGCTGGGTGCAGTAGCGGTGGTACTGGGCGGCGTAAGGGGAGAGCATGCAGAATCCACCGCCGTGGATGTAGAGAACAATTGGTAGCTTGCCTGACACTGAATCGGGTCGGTTATTTGGGAGAAAGATGCGGGCTGTAATGTTGTCTGATTCGGAGATGACGACGTCTCTGAACTGGGTTTCGGAAGGTGGTGGATCGGGTCGGTCGCGCATGGGTGTGTGGACTTTTACGGCCCCGTTTCTGTGGATCTGGAAGAACTTGCAGTTGTACGTAACGTCATCATCGGCAGCTGGGGACGCCATTGTTGAGATGTGAAAAGCTTGAGAAAGAGTCGAAGAAGAAGAAGTAGGAGACGTGACCGGTAGAGAGAAATTTTAGTTGGGCCGATTTATTTCCTGATGGGCCAGCTGTTGGTCTTCAAGTCTTAATATTGAAAAGTCCATTCACCATCTGACACGTGTCAACCACCCATCATTGCACGATTTCTAACTATGCTTTGTGTGCGACAAAATGCTAACATGTGAATGTTAGTTAGGTCCACTTACTACGCAGCCTAAGTAGCTTGTGCTTGCTTGTGCCTGGTTTGTACATAAATCAGCTCTTCAAGCTCTCCTTAATGTTAAACGTTTTAGGCGGTGGTGAGGGTATGATCGAATGATTAATGAATATTTAGATGCGCCAACATCTGGGGTCATAAAATGGAAGCTTCCTTAGTGATGAAAAAAACATTCACAATTATTTTCTCAAATCTAGAGATCCATTTCCAACCATGTCCTGCTAAAACCGATAAGAAGAAAAACAGTGTTAAATGACCAAAACACCCCTCAGATCCATCACATTAAAGATTCTGTCACGGTATAAAATGACCAAACTACCCCTGGATCTAAACGTTTGACCTCCTCCCTTTTATAAAACCTAAAGTCGAGCATTCCTACAACTTCTCCCACTCAGATTCGCTCTCGCCAGTTTTCGGATTTGGGTGTGTGTTGGAGAGAGAAGCGATGCAGCCAGCGACGGGTGGCGGCGGGGGAGCGGATCTGAACCAGCAGATTCATCATCGTCAGAGTCCGCATCCGCATCAGTTGCCGAGTCAGCAGTACCAACAGCAATGGCTGCCGCCGCATCAGGCGTACCATCCGCAGCAGTGGATGGCGATGGGAATGCAACCGTATCCGGCGGCTGCGATTGCGATGCAGCAGCAGCAGATGATGATGATGTATCCGCATCATTATGTGCCGTATGTGAATTACGCCAGGCACTATCAGCCGCCGTATCAGTTGCATCAGCAGCAGCAGCAGAGGGAGGTGAGTCAGCAGAAGCATTCGGCGGTGAAGAGTGGATCTGTGGAGGAGGAGGATGTTAAGACTGTTTGGATTGGGGATTTGCAGCCGTGGATGGATGAATCTTACTTGCAGAGTTGTTTCTCTTCTGCTGGAGAGGTATTGTTGCTTATTCTTGCTATGTTACTTGCACTGATTTTCAATCTCAATTAAATTTTTGGAGATTCTTGCATCCACTATAAGCGTGCATAATTAAGCATATCACTGGAATCTGAGTTACTTTTTGATTTTCAATGAGGGATCGTATCTGTGAATAGTACTTAAAAGGAAACCGTTCATTTCGAAGAATGATTCGCATTTTTTCCACATTCCAAAGCATATCAATTTTAATGCTCCTTAACTAAACCAAGGCTCCAGTCTTATAAAGGATGTTTATACTTGTGTGATGTCAAGTAAACACCAAACAGCGAAGGCATTGGCAGCAATAAATGCAGCATATGTCTTTTTAGCTCATAAGCTTATACAATTTAAATGCTGTGTTAGTGACTGTTAGCCATGTTTTTACTCAATGGAGTTTGTGGTTGGTTCAGAGGTCAAAGTGAGTGTAAGCTGTGAGTTTGAATTATTCAGTGAACATTTTAGCTTCAACCATTCGTATTAGAATTCTTTCTTCGGTTCATAGTTTGTATTACAATCTTGTTTGCAGTGTTTTTGCAGTGTTTTAATAACTACATATCAAGGTCATGTCTTTGAAAATAATTTTTTATTTGTTATTAAATGTGGTATCACATTTGGTTGTTATGTTCAAGTTGTTAAGTAAAAAAGGAAACTGCATGGCAAAAGTTTTTGTTCTCGGGTTGCATCATCCCTATTATAGTTTCGGTCTGTTCAAAAGAATCTCCCTTTGTATTAATTCCTCAATTAGAGATTTTTTTATATTTATTCACATTTGATTGCCTTATTTAAGTTTATATTGCTGCCAAGCCAAATTACCTCATCATTATATTATTGTTTTATTACTAAATTACTGTTCATATTTGCAGCTCTTATCAGTGAAGGTCATTCGTAATAAGCAAACTGGACAGTCAGATAAGTATGGGTTTGTTGAATTTTTATCACGTGCTGAAGCTGAGAAAGTTCTGCAGTCCTATCCCGGCACTACTATGCCAAATACTGAACAGCCATTTCGTCTGAATTGGGCAACATTCAGTCCAGTTGAAAGGCGTTCTTATCCTGGTTCTGATCTATCTGTTTTTGTGGGAGATCTAGCTCCAGAAGTCACTGATGCAATTTTACAAGAAACCTTTTCCAGTAAATATCAGTCAATAAAAGGTGTTAAAGTTGTTGTAGATCCGAATACTGGTCGCTCAAAAGGTTACGGCTTTGTTAGGTTTGGGGATGAAAGTGAGAAGTTGAGGGCAGTTACTGAAATGAGTGGCACTGTCTGTTTAAGCAGACCTATGCGTGTTGGAGTGGCGACACCGAAGAGATCCCCTGCATATCAACATCGCTCTTCACAAGGTATTAGGTTTTACTTCACAACTCAGTATTTCAAATAGCAGAAAATGTTCTTAAACATTTTTCTTAATTATAGTATTCAAATCAGTTCCCATCAGTTAAATGTGATTGCTTAACTCCTCACTGGATGTTACTTGTTTTTTTATGCTGAACTTCATGTTTTCAACATTATACAGTAACATCTGATTTTGTGTTGGCTAATGAGTGAATTCCCCCCTCTTCAGAAAATAGATACGAAAAATTTCTGATTCCCACAATGCTTACGGTTCATTCTACAGTAGTCATTTTTTGGTAACAAAGTTTTTTTTGCATATTTCTGTCTTACATGTACATAGTTCTCTTGGTTGTTTCCGCTGCGATAGAGATATTTTATAATGTCATGAACTTAAAACAAGACTAGAGTTGAAACTAAACCGTTCTTACTAACTTATAAAATGTTGAGATAGGGTACAGCTCCCTTTACTTTGTTCATTGTGTCACAGATCATTGTCTTCTTTATTTCCATCTTCTCAATTTCATCCTATTTTGTTTAGTTTTCTTCTCCCTGTTTCATGAATCAGCCTCAGTTGCATCTGCAGAAAACGGTTATCATGGTACGCCGCCGCATGGGTTTCAGGCAGACAGTGACTCCAATAGAACTGTAAGTGTAGCTATCCCAGATAACATAACTTCATGCTTTTCATTTGATTTTGGAGTTTGTACTATATTCCCGGCTGTGTTTTTTCAGATATTCGTGGGAGGAGTTGATGCTGAAACAACTGAAGAAGATATTAGACAGCCCTTCTCCCAGTTTGGGGAAATTATTTCTTTGAAAATACCTGTTGGCAAAGGATGTGCATTTGTACAATTTGCTGAAAGGTATAATCTCCATAGCTTCTGAACATCAGTTCCTAGAGAAAACAAATTTCGTATACTTCCATTGAACCCTGATAAGTATGTGCTTCTGGTATACAAAATATTAATGATAACGTTTACAATACTTGACCTGAAGGATGGAACCGAATACTACTAGCGAAACAAGTACTTTCACCTGAATGCCTGGGTTATTAAATAAATGTCGTTGCATGTATCCTTTTGTAGGAGCAATGCTGAGGATGCTATCCAAGGTTTAAACGGGACAGTCGTAGGCAAGCAAACCGTTCGCCTTGCTTGGGGCCGTACCCCAGCAAACAAGCAGGTACATTAGTAAGTATACACATTGTTAATTAAATCACTGCAGAACACTATAAACTTGTTAAAATATGACAGAAATGACTTGCAGTAAAATATCATCTTATAGGATTATATTTCTAGATAGTAATATAGTATAGCCAATGTATAGGGCATTACAATGCACAGGCCCCGGTCTTCAGGTTTCATCAGTAGCACTTATTATGTAAACCACTTTCACATATGATGTAGAGTGCCTTTGCTTTTTAGTTTCAAAAAAATATGAGAGTGGCCCCTGGGCTTAATGTTCCACATCTTCAGATTATGTGCAAGCTTTTCTCATTTGGTTTTTGTTCACTCTGCATTTTGCAGTGGAGAAACAATCATCAACACTGGAATGGGGGAGGTGTTAACTGGGGACAAACTTACAGGGGCCATGGACACTCTACACCTCAACGCCAGGAACCTAGTATATACACTGCTGCTGCCGGATCCACCACAAACGGGGAATCGTGAAACAATCTGAGAAGCCTGAAAAATCTGAAAGTTGATGATAAAGATTCAGGTTTTTGATCACCCCAAACATAATTCAGTAGAATGGATATAGCTGTTTTCAGCTATTAAAATATGTGTGCTGAATGATGATGGATTTTTCAAATCTTTATCAAAAAATTTTGGAACTTGTTGAATCACTTTTGTTCCTCTCTTTTTTACATTCATTCAGATTTGTTGTCCATTTTTACTTGCTACATGTTGCACAATGCATACATAAAACAAAATCTTAAGAATTATACGGAGGGAGCTTGGTGGGACCAACTGTGGTAATTTAAGACAGCTAAATATATAATAAACCTTAATAAAGTGAAGAGAAGCTTTATTGAACATGGTAAGAAGAAGATTAAGAATTACATATGCAGACAGCTCCTCCCAGCTGATCAATGCAACAATGGTCGCTTCCTATAACACTATGAATACCTACTACATCTTCAGAAGGGAAATTAACAGGAAAGCTTCTTTTTTTTAGGAACAAATAGAAACAGGAGACATTTCTCTTGTGGCTTAGCTGCTGATTGGCTTTCCTCGCCCCATGGTGAACCCTCTGGTTCCATCAGGCATCTTGGGGCTTTTGGTGATGGGTTTGCAGGTTGATGGATCCAGATGTAGTGGGTTCACCGATAGCGCCCATGTCGCTTGGTCGATAGTCTTGGCCTTCACACGTCCTCGACCCCACCCTTTTCTAGAACCACCTGCATTTGGCTGAACATGCATTCACCAAAGTTAGATGTCAAAACTAGTTGGACAGAATCGGTAATCAATTCTGATAAACTTACACTACCCTCCACAGAAAAATCTATATTGTTAGGCAGACCCGTAACCGCTTCCGGGGATGAGGGAGGCTCGTAATCTTCTAAACAACCTTCAAACTCAGACTTTCTGTTTTTGAGCACAGATTTGGGCTGGGCAGTAGGAAAAAAATTCAGTATCCTAAGACATCATACAGATTCAGTGATAGTTACATGCCATGGGATCTTGAAGGACATACCGAGCATTTTAGCAGCAATCTTACTCGCAGACCTTTCCTCCAATTTCTCTCATCATTTAACATTAGGACCTGGAAAAGATTAAATTTTGAGTGGTTGGGTGGCATGAAGGTTAATGCATTTGGATGTATGGAACTTACAGCTTTCTCCGCTGTCTCAGGACTTTCATATTCCACAAGCGCATGGATCTAAAAAAAATGGACATATGGAAAATATCAAATAATAATAGCTACAAGGCTGAACGTAAATTTGTAGCACAAAACAAGACAGTACCTTATTGCTCACAATGAAATCTGCTTTTGAGCGTGCAGAATTACAATCCAGGGGATGGCAAATCCTGATAGTTTTTACCCTGCCCAGAAATACATTCATCCCGGTTCTGAATCAAATCATTTCAAAACAAATGAGGAAATGTAAGTCTTGAATGGCCAATAAACTTACTTCCCGACCACATCAAGTATCTTCTCAAGATTTTGATGAGAGTGATCATCAGGTAAATTCTCCACCACAACAGTGCGCGCCTGTCAACACAGAAGAAGAATGATTCAGTTGCAAGATACAAGTACTTACGCACAGAGCTGCTATGAAAGTACCTGTAAATCCTCTTTATCCTTTTCAGTAAAAGGGTGCTTGCGTTTAACCTTCTTCCCATCATTGCTCAAAACCTGAAAACAACAAAATGCAGCAGGGAAAAATGAAAATAAAAACTTAATCAAGCCAGTGTTTCATACATGAATGAAAATCACACGTGCGCACCTAAAAAACTTACAAGCTTGGTAGATGCACGGAGTGCCTGTACAAGTAAATGATTATTCGTAACGAGGGATTTGATTTTCTTCGAATTCGCAATGACTGGCATTGGCACTGCGACCGGAAAGAGCAAATAGATCAATACCCAATCAGGCCAAACACAAAGAAGACAAGTACAGGATATCATTTGTGGCCTTACCATAGCCTTCAGGATCTTTACTCATGTGCTTCGACAATGTATCATTGGCAAGCAAGCTCATATCACTAAGCTGATATTCTACCTGTTCATCAACAGATGAGTCAGTTTATTAGCAGAATTTTTCTTCGTTTTCAAGAGATGCAAACTTTGCGCAGGTTTTAGATTCTGTGATGCCACCACCAACACAATGCGACTCTACAATGGAGAACCAACTCACAACACCTGTTTAATGATCTTCTGCTTAAGATCTTCAGTGAGGAAATTCTTCGAATAGTTGGGGAACACAACACTGGAGCTGGAAATCAGCTGCGACGGATCCTGATCCGGCACATAGAACCAACTGGCGCCACTCCCACTACACCCTCCAAGGAACTGAAAATAGGGATGAATATATCCAGGCATGATCGGCAATTGGGTATGCGACGGCGGCACAAACTCAGGCGCCTGCACATTAAACTTAAACGGCACGTTACTCGAATTGCTGGAAGACACCATCACTGCCCGCTCTTCTGTTGCTTCCTGCGGCTCGTCCCGCTTGGCATATTCTTGAGCCATAATCATCAACGTCGGGTTGAAAAATTGACTTCTGGCCGGGGATGCGATGGGATTGGAGTTGGCTATATGGGTGGAATGTGTAAAGCCGCGTATTTTCTGCAAAATTTGACCCTTACATTGTGCGATCTTGACTTGGTTTTTGGTGGCAGGGAAAGGGAAAGATTTCCTCTTTGTTCTCGTCCCCACTCGCCTTGCTCCTGATCTAAAATGGGTTGCGGTTGGAATTGGGATGGGATTGAAAAACCTAATTTTGGATTTTACATGTACATAAAACACTCGTTAACTATACTTTAGTGGAAGTGGGAATGGGAATGGAGATTGAAGTAGAGACTAAAGTTGCAGTTTGGTATTAGAAGAGGAGTCGAGCTAAGTTTGATGAGGAGACATTACCCGATTTGTACAAGCCTCTTTTATACATGGATGTGTTTGCTCATTCCTTGTGCATGAAACTCAATCCCTATGTATTACCTATTTTATTCTATCCTGAGTCCTCCTCATGTGTTTTACTCTGTCAGCTTGTGCTCAGGTTACTGCAAGCAACATATCTACCCTCTGTGAAAGGATCTTATCTCCCAGCTCCGACTCGACGCCATTCCTGTCGTTGAACTGGGCTCTCGTCATCCTCAGGCGGCTTGGCCTGTCCACTCCTCGGGAGGGGCTCATAGGATGAACCACCTGGTTCCTCCTGATGCAGTTCCCCATCTCCTCTGCTTCGGTTTTGCTTCTGCATAACTCTTTATTTATAGCTGAGGGAGATTTACAGGTTTGGCGTGAGTCAGCTAAAGAATGCGAACAGGCTTAATTTTTGAAGAATGCCATCTGCGTGTGCCTGTGACGTAACAAGTTGGATATTGTGTAGGTGCTCGCCATTCCGCCCATATGCAGGATGGCACGCAAGAAATGGGGTTCCAACATGAAACTTTACCTTTGAAATATCCAGACATCACGCCTAAACTGAATGTTCATGTTCCAATCTGTAAAATAACAAAACTAGGAGGACGCGTCTGTCAATTTTATAATTGCTTGTAATTATTTTGAAATAGTTTGATTTTTAATTGGCTGTGGCACGTGCCGTACGCTATCTTCTGATTCCGTAAACCCTAGAAATCGACACAGCGAAGCAGACGAAACGAGCGAGTTATTAGGGTTAAAGAGCGTTGAGTAAGTGTTCGATTCGATCATCGGAGCGAAGATGTTTCCTGGAATGTTCGCTGCGAAGCCAAACAAGGAGGCGGCGCTGAAGCAGCTGAAAGGCCACGTTGCCATGTTCGGTGTTTGGGTTGCGGTTCTTCGAGTCACTCCTTACGTGTTTCATTACTTGTCCGGCGATGAAGTAGATCTCAAGCTTGAGCTTTGATTTCCTGCAGGTATGTCAACAGGTAATTCTTTTCAAAGTTAGATCTTTAATGTTTTGATTTCGTCTAGTTGCTGTCCTCGCGTCAGATGTGTTGTGTGTAGTTTGAACAGATCTGTGATTGAAATTTATGGTTTGATTTTGAACAGCATAATCCTTGTACATTTTTCAGCTTTTGATCTCTTTATCCAGTGCCTGAAATTGTTATATATTGTGGTCAGATGATATTGATGTTGTTCTTTTTGAAAGTTTAATGGTCAGGTTAAAATGGAACTCGAATTGAAGTGAGTGTTATCATGGTGGTGGTGGTGGTATCTATAGTAATTTTTAATGTAGCTCCAAAAAAAGAATTTACTGCCGTATATTTCAAATAATTAGCTTTGATGAGCAAGTCAATCTGATGCGGTTTATGGTTTTCTCAATCTTATATGTTTTTGAAGACAATGTCTTATAGTTTGCTTTGGAGTGGTGATTACTAGAAGACAGGATTCCGAAGTTTGACTATAACATGCAATTCTATTTCACTTAATTACAAGCCGAATTCTCTAAGCTTGGTTTTTAGGCAGCTTGTAGTAATTCATTGTGGTTCAAGAAATTCCTTAGCAAGGTTTCAGAAGTGAATGAGGCCTATTGCACTGAAAGTCATATATGATACACTAAACATAGCTTCTTTCAGAATATAAGAACTTGCGCATAGAGTTTCACCAAAATCCTTTTTGTGCATTTGTCTTTGGATTGACTTCACTGTGACGGATAACTACATAACATCCTGTGTTCATTGAGTTGGCAAGTTTACTTGATAACATACTGACAATTCATAATTTGCTCCTTTGGGATTTGCATAATATGTTTTATTTCGCCGGTCCTCCATAGCATATAGTTTACATTATTTAATCATCGACTAAGAGGCTAGTATGTTGCAAGTAGAATTATCTTGCACCCTGTTTTTACATGCTCTCACACTTTTCCTGCTCTGCAGCTTGTGAGGAGACCCCTGTCACGCTCGTACGCTAGGAGGAGCAAAGCTCAGTTGGTGTACCATTGTTTTTACTACTAGCAGTTAAAAACTCATTTGGCAGTGAAGTAATATAATTGAATTTTCCAATGGATGTTTTCTATACCGTTTCGTGCAGACATCAGAATCCCTATATGTATTGATTCAGTGATTTTGGCTGTAGTTGCCTGATCCTTCTCCTCCTTCCTTATCGTTCTCTAACCAGGCCCCTCTCAATGGGCTTTGTTATAAAACTGTCGCCTTCTGGTGGTAGAGGTATATGTTCCGGTGTAATCCATTCTTACAGAATCATTTGGATCAGTAGGAACAAGCACGCAATTTACTGCTTTTATGACAGCAACAACTCAGACAAAATGCTAAGGTATGAGGTCCATGAAGTAGTTCACTCTTTCAGGAAGCCTCTCTTCTCTTCTGGCATGATGCTCAATCTTGAAGGAGAATGTATAGTGCATTATTAAAGATGGTTTTTGTTGGGTTCTTGTTGATGAGAAATTGACCTCGTCTGATGTTGATGTGGAACTTGGGATGCCAGAAACCTGAGTATTTATGCATGTTGGATTTCAGTGGGGATGACAATAAAGAGCAAGGTTTTTGGGAACCATTAATGGATGTTTTACGCTTCAGACAGACACTATGGATAGTTTCACCATCTTGAGGAACTTCATATCTCAAAGCAGATAGAATCATGTTCTCCTGTGTGGTCCTTCATCATCTTCACCAACAAGCTATATAGGAAGCTGCATGGCAGCCTCTCTGAAGATGTAGAAGGCATATGCAAGATGAAGTACAGTGAAATAACACACTTTCACCACCCACAACACGAGCTGAAGCTCGAAACAAGCTCAAAAGCGGCATTCCTGTGCGACGGATGCAAGGAGATGGGACTGGGCTGGCGCTACAAATGCGATATCTGTGACTATGATCTGTACCTGCAATGCGCTCTTCCATCTCCAACAATCAACCACTTGTTCTACATCAAATGCTCATTCACCTTCTTACCTCGTCCCCCAGGAACCAAGCCACGCTTCTGCAACGCTTGCAGAAGTGACATCATGGGATTCGGGTACCACTGCTGCGCCAAGCTCCCCGTGGAGATATCGGACGGAGAGACGAGGATGTTCTTGCACAGGAGAGTGTGGTGCAATTGCTACAAGTGTGGGAGGAGAGGGAGGAGCTGCTGGAGCTACAGGAGTAGGTGCAAGAAGTACAGCTTGCATGTGCCGTGTGTTAGAGAGATGGTGGTGGAGGGTTGGATGAGGGAGGGAATGTTGTCATCGTCTGAATTAGGGTTAGGGCTTCTTGATGGTGGCGGGGACGGAGGAGGGAAGAATGGGAGGAAGATGGAGGTCTTAAAGAGAGGGTGTGAGGTGGCCTTGCAGATTGTGATCTCAGCTGTTCTTGGGGATCCTTCTGCTGCTCTTCTTTCTGGGGTTAGTGGATCCTTCTTGTGACTGGATTTTAACTAAGCCCTGTAACCATCATCATCTCATAATGCACGTGTGAATTTTATGTAACCTTGTTTCAGTTAATCATCAGTTATTGTAGTACTAAATTGTCACATCTCCAGTGAGTAACTAATCAATCATATAAACTTGGTCTCATCTATCCTCGTATGTCCAAATATACTGTGACAGCCTTAACCCTAAGTCCAAAACAGTCGACAAACCCTACAGATAAATAGATAATTACCCAATTAAGACTTAAGGCATACCTATCAAATCATGAACTGATCATAACTCACAATCTTCTTATCTTGATTACTTTGGACACAAGCAATTGCAGTGGTGAAAAATGGGAAGCAACTGCAGCTCGGGCCGCCATGGCTAGAGTAATGATCCTCCAAGATGGGCAACTGAAGGAACTTCCATGTCCAGTTGAGGTACACCAAGTTATTGATCAAAGCATGATTAGTTCAAGTAAGATGTCATCATGTGTGATTCAGATGACACGGGTACAGCGAAGGGACGAATTTAACCCTTAGATTAACAATAGTTCATGAAGAAACTGAAACACACATATCCAAGAATATATATGAATTCAAAAATTTGGTTGATCAGTAGACATGAATTGACCAGTGATCTCTTGCCGCAGCTACTTGTGATACAGGTGGACAATTGAAAAGATGAAAAATCCTGCCATCTGGGAAAAATAACAAGTGAGAAAGTGCCAAACAGAAACTAGTAGATGATTTACCATACAAATGATATGATGTGAGGAACAGATGGAGGGATTACCATGGAAAATACTGCTCCGTAATAGGGATATGCCGTCGGAATAAATCTTTCATATTCATTGTGTCTGAAGGGCCGCACAGGAATCTGCATCTCAGTTATTTGTGTTAAGATAGATACATCTACGGCCATTCAGCGAAAAATGGGGAACATACAGTTTTTATAATTAAAAAAAAAACGGTATGTATTCATTACATCCAACTGTGGCTACCTAGACAGCCTGATAGTTCTCTATCTAAACCAAAGAGAATAACAACATACAGATTTAAGATGTTACATCACCAAAGACGAGCCAAGCTGCATCACTGTTGTTATGTTCAAATGGTAGAATATTTATTTACCTGCTCTGATAGGGATAAACTTGTATATCCAAGCCTCTGGTACTCAACCTTGAACTGGAAAACGCCATATACATCTGGAACTTTGAATGAGGTAAAATATAGACCCTGCAAATACAGTTTAGTTCATAGAGGTGGTCAGAGTAAATGAAAGTAATGACAACAAAAACAGAGTAAACAAAACTAGAAGAACTGAGCACACTAATGTACCTTTTTATCAGTGGTTAAAGTCTTTAGCACATATGGGCTCATCATGTAGAATTGCACTTGAACGTCATCAGCAACATACGGTTCCCAGCTTGTGCCAGACCACTCATAAATCTCAACTGAATATTCCTAAAAAAATTGAAGAATTCAAGTAACAGCCAAAGGGTACTGCTTTATCAGCTATGCTCCTTTAGAGATTATACGATAAAGGATGGAATTAGTTACCAGGTCATCAGTGATCCTATAAATTGCAGGTGCATTGTCTTCACCAACTTTGTGGTGCTTCACATTTACAGCCTAGAGATGAAGCATATATTAAAAAATTGAGCACCAATAAAATATGTGAACACGTTGTATGTAGAGCGTACAGTTTAGCTCACCTTAAGATGACCCCTCTCATGGAAAACCCATTTACTGAGTTCAGTCAAAAACTGCTCATTGCCAGATTTCTCATGCCTATTGTAACACAAGAAACATGTTGTCAAAGTAGGGTTCTACAAGCAAATGAAAATTTAAACAGACTTCGTTTGCTATCAAAGACACTCACTTGGTTGCACTGCCGGTCTTTTGTACACTTGATCTAAAGAATCTGTACAAAGAAATAGCTTGTGTTATATGAAAAGAAAAATGATAATGAAGGGAGGCATCATACACTGCCAGCTGAATCATGGAATCACAAAAATATACCTATCGCTGAACATACTCAAGGATCCTGAGATCAAAATACGAGCATTATTTCTTGCCTGCAGAATTACAAAAACAGGCAGAATGTGTAATGGAAATGCATTCGAATTAGATAGCAGGACATATTCTAAGATGTAACTTGATCAGAATTTGTTAAATATATCCAATCCATTTCACGAATTTGTGCATATTAAGGAATTTCAAACCAAATTACCAATATATAAGCCAGTTGATTAAATCAGACAAAAAATCAAGTTTGAATCCCATTCATGATTAAGAAGCACGAGCCCAATGGAGCGTGCCATATCGGAAATTAAGCCAGCATGCTGCAGTTCATAATTAGTATCAAGCCATGGGGAACGGGTATGCCAAAAGGTTAGAGTGTCTTTGCTGATCTTATTTGCATCTGTATTTTAAACAGGTGCTTCCTTGGTATCACGCTTGCATGAATGGCACAGCTTCACACTAATTGACAATTGTATAAAATCTTCAGGTTGTCCATTCACCCAATTCAATACCCCATGCATGGGTACCTCTCATCAACAAAAAAAAAAAAAATGAAAAGAGGCCTTAGCATACCTGCACAACTGATACCAAGGATATGGAAGATCCATAAAATGAGGGAGGGTTTGACAACTTGGTTGCCGGATTGGCAGAATATGCGGAAGGTGAGGCTGAAAGAACCTTCAAGGCCTGTTTTGTACAAACAAAAATGCATAATGTGTATTTAAATGAATGGTAAAATGCTATACTTAAAAAAAATTCGGACACAGAAGAGTCATAATTTGACCAATTTATAGAAATCAAAAGAAGCTTATGAGTGGGAAGAACTTACCAAACTACTTGCAGGGTTAAGTGAGTGGCCAATCCCCTGAAACAGAACTGGAGCCTATCCAAAATTGTTGAAAGGTCGGTAAGATACTGTGCAGTTCCATGTATTTTAAAAGAACAGATAATCTGGGCATATTAAACAGGTCCTTTATGCACAGTCTGTGAGCCAATGCCATATGGAGCATGTTTCAAATAGGAGACGGGAGATTGCATTCAGAATACTTCATAAAAAAGCAACACGGTTTGTCACACTCCAGCATAATAATTTGGAAATGGTATTTGAATTGAAGACTAATAAGAATATGATAGCAAAAGTGGACTCACCTTAATCTTCTCCTTTCCTAAAATCACTTCGGATTCGATCAAACCATCAGCGGCAATCAATGTGTGATCTCCTTCGGCATCAGATACTGCATAGCTGGTATGGTCAATGACCATTGCTGAAGCATCCTATACATCCCCCATATATCAAACCAAATTCACACTATCAGGCAGTAAAAGGAGTAGTTTTTAAAAGACTAATATAAAATGCCTGAGTATCACCTCATCAAAGTCTACTCCACATTCAATGGCGATTTCTCTAATCAATTCCGTTGCAGAAGCATCACCAGCAAGGATCAAATCATGGCCAGAATCAACAAACTCTAAAATGCTGGCCAGGTCTACAGAACCTCCAAACCCTGACGATACAAAAAACTCACTTCCATCATTTTCCAACTTTCAAATCTCACCATCTGACCAACAACAGCATGATCTCGGATCTCAAACTTCCCAATTCTCAAAATCCTCGACGCTCAAAAACTACTACAACAACAACTTACTCTCGGTCGCGGGGGCGAAGATGACCAATCCATCATACAAATAATCTCCATATCGCTGCAACGCGATCTTCGGATCATCCGCTAGTTTGAAATCGAGCTGAAACCCTCTGGATTGGAGCGATTTGAAGTACAGCGAGTGAGACGATTTGATGGCCAAGTCATCGAGCAGTACGAGAACTCTCCGATCCGTTGGATTTTCGGTGGAGAAGGCGCTGCATGAGATGGCTGACAGTGACAGCAGAGTGACGACGACGACGACGACTTGGCTCGCCATTTTTGGAAAAAAGCCAGCGTAGGGTTTGCAGCGAGCTCTGGTTTTCAAGGTTCGCAAAATAGCCCATCTCGAATCGAACCGCTTAATCTCCACCTCGGATAGCTTTATCCCTATACCATGCAATAGTATCCCTATAACCAAACACCCTTGATGCGCCTAAAGTACGGCGAGCTCCTTCGCTGCATCCCGCTTGCGTCACAACGCTTAGACTCGAAATACAACGCGAAGAGAGATCCACCAGGTAAGAAAATCGGCGAAGAACGCGCGACGGCAAAGTCTTGAATTTCGATCAACTCGTCGGTAATTCAAACCTCTTCGTTATGGCTCAGCCGCTGGTGAAGAAGGACGACGATCGTGACGACGAAGGTCTGTTTTCTAGATCTCAGTTCACCGACTGATTTTTGTAGTGTTATAGTGTTCTTTGTTGTGAATTTCGTACAAGGAGCGTTTGATCTGTTTCGTTAATGATTGTGCGTTGGTGGCTAGAGTAGTGTGATTGGCGGATAGTGTGGGAATTTATCGGATTTGATTGTTCTGGTGTGGATTTGGGTTAATGGGAGTCGAATCTTGGGGATATGACTTTGAAAGGTGATGCATTGTGCTTTGGCGAGGATGAGATGCAACTCGGTTGTGCTAGGGGTGTTTGTGATTTGGAGAGGTGCGTGTATTGTATTGGATCTGGATGGTGAAGCGGTTTTTGGATGATGTGCAGATGAGTATTCTCCATTTTTGGGGATTGAGAAAGGTGCAGTGCTCCAGGAAGCTAGGGTTTTTAATGACCCTCAGCTGGACCCAAGGAAATGTAATCAGGTAAAGTTTGTTATGTTGTATTATTTTATTTCATTTTGGAAGTAATGAGCTATGGATTATATCCCATTTCTTACTGTTTGTAGGTCATCACAAAGCTGCTGTTTTTATTGAACCAAGGAGAAACTTTTACCAAGGTCTTTCGTTATGTTTCATAGCTTTGTCAGTAAGTTCAGATAAATGAAAGCAGTCTCATTTTTATGATTATTTGTTCCGGATTGGTCTCATAGGTTGAGGCCACAGAAGTTTTCTTCTCTGTTACTAAGCTTTTTCAGTCTAGAGACATGAGTTTAAGGAGAATGGTGTATCTTATTATAAAGGAGCTCTCTCCATCAGCAGATGAGGTTCTCATTATGATCACCAAATCTGTTTCTTTCCTTGCTAGCATGAATTTTCTGAATCAAGACTCATGTGTGATTATATTTTTGGATGAAGGTTATCATTGTTACAAGCTCACTTATGAAGGATATGAACAGCAAGACAGATATGTACCGCGCAAATGCCATTCGGGTTCTTTGTCGCATAATTGATGGGACTCTTCTCACACAAATTGAGAGGTACTTAAAACAGGCCATTGTCGACAAGAATCCTGTTGTAGCTAGTGCTGCTATAGTCAGTGGCATTCATTTGCTCCAGGTATGTTTTCACTTTTACCATCATGTATACTGCTTTTTTATTTGTCAGATATACGTTACACCATTTGTTATCTCTTTTACAACTGTTCGTTGTTGTTTATATGATAGTTTTTGTTTCGGAGTTACTCACTTGTGATCCTTATTTACAGAAAAACCCAGAGATAGTTAAAAGATGGAGCAATGAGGTGCAAGAAGCTGTTCAATCAAGGGCTGCCCTTGTACAGTTCCATGCTTTGGCTCTGCTGCATCAGGTATGCCACCATCTTGTTGTTCATATTAGAATACCTGCTGTGGCATTGTAATTGCCAGTGGTAAGAGTTCTTTACTTTTACGTGTGGTCCTGCAGTCATGAAGCCTGTCAAAGTTTATAGTGTAGTATATGACATCTAAATCAGTTATGTTAGTATATGATACTCTCATAACATGTGTTTGTGATACCTATTTGATAGAAAGGTTGGCATTTTATTTTGGAGGGTTACATAGTTTTATCAAGAAATGTTCCAATGTGTCATTCTGAATGTGCAGATCCGACAGAATGACCGATTAGCTGTTAGCAAGCTGGTTTCTAGCTTAACTAAAGGAAGTGCCCGTTCTCCTCTGGCTCAATGTCTTTTAATTCGCTACACTAGTCAGGTTAGTAGCTTGCTCGTATCATTTAAAATATTGTGATGCCCTTGCCCCTCGATAGTCAGATCACTTTATATATGAATACCAGGTTATCCGGGAGTCGGGTAACAGTTCTCAAGCAGGTGATCGCCCATTTTATGACTTTCTAGAGGGTTGCCTTTGTCACAAGGCAGAAATGGTTATTTTTGAAGCAGCAAGAGCAATTACAGAACTGAATGGTGCTACCATCCTGGAGTTAACACCGGCGATCACTGTTCTTCAGCTATTCTTGAGCTCATCCAAGCCAGTTTTTAGATTCGCTGCTGTTCGAACCCTGAACAAGGTATCCTTTTAGTTACAAGTTAATAGATTATTCTCTCTTCTATTCTAGATTTGATAGTGATTTATACGATAATAACCCACAACTTAACCTTATTCAGGTTGCAATGACACATCCAATGGCCGTCGCTAATTGCAACATAGACATGGAGAGCTTAATCTCTGACCAGAATCGTAGCATTGCCACTTTAGCAATAACCACTCTTCTGAAAACTGGAAACGAGTCTAGCGTGGATCGTTTGATGAAACAAATTACAAATTTTATGTCAGACATTGCTGATGAATTTAGAATTGTTGTAGTAGAGGCCATCAGATCATTGTGTATCAAATTCCCACTGAAGTACAGGGCACTGTAAGTGATTCTCACTCTCAATCCTAGTAGAGTGTTTTTTAGCTGTTATTTTGTTAAGACTTCTACATTTCCAGTCAAGTCTAATATGGAATTCTTACTTCCCAGAATGAACTTCTTAAGCAACATACTTAGGGAGGAAGGTGGATTTGAATACAAGAAATCTATTGTGGATTCTATCGTGATTCTCATTAGAGATATTCCAGATGCGAAAGAGAGTGGATTGCTTCACTTGTGTGAGTTCATTGAAGACTGTGAATTTACTTACCTATCCACACAGGTGCTTCTGTTACTCTTTTCAAATAAAATTTTCAGTTTTTATCGTTCTGTGCACTTAGTTATTAGGCACAATTACTTAAAATAACTTTCTGATTTTTCCAGATACTTCATTTTCTGGGGATCGAAGGACCGAAAACATCAGAGCCCAGCAAGTATATTCGTTACATCTATAACCGAGTCATTCTGGAGAACCCAACTGTTAGGGCCAGTGCAGTCAGCACTTTGGCAAGGTTTGGTGCGATGGTTGACTCTTTGAAGGTACTGCAGCACCTCATTCCAAACCCTCAGTATGATACTGATCCTTCCTTTTGAAGTTCATAACGAATTTGTTGATCAACTTCTGCAGCCACATATTTTTGTTCTCTTGGGGCGCTGTCTGTTCGATAGTGATGATGAAGTAAGTCATGCTATCTGCTATCTTTTTGAGGATATTTTTCATCGGTAAAATATGTCAGTGTGCATTCATTTGTGAAAATCGAGCGCATAAATATGGTTTTGCCATAAAGTTCAGTTCTGTTTAGTGATTGGGAATTCCCTGATCTGCAGGTTCGTGATAGAGCGACTCTTTATCTCAATACTCTAGGAGGTAATGGTGAAGTTGTTGAAACTACTGAGGATACTACGAACTTTCTCTTTGGGTCACTGGGTGTTCCTCTGGCAAATTTGCAGACGAGTTTGAAAAATTATGTAAAGTTTTCACTCTCACTGTAGGTAGAGATTTGTACGGTTGAAGTCATGATCTCATGGTAGTCTACCTATTGCAGAAGCCATCTGAAGAACAATTTGACATTAACTCTGTGCCTAAGGAGGTTAAATCACAAACAGTTGGAGACAAGAAAGCTCCTGGTAAAAAGCCCGCCGGAATGGGTGCTCCTCCTAGTGCTCCCACCTCTTCCGTCGATGCTTATGAAACGCTGCTTTCTTCAATACCAGAGTTCTCAACCTTTGGGAAGCTTTTCAAGGTTTACACACTTGCTTCATTGCATATATAACAGGGATTAATAAGCACAGGGAAAGATTTGTTATTAACAGGGCATTATGATTTTAGCAATGAAATCATAAAATTAGTTACGGCATTGCCCTGTAAATAACATTATATGGTATCAGCTCAACATGCACCACTTTGGACGATGTAATAGCTTTGTACTGTCTTCCACAGTCCTCGACAATGGTGGAGCTAACCGAGGCAGAAACTGAATATGCAGTTAATGTCGTCAAACACATTTTTGATCGGCATGTGGTGTTCCAGTACAACTGCACCAACACAGTTCCAGAACAACTATTGGAAGAGGTATACTCACTTCTATTAACAATGATAGCCAATATACCTTCCACCAGTCATTTCTGTATTTACATAGTTTTTCATTTCATTGTATCAGGTCAGCGTCATTGTAGATGCTTCAGAAGCGGAAGAATTCTCTGAGATTGTTACAAAACCTCTAAGATCTCTTCCTTACTACACTCCTGGACAAACCTTTGTCGCTTTTGAGAAGCCAGATGGAGTTCCAACAGTTGGAAAGTTTTCCAACATGTTAAGATTCATAGTTAAAGAGGTATGTATATATCACTGCATGTTTTTTTCCTTTAAAATGATATGTGGGTGACTGTCAGCTTGGTTGGTTTATACATCTTCTGTCGGTAAGATCAGCTGTCATCTGTTTTTTTGCTGGTTACAACACAGCATGGTGCATATGGCCACGATCTTTCTAAAAATGTTTTGTTATCCAGCAAGTATAGATAAGATAATTGAGGAGGGGGATTGGCTTGGGAGACCATTTTCTACAATGTTATTTTGTAAGTTGGATTATTATGTGGGTTCCTCAGGTGGACCCATCTACTGGCGAGGCTGATGATGATGGCGTGGAAGATGAATATCAGCTTGAGGAAGTTGAAGTTGTAGCTGCAGATTACATGTTGAAAAGTGGCGTCTCCAATTTCAGGAATGTGTGGGAGGGGTTGGAGCCGGAAACTGAAAGGATTGATGAGTATGGGCTGGGGCCAAGAGAGAGCCTCGCAGAAGCTGTAGGTGCTGTTATTAGCCTGTTGGGCATGCAACCTTGTGAGGTAAAAAATAAGATTAGGCAGTGTATGAATGGCATGTGTGTTTTAGAGGCTGATGATATGGGTTTTTGTCAGGGCACTGAGGTGGTCCCAAGCAACTCCAGATCGCATACTACTCTGCTGTCAGGGATATTCATTGGGAACGTGAAGGTTCTGGTTAGATTGTCCTTTGGTATAGATGCTGCGCGCAAGGAGGTGGCAATGAAAGTGACAGTCAGATCGGACGATGAATCCATAAGCGATGCAATCCACGAAATCGTAGCTAGCGGCTAGAAATATATATATATATACACCCTCCTCACTCATTTTTGTATTGTATTGTACAGACATTTCTAGTACATAGAGAGTTCCATTGACAACATTTAGGGTAAAAATGTCATCAAATTTTCCACATTCCATTCTGACGATACACAAACTCTGATGAACCCAATCACTGTCGGCATCAGCATCAGCACCGGGCACAAGTACATTAATCTCACTTGGCTTACCCGTCGTTAGAGACTCCTTGGTTGGGTTCTCGGTGGTCACTTGGTTGGTTAAGATTATCGGGTTCCCATACACGTCAATAGTTGGTGAGCCAAAAGACCTTCTTCCCTTTAGAAAACCATTGCCAGGAACCAGATCAGAGTCTCATCTGAAGCTCCATCCATTGATACCACTCAACTCTATAATTCCAGATAAGACAACAACAACCTCAAACTCGGTACTCCCTGTCATTCTTATAACATCAGTGCTGATGAAAGTAATCTGTCTCTTCGAAAAAGAGCTGAGACTGGATTAGAGTATGTCATAGTGCTTGTACCATTATCTTCAAGCAGGGTATCAATATTGACAGTAAACTTATTCCATTCATATCAAGTCCTGAGCTTGCTTTCAACCTGCAACAATACACCCCATAGTTACCTTCACTTTCATAATTAAGACTTTAAAGGAAGATAAGAGTGTCCATTCATCATTCATAATAATGAAATTTGATGACAACAAGCCGTAGTTGAGCCTCTACTGGATTTTAAATAACAAACATTATAAGGTCTCTTTCTAAAGAGAGATGGTTCTAATGTAAAAGGTACTCAAGTACACACTCACGAAACGCCAGCATTTTGCATCAACGACCACATGAAATTCAGTAGACAGCACACCAACACCATGCTGAATAATAACCGGCATTAGACAACCTTCAAACATAGATGAAATGTTCTTCATGTTTTATCTACCAGATAAAGTTGCAAATCGAGGAAACAAAGTTACACGAAACTCATAAGGAATTTTTAGATCAGGGTATTAAAGGTACACTAGCTGCTAATTAACATTTACAGGGCTACAGTTCACTCGGTAGCAAAACAATCTTTATACTGAAATAACAACTTATCAGTAGATGCCTCATCTAACACCTCTCATAAACTTTGAACTTAACCTAAAATCTCAATAATGGTGGATTACAAGCAAGCCTCAGGTCTGGCATGATGGTTTCAAGAGCTGTGCAACTCACGACTTCAATGGCTAAGAACTCTTTACGTTCTTCGACTTTTTAGGGCATAAACGTTAAGAAGTTAACTGCTAAACTCTGTATGTTTTTCGAAACAGCAACGAAAGCCCTCACAGAAACCCTATTTTTCAAGCGATTACTTTGAAATGAAAATCAGACTCCTGAAGATAGTCAACGAGAGTCAAACGTGGTTCAACGATTTACCTTTCAGCGCCGGTCAAACAAGCTGCTTCGCGCTTTCGAGTTTCAGGATCAGTCGACCGGTAAAGTGGAGCGGATGCTATTGAACCGAGTTAGTATCGCAATCCACCTGGTCCAAATCATGAACCGTCAATTGAACCGGAAGTCGTGAAAGTTTTATATAATTTCATATCAGCCCCTCAACTCAAGACTATTTATGATCATAGCCTCATCAGTGATAAATATGCTGATTGATGAGATTTCATGTAATTACCAATCAGTCCCTCAACTTAAACTCTTAACGAATCACAGCTCAATAAACCTGAATATTTTCCATTTAACAGAAAGCTCTCGCCTTCGCTAATCAGTAACCGATCTGCTCGGTTCCGTTCGAAACCTCGTACTGGGCTTCCTTACGGTACTCGCTTTTTCCAATTTTCCGTCGCATCCTTTCTGGGCTTTACGTTTAATTTTCATTTGCTTTGAATTTGTTGTGAAATGACTCGCCAAGGAGACTATGGTTGTAGTTGTAGCTCGTTGATTTAATTCAATGATGTTCGTTGTGTATATAGTATGTCTGTATATAGCTGTATTAGGGTTTAAAAGTGTAGTCGTGGATTCGGTTTGAGCGTAGGTGGGCAAACCAAAAGTGTGGTTCATGCTTTGTCCGGTGCCTGTAAGGTGTTTGATGATTTGCCTACAACCGTATGTCCCTCAGTTGAATACTGTAACAGCAATATCCCGAGCACATTTTAGTTTTTGGTTTTTCCTGTGTGGAAATTGGACTTGAACTGATTCCTTGCGTAAGGTTTTTTCTTTTTTGGTGTGCCCTTCGGCAATTGTGCTTTTCATGACTTAAGGTGAAAGCTCTGAATAGGTATTTTAATATTATGTTACTGTGGAGAAGGAAGATTAGGAGGTCAATTTGATTGATGAAATCATTCAGCTGTTGATTTCTTTTGTAGCCAAATTGCATTTTCTTACCGCCTTTACAATTGTTAAGAAAAAGATGCCTTTTATGAGGAGTTCCAGCATTATGTTTAGTTTCATGATGCTCTATCGCTCAGGCACTAGCTGTAAATAATAACACCAACTTAGGTGAACTAAATATATTTGATGCTGAATCTATTTGAAAGCAAATCAACTTATTGAAAGTTATGATACTTGCTCATCATGTCAAGTTTGTGTAGATATTCATTTTCCATTTATTAGTTGAATCTCAAGCTATATTATCTTGTATATTCCCTTGAATAACATGATCTTTTGGTTCAAATTTATATCCTTGTATATTTGTTATACAGAAGACAAAATGATGAGTTTTGCAGCATCAATTTGTCGAAGAGTGAATTTAAAGGAGCTGGTAGCAAGTGCTCCAGTTTACACAGGAGCGACTGGTACGTGCCTCATTCATCTTTCATTTCTGGATACTTCATCGTTGGCTTTTGGTAGAATGTGTCACACTACTCACTGAATATAGATGCATCTAGTGGAGGAATGAGTTTGGTATTCAGACGGTGGGCTACCAAAAAGACTGCTGGGTCCACAAAGAATGGTCGAGATTCAAAGCCCAAAAATCTTGGTGTGAAGAAATATGGTGGGGAGGTGAGACCCTCTTGGCATATTTTCTCCCCTACCCTGTAATGGCATGTTTATTTTCCATAGCAGCACGTGTGTTTTCATCCTCACTATTATCCTTCCATAATTCACAGAGAGTGATTCCCGGGAACATAATTGTTCGTCAAAGGGGAACCCGCTTCCATCCCGGGGACTACGTTGGGATGGGCAAGGATCACACTCTGTTCGCTCTTGTAGAAGGCCGCGTCAAGTTTGAAACTAACAAGCTGACGAAACGAAAATGGATACACGTCGAGCCCAAGGCAGGACACACACTTCACCCTATATATGCAGATTCCTCAGCTGCTAAGCCAGTTACTGCTGTTTAGGCTTCTCAAAATACCGTAAGAAGCTGGACTTTGCGCCCATATCTGCCTCCATCTCATGTGTCACCTTAACATCAAATAAGCTGAGAATATTGTCTTTAGTAAATGGGCTGCATTCCTATGTATTACTTATGGTTTAACATCAAGTTTCAACCCGTTTTGGGCTTGCCTAAAAATATTGGTTGAAAACATGTTGAATCATTTTTTTACTAGGAAAGGATCTAAGTAATTGAATATAAGGGGTAGATTTGACACATTGACATTGGACTCTGAATCCAGCGGGAGAGATGGAGCCAAACGACGTCGTGTGAGGATAGGAATGATTCAAATCTCGGTGGGACCTTCTTACTAACATATTAACTGCGAGGAGATGAAGCAAACGGCGCCGTTTGAATGGCCGAAGAGGATAACGGCAGAGGTAGAGACAAACGGCGTCGTGTGAAGATAGGAATGATGAGGTGGATGGGGATATTTTGTTGGACAGTGGAGAAAATATTTAAAGAAGAAAAGTGAAGGAAGATATTTGAAGAGGATGGTGGGAATGGAGAGACATGTATGGTGTCGGGTTCCTGGTGTCCATACGTCTCTCCTGTCACTATCAGGCTGGAATCGATGCGATCAGATCTTCAGCCAGCTCAGTCGTAGCTCTCTATAAATACATGTATAGAAGAAGCATGTAGTATCAAAGCGTCTGCTAGATTGATATTTGTGTTTCAAATCCACCCAGATGCGAGTTAGCCCGCCATTGTTGTTGATCCACTGTTTTTCTCAGCCTGGTTTATCTTCTGATCTGGGAGCTGGAATGGGTGTAGGAATAAATGACGCTTTGCAGAATCTTCATGGTGAATCTGCAGAAAGCTTGGCATGTACTGAGACGGTTCATGAAGCTCCAAGGATCCAATTTCCTGGGCTGGCTGCTGGCTACGCGGTACCAGACCCGAGCAGCAGATGGGTCCAGCGTCTCAGACTCAAAACTCTCAAAAGATCATTCACCAAAGCATTCAATTCCGAACCCATGTTGAACACCTGTAATCCGGGTGTCGTACGAGGATCGAGAGATGTTAAGATGTTACAGAAGTCGTCAGCGGCCTCTTCACGGACCCCAAGAGAAAAAAACAATGATGTTGGACTTTCACATTCTTGGATTCTCAGATTGCGCCATTGCCAGGCAGCCGCTCCACTGCCCCGATCTCCGAGCATTGCTGCTATGGCTCTGATGGGAAGATCCATGGGCTGTTCCCATTCTGGCCGGGTCAGGAAGCTCGGATCTCTGGTGGCCTGGGCATAAATGACTGATGACATCCATGAAGATACATCTTACATCCAATCCGCGGACATGGGGCTCTCACAGAACTGGTTTTTATTGAACTTAAGCTAAGAAATCGTCATATGTTCATCTGTATCCAGTTTTTCCATGTAGAGAAGAAACCAGTATTTATACATTTAAACTGAGGTCTTGGTTACAGAGCTCCAAGCATGAACCACTGCAGTAGCCACCATTGGGACTGCGAGCCAGCGACCGAGCTCATATGACAGTGCCATCTGGGATGATTGCCTTTTCCAGGATTACAGTGATCCCTGATCGAATATAGAATCCATCCTGAGGCCTGTCCGCCTCATGTACGCCCTGAAAAAGCAATACACAGATGTCAGAATTTCGATACAAAGTTGAGATTTTTGGTATAGGAAGGATGAGATGTGCTTACATGTTTGTTCATGATCAGCACGTTCTTCCCGATCTTGGCGTTCTTGTCAATGATGCAGTTCCTGCAGAATGAGGCGTAAAGGAATGATCTTTAGAATTTTCAAGAGTATCTGCCTGCCTGCACTCACCTGATTTTGGTATTACTTCCAACTCCAATCGGGACCTTTCCATCGGCCAACAGGGCTGCAATTTCAGATTCAGTCTGGTAAAAGTCCGCGCCCATCATCAAAGTACCCTGCAAAATGCGCGCAGGTTAAATGAGATTCAAGTTCCACCATGAAAAATATGGATGGGCATCACCTTAAGCTCAACGCCATAGTCCAATCTTGAGCGTTCTCCGACAATGGAGCTTTGAATGTCGCATTCCCTCAAGAAACATCCGTGTGATATTATGGCATCCACGATCTGCCAGTACTTCAACCTTGAGAAATGCAACACGGGCCAATAGTCCTGATTTTTTAAGTAACACACATACCCTGCAGAGGTCAATTTTTGTTGGAGGCAGGAAGCGCGGCGACGTGAAGATTGGAGTTTTGGGATCGTAGAATTCAAATGCCGGACTCTGCAAGACAGACACAGTAGCAGAGGTCAGAACAGAAACAAGGCGGAAAATCAGCTTGAAAAACAACCTCTTTCGCCAGGGCCAAGTTGGCTTCGTAAAAGGACTGAATAGTTCCAATATCCTCCCAGTAGTCCCTAAATATGTAAGCCTGCGTACAAGATTAGATTCGGACAAATATCACTCGACCAGAAACTCAGACTGTTCTTACATTTACAGTGTGATCTGTCAGAGCTGAGGGAATGATTTCAGATCCAAAGTCATTGGCTCTCGGATAACTCCACTTCAGAAGCTTCAACAAAGCATCCGTCTTAAACACATAAACTCCCATTGATGCAATGTAAGGTTTCTGAGAAGCTTCTTGAGGCGACAACCCTATGAGAGTTGTGTCTACTTCCTGCAAAAGAGAGCCATTCAGAGTCATAATCGCCAGAAGTTAGTATGATATGTTACTACTCACCATAGCTTTTAGGTCAGGGCTGTTGGGTTTTTCGGCAAATTGGATGATTCTCCCCCTGCTATCGATCTTCATCAGTCCAAAATCAGATGCTCGGCTGCAACAAAAAAATAAGACTAGGACTGTTGCTTCTTCTCAAGGCAGCCAATAGAATTTATACGAAGAAAGGCCGAGGAGGAGGAGGACAGACCTGCCGGCCACTGGTGCACATGAAACTGAGACATCTGCGTTCCGGTCAATATGATTCTGCCAATGTAGTTGAAATGATGTAAATGGCCATCAACTGTGGAAATTTACTGATGGGCGTTGAGCCAAGAAGAGAAACAAAATTTCAGAACCTGAACGAAGTCCATATAATCCATGCGGTAGAGCTGATCCCCGGCCAAGATCAGTACATTTTCTATATTCTTGTTCTTGGCATCCTGCGGATCAAGTTGCTAAATCAGCTCAAGTATGGAATCAGCCATTGAATGATGGTAAAACAGACCTCAAAGACCCAAGTAAACTGCCTGACAGCGTCTGCAGTCCCTTGGAACCAGTTCATTCCCGTCTCTCCGGATGTCTGAGTGGCCGCAAGAACCTGTTGAGCATAACAAGTAACTATGAGCAGATTTGATGTGGCAGAATAAGTCTTTATGTATGAAGAATTTTCAAAGGCATGTGAATAATGTTAAAGTTCCCTGTGCTCATACCTCCACAAAACCATCACCAAAGCTCACACCATTCCCAAAATATGTTCGAGAAATATGCCTGTTGAGCGAAGCGGAGTTGAACTGAGTCAGCACAAATATCTTGTTTATGCCGCTGTTGATGCAGTTGCTCATGGGGATATCTATAAGCCTGTAGCAACCACCTACCGGAACCTGCCAATCACAACTTATGCTCGTCTACATGTCCATACAGACAAAGTAATCACATGAAGAAAAACACTTACCGCAGGGGTTGCCCTTCTGCTGGTGAGAGGAAATAGTTGAGCCCCGGCACCTCCTCCAAGTATAATGGCCGCCACATTCTTTGGATCTGCTTTCTTTCTTGGATACACTGGTGCTTGAACAGGCTGAAACATAGTTCAACGCTTATATAAGCTAACAGAGGCAAGTCTGATCATCTACGAGAAGCTTTAGAATTAAGTGTTGGAAGACTACTCAAGGAAGTTTCGCTTACTGCAGTCTTGGAGGGATTGTTGGTAACCATGACAGATTGAACAACACCATGCTTGATCTTGGCCACCCTCTTCACTGCCTGGAAGCTTCTGAAAAGCTGAGAACCCCAAACACTGCTGTCCACGCTTCCTTTCACAGCCTCCTTCACATCCCTGTTGCCATTCCCAATCCTTGATTTCATAATTGCACAGCCAGCATCCATTGCACCAGCAGCCATCAATCAACCCTATCTTCACTCCCAGCCCTACAAAATACAGTAAATCACTCATACCACAACAGCAACAATTACAAACAAGTTGACACCTTTTCCTTCAATCATAAATGTTCGACTCAATCCAAGCAACCCCATTTGAAAAGTTTCAAACTTGAACCCAAAACAACATCATCTCAACAAAGATACATACTCTACTGATTCAACGACCCAGATCATCATCATCAGCAAAGAAGAAAAAGAACGTACCCAGAAGACAGATGGAAACCAGTCTACAAGAATGATCCGGAGGCTGCAGAACAAAACTCAGATGTCAAAAGATTTGAGCTTTGAAAGGATTAATGAAGACGAGAGTGGAGTGACTGAGTGACCAATGTAGCTTATTAAAAAGCCTTTGTTGGGCTTGTGAATCCTCTTCACGAGAAACCCTACCACTTCACTCACTGCTTCTCTGACCATTATCATCCATTGTCAACTAATAAAGTTGTGTTTTTTATTTGGAAATTAGTATTAATTATTAACTTTGTTTGGCCAGCATAACCCAGCAAACACATACTACATTCTAGAAACTCAGATTCAAGTTGTGGTAAACAAAAATCTAGTGATGCATTGATTGTATAGTTTACAAGATTTGGATAAGCATGTTTGTTTTGAGAAAAAGGATGTTTGTTACTGGTTGTGGATATGATCAAAATGGAAGACAGGGAAGGGTTCAGCAAAGGGATATGAAAACAAGAAGATCTGGACATGAGTGAAATCCTCACATTCCTGATATTGGGAATTGAAATGGGACACGTACCTAAACCCCTGAGCAACCAAGGGTTGAGAATTAGCAGGTGAGCGTGAGTCCCATCATGTTGGGTCTTCTTCACCTTCACTCTCAGTCCGACCTTGCTTCTTCTTCTTCTTCACATGATCCATGTTCCATGGCCCTCCATTTTGATCTCAACTCACCACCAACTGCAGATGCAATCTTCCAAGACCAGATCACCAGACCCATTTCATTTCACATCAATCAATCCCCCTTTACCTGGGCATGTTTTATGTTGACAAGTGTGAAGCAAGGATACAAAAGCTTGAAGGGTTTGCTTCTATGATTCCATCTCTTGATGATTCTGAACCGTTCATGTGTGATGAAGAGAACAAAACATGCAGTTTGCAGTACCAGGTAGACCCCATGACCATGTCTGAACCATTCATCCACTTGCAGTGATGAAAAGATCAGACAAAACTGGAAATGTTTCTACTGGACTTGCCTTGGAATTTGCTTGTATAGGTAATTTTATACATATAATATTTTAATTAAATAATTAAATGTTAGTTAAGGTTTAAGCTAATCAGCGTCGGTTAAGGACGCTGCAGCTGCGTCCAATCATTCTCTGCACAAATTTTCAGCCTCTGATAACTCGGCTGGCGATCCATCCCTCATCCGATCTCGGTGTAAACTCAGATCGTTGATCATTCGTTGGTTTGTTTAATCTGATCAGCTCGCCGATCTCCGATTCGTTGTGCCTTCATTCCGAAATCTAGGGTTTTGTTTCTTCATCTGATTGTTTGTGAGTGAATTCTGTTGTTGGTTGTTGATGTGATGAATCGTAAATTGGTTGTTGATTTTGTATATTTTTGTGCTGTTTGGTGAAGATTTTGAATCAGAAGGTATGGTGAAGGAAACTGCATACTACAATGTATTGGAGGTGGCTGTGGATGCACCAGCAGCTGAAATCAAGAAAGCTTACTACGTCAAGGTAATTATGTTTATATTTTTAACGAAAGATGAGATTGGTAAGCTGCGGTGTTGTATAGTTTGTATCGTGTTTGTAGGCGAGGCTGGTTCATCCGGATAAAAACCAAGGGGATCCAACAGCTGCACAGAAGTTCCAGGTAAGGAATTTTTCTTGTCTCTGGTAATCGAGTTAATGGGAAGTGGTGGATGCCTAAATTTCCTTTCACTACATTGTATTCTTGTTCCATATTAGAATGAAATTGAACAAGTGCATAACTGTTTTCAATTTTCTCAAATCTGAGGATATTGTTGCATTCAAAATCGAATCCACGCCATGACTTTGCCTTTTAGAAAATAGAGCCAGAAAGTAACGTTTTTTATAGATTGGTCGGATCAAGTTAACATTTGGGTTACCTAATAGCTAGTTATTAGTAATGATCAAGATTGTGACATACTTGAATTTATGCTCATCAAAATTTGAATTTGTCCCTTAACTGAGACATTCTATGCGGTTATATCTTCTGGAACATATTTGGATGGCATAAAAAATTGAATGTGAATGTTATCTATTTGAACACGGTAATCACTCAATGATTGTACTTGCTTATAGGAACTGGGAGAGGCTTATCAAGTCTTAAGTGACCCTCAGAAACGCATAGCATACGACAAATATGGAAAGGAAGGAATACCACAGTGAGTCCCTATAAACTAATCAGCAAAGCTTGTAGCTCTAAAAGCTAGTTTTTATTCATGTACCATTTTTATGTGCAATAATAACATTTCTTCTCATTTGAAGTTATCTAAGAGTTCATTTGTATGCAAGGGATGCTATGGTGGATCCTGGAGCTGTATTCGGCATGCAGTTTGGTAGTGATTTGTTTGAAGATTATATTGGCCAGCTTGCATTGGCTTCTTTGACATCTTTCGAGTTTCAAGAAAGTTCCTCATCATCTGAGACCCCACAAATTCGAATGCAAAGGATTCGGGAGAAAATGAAGGTTGAATGCACTAAAATTAATGTATAAATATGAAGAAAGGAAGCATTATTTTGAAATCCTTTGCTTGTTGTCACTTGATAGGAATTGCAAAAGGAAAGAGAAGAAAAGCTTGTAACTCTTCTAAAAGATCGGCTCCAACCATTTGTTGAAGGTCGATGTGATGAATTTTCATACTGGGCTAACACGGAAGCCCGTCGTCTGTCACAAGCTGGTATTTATCCCCTAATGTGTAGCTTCTCTTCTTCTGCTGCGAACACCATGTTTTACTAGGTTAAAATCCTGATTTCACATATTTTTTAGCTTTCGGTGAGGCCATGCTGCACACTGTTGGCTATATTTATACTAGGAAAGCTGCAAGAGAACTGGGAAAGGACAAGCGGTTATTGAAGGTACCGTTTGTTGCTGAGTGGGTACGTGATAAAGGACATCAGATTAAATCACAAGTCAATGCCGCTTCAGGTACATCTTTAAGCTCAAATGTGTATTACATGTTATGATTTTTCCCTTTCAATGTCAAATTAAAAAGCTTAATTCTCCAACATGTAGGTGCTGTAGCTTTAATCCAAATACAAGAGGAAATGAAAAAGTTAAACGAGGCAGATATTAGAGAAGAAAATGTGCTGAAGACAATTGAAGATAAAAAAGACGTGATGCTGAATTCACTTTGGCAGCTCAATGTGGTTGATATTGAGATGACACTATCATGCGTTTGCCTAACTGTGAGTTTCTCTCAGGACCTGTTTTTTGTTGTTTGGTGTATGCTTTGAGCTTGCATTCTACTGTCATGTTATTCATCTTTGACCTCTGACTCAAGACAGAATACACCCATATATGATAAATATATGTTTTATGCATTTCAGTTTTTGAGAGACCCAACTGTTTCAAGGGATGTCCTAAAACTGAGAGCAAAAGGGTTGAAAAAACTAGGAACAATCTTTCAGGTAAATATCTTTACATCTGTTTATATCTTAGAAAACATTTACATCCATTTTCCTTTGAAATACATGAAGTGGTAATATCAATCTTCATATAAAGATTTCCAGGCCTCCCTCCCACTCCCTTCTTAAGTTGCCCTCTTTCATTTCAGCTTCTACTTGATATTTTGACGCCGAATTCTCTTCTACCCTAACAGTTATTTTACTGTCTATCAGGGTGCCAAGGCTGCCTACAGCCGAGAAAACAGTTTACGTCATGAATTTGACATTTGAGCAAGGCAGTGGGATTCCATGACAGCATTTCACACCCCTAGCCTGTGTGATACTGGGTCATAGTTATTACCTAAAAGGCGCTTTACTTATCAATCACTCATGGATGGTCATGCACATAGCCATCATAGCTTATGAGTCTTCCAGTAAGGCCATCTTTGTTCCGGTCTCCTCCATTTGTAACTTTGGCAGTTGTATCAGATAACCATACTTAAACTAAGTAAACTCCGACTTCTTTGCTTGACATTCATACTTCAAATTATTGATATGAATCACAACTTGATGTGTAGCAAGCTGGAGGGCAGGTCTGAGAGCACAATGATGGCCATGTTATCTTAACAATTTACAACACTATTCAAGCCAACTGGGTGTTTTCTCAACTGTCACTAAATTTAGGGATATGGAGCTTGTGAGTATTCCATAAAAATAAGGTTGCAGATAAGAAGATTAAATCCCCAACCCTCTAAATTTATCCATCCATCAAACCCAGAATTGGAGAAGTAGGCGCCACCAAAACCTCTACTATTATGAGCCATTCTGCATAGTGTGTTGAAGTTGATATATATCCATGAAGTGTGGGCGGCTCTCTTATCCCCACCATCACTTTCAAGCCCCCAAAAATTTCTACAACACCAAACATTGACTATAAATATCCATACCAAGAATTGTCCCAACATCTTCCTCATGGAGAAAGAAGGCGACATGGTAAGAGACTTGGACATGGCGACTCTCAAGATCAGCTTGCCTCAAAAGTAAGAAGGTTTCTGTGTAGCATTTGATGTTTCTGATGCGGGTTTATTGCCTCACGTCTCTGGAAATTGCTTGTTTTGTTGGCAGGAGAGGACTGTCCGTATACTATTCTGGGAAAGCAAGATCATTTTCATCCCTGGCTGACGCTCATTGCTTGGAGGATCTGAAAAAGATACAGCCTGAGGCTAAGAGGAGGAAGAAATACCGGCATAGTCCAGCCACTCATATTCCTTCCCATCCTTGCGAATGAGCAGCACCTTAGACTAGATAAACAGCATGAACCGCAGCCTGACTTCATTGCTTCCCCATTCCTGCATGCTAGAGAAACTTAGAGTAAGATCAATCTGATATAATAGAAATTAGATTTGCAATTACTCCATCATTACCTCACCTGGCCTCTGTAACAAATGTTGAATTTATACAGCTAAAAGAATTTCATAGACTACAATGTCAGACACATCACAGTCGAGCAAGATCAAGAGATGTATGCTACATATTCTAGTAGATTGTGAAAATCAGGTCAGGAAGAACTCAAATTCCGTATCCAGCAATGGACACAATTCCCCTTTAATATAAAGTACAAAATACTAGAGTTCATTTAGTAATACGTTATTACTTACCACCAAGGAGCAATCAACGGGTCATTTTTTCTTCTTGAGATCAAGATTGCCATTTGTAAGCATGAAAACTTCCTCAACTTCATTTTCGTCTATGATCCCCAAGTGTTAAAACATTTTTGAAAGAGTTAAAACATAATATAGCATGAGAAGCATATTTTTTGTTGGATGTTCCACACAGTACGTTAGCCCGGCAATAATAATATAACATTTGTTATTGCAACAGCATGAATGAGGTTTCCAGCAATACCTTTAGCTTCAAACAAACTATCCTGCGGGATTCCGAAAGCAGAACCTGAATGTTTGCAGCAGCTGTAACTCCACTGCAAGTTGATCATCTTTGTCGAAAGCAAGATCCCCAACATCCTATGTCATGACAGATAAAAGGGAGTGTAAGACAATTTCGACCTACACTAAATCCAACTTATATGGTATCCTCTAACAAGTTTAATAAATTTCACCACACTTGGAAATTTAGAAATGAAGTCTGACCTCCTGTCTTGTAGTGAAAAATAATTTGAAAGCCTCAAGGAATATTTTTGAGTTCTCCGTTAAACTCCATATTTCTAGTGGATTCTTTAAAACAAGAGACGACATGGCAGATAAAGATGATGGATCACCGACTGCAGAATCACCATCAACATGACCCTTGTTTGAGGTTGTTGATCATTCAGCACATCACTACTAAATACGGGCCTTGGTCTGGTACGTTTTTCTCCTCGTTTGCTAAAGCTAACTCAATGTTGTAACCAAACACATGGTCATAGATCCTCCTCCCATGTTGCTGAATGTCCTCATCTGTTTTCCGCTCAAATACATCAGAAGAACAAGATGCACTACCAGAATGAACATTTAAATCGTTCTCCTGATTCTTGCCACCAAATGATTTCGCAAAGAGGAGCTCCTTAGCCCAAACAATTCAGAAAACAAACTGTACAATTCAAGAAGGGGCATCAGTAACTGATATACAATTAGCTTGCCCTCTAATTCTCGTTTCACCCCTCAAAATATCAATTATAGTCGGCATGGTTTACCTGGTATACCAAACAGTATCATGTTTCTTCCTATAGCAACGTTTGATTTGGAACAAAATGAAGGACTAATACAAGTTCAAAAAAGGAGTATAAAATAGAATAAATCATAACACTGTCAATAAACCAAATGCAACAGTATTCAGGATATTTAAGATGGCACAACATGTGTTACTATATATCTGTATTACAATACTAATGTAACTTCCTAGAGGAAATTCATTTAGATTAAGGGTCAACGAGCATACTTACCTTAGAAGGGGTGCTTGTGATGGGACAGACAGGATAACTTTTAGGAGCAGTTTTTGGCCGGAACTCACAGCATTCTGTCCTCCCTTTGACACGAACGGTAACCTGTTTTCAACATAATGTGTTGCCAGAGGGAAATATTAGTAAAATGCTCAGATAACTTTCGGAAGATTAGTATCATACGGATGAAAAGAGTGGAAAGAAAGAGAGGAGATAAATTAAAATTTGATGAAAGTAAAATTTATCAGCATGGCAATTGTTTATCTACTTTAAAGATATTACAGTTTGCAAGAAGTTATCCACTTTAAAAATAATTAACAAAAAGTAAACACTACTGAAGGAGAAAGTAAATTATCCAAAAGTTTCCCATGATGCTATAAAAGATGATCACTTGTCCCCTAAAATCATGAATTTCTTTAACCATGCTTATAGTAGCAGAAACAAATAAACGAGACCTGTCCAAGGAATCCAGTCGTTCCACTTTCAATAAGAGGGGTATAGTGGATTCACATGCCTTCTGGCATCCAAGTTGTCTGGACCATTAAGCACAACATTAAACTGTTTATAGAAGTCCACATCAAATTGAGGAAGCTTGACATTTGGGAGTAATGTTAATGCTTGGCTTAAATCTTAAGACAGCATCTAGTGAAACCTGTTAGAAAAAAAGTAGGGAATTTAATCAATTCACAAGAGGCAACATAGACTCCTGAAAATACTGAAGACTGAAAGACTAAAAACTTTGGTTTTACTGTCTATTCAAGTTACCAACTTCAATGGTGTCCATGTCAATCTACAAAGAAAAACAAGAAAATGCTTCGGTCAGAATAAAACTATTCAAAGATTATCTTGGCTAGGATTTTGCTAATACTCAAATACAAATTCCAACTTTCACAAACCAACCTTCAATACCGAATACTCCTTCTGCGACACCACAGTGCATGTATGGAACCGCAAACGAGCCACGCCCAGAAGTCAAAAAGTGCTGCTTTTCGAAGAGGACTACCGAAATCGGAGAATCTGAGTGGATTTTGTATTGTGTGTTTCGAGCCGTCGTACAAGCAATTTAACTCTCTCTCTTCGCTTCGTCATCGTCGTTATAAAGTTTAGCATAATGCCGTGGTTGATGAAGCTTCATTCATATTTGTGACCTTTTGGTTACAAGGATAACCCTATACTTTAAGAGGATAGACGAAACTGCCCTCATCGTTATCACAAAGTCACCTAATTGCGAAGACAAAATACCCACAGCCAACCAATAATTTAGCGCCACGTGTTATATAGAAAGCTTCTTCACGCAGTCGAGAAGTCGTACATGAAGAGACAGTGACGTTAGCCCTATCTATTCCTATTGATGTGGGATTTTGGTTCAGGAGACGATGACTTGAAACGAGTAGAATAAGACAAAGGACACTTGTATTTAACACTTTTTCTTCTTGGAAATCAGCTCATGATGAAATAAGATGAAGAGTCTGTTGTGAGTTTAAATCTAATCATAAGGACGCCAGACTCTGTTATGAAACCAGACAGAATCGGCCACAACATTGTATCCATTGTGATTACGGTGCCAGTTATAGTAGGCATGTGTTCTGTTCCTGATGGCAAATGTGGCGTGGCCGAAGCTTGCTTCTCTGTAAGCTGAGTAATCTGGTTGAGGCTCTGTCATGCTGCAAATCACATAAAGTCACAGTTAGCAGCTTTGCTTCAATTGCTTATCTCAGCTGATGTATACTACACTCACTTGTTTGCTAAGCCTTCTATGTTCCCTCCATCACCAATGGTTATGTATACAGGAGCATTCTCATCCTTAACGGGCTTGCAACCGCCATATACGATTCTGTAGGCAATGTTTGATATCCGCTCCTGCGTGTCGGTGGTTCATAAAGTTACCGTTCTTTTCACTCTATCTATGCTTTGTGGGATGAACAATTCACTTACTGATCTTTCATAGGCATGTACGTGACCCGAAAAGACAAGGTCAACCTTGTACTGGACCAGCAGCGGTTCATACATCACTCTCATGGTTTCACCTTCCATGTAATGATAGTTGTAACTATTGTACAATGGGGAGTGGACAAGGACAATCAACCATGGAGTTTCACTTCTGTTAACATTTGGTAGCTCTTTTTCCAGCCATTCAGTTTGGGGAGTGTATTTACCTGCAACAAGAGGATCTTGTGAAACATTCTAGGACATAACGAATGAAAGTCACATTTTGGGTAGGTATCATTACCGTAGGCCGAGTAAGAAGATAATACAATGATGTATGCTGAAGCTATCTTAACAGAGTACCAATGAGGAGAGGTACTGCCTGATGCCTTAAAAGGAACATGATATCTGTGAGTAAAAGGCTTGAAAGGCTTATTCTCTCCCTGCAAGAAAAAGAAAAATAAAAAAACATCCATTTTCCATTACGGGCCATTCTACGGATACTGAAAGGAAACCAAGGTAACTGAACAATAGTTGCAGAATCAAAATCATCAGGCATAACAATTGGCAAAGAATGAGCAATCAAAGGGACTTATAATGCTTACAAGCTCTGGGGCAAAATCAATCTCATGGTTTCCTGTAACCCAAATCCAAGGCTGGTAAGCATTACTCCTTTCAACAAATCTTCCCCATGTATCCCATCTGACATTGTCATGGTTAGGATGATTATCAGCATAGGAGAGGTCCCCTATGAACAGCAGGGTTTGCCCACCGATTGGGTTGTTTTCATAGTGTGTAAGTGTGTCATTTGAGTCAAAAGTTTGGCCAAGATCCCCTGCAACCAATTCCCACAATATAGTATTAGCGACAAGGATAGCTGCGACCCTTAAATTACATAAAAAGACTCCTCATCCCAAGTCCCACTCTTGAACCAGATGAGTGTCCATATGAGATGGCTAATGACATTGAAATCAGATCATATCGCCAGTCATTTCAAACATGAACTTTGTCAAGTGGCTATAGAATATGCATCGATACCTATGAGGCCAAAAGTAAATGGAACATCAGGACCAACTTCTGGAGGAGTCTTGAACCAAAACTGTCTCGTGGTATTTCCTCCGGTTCCAACTTCATAATAATACTCAGTATCGTGCTGCCAAAACACCCAAAACTCATCTTACCTCCATGAAGCAAAGAAGAGAAAGAGAAGTTTAGCAAAGTCCAGTACCTCCAATTTCTTGAGATTGCAGTGATGAATGTATCCAGATTTGTAAGTGTAGTACTTGTAGGTAGTGTGTTTGCCATGTGCAGATTTTTTGTTGCCCTTTTCGGTCCAGTAAGTGACAGTGCTTGAACCAGGCTCATCCATTGTCACCCATGATACAATCATCGCCTTCCCCACATGATCTCCTTGCGTAATATGAACCTTTGAAAATAGATTAGCAATTAGGAAAAGGGAATTCAATTCACCAGGAAAACTCAAAGTCAACAACACAGTACAGAACCAATCATCTTCAGAAATCTCCAAATCATCTCCATAAAACATTAAACTACTCAAAAAGCATCGGAACTAATTAAAAACTCAGTTCATCTCCAAATCAGCCGATTAAAAAATTGATACATAAAAGAATCTAACGGAAAGGAGGAAACCTGCTGAGGAGCATTGTAACCATGAGGGACACGGAAGACATCGCTGTTGAGCGGCATGTCCTGCGACTCCTCAAGCTTCCTGACGAATCGGCTCGTAACTCCGCCATTACAAAAATCAGCTGTGCCATTGATCATCAGAGCCACGCATGACATCAACATAGCGAAATTAACCGCCACAACACTCCTCGCCATGTTGACCTGGCCTGTCTCTTCTCCGACGACGCCTGGCTGATTCGTGTTCCGGCTGTGGAGGAAAGAGAGTAGAGAGAGAAGGCAGAGGTAGGATTTACGGAGGAGATGGTATGAATCCAATTAAGAGGACTGCCGGTTGGATATTCGTTCAATGCAGAATTTATTTATTTTTGAATTTAAATATGAGTAGAATTATAAGACTAAATTTATCAATATTTAAAACAATGCAGGGCACAATTTCATTGGCTACTTATTATGTCGATAAATTAGGTTTAAATTAATTACTAAAATAAGGAATATTCTAATGTATAATGCGGATAGATGTCTCTAAATAGAATCAAATTTTCTTTTTTTGAGGACGAACAAATAGATCAGTCAGTTGATTCACTATTCCTTCCGCAAATACAATGACATTAAACTGATATATTTTTTATGATCATATAATTTTTTCTCTATAAACAGTCAAATAATAAAATAGGTCATATTATAAATTGAGAACATAAAATATGATTACATGACAATCAATTATATTTTATTTTAAATTTTGTATCATTAATATGATATATATAAGGAAACTCAATCTTCAAAAAGTTAGTCATCATGCCCATTTATAGTGTTTAGACAATGAGGCGTAAAGGAATGTGACGAGTCAAGATTATAAGATTCGGTTCTAAAAATGGACGGAGGGTTTAATTTGTATTCGAAGATATAAAGTTAAAAAGAAAAAAATATCATCTTACTGTTAAAAATTTAGCATAAAACGGCATAGTTTTATCTTTAATTTGGAATAGGATAATAATATATGGTGATTGATGACCCAAGGAAAACATGAGGAATCAAATGTGAGGACTTTATGGTTATGGGATGAGAGTCCCAAAAAGTAAAATATTGAAGGCCATACTTTTGTACATTATTGCCGCTAGTGTATTTAATACCCTACATTTGACTCATGCTTGGATCTCATTGCACTCAAAAGAAAGTAACAAGGGCATGTTGTTTCAATAGTTTAGTTCAATTAATTTTAATCATTTAAAAATAATAATTAGTTTTGGTTATAGCGTAAATATTCAGTTCATTTCAAATTAATTAAAATTCATTGAATGAAGCATGATATTTTAACGTTGCATAGTGAAACACCTCACATTGGGATCTAGGAAAAAGAGTGGACCAATTGGCTTGGTGAAAGTAATGAGATGTCAAAATAAATAAGAACCCACTTCACTTTGGATCTAGTCCATGCAAATAAAGCTAACTTAGCTTTGTTGCTGCATGTAATGAATAAGAATCTAGGTCACCCCAATATGATCCACTTCAACCCGCTCGTAGGGGTCCGTTCTATAAATTAATTTATAAGATTATATTTTATAATAAAAATTGACACTGAATTTTTTATTTTATCAAAAGAATATTATGTCAATTAAACTATATATAATTTTGCTAAAGAGTGGTATTATACTAAACTTAAGTAATGATTGCCTACTAAAAAATAAAAATATAACATCTAATTTCACAACCACAACTAGTTAACACTTCAATTCAACATAATATGATCATATTGGCCGGGTATCAGATTGTCTGAATGCATGATCGGATTAGAGTTCAAATCATGGCTAGATATTAATGATCCGATTAGAGTTTAATAAAGTGGTCCCACACTATTTTAGGTCGGATTTAAGAGAAACTAAATCGGTCCAGACACACACTGATAGGAATGTGATCAGTAGTAATACACTAGGTATAGGAATTGTTAGGAATCTAAATTTAGTTGGCAGGTATATGTACCTCAGAATATAAATACATAGCGGAAATACGTCTAAAGATTATTTTATTAATCTATAAACTGTACAAATACTTACAGCTATTTGTACACCTGTAATAGTGTTGCTAACTATCACAAAACAAGTCACCTAAACCTGATGATCCCGGATCACCAATCGCGACTTCCTGAGACAAGTACCTCCGACGATTCCGAATCGCCCACTTCGTCTCGCACACTCTGATCTGCTTTCTTGATGCACAGGATGTGGCTCACTCAAGTATTTTGGCTTCACTTCGCTTTGTGACGCACACCTAGCTCCGCTCGGCACTGCACAACTGGGCAGTCGCCAGGTTGCTGTTGAGTTGCTTTATATATGAAAGCAACTGTCGAGTCCACAACCTCCAACTGCCTCCGAGATTCTCGGCCCGCGTCCTCGAATCTCTCCAACAAACTCCATGACTTAGTCCACCTCCTTGGCGACGTCAAATGAGTTCGTCATGTGTCCAAAGTCTCTTCTCATGTTGTCCATGATTCTTTCAACTGCTCGGTTGACTCGGTTTCGACTTTATTTCTTTCAAGTCTTTCTATGTCCAACACAGGTTTTTGTCCCTCGTCTGACTCTCTGACTTAGAGTCCTTTTGACCATCCGATGATCACATCCTGTTACAAGTTCCTACACACTCAACTTAAAATATTAATCGAGTGTTGTCATCATCAAAACCAGATGAAGTATTTGTTCCAACACACCTCCCACGTGTGGTGTGACAAGATTGCCAACATCTATCTGTCAATTCACAATCTCGAGTGTTACAATTGGAAAGCGGTTTTTTTCTTTATATTTTTATTCTCTATTTTACGTGAATTTAAATATTTAAAATTATAATGAGATTTCCTTATAATGGCGTCGTTTAAACGGCGCCTACACAGCTCGGACAAGTCGCGTTGAAAAGGTTTTGGATTCCTAATTTATCGGAGTTCTTTCCGGTCCTGAGGATCGATTCGCAGCTGGCGCGTGCAGGAGAGCTAGCTAGGGTTTGTTTCGAAGGAATGTTGATCAGTTAAGGAACGTCAAGATGAAGAAGTGTGAATCGGATCGGGATAATATTATCGACGCAAATCTGCCGATTATTGCTGAAGATGGATCCAATATGCATTCGCTGCTGGTAAATACCGAATTCGAATCTGTGTAATTTCTGTTGGAAAATTTGGTGAAGAAGTGTGAAGAAAATGTGTTGTGAGCATATTTATATGAGAAAAGTATTTAATTGAATTTAAAGTCCTACAAATGAAAGGACAAAATCAATTATTTACATGTCCAAATTGAAGCCAAAATAAATGAAATGAAATGCTCAAAGTTATGGAGAGCATTTACAAAGGTCAAGTGAAAAGCCTTAGAAGACATAGAGGCTTATCTTAATTATGACATTGTCATAATTTTTGTGGGCTATTTGTTTTCCATTAGCATGGAAAACATGAAGAGGTAGCCTGATAATGGTTATGCACTTATGAGAGATCTTTTCATCTTTTCAAGAGCATTGAAAATTGATTTTAATCTTGTGAAATGAAGGGACTTGGAACATTCATTTTGGTGCCTTTAAGAGGACCTTTGACATTCACAATGTCATTATGATGGGTTGCCCCATCCTCCCCTATAAAAGGAGGTGCAAATGAGGCTTGGACATCATCAACTCACACAACAACACCTCTCATTTCCAACATCTCCTCTCTTGATAGCCGGCTAATTTTTCCTTTGAGTTCTTCATACCCTTTGAGTTTTTCCTTAGTGATAGTGGCTAGCACAAGTTTGGTTCGCCGGAGTGTTACCTTGTAGTGCAAAGAGGTATACACTCACAAGTTGTTGTATCCTGGGAAGCTCTTGTCATTTCCTTGCACCCGGTGACACTGTAATAAAAGCTTTAAGTAAATCGTCTAACGAGCCTCAACTGATTCTAGTTTGCTTGTATCGTTATTCCTTCTACTTTGAATAATTAATTAGATAATTGATAGTGTTACTCAATTTATTTTATATTGAATTAAACTAACACTTAATTCAATATAACAATAATGATACATACCTTCCATTAAGAGTAATACTTCATTAAATATAATGTATTCGCAAAATTTTATCTAGATGTTCCGTCATTGATAATTGAAATTTCATTCAATTAGTCCAACAATTTCTTCCATTATTTTATCATCCATTGATTTCTATGTGGTTTCAAACTCATGCCTGTAACGAGGCAAAGCATTAATATCCTCAACCTCCAGCTATTTTACAAAGTTCGGTAACGGATCCTTACCAGCAAATCTGGCCATCATAAATGCTTTTGGACGTTCAGAATCATCAATGAGAGAAAGTTGGCTTCTTGCGCCAGCCTCGGGCACACTAAATTTGTTGACGGAAGTTCTCAAGAGCACAAAAAGCTATTACCAGGATTCTAGACAGTAACTGCAAAGATATGGACTACTACTACTACCCTATCCTCATCCTCATCTCAAGCATTATACTCTACAAACTTACCACCAGGTTGCGCCACAGCCTCCCGCCAGGCCCACGCCGGCTCCCTGTCATAGGCAACTTGCACCAGCTAGGCCAAACGCCCCACCGCTCCCTCCACTGCCTTGCCGCCACATATGGCCCCATCATGCACCTTAAGCTGGGAACCATTTCCACCATTGTCATCTCCTCCCCACACTTGGCTAAGCAAGTGCTCCAAACCCATGACCACCTCTTCTCCTCTCGCTACCTGTCCGACACCGTTTGTATACTTGACCATCAAAATATCTCTGTCGGGTTCCTCCCTGTCTGCCCAAAATGGCGAAACTTGCGTAAAGCAATAGCTACCGAGATCTTCAGCCAGGCCCGGCTTGATGGGAGTCAAGGCATTAGATTAAAGACGGTCCAGCAGTTGGTAGAGCATGTTGGTGAGAATACTGGGAAGGCTCTTGATGTTGGTTTTGTGGCATTTATAACCATGATAAACTTTTTGTCAAACTCTTTATTGTCTGTGGATTTGGCTTGTTATGGTTCTGGTTCGTCTGTGGAGTTCCGGATGCTGGTGATGAGGACCTTGGAGCTGGTGGCTAAACCAAACTTGTCAAATTTCTTTCCTGGGTTGAGGTTTCTTGATTTACAAGGACTCAGGAAAGAAAATGAATCTAATTTGACTAGGATTCTTGGCATCATTGGGAGCTTTGTTGATAAAAGAGAGAACTCTGGGATTGGGTCTGAGAATAAGAGTTACGGCGATGTGCTGGATGCTCTGCTTGGTAAGCAGAGCGAGTATGATTTGAGCTCCAAGGACATCAGACATCTCTTATCGGTTAGTAGTTGCTTGCACGATTGTATTTGGCTTGGTTATAATCTTGTTTTCAATTAATGCTTTTTTGTCTACTTCAGGACTTATTTGTGGCAGGAGCTGATACAACGTCGACCACCGTGGAATGGGCAATGACGGAGCTCCTGCGCAATCCTAACAAGATGCAAAAAGCCCAATCAGAAATTAGTAGTGTCCTTACTGATGGGAGACTTGTTCAAGAATCAGACATCCCTAAGTTAAAGTATGTACAAGCAGTTATAAAAGAGTCATTAAGGCTCCATCCGCCAGCCCCGTTTCTAGTCCCACACAAGGCACTAGAAGATGTGAAAATTGATGGGTTTATGGTGCCCGAAGGATGTCAGATTCTTATCAATGTGTGGTCCATGGGACGGGACTCGAGGATATGGCGTGATCCGGAGTCATTCGAGCCAGAGAGGTTTTTGGAGTCAGGGATGGAGTACAAAGGAAGTAACTTCGAGTTGATACCGTTTGGAGCTGGAAGAAGAATATGTCCGGGTCTGCCATTGGCGCATCGTTCAGTTAATCTGGTGCTGGCTTCTCTTATTCATTCGTTTGATTGGAAGCTGGAGAATGGGATGAAGGCGGAGGACATAGACATGAATGACAAGTTCGGCCTCTCTGTCCACAAGCTCGTGCCTCTTCGGGCCATCCCACTTCCGAAAGAGTTGGTTTAATGTCCACAAACCCAGCATTGTTAAGATGCTCTCAGGGAAAGTAATCAGTCAATCAACAACGGAAGCGCAGCATGTTATTACCCTTCAAACGACCCACGACCCACAACAAGATTCCAGTTTAACTTCCTTTTGCACAAATCTGTCTTCATCTGGTTGAAGATCATTTGATTCTTGTCCCTCCATGTTTCATAGATAGCCGCATTAATAATGAAGAAAGTAGCCAATTTCTTGACATGATTCTCTATATATATCGTTTAACCCATATGCAAATATTCCCCCATCCGGAACCATTAAACACCAATCCCAAGCGAGCAAGACAAGGCTTTAAAACTTGTATCTTGTTGCACCAAAACACAATATGCTCGTTGGTTTCATTCTCTTCATTGCACCAGCAACATCTACGAGATAAGTTAACAGCCCATCTCTTGTCCATAATAAGTAATCTCCCTGTACCTGATAACCAACCACAGAAACTGTGGTAACCTTTTCATTCGGCCACTTCTCTAGTTTCTGGTGCTTCTCATTCCGAATGGTATCTTGATTCAGGTTCTACAAATCACTTGGCCAAAGGGAAAAGGCTTGCTTTTGTTAAAAATGCTAAACCTGCTCCTGCTGTTTTGGATATTGTGGTCTTTGGGATCCTGCACTTGTTGCTTCTGGAACTGGTCTTGTCTGTTATGCAATAGGGATGACTTTTGTAATCCGTAGAGTTCCCAACTTAGACCTCTATCATCACATTTCATGTTGTACATCGTCATCTAATGTCACAAGTCTAGAAGTCTTGACTTGGACCAAAGTTTTATTTTGCTATAAAGAACAGGAAAGGTTTTCATGTGGTGGGTGGCTTGAAGCATGGAAAGTCCTAGTTGTGCCAATTGGACTGACTGGTAATCGAGTAGCAGCCTCAGCTCACCATGCCTCTGCTTCACACTCTGTTCACCCCTTGACTGGAAAATCTGTGCTTGCTCTCATCTTTGGTGTCTGTATCTTCCATGTATATATATGTGTGTGTGCATTGTAGAGGCTCCAAAGATCAAGAATGGAGATGTGGGCAGCAGTAATTGTGTGTCTAGCCTCATGCATTGTGATCCTGAAGCTGAAGAGCAAGAAGAGAGCTCTGAAGCTGAAGCTCCCACCAGGCCCAAACCCACTACCCATCATAGGAAACCTCCACCAACTCGGCCAGAGACCACACCAATCCCTCCAAGACCTCTCCAAGATTCATGGCCCCATCATGACCCTCAAACTAGGCATGCTGAGAAACACCATAGTCATATCCTCACCCCATTTCGCCAAACAAGTTCTACAAACTCATGATCATCTCTTCTCAGACCGGATAGTGTCCGACACCATTCGCGTCCTTGACCACCACAACTTGTCCGTGGCCATGCTTCCCGTCAGCCCCCAGTGGCGAAAGCTGCGAAAAGCCATGGCTGCACATATGTTCAGCCAGGCCAGGTTGGATGCCAGCCAGCCTCTCAGGCTGCAAAAGGTCCAAGAGCTAATTGACTACATTGGCCACACATGTTTGAGTGATAAAAAACCTCTGGAGCTAGAACATGCTGTGTTCATCACAGTACTCAACGTCCTATCCAACACGCTGTTTTCCGCAGACTTGGCTCACTACCAGTCCGAGAAATCCCAGGAGTTCAAGCATCTGGTGGTTAAAATGCTCGAGTTGGGCGGAAAGGGTAACTTCTCTGATTACTTTCCACTGCTCAGATACTTGGATCCACAGGGTCTGAGGAGGGACAATGAGACTAATCTGCGCAGCATCATCAGAGTGTTCGAAGATATAATCGATGAGCGAATGCAATCAAGAACTGAACCGAACCAAACATGTTCCCAGAAGGATGTGCTAGACTTGCTCCTGGAGCAAGGCCAAGTTACATGCAAAGAAATCAAGCATCTATGCGCAGTAAGAAACCTCCCTCCCTCTGCACCTTCCCTGAGACCCATTTTCCACTGATTTCACTTGTGTTCATATCACAGGATGTATACATTGCCGGAGCAGACTCCACCTCAGGAACGGTCGAGTGGGCAATGGCGGAGCTGATGCGGAACCCATCAAAGCTGGCCAGAGCGCAAGCCGAGCTACAAACCGCCATTGGCAAAGACAGGCCCATGAAAGAATCAGACATTCCCAATCTCCCATACCTCCAAGCAGTAGTAAAAGAAACCCTAAGACTCCATTCCCCAACCCCATTACTCCTCCCACACAGGGCCAAAACCGACACCCAAATCTCCGATTTCCTGATCCAAAAGGGCTCTCAGGTCCTCATCAACGTGTGGGCAATGGGACGCGACTCAACCCTGTGGCGCAACGCCCTGGCATTTGAGCCTGAGAGGTTTTTGGGTTCTGACATGGATTACAGAGGTCAGAACTTTGATATGATTCCGTTCGGAGCTGGCCGGAGGATATGTCCAGGATTGTCTTTGGCTCACCGGATGATTCCGCTTGTCTTGGGGTCCCTTCTTCATGAGTTTAATTGGAAGCTTGAGGATGGTGTGATGCCTCACGACATTGACTTGAGTGACAAGTTTGGTATCACTTTGCATAAGCGCTTGCCTCTTCTTATCATCCCTCTATCTAGAGATTCCTAAGCATGAATCCGATGACTTTTACTTATTACATAATTATTTTTTATTTATTCTAAAACATAAATATTTCAAATGCCGAACGATACGGTGTCGTTTCAGTAAAAACATTATTTTCAAATAAGCTCAGGGCGTCGTTTGTAGACTGAAAGAGTCTGTTCTTTAGACCTTAATTTATATTTAACGTAACTTAATTTAATTTAATTTATCTTAACTTAATTTAACTGAATTTAACTGAATTTAACTTAACTTAACTTAACTTAAGTACTTTTACAAACATATTTTTATAGTGGTGGTGGTATAGTTGGGGTGGTGGGTTGGGGTTGTGGTGGTGGGGGTGTTGGTGGTGGTGGGGGTTGTGGGTTGGGGTTGTGGTGGTGGGGTGTTGGTGTTGGTGGTGCTGGGTTGGGGTTGTGGTGGTGGGTTGGTGGTGGTGGGGGGTGTTGGTGGTGGTGGTGATGGGGGTGGTGGTGGTGGTGGTGGTGGTGGTGATGGGGGTGGTGGTGGTGGTGGTGGTGGTGGTGGTGGTGGTGGTGGGTTGGGGTGGTGGTAGTGTGGTGGTGTTGTTGGGGTGGTGGTGGTGTGTGGTTGGGGTGGTGGTGTGGGAGTGGTTGTGGTGGTGGTGGTGATGGTGGTGGTGTGGTTGGGGTGGTGGGTTGGTGGTGGTGGGGGTGGGGGTGGGGGATGGTGTTGGTGTGGTTGTGATGGTGGTTGTGTGGTTGGGGTGGTGGGTTGGTGGTGGTGGGTTGGGGTGTTGGTGGTGGGGGTGGGGGATGGTGTTGGTGTGATTGTGATGGTGGTGGTGTGGTTGGGGTGGTGGGTTGGTGGTGGTGGTGGTGGTGGTGGGTTGGAGTGGTGGTGGTGGGCTGTGATGGTGGGTTGGGGTGATTGGTAGTACTTAACTTAACTTAATTTAATTTAATTTACCTTAATTTAATTGAACTTAATTTAACTGAACTTAGTTTAACTTAATTTAAGTGCTGAAAATTTAATGACTAAACAAGAGGGCGTTACTCGGAGCTAAGAGAGAGGCTGTATAGGTAACACGTAGCTAACGGGCCGTCAAGTAACGGTCAATGACTGAGTTTCGGAATTTACAAAATGGGGAGAGGAATTTGACTTCGAATTGAAAATAAAGATAAAATCGTGCACTTTGCGGAGATTTCAACATGACGATATCCGTGCCGACAAAAGCCCGTGCAAAGCACGGAAAATCGCTATGAAGTCGTAAATTCCAAGAAACGGATACATTTTTTATATAATTGCAAATCACTGCGTGTAATTAAAGAAATTGAATTTTAGAGAGAGACGAAGGTGGAGACGGAGCGGTGGAGGTGATGAGGATGAGGATGGTGGCCTACTGAGAACAGTAATAGTTTGTCATTGCTTTCTCTTCTCTGAAATTCTGTGATTGGATTTGTGGACAAGCGGTAGCGATCGGAGCTGAAGGGTTGTATTCGCGCAGATATTTTCAGGTTGGGGATTGGTAGTCAATCATTTGTTACTGAGTGCGTTGTTACGAGCCCTAGATAGTTGTGAAGTGAGTTTGATTGGGAGTGTTGGTGCTCGCTCTGCAGTTGCTGTTGTTGGTATTTTTGAATGATTTTTGGGAAATGTGAGGTTGATTTGAAATTTGAGTTGTGATTTGTTTGTGTGATTTTGGGCTGTGGCAGGTGGAGGCAAGATGGGTTTGATTTCAGGAATTATGATGGGGTTGTTGGTTGGGATAGGATTGATGGCTGGATGGCAGCATATGATGAAGCGAAGGAGCAAGCAACGAATTGCTAAGGTATGGGCAGGGCTTTGCTTGTAGGTGTAGGATGCTTAACTAATTTTGCAGGGTAGCAACTACTTTGGATTCTTGCGTATACTTATGTGTTCTGTGTCTGGCAATGCGATGCGTAGTAGACTTAGGAAGTGGATTCTTGTCAGTTTTTAGGCTAATGTTTGTAGCAGCTGCAATCAGGGGGAGATAAAAGTTTGTGATTTTCTTGTAATTTTTTTTCTGTACTCCGAACAAAAGTCTAAAATAGTAATAGTACTTGAGCATATCGCGGAGTATGTTATCTTTAGCCACCCATCGTCTCATTTTTGTCAAAGCTGGTTTTCCATGATGTTATCGGGTTTTGGTTTCTGAATGATCGACCGTGTTCGGACATTTTGACTTCCATATGCTGTGAGTGGCTATATCATTTATCATTTTATACGATGAACACCATCCGAGTAGTAGTATTATCATGCATTGCACTGCCCATCTTTTGTTAGGTTAGTACAACCATGTCAATGACAATTCTATTATCAGTCCTGTAACTCGCACAACTCCACTTATTATCTTCTAGAAAAGAGGCTCGCTTTCTGATCCTAGCATAACAAAGAGGCATAATTGATTCTATTTTTCTGCTTTGCAGGCTGTTGATATTAAACTCATGAGCTCTCTGAACAGAGATGATTTGAAAAAGATATGTGGTGACAATTTTCCTGAATGGATATCTTTTCCAGCTTTCGAACAGGTTAGTACTTTATCCTCTCGGCCTAGTTAACAACTATTTGAAGCATGAGTTAAAGTGCTTTTGTAAGTTGTTGATATGAATGGAGCCTGACATGAGAGGAGTTGTGCGACACTTATTGCCTACGATTGGAGATTTGTCAATCATTAGAAATTCCTTTTTACCATATTTTCTTTCACTGCATTCTTTCTATCTCTATTTTTGGCATTCGTTTGGTTAATATGCATTTGATGGCCTTTTCAGGTGAAATGGCTGAACAAACAATTGAGCAAATTATGGCCTTATGTTGCAGATGTAAGCCTCTTTGAAATTATAATAGTAATGTTTACTTTCTACCGTTGGATTTCAAATTTGTCCGAGGTTGGTTGGTAGTCCCATCGAATGGCTAGATATGGATTCACGGGTTTAAAAGGTATTGCAGGGTTCTTCCCATCTGGGCCTTTTGAACTCTGGATATATGTTACGACTTCGCTTAATAAGTTAGGTCACAGAATTCATTATCTTTCAAAAACCCCAAAACCATCGCCTGATACCATTGGGCTGTATTTTTGCACCACTTTGTACTTATTTTTTCAATATTATCATTGTAGGCTGCAACTATGATAATTAGAGAATCGGTTGAACCTCTACTGGAAGAATACCGACCTCCAGGGATCACATCCTTAAAGTTCAGCAAGCTGTCTCTTGGAACTGTTGCACCGAAAATTGAAGGTTTGATTAAATTTTACATGTTCGAAAGCTCACCTATGTCAAGAAATATGTAATTGAGTTCTAACCTTTCACGTGTACATATTTATTGTAATGATATTGCATTTTCATGACCTTTAAGTGAGATAATGGTTCTGTTTATTTGACATCTACCGTTATAGAGTATATATTCATTGCATCTGTACATGATTGGTGACTTCAGGTATCAGGGTTCAGAGTCTTAACAAAGGGCAAATAACTATGGACATTGACTTCCGATGGGGTGGTGATCCAAGCATCATATTAGCAGTTGAAGCTGCTCTAGTAGCTTCAATTCCAATCCAGGTTGGTCTGACATAATCAAGTACATTTGTTATATTTATTAATTCAAGTGTGCGCCATTCCTTGTTCTGATGTCGTCATTGTTGTTAAAGTATGTCTCTTTTCCAGCTTACGTATTGAAAAAGAATGTCTTCTTGTGATAATAAATAGAGTATAGAGTATAGACTACTTAATTCTTCCCATTTTAGATTCTACATAGTTTAGCACCTGTGTGCAAGTCTTTTTTGGATCATTTAAGAATGTACCATAGTTTAGCACCTGTGTGTAAGTCTTTTTTTGGATAATTTAACAATGTTCCACGCATATATGTAGAACTACTGATCCATCATTGACTATGTTGCTTTGCTTGTGCAGTTGAAAGATCTCCAAGTTTTTACAGTTGCACGAGTTATTTTTCAACTTGCTGAAGATATTCCATGCATTTCTGCTGTTGTTGTGGCACTACTCTCAGAGGTAGAATATGCATAGAAGTTCTGAACTGTGGTTTTGAAGGAGTAGTTATAGTAAATATTGTAAGTAGCTAAATTATATAATAAGAAAATGTTAACATTTGTAACAGCCGAAGCCTAGAATTGATTATACCCTGAAAGCTGTTGGTGGAAGTCTTACAGCCGTTCCTGGACTTTCAGACATGATTGATGTAAGTTGTTAATGTCTAAACGTTTAACAGTCTGCTTTTCATTATGTCCTTTGTTGTGTGTACTAATAAAATACAACTTTTCAACACTGGTCAGGATACTGTTAACACGATCGTCACGGACATGTTGCAATGGCCTCATAGAATTGTTGTCCCAATTGGTGGAATACCTGTGGACACAAGGTTAAATAAATTATCGACCTTAGTCATTTTACACGTGTTTTGTGCTTATTGTACATGAACTACTACCATGTTACTGGATCTTATTGTGACAATGAGACATAATGTAATATATTTGCATATCCTGCCACCATGATATATTTTTTTGGGTATTGTTTTTGTCTTTTGATAATATTTATTATCACAAATTAAGTCTTCCTCATGTTTCTTATGCAGTGACCTGGAGCTAAAGCCACAAGGCAACGTCATTGTTACTATTGTCAAAGCAAACGATCTAAAGAACATGGAAATGATTGGAAAGTCTGATCCTTATGCTGTTGTGTACATTCGCCCACTATTCAAAGTTAAGACTAAAGTTATTGACAATAACCTGAATCCCGTGTGGAATCAAACGTTTGAGCTGATTGCAGAGGACAAGGAAACTCAGTCGCTTGTTTTGGAGGTTCAACGAGACTTTATACTTTTGCCTACAGTGCTTATCATGTTACCCAACACATGTAACATGTAGAGCATTTTGCAAACAGGTTTATGATCAGGACATTGGACAAGATAAAAGATTGGGGATAGCTAAACTAGCTTTGATTGGGCTGGAAGCTGAAACTGAGAAGGAAATTGACCTGAGACTCATGCCATCTCTTGACATGCTTAAAATAAAGGACAAGAAAGACAGGGGAACTATCACTCTTAAGGTATGGCTACAATGCATGGTTTTCTGAGACGGTTCTATGTGGTGGTTAACTGTAGTGTCCTTACGACACTTGCATGTCGAGCGGAGAGCCTTGCAACTCATTTATAAAATTGTTCATGTCTTTTTGGTCTAGCTGTTTCTTGTTTGTCTAATAAATAGCTTCTAGTGTAGTTCTGTAATATTGAATAGCCGGTGCAAATTCCATGGCTCGTGCACTTGCATGATTTACCATGTTACTAGTTATACATTATCTAATCTGTGTGGACTGGACTGGATTTAAGGTTCGCTATCATCAATTCACCAAGGAAGAGAGCCTGGCAGCACTAGAAGAAGAGAAGAGGCTCCTCGAAGAAAGAAAGAGGCTCAAAGCCGCAGGGGTCATAGGGAGCACTATGGATGCTCTAGACGGAGCTGCTGGTCTTGTGGGAAGCGGCTTAGGAGCTGGAGTTGGACTTGTCGGCTCTGGCATAACTGCTGGTGCAGGAGCGGTGGGCAGTGGGTTCGGAGCTGTTGGAAGCGGGTTAAGCAAGGCCGGGAAGTTCATGGGCAGAACCATCACAGGTCAATCTAGCAAGAAAAACGGGACATCCACTCCAGTAACCAACCCGGCCGAAACAGGTGGGGGTGCAAAACCCTTGTAGGCATGCATGTTGTTGCTTAGGAACCCTGTACATCTTTGCAAATACAAATTTGACAATTTGTCTTCTTACTTTCGGTTCTGCTTGTGCATGAATGAGTTTTAGAAAGATTAGATAACTTGATGCACAACTTCAATCATTTGGCGAGCTTGATACAATGTATGAACATGTATGTATGAATTGCTGTAAGCTACATTCGGGTTGGATGAATTAGAAAGTGACACATAGAAGAGTGGAGATTACTGAAGAAATCCATGCTTGCTAGGTATTGGGCATGATCACAGGCAGTGCGGGTGGGTGATTAAAGAATGAAGTTGGCCTTGGGTGGTCTCTTCTTATATGTGTGATATTTCTGGGACTCATCTGGAGCACCTGGCTACTCAGTTAACTTGCAATTGCGCAAATAGGGATGGTCGAACTTTATGTACTTGGTCCAGTATGATCTATATTTGCTCATTGCTATTTCCAGCCATGGCTTCATGTTTCCATTGTAGTGCACCACTGATGCTTTCTCAATTTCTACCTTGTCGATGCTTGGGTTATAGCCCAATCCCAGCACATGCCATGACTTCTCTAGCGGATGAGTCAGGCCGTAGAATGTGATCAAACCAGGAGGCAGTGTTCCAAGCTTCCACAACGCTCTATCCTCATTCTGTTTAGCAAAACAAATAGCCACATTAGTACAAAATCTAGACAGCAAAATCAAATTCAACTGTCAAAAAAATGGCATATCTTCAGTCGTTAAGTGGATATGGAAAGTGATATCTCTGCTCAAGTGCAAGAACTTACCATGTTTTGCCACTTGTGATATATGCCAGTGATATCCTTCTTTTTCCACTCTTTTAGATCAAATACATTCATCCCATATGCCCATCCACATGCATTAGGATCAAAGTTTCTAGAAATATGGGGGTTTGAAAAGTTAAGATACTTGTCGAAACGGTGAAAGCTCTGCCCACAAGTTTCGACTGCACCATTCACTTTCCCATGAAGATCCACTGACCACAATCCAGTCAAGTCTTTTTGGACAACTATGTCATCATCGAGAAACAAGATCTTGTCTAACTTGGGATATACCTCAGGGAGATAAAACCTCAGGTGGTTAAGCATCGACAAATATTTAGGATTTCTATACTTAAGGTTCGAGGCACCACTGGACAGTGTAGTTGGGTGGTCTGCCTTGAAATAGAACTCCTTCATGGCAGCAGATTCAAGCTGTCTCAAAACTGGACAATATGATGAATTCAGCCATTTGAACTCATCTACATTTTCGACGTGAATAGTAGCTTTGCCAGGAGGATTTATAAGGAACCACATGTTCATTGCTCCAAAGTTCAACTTATCAGTAACCAGGTGAAACACATGTTTGGAGGGATCCTGCAAGGACAATAGAAGATGCAGGCATGCTATCAAAACAAAGACACTGAAGGAGGAATGAGTTGTGAGAAGAATCTCTATGCTTTAAAGTGTTTGTACAGTCAACAGTGGGTTGAAATCCATGCAATTGATTCAGGCATATGCTATGTCACAAATCAAATTTTGATAAATAAGCAACAGGGTGTACGCTAATACAACATACACAATAAAGAGAGTAATGAAAATTAGATCGAAAAGTAGTGTTACCTTGGCGTTCCTGACCGTAGAGTTAACAACCACAGATGCAGCCAAGACATTGTCAGAGAAAAGAGCATAATGGTAGAGATTCGGATTTTCCAAATTTTCACTCTTAGGAAATTTCCTCCTCTCAGGATCAAGAAGGTAATAATCTATTGTTAAGCGCATAGATAGGCAGTGGATTCCATTTGGAATTGTTTTAGCAGCTAACTGGCTCAAGAAGGTGCTCTGCTTTTTTAGGCTTCTGACTTGTTCGTCTGCTGACTGAAGCATTGCCCTTAGCTTCCCTGTAACCAACTTGCAGTCATATAGTTGCTCTTTTGCTTTGGATAGAACTTGGCCCATGGCTCTTATTTTTTCAGGTGCACTAAAATTAATTATGAACAAGTTAGGTTCTTCATCATTAACAAATTGATGACATTGGTTGATGAAATAGGAACTACAATATACCTTGGCGGTAGATCAGCATCAGATGAAACTTCACTTAAAGCACGCTGACTTTCTTTGAGTCGTAGTTGCAGTTCTTGAATTATATCTGGTTTATTCTTGAGCTCCGCGATGCTTACATACACCCTCGCCATGATCATCTGATCCCTCATCAGTCGAATTGTTGAATCAGAATTTTCATTGTCTATTTCTCTTCTCCATATACTGTATTTCCCTAACACTGCAGAGTCAACTGATCTGGAGCGTTCAAAAGCTGCATTTTCAAGTTTTACAGTTGTCTCTTCATCTTGCTTTATCAACTCTGCTGCACGCTTTTCCCGCTTTTTTTCTCGCAGACGCTGCAACAGTACTTGTTTTGTAAATTAAAACACCAAGAGAAAAGGAAATGCATAATTGCCATAAACAAATTAGAAATAATTGCAAGCTACTTTTAAAAAAGAAATTTGCAACGATATCAAACGGTCATGAGTGTGGTATAATTACCCTTCGAATGGCTTTCTCGGGTGAATCAACAAGCCTAGATGGATCATCTGCAATGCAACAAGTTCATCAAAATCATTCATCTAAAGAGACGAAAATTGATTGAGGAATTTCATGCAGAAAATTACAAAAAAAAATCAGAAATTGTTAACGCATCAGCAACAGCTTAAAAATCCAGCTCAAATGGGAAATACTTTTGGGACAAACTTTCATAAACTAAATACATTTTATATAGATATTTATCCTCAATATAGCTAAACATGCAAATCGTTATAAGTAGCTTTTTAGCAGATTATATGACAGCTGAATATGAAAACCCCAAGCTTTAAAAGAATATTTATTTATACAGTACCTTTTGGTGTTTCATGGCCAAGATCAGCGGCCACTTTTACTGGACTTGCAGGATTCTGGCCAAGAAAACCAGCACATTCAGCAGCAAAAGTTGGAAACTACAAACATCTATATGATAAAATCCAGCAAACTCGTACCTCATTTGTAGCTGTAGTATTTTCATCCGGAGTACCTACTCTAGCAATCTTCCATGAAGTTGGCAAGTTGCTTCTAAAATTATCAAGACTAAATGGTCCCAGATCCTTTGTGTTGGCATTTATAACCTCCATAACCTGGAAAATTCTAATAGAATAAGTAGAACAGCTCTTTCTCAATTACCCATAATCAAAGTTCGATAACTTGAAGTTACCTCTTTAGAGAAAAGGGATCGGAGATGCAGAAATGCCATTCTTTCTCTCCAGTCTACATACTGCATCGATCATCATGGAGCTATGTTAAACAATAGAAACAACTGAACTAAAAAAAAATTGTACGGATAAAATACAAATAAGGATGTAGCAAGGCAACAATGACCAACCTGATTACCAGAAGAAGATGCAAAAACACTCTTATCTGCAAATCAGGATGGAGAAACCCAAGTTATAAAAGCATGATAAACATAGCTACAAATGTGATCCTTTCTCTCAAAAATCAGCTTCTAATTTGTTTAAGCGTAAAGAAATGAACTATTTCCGCCTATCCAACATTCTTTTTTTATATCTCACAGACAATGCGCTGATGCCAAATTCTTAGTATTCTTGGTCAAGGTATTCATTCATATTCATCCAATGTATTTCATTTCATAGAAGAATCGCCTTTCCGCAACCAATTCATTTAAACGTACACCATTATAATGATATGATCAATCTTTTCTTCACAAAAGATGATGCAAATGTGAAATATAGATGCATAGAGTTCAGCAATTCACACACCCAACCAATTCAAAGATTCTCAAAACCATCAACATCGAATAAGAAACCACAAATTCTAAATTCACTCCACCTCTCCATTTCACTCGAACCCTAAAATCCAACCGCTCCCACAACTCACCTCCGACCCGAATTCCGCGACCGACAAAAAACACCAACGGCGCCAGAACCGAACAGAATATCAAGATCGCCACCGGATAAGGAGACCTTCCGCCTCTGCTCCCTCCTCTCATGCTACCGTTCCTCGGCAATCCGCGTAAATTCCCCATCTCGCTCCAGATTCAAAAACCTGCAACCGACACACATAAATCGAGTTCAACCGATCCTCATTGCTTCGAAGTAGTCGAATTTTATAGCAATTCCGAGTCCCGCATCGGATACCTCGTCGGAATCTCGGTCGGCGGTGGATCTGGATTCGCAGCAGCTACTCAGAATTTCATCGCGTCAGTGCTATCAATTCACCTGTATTTCGAAATTAAATAAATAATAAATAAACCCCACAAATTCGAATTTTTATTTACTTACCTCTAATGAATTTGGGCTTGGTCCGGTTCTGATTTCCATTTTGGGCCGGTTCAGATCGACTAATTTGGGCTCTGAACCGGTTCGATTTCACCGGTTTTAAATGTTCTTTTTCAATTAGACCGGTCAAAATTGACCCGGTAAAATTGGATTGCCAGGAAACCAGGTCAATGTAGCAGAAGACAGCCCCAGATCCATTGATCAATCCTCTTTACAATTTCCCCGTGTTTTTATCAGTCAATTGTTGAAAATCCTGAGGAGAAAGCTGCCTTCATCGGCAAGGTACATTTCTTGAGACGCAAGTTTTGATTTCAGTGTACATGTGTTTGCAGCTCATGCATGCCTTTTCGGTTTGCTGTGAATAGGTTGGACAGGATGAGTTCGGGCTAATGCCGGCCAGTATTCTGACAGAGAACAATGTGGACAACTCTGGCTAAGAGCACTGGCTGCCTAGAGTGGATGCAGCTAGGGAAGGTGTCTAGAGCATATGGAACATCATCAAGGTTTGTAGAACAAGTTAGGGTTAGGGGATGTCATGGTTTCATCCAAGCTCAGGAAATCTGATTAACCTGCAGATCAGTGAACAGGATATCAGATTCTTGACAGATGGAGAAGCTCTTCCACCCAAATCTCAAGCTTTTATTGGTAACTGAAGGATCAGAGGGCTGCAGGTACTACACCAAGGTACAGCTCTTCTCTCATCTGTGTGAATCTACATGTAGGAGCTCAAGGGCAAGGTGGGAGGAGTGGACACAACAGGGCTCCTTTGCTGGTGGGATTCTGAACACCTTGGCTTCTGACTTGGATATGTACAAGGTTTGAGCTCATGTCTTGTCTTTTCTGGTTCTTGTGTCACCATTTCAGATTCATAATAAAAAATTTGAGCTCATCTGATGATGGGTTTTGTCCAGGATTCAGGGAAGCTGAGGTAGGCTTCGCTCTTTGCAAATGCATGTGGAGCTCTGACAGTCACTGAGAAAGGTGCCATTGCCTACAAAAGAAGCTGTCCACAAACTCCTGCAATCTGGTTGATATAGTTTACCAAGTTTTCAAGCCTGTGGCTCAAACAGTTGCCAATCTTGGCGCTTCAAAGGGCACATCCACCCATGGGAATATCCGTTGATCTGATTCATATGATACCTGTCTCTTACAAACAACTAGTTTCGGAAAACAAAATGGCAATACATTTCCATCTCTGGAAATAAGAAAGACACGAAACAGATAAAAAATACTGAGAGTATAAATACTTGGAGTCAAGAACGAGACATCCGCAAGGGATAAAAAAAAATTGACACTCGCTTCCCTTCTAGATATGTGTTCGGGCTGGAGCGATCCCCTGCTAATATGAAGAAAATAAAATACAGAACTTGGAATATATTTAAGCATAAAGGTAGGTTGGAAAAAAAAAAAACCTGTAGCGTTCGTCACCATCTTTCCAATAGTTCTTTGTTTAGCGTCAAAGAGGGGGAGAAGATTGATATCAGGAGTGGGTTTTTTCTTAGGCACAAGAGGAAGTCATCCTTGCTGACCTTCCCATTTCTACCAGAGTCGAACAAATTGAACAACTCTGAAATCTGGAGAATCGCAACAGTCGAGTAAGACATACATAAGAATGTGAAAGAAAAAGGTTGTTACTACTTCAAGGGTTTTGGATGTAAGTCTTACCTCTTCGCCACTCATATCTGGGATTGCAGCTCTAGCGAGTTCTCTGAACTGCGTCAAAGATGTGAAATAAGAGGAAGGAGTGTTTAGTATATTTGTGAATGACACATTTGATGGAATAAATAAATACTAGTAGCAAATAACTGCGCAAGAAAGAGAAAAGTTTACGTCTTGGAGTGAAACGTAATTGCTTCTGCTGGTATCACATTCGGCGAAGGCCACCTCACAAGCCTGTCTGAACAAAGGCAGCCTCATAACATGAGCTGATCCACATAAGAACTGCATGCAATGAGAAATCGCTTAGAGCATCTACCAGAGCTCAACTAAAATATTCTAGAGCATGAAATCGGTAAAATGTCAAATACCTGCTTGAAATTTATGTAACCATTATTCTCCAGATCAATGAAATCAAATATCTGCAACAAGAGAACCCAACGACAGAGTGAAACCAAGGAAACTAAAGACTAAAAACCTGATGTTAATTGGACAGCCGAATGAATTTCCTATAGCAACTACAATGATAATGCTTGAATTTTATTCGGGACATCTTACCTTCTTGGAGAGAGTGCACGGCCCCAAATTTACTCCTTTCAGAAAACCATCAAAGTTCACATGACCACTGCAGAAAATGGATGTTAACATCAAAAGCACACTCGTCTTACAGACTGCCAAGCTATACACAATATAATTTCATCAGCCGAAGATACCTATGGTCAGGGTTCATGGAAAGGAACTTTTCAAGGAATTCCATGGCTTCCAAAGTGCTTATTTGAAATACCTAAAGATTAAACGCGACACAAACAAAAAAAACACAAGTCATATTTTCAATCGTTGATAATTCAACCAACATTTCAGTTCAGAAACGCACCGACTCCACTTGAGCCATCTCAACCAGATAATTTGAAACGTTTTTCTGCAAATCATGATAAATTCTTTTGTATCAGCAATACTAATGGAGCTAGACACTCTACTACACATAACTTCACCATATATTGACTCCACGGATTTAATAAGAGTAAGAAACCGACAATGGCATACCTGGTTTGACTGAGATGCTCTCATAAGCAGCAATAAATCACCATAAGAGTGACCAGTTTGTACGACATTCAAGGCAGACGCAATCGCTTGGCTGGTCTGCAATCATATATTTCAACGCTTGAGTTAAACCAAGGCCCTTTGAGATACTTAATGTGCAAAAAGGGTGCATACAGAGAGCCCTGAACCCAAATATAAGAGGCACTGATTTGAAAAATGAATTAGCATCATCGATTTTATGAATTTCAAATCCTGTACCTTCTCAGCAAAACGTACAGCATGTTCTTTGTGATCCTCCTGTGGATACACAACTGGAAGATATTCTACCTTAACATGAAAACAAAAGGTTTCAGCTACAGATGCAAGCAACATTTAACAAGTTTCGATTGATGTAATACATCGTGAGAGCATACACGAGGGAACATACTTCCATGAAATTATGGAACTGCGTGAACATTCTGAACATGAGCTTCCCTAAAGAGATAAGCCCCCTAGCAAATAAAGCCATATTGTAAGAGCCAATCAAACAAAGCATGGTACAAATTATCTGCTAAGATACGGAAAATAGACACAAGGTAGATTCGTACCAAGATTGATCAAAATGTACGTGAGGATAACGAACAACAACAGGCTGAATTGGGTATCCGGGGATAAAGGCACCGAGTTGGAACGAAATGATTGCCCTTCCATTGGTAGTGGTTCCTTCAGGAAATAACAATACTCTAGGAAATCTATTACAGCTGCCCTTTCTCTGTATTCAAATCCTTAATCGGAACACTCGATATCAAATAGCATACATAATACGAACATACAAATCAATATATTGTTGGAACTTTGCAAATCAAAAGAAAGAATCTTTTACCTTTATTTCGTTAACAGCATGTTTCCTAGATGATGGAAAAAACCGGTTGACGTAAATGACCTTCATCGAAAAACAATAAAAACGCTTCATAAAGACTTGGACCGCCTACAGTAAAACAAAAACCAAATGCATGAATGCCCCAGCGCTATAACCACCTGCATAGCCCTGATGATAGTCCCAACAAACGGCATTGAATCGTGCGACTCAGAGGCCACAATGGTCGGACAAAGCTCATAGAAGTAGAATATGGGATCAATGTAGGACACATGATTCGACACTAATATAGGAGCAACTTCTCTCGGCGCAGGCTTTCCTTTCCGTTTAATCCAATGATAACTGCAACCCAAATTCAGAAGGAAACATATATCATCAAAACTCCAACCGAAACAAATCAATATCGAAACAATAAAACAACCAAACATTGAGGATCTTCGAAAGGACTTGGTAGCTAAAAGTTGTGATTAAAATCAAGAATTCCATATTCCCTCCTCAAGTCCTGTAAACCCTAAATTTCAACCAGTCAACTTGAAGCGCAAATCTTCACCAGCAGCAGCAAAGTTCAGTCCAAGCCCAAACCTTTCTACAAATTCAACATCTCTACTAGCAAAAATGAATAGAAAAAAACACGCTTGAGTTGCAACTCACCCAAAAGAAAACAGTATAAACCGGGAGGAAAATCTGGTAATCAACATAACCCTAGATCGCCATTTGGGCATGGGATTATGCCGATCCTTCCAACCCATCAACGCCAACTTGGTCGCAACATACCCAACAGATAAGCAACTCACAAACAACAGAAGCCGGACAAGCGCAATCGGCAAGCACACCACAATCTTTAACCACTCATAAATCCCATGAATCCTCTCTGTGTGGTTCTTGAACGGGTTGACCGTGGTTGACCCAGGCACGCAGAAATCCCCAGAGCCCAAGAACCCAAAAGGGTTATCGAATCCGGAGTGGGACGCCGAGTTGGCGTCGTGGTGGAGGTGTGGAGAGTAGAGCTGCTCCGGGGAGTCGGGCTCGGAGATTTGGATTATGACGTTGTGGTTTGTTGGGGTTTGGGGATCGGTTGGGAGGAATGGGGATTGGAGATCAGATTCCGACATGGGTGAATCGAATCGAGTGAATCTGATGATGAAGGAGGTGTGTTTGGTTTATGTGTATGAATGGTGATGATGATGAATGGAGGACTGTCTTGTCTGGATGACGTCGTATCCCATGATTGATTGCCACGTGAGGCGCACGTGAGAGAAAATCATATGTTACGGTTAAAATCGAAGTGGTTGAATTGAATTATTGAAGTTGACCGTTGTAGTTAGGTGTAGTCAACGATGGTCAAACTTGATCGTTCGTTACGATCGCTTCTCGGATTAACACGTTCTAGGGAAAAGCAAGACGAGGGAGCAAATTTGTACCAAAATGGTTCCTCGTAGTCGTTACAGGCTCCGAAAGCGAGTGAAATTATCCGATCAATAACTGCAATGGGCCGGTTACGGTGATCAGGCTTGAAAATATCTTTTCCTTTTTTTTTCATGCCGACATCGAAATATCTACAAGAAACAAGATCGACGGAGTCAAAGGTGGGTGGGAGGTTGGAATGGTGCAGAAAGTGTGATGGGCAGAAGATGTTTGTGGAAATTCCTCAGAGTGGAAGTGTGATAGTCTTTCTCTTTGGAGAAGGGTAATGCGTGTGGGTATTTGGATTGTGATGAATTGTTGAAAGGAGATAGATGAAGCAAACTGAGCATTATGGTTTTGTTGATTGTTGGCAATGGAGGGCAATGTTGGTCGGGTTGGGGAATGATTTCTGGGTGATGAAAGAGCATAGGTTGATGCTTTTCTGGATCTGGGCTGAGCTTAAGGGTTTGAATCTTGAAGTTGAGAATTACCAATTTTGCCTTATAGGAACTAGCTAACATCTTTTGGTACATGATTGTGTTTGATGATTTAACAATTGTTTTGGCTAGTACATTAAGTTTTGCTTTTGTTTCATTGATTTTCTTTTTATTTCCAGCTTTAAAATGTAAGCTTGGCTGCGCTTGTATTTGAAGACATGGGAGGAGTGTCCTGCGCTTCTGTTCTTCTTGTAAGTCATTCTTGCACATTTAAGATGAGTTTACCGGGTACTGAAATTGTATCATGCAAACAAATGGAAAATGTTTTCACATTGACATCCTTTATGACACTGGTTATCTGGACATGATGCATAAATCATGAAAAAGCAGGAAAAGCTAAGTATTGACTTTTTAAGCGATGCGAGACATGATTTGCAATTTTGCACGATAATTCTTTCTGATTTTGGAAACAGATTTTAATAAGTTAAGTATTGACTTGCTATACTTTCTTGAATTTTAATTCATGTTTTAGCAAGCTCAGATATATTAGGTTATAGATCTTGATTCATTGAAGTTCACTATATATCTATTGTAGGGATCAAGGTATTCTAGACAGTTTTTCTACTATAAATGGACTGCAAACTTTATCTATTTGATCCTTCACTGTTATCTTTCCATTTTTCATTTTCCAAGTGTAAACACATGCTTGAGTTTATTACCCTACTGTATTGAAATTTAATTGAGGAAGTTTCTCTATAAAGCAAATGATTATGGGTTTCATTTATTTATTTTATTCTTTTTCATCATTATGATGTATTAGGATCGTACCCATTATGCTGTTTAATTAGTTTTCATCTTCAGTGATGGCCAGGCTAGAGGGTCCTTAGTGTATAGTTACACTAAAGGCTTCAATGGTTTTGCAGCACAGTTATCGGAAGATGAAGCCACAGAGATGTCAAGTATGTTAGAAGTTTTTCATAAACCTGTTAACATCACTATGAAAATTGGATTGTTGGATTTCTGTATATCAAATCACAGTTTAACTTTACATCTTACCGACATGGACGGAGTGATTTAATTTTTCCCTAATGGTTATTGTGAAGTGTCAACTACACACAACAAAGTCATGGGACTTTATAGGTCTTCCACAAACTGCACGAAGAAAATTGAAAGTTGAAAAAACATTATTTTGGGTCTTATAGACACAAGTTCTCCATTTAATTGTTGGCCAGGAATGTTTTATTGTTATAAACTGCAGAAACACAACCTGAATTACATTTGATAATTCATTTATATAATTGTCAGGGATCCTGTGGAGACTGAGAGCTTTAAGGAGAATGGATTAGGTCCTCTTCCTTCTAAATGGAAAGGAACTTGTGGCCACTATGCTAATTTCTCCGGATGCAAAAGTAAGGAACATGTTAACTTATGATGGGATACTTTAATCTCCCCTTATCTTATCTTTTTTTCAATTTTTTTTTTGTTCTTAAAGCAAGGTGATCGGAGAAAGATACTTTAAGTTAGATGGGTTTGAAAATCCATCAGATATTTTATCTCCAGCTGATGTTCAAGGACATGGAACTCACACATCATCAACTTTAGCAGGAAAATTTGTCCCAAACGCAAGCATTTATGGCTTAGCTAAAGGGTCAATTAGAGGTGCTGTGCCCTCTGCTAGAGTTGCTATGTACAAGGTCTGTTGGTTCGGAGCAGGTTGCTCGGACATGGACATTCTTGCTGCGTTTGATTCTGCAATTCTTGACGGGTTGATATTATTTCCATTTCCATTGGTGGTGTTGGGTTTGATTATTTGACGGACTCTATTGCAATTGGTTCCTGTCATGCTATGAAGAGAGGGGCTTTAACACTGGCATCCGTTGCAAATCATGTACTTCAGGAGCAAAGTATCTCTAGGGAATGGACAAGTTATTGAAGTAAGTTATTTGGGATGCCTATTTATTTTCAGTTAAAACCGTTATACATATTTTTCAACCTGCACAATATCAACGTCAAGAGTTTTAACACCCTTAACATTTGGATAAGTTTTACCTTTGTGAGTAGCTTGAAGGAAGCCTTTTCTATTTGCATTCAACTACTGTGCTATTTTGATAGTACTGGCCGGCATGAACAATGCAGGGTGTTGGAATAAGTGGATTTCAGCCGAAGAAGAAAATGTACCCTCTTATTTGTGGGGATGATGCAGCTAAAAGCTCAGCATACAAAGAGAGTGCAAGGTATGGACGTGGTAATCTAGTCACTAATAGTAACTACACCCATGTTTGGCTGCAAGTACATTTAGCTTGATATTGACTCAGTTTCTCAGTAGTGCTAGTTTAAATTTTGGGTGCTTGGATGAGAATATAGGATTCAGGACTCCTCTGTCATTGCAGATTTTGCACGGACAATACTTTGGACCCTAGCAAGGTAAATGGAAAGGTAGTTTTCTGCGAGCTGTCAAGTGAGGGTGCTGATTATGTTATTCAAGGAGTTGGAGGAGCAAGAACGATTCTTGAAACCTCAGATTCTCTTGATGCTTCTTAAATTCTTATGATCCCAGGAACTATGGTTAATATTAGCACTGGTGATGCCATCAATATAAATGATCTGCTATACGGGCTGGTTTTGATGTCAGACAGGAATAAGACAAGTAATCTTTCATGTTTTTCCTTTTGAGTAGACGCAGATTACTTACAAATCAAAGAAGTCAAGATCGCAGCGCCTTTCATTTCTTCATTTTCTTCTCGAGGTCCAACCCCTGGTTCAATGAATCTTCTCAAGGTCAGGAATCAGAGTTTTATTCCTGAATTTTTCTTCTTCATCGTAATGGATTCTTATACTACGTTATGTTTCAGCCTGATATTGCTATGTTCATAAACTGTAGCAAAAAATCATGTTTCTGGCATGCTATGTTTTTCAGGCACACCAATGAGCAAAAGGGTGAAAAAGGAGGCAGAGTTCGCATATGGTTCAGGTCAAGTGATCCCATCCAGAGCGAAGAACCCCGGTCTAGTCTACGAAGCGGATGAGCTCCCCTACATCAATTTCTTATGCAATGAAGGCTACAATGGATCATCACCGGCCACCTTAGTTGGCTCCAAAACGACCAGACAACAACAGGCATCTTCAGGCGCAGGATCACCCACGTCGGACAGGCTGTATCCGTCTTCAATGCAGCCATCAAAGCTCCTCCTGGTATATCAGTATTGTCAGGAGCCCCATTGTGGTCTACAGCCCTGATTGCTTATAGTGAGGAATGACATCTCCATACAGCATGGACCTGTGCCCATTTTCTTCCTTCTTAAACTTCAAGATTTCTTATTATACAAAAAAAAAATTGGTATGTCAATTGCAGTCGAACCAAATACAACATATTTTGATTGTGAGATAAAATTGAATAACTATATTTTGGTGTCTGATGAAAAACTCTTTTGGAGATTTTTTAATGAAAACAGTGGTGGGTATCAATTTGGTTTTACCAAAGTGGAAAAAACATTGACTTGCAGATTTAGTGCAGTTGAGAAGCTCGGGCAGAGGCTGGAGAAGGTTCGCAATAAAAGGAGCTCCTTTGTACACGTTTATACACACCGAGAAGAAATTTTGGTCGGTTCCCATTTTGTCAAACTGCTCCTTCTTCAACCCCTTTTAATTTCTACCGACTTTTCTTTCTCGTGGTTTTGATTTCTGGGTGTTGTTGGAGATCGCGCGACCTCGTCAGGTATGGTTTCTTGTTTAATTTCGACCTTTGACAATGTCTGTGAGGGATGATTCAGTTATTGTTGATTGGCTTGTTGTAGCATTTTGTTTTGTTTCTTTCTTAGTTTGGTAGCTGAGTTGAGATTGGGATGTGTTTGAATGGTGAATTTAGACCTAATTTCATCTGTTGTTATTTTTTTTTTATGTTATGTTCAATTGAATGAGGTAGAGAAATTGGGTATCTGAAAAAGCTTGGATTGTGTCAAAAAAAGGTTGATTTGATCCCATTTTGTGTGGATTTCAGGTGTGATTTGTGCGATACGAAGTGGATGTTCATATGTTTCAGTTTGGTGTGTTGTGCAGTTTTGGTTTTTTAGGTGGGAGCAGAAGCCTGGACAATTGAGAATTAAGATCATACTTAGGATACAAGCCTGATCTGATGGATAGTTCTGGATACCCGTATAATAATCCGTATCCATATGGATACCGTCCTCCTCAGCCACCAAATCATCCATATCCGCCTCCTCCAAACCATGATCCTTACAATCAGAACTATGGATATCCTTCAGCTCCTCCTCCTCCTCAGTCTGGTTACCCACCGCATGCAGCACCTTATCCGCCTGTGCACACTTCTCATTATAGTCCTTCAGGTTATCAGTATACTCCGCCGCCTGTGGATTATAATCGGGTTTCTCAACCGGGCTTGTCAGGTAGTCATTCTGGTCATTTAGATTATCACTCTCCATCTCCACCTCCACCTCATGCAAGTGGTCCTGCACCATATTCTTATTCATACCCGACCGCTTCTCCTCCTCAACCGAGTCTTCAACAGCATAGTAGCTTCCAATACGGCTCATCCCAATATCATTATCAACAGACTGGCCCGTATCCACATTCAGACCCTCAGCCACCTCCTCCTCAAAACCTTTCACATACCAGTAGCTTTGCTAGTTATCATAGGCAGGAAAGTGTGCCTTCATCTCCAAAGCAGGAGACTCATAGTGAAGGTGGATCACAATACCCTGCTGTTTATCCACCTTTGGACGACCTTATGGGAAATATGAAATTGTCTGATAATCACCCATCTGTCCCTGCGTCACCATCCGCTCCTTCAGTTGCGCCACAGGCATATAATCATCATCCACTTTATCAAAGTGTAAGTGCAAAGTATGAAAACAGACCTGGCTTCTACGGGTATCCAAACAGCTCGTTTCCCAATGCAAGGGAAGAAACACCTTACTTGGGTCATTCCGGTCCTCTTACGACGTATTCTCATTCTTCATCTTTCAATGGATCACCACAGCATAGCCAAGCTTTGCAGATTGTGCCAGTGGTGAAAGGGTCCTTGAAGGTCTTGCTTTTACATGGGAATTTAGATATATGGGTACATGAAGCTAAGAACCTTCCTAACATGGACATGTTCCATAGAAAATTAGGAGATATGTTCTCAAAACTACCCGGAACTGTGACAAACAAGATGGAAGGAATGGCAGCTAAGATCACCAGTGATCCCTATGTTTCAATTTCTATCACTAATGCTGTAATTGGGAGGACTTACGTCTTAAGCAATAGTGAAAATCCGGTATGGAGGCAACACTTCAATGTCCCTGTTGCTCATTATGCTGCGGAAGTTCAATTTCTTGTTAAAGACAGTGATGTTGTGGGTTCCCAGCTGATAGGATCTGTGATGATTCCAGTTGAACATGTGTTTTCAGGTTCGCGGGTTGAGGGTACCTATCCAATTCTAGGCGCAAATGGGAAACCTTGTAAACGTGACGCTGTGTTATCCCTTTCAATTCAGTACACACCAATAGAGCAGCTGAGTGCTTACCACAATGGAATCGGAGCTGGTCCCCAATATGTAGGAGTCCCTGGGACGTATTTTCCCCTGAGACAGGGTGGAAAAGTTACTCTTTATCAAGATGCTCATGTACCTGATGGAAGCCTTCCAAACTTCATGCTTGAGCATGGGGTTCCCTATGTTCACGGACAGTGTTGGCGTGATATATTTGAAGCAATTGGTCAAGCCCGGCGTCTGATATACATTACAGGGTGGTCAGTGTGGCACAAAGTTACATTGATCCGTGATGTTGCTAAGCCATCTGATTACACACTTGGGGATCTTTTGAAGGCCAAGTCACAGGAAGGCGTGAGGGTGTTACTGCTAATATGGGATGATCCAACCTCAAGGAGCATACTAGGTTATAAGACTGTAAGTCCTCCTCCTAACATCTACATCACTTTCACCTTTAAATTTTCTTCTCCCCTAAATCTGATTTTGCTCTTCATATCGTATCGTGTTTATGCATTATTTTTGTGATTATAACCAAGATGCGTATAGGATGGTATAATGGCAACCCATGACGAGGAAACTCGCAGATTTTTCAAGAACTCTTCAGTACATGTGCTGCTTTCTCCCCGCATGGCTGGAAAGCGACATAGTTGGTACAGACAAAAGGTAAATTATGTATAACCAATCGAAATGCAAAATCAGAATGTGAAATATTTTTTGGAGCTGCAGTTGGCCACTGCTTTTTACCATTAGTAGACTTGATATGCACCTTTTGATTCTTATCACTCACAGTATCATATTTTAGTGAAACCTACAAGTGTCTCGAATTCCAGAAGTACATGTGGTCTAATATTCTCCAAATGTATAAAATCAGGAAGTTGGAACAATCTACACGCACCATCAAAAGACTGTCATTGTCGATGCAGATGCTGGAAATAACAGAAGAAAAATTATGGCTTTTGTTGGAGGGCTTGATCTATGTGATGGGCGATATGATACTCAACAACATCCTCTATTCAGAACTCTTGAAACCACTCACAAAGATGATTACCACAATCCAACTTTCACTGTAAGTGATGATGCTCATTGTTGTCCCATTCCAAAGATCCATTTGATTGTTCGATTATAAAAATCACGTAGAGATGAGCTACTTATCAAGGTGGTGGATCTAAAGAGTATATAACTCAGCCATGTTAATATTCATTGATGAGTCGTTGGATTATGTTCTCGCATTCTTATAGGAATAAATCATATTTGCTATTCTGATTTGACAGGGGAGTACGGTTGGTTGTCCAAGAGAACCGTGGCATGACTTACATAGTAGGATCGATGGCCCAGCAGCATACGATTTACTGACCAACTTTCAGGAACGATGGATGAAAGCAGCCAAGCCTCACGGGGTTAAGAAACTGAGGACTTCATATGATGATGTTCTGCTCAGGATTGAAAGAATTCCAGACATCATTGGCCTGTCTGATATTCCTAGCCTGGGGGACAATGATTCCGAGACATGGCATGTTCAGGTACTGGTTTATGACCCCGACCTTCTTTTAATAAATTCTTTGATTGGATTATCGGTTCGTGGATGTAATGATTGCACATCTTATTACAGATATTTCGATCAATTGACTCGAATTCTGTTAAAGGTTTCCCAAAGGATCCAAAAGAGGCAACAAGCATAGTGAGGAGGAATTTTTTATACGCGATTTGGATTGAGTTGTATGAGATATGTTTTTATGCTCTAATTTGCTCTATTCATATTTATTGTGATGATGACAGAACCTGGTATGCGGGAAGAATGTACTGATTGACATGAGCATACACACAGCATATGTTCATGCTATTCGATCTGCCCAGCACTATATTTACATTGAAAATCAGTACTTCATTGGATCATCATTCAATTGGAGCGCTCATAAAGACTTAGGTCAGTTTTAAACTTTACAAATATTACTTACTATTTCATCATACATCTTATTCATTTATTCAACAGGTGCTAACAACTTGATTCCAATGGAAATTGCTCTCAAAATTGCCGAGAAAATCAGAGCAAATGAAAGATTTGCTGCCTATATTGTTGTACCCATGTGGCCTGAAGGTGTTCCCACAGGAGCTGCTACACAAAGAATTCTCTTCTGGCAGGTAGGCTTCACTGCGTCTTGTTGACAACAAAAAATAATCACTGAGCATACATTTGATGATGCAGCATAAAACAATGCAAATGATGTATGAGACGATATATAAAGCCTTGGTTGAGATGGGGCTGGAGGATGCGTTTGTCCCGCAAGACTATTTGAACTTCTTTTGTCTCGGAAATCGTGAAGCTCCTGACAGTTCAGAAATCTCCATCCCTGGAAGCCCTGGTGCAGCAAATGCTCCTCAAGTAATTTCTTTTTCTCATTCTGTTGACATTATTATGATATAGCATAGATTCATTCCAAATCTTTCCGATGCTACTATGAAGCATTACATTTGCTTGAAACCTAAGTTTTTTTCCTAGCCTGTACCAGTAAACTCGGTTCTTTTCTGCTTGCATTGCAGGCACTGTGTCAGAGAAGTCGTCGCTTTATGATATATGTCCATTCGAAAGGGATGATAGTTGATGACGAATACGTCATACTGGGCTCCGCAAATATAAATCAGCGCTCCATGGAAGGGACCAGAGACACGGAGATCGCTATGGGAGCCTACCAGCCTCAGTATACATGGGCAAACAAATCAGCATGCCCTCGCGGACAGGTTTGCTTGCGCTACAAGTAACTTGTTTCACAATGATTTCTTCACACCACATAAAACTGGTGCACTCGCAGGTACACGGATACAGGATGTCGTTGTGGGCTGAGCACACCGGAACGGTTGAAGATTGCTTCAGCTGCCCTGAAAGTTTAGAATGCGTCAGAAGAGTGAGGTCAATGGGCGAAATGAACTGGAAACAGTTTGTCTCCGACGACGTAACTGAGTTAAGAGGACACTTGTTGAAATACCCAGTTGAAGTTGATCGAAGGGGGAAGGTCAGGCCCATCCCCGGCTGCGAGACTTTCCCTGATGTGGGTGGTAATATCTGCGGCTCTTTCCTGGCCATCCAGGAAAATCTCACAATCTGAGTTTGCCAACCATTAGATGGAGACACTGCATTGCAGAGAAAGATATTCTTGGAAATTCCTTGTAAATAAGATGATCAAGTGAGCCTTGGAAGCTAATGCAACTGAGTTTTGTGTACATGAGATTATTGTCGACAAGTATAAAAAAAAGCTGGAGTTCGCTCGCCGGGAAAAATGGCGCCGAACGCTGCCGGCGCCATTCTGTTCTCTTACGATGTCGTTTAAAAATAAATCAACCCGTTAAATTGAACCGGATGTAAACCGAGGTAGTGTAAGGGATGTGAGACGGTTCGATTGGGGGTCGGAGTGGTATAGAGTTGATTTATAGGGGTATTTTGGTCATGAGGAATATGATCTAGGGTTTTTGCGATATATATGTTCGGCTTTCAGTCGTCTCTCGCGAACTTCTCCGCAAACGACCAGCTGACAGCTTTGTACGATTCCGACTACCTGCGGCTCATTTTCGTTTCAGTATGGCGGCACAAGATGTCATTGCCCCAGCAGTAGGGGATGATTCTTTGGGTTACCCGGAGGTGAAGCTTTTCAACAAGTGGAGCTTCGAAGGAGTTGAGGTTTGTTTTCGTACCATATTAGTCTACCGATCTACGTCATTAGGATTTCGTTCTTATGACGATATGTGGTTGTTATAAAGATTTGTGCGAATTCGATTTCGTTCAAATGAAACTCTGAGTGCTGGATTTGTAATCATGTTTGTTGCTTGAATTGCATCTTGTGAAGATTGATGAAGCAATTTGTCAGATAATTGATTTAGGCCTTCGTTTATGCTTTTGTAACAGAGCCGATTCTGATTGAAAGTTTGGTTTTTGATGTGGCTTAGTTTCTGGTAATTTTATTCAGCGACAAGTTTCTTCATGCTGTGAAGTTTGAGGCTTTACCAGTTTTGATAACATGAAATCGGGTGATGGCATTTGAGAGATATTTGTTACTGTATGTGGTTTAACTTGTATGAAAAAAGTGGATGATGTAAATGTATGTTTATAGTTCTTTTAGCGTAATTCGGTTGGAACTTGGAAGTGGTGGTGGTGATGGTTATTCATTTGCGCATTTTACGTTATTTGCAGGTTAATGATATGTCCTTGATTGATTACATTGGAGTGAACTCTGTGAGGCATGCAAATTATGTTCCACACACTGCTGGAAGGTACTCTGCCAAGAGATTCAGGAAGGCCCAGTGTCCAATTGTTGAGAGGCTGACGAACTCACTCATGATGCACGGTCGTAACAACGGTAAGAAGCTGTTGGCAGTGAGGATTGTGAGGCATGCTATGGAGATCATCCACCTCTTGACCGACCAGAACCCAATTCAAGTGATTGTTGATGCCATCGTCAACAGGTAAGGATATTGGCTGATTTAATTTTCTTATTATCCAGCTTATGTGCTAGGTGAGTACTTCTTTTAGGATTGATCTCTGTTGTTATGACTTGATAGTGGGCCAAGGGAAGATGCTACCAGAATCGGATCTGCTGGTGCTGTTCGCAGACAAGCTGTTGATATCTCACCTCTCAGAAGGGTCAACCAGGCTATCTATCTCCTTACAACTGGAGCTCGGGAAAGTGCCTTCAGGAACATCAAGACCATTGCTGAGTGCCTTGCTGACGAACTCATCAATGCTGCCAAGGGCTCGTCAAACAGCTATGCTATTAAGAAGAAAGATGAGATCGAGAGGGTTGCCAAGGCTAACCGTTAAGAATGGTCCAAGTATGCGCTGCTATTTTTTTTGTTCTAGTTAATGTTCACTTTTCATTTTGTCACTTTACAACATTTAAGCACATCTTTCAGCACTTTTTTGAATTATGTTGTTGAACACAAGAGTGTCTTATTTCATATCATCTTAGCTTCCAGTGTAATTAGGTTTTTCTGTAGGCATGGTCAAAAACATGTCTGGCTGCATCTTAGAAGTCCCCGTAGAGCGAAAACTCGTCCAGATGGCAATGGGACGATGTGCCCTTGCCTTATCACGAAACGACACCGTTGTTCTAATGAAAGCCTCCTCGCACAGACGCAATATGATGCCATCTTAATGACGACAGCATATAACTCAAACGGCAGAAGATTTTCATCAGCGTTTTGCAGGCGATTTTTGAATCGACGGATTGAAGAGAAGATTTATAGAAGCTTCGAGTGTAGTTGATTATGTTGTTGTTGAACTGATATTTGTTACCAATGGCGTGGGAGGGAATTTTTGGAAGCTGCTGAACCTATGCGGTGAGCGAAGGGCCGCATTACTTGAGGTATAAGCGAGTTGCTGTTGATTTATCGATTTTGATCCCGACGGCTGTCAAAGGCGATGTTAGGATTATCATCGATCACTTTCTTGACGGACTGGTATCTCATTGAAGCTGTTTTGATGCTTGTAATAGTACTTTCTTGATCTTTTACTGCTGCGTTATCATCACACTAGAAGTCGGTATCTGTTTTTGTTACTATGAAAACCTATAGCCGAGCAATTTTAGGAAGATCGATATGTGTGATACAGGTAGGTCAAGAAAATCTCATTGAAGAAATCCTACAATGAAAAATAGGTGTAGAGATGAGTATAGAATAAGGAACTCAGCAACACTTAGTTCCCCCTTTTACGGTTTATAGAATATTTTTCATGTAATTAATGGACCTCCTGGCAACATACTTATTGTGTTCTTCAGTTTAATTTCTTTTCCGGAAACCCAATGTTTAATGTTCATTGTGTGGCCAACCCTTAACATGAGAAACTTGTTTAGAGAAGCCATAAATGCGGCATAGATGATGCTTGGTTTAGTTTTGAACATATTAGTCCCCAAATGCATTTTTTGTTGTTATTGCGTGCTTTATGTTGTGTGTTTTTCTTCTTTTGGGAACTTAAGCTGTTAACTCATGAATCTAAAATATGGAACAAGGGAAATATTTCTGTTAATAGATAATGTTTCTCTTTAAGTTCATCTTTCTGGACTTTGAGTCATTTCTTCTTGATTCTAAGTCTCCATCAGCGCTATATAATAATATTTTTGAAGGTTGGACAGTGAAGTTGCTTCCATTGATTCTCATCAGATGAATGATTTTCTTTCAGATATCATTCTTTTGTTATTAGACAACGACGATATTTGCTCTAGTATTGTGGCTAAAATGCTTAAAACTCACAATTATGAAGGTGCAAAGTGTAACATCAATGAACGAGAAAACGGGATGTGAGCGCGCATCTTCAATGAACTATCTGGGATATAGTTTTTTTTTTTTTGTTGATCTTCTATTGTTGAATGTAGTACTGTTGGAACTCCATGTCTCGTCTTACACACTTCCATCTCTGTTTTTGTAGTTCTCCACTTCCGGAACCTGAATGATGCCTTCAGTGCAATCGATGAAAAGGAAAAAACTCTCAAACTCATTTTGACTTCCATTAAGATACCCAATTCAAAGTGTTACAGCTCCTTCAGGCGCGTAGGAAATGAAAGGATAATGCCCGTGGTTTGTAAGTATTGTATATTCCAATTCTTATCGTCTCCTGGTTCATTTTTAGTAGATAGAAAGAACAAAGACTCATTATACACGTTATAAACAATTAGAAGAAGTAACATTTTCTTATCTGCATTTCTTTTACTGTCTTGATTGATGTTTATTTATTTTGTATGCAAATTAGTTATCCCAGAAAAGGACAAGGAAGTTCTATTTCAGGTACTTGGAGGTGGAGTCCCTTTGTATCATATCAAAATTGTCAATGTGGAAGACATTGAAGACATATGGCGTCATGTTTTTGTTTATAAGCAAGGCAACAAAGTGGCTGTTAATACAAACGATAATGCCCATAAGTATTCTTTGCGGAAGCAGGTTGTGACGCCAGCTGAAAGCGCAAGTACATCAGTGGTCCGTGAAAGCGATACTGGGCAGCTGAAAGGATCATCAGGTGGCTCAGATGTAGCTAAGAAGGCTAGAGTAGTTTGGACTATTGAACTGAACAATAGGTTCATTGATGCTTATAATCAGCTGGGCCATCAAGGTAAAACATATTACATTCTTCTATAGAATATGCTCCTTTCCGCATTTTTCCAAACAAGAAAATTGGCTTATTTTAATTCCTTAACTGGTTCAAAACAGTCATTCTCAGGAGCCACTCCTTGCAGGATACTAGAGCTCATGAATGACCCAAGGTTAACAAGATTCCATATTGCAAGCCATTTACAGGTTTTCTTTTACCTCTTCTTTCTGTGGTTGTTAACTACATAACATTTTGGTTTGTTTTGTTCTTTATCAGGCTAAAACCATGACCACATTTTCTTACCATTTTCCCATTTTAGCAAGAGCATTAATGACATCTTTGATTGGGAAAAGAACAAAGAATTTGAAATTCCTATATAATGTATTACATCTTTATGAAATGTTGGTTAACTAGAAGATGCATTTCAATCTTTTTCGTTGATTTCACGCTGCCATATTCATTGCAGAAATATCGCACTCACCTGAGAGAGAGATGCAAGAGGAACTCGATCCCCGACGCTCTAAATTCAGGTACAAAGTCAGCAATCCAAACTTGTGTTCAGGAAGCCACGTCGGAAATGGCAGGATTCCCCAGGAGGAACCCTTCAACTATGATGGAACCAACGACCCGTATACCCTGCAGCCTCCAGTAAACCAAGCAAAGTCATTCACTAATTTTCTTTCAGATGAGGAAGTGTTTGCATTAGCTGAAAGCCAGCAAATTCCATCTCTCAGTCCAGCCAGTTCTCACCTTTCACTTGACAAGGACATCATATGTTCATCTGATGTGGACCTTGAGCAGATTCCTAACAGAGAGAGGTTCAATGATATTCTGTCCATGCTCCAAAACTGTGTGTCACCTGAAACTTGCAGTAGCAGTTATGTTGGGTTCAAAATCAGCAATGAAGGAGAGTTGCTATGGCACAAATCAGCCCATCAAGTTGCTGGTGAAGTCACAAACAATGCCACGCAACTGCAATCTTCTCACAGCACCGAATTGATTGGCATCGAGTCCCCAACCATTTCTGATATGGAAAACTGCTTTTATCTCAATGAACTGCTGGACTTTGAATCCAGGCAGGCATGTTCTTTTCTGATCAGGAACTGGAAAAATGTAAGGTAATTATTAAAAGTATGATCTTCAAATTGAAAAATAGCCGTAGTTCTTACCCCTTTTTGTAATTATTTTTCCTAGTTCAATCTTTATTAATGTCAATTTGATGATACGAAAACCTTGGAATATCCATTCAGGGCTTGTTCTCGGACTATTAACAGAAAGGCGCTCGTTCCAGCAGCAGTGGATGAAGTAGCTCGCGAAACGATGCATTCGCTTCATCGCCCGCTCCATTCAATCAGCGCCTCCTCCCTCTTCGCCGGCCGCCAGCCGTCAATCCCATTGGAGAATCCTCAACGCAACCGCCTCCCCATCAAATGCGCCAGAACCCCGGACGACTACCACGCCACTCTCAAAGCGCTCAATTCCAGAAGCCGCACTCCTCGAAAGTCCCTAGGACAGGTTTGTATGCTTTTGTAACGGATGAAGTCGTTTGGTGAGGGATTTTGAGTTGAATTGTTGGATTTGTGATGCTGTGAATGTGGTGGCGTTGTGGGGAACAGTTGGTGTGATGTTGGGCTGTTTAAGGATTTTGATGTGTTTTGGTGGTGAATTGCAGCATTATATGTTGAGTGGATTGATAAATGAACAGCTAGTTGCTACTGCTGGGGTTAAGGAAGGGGATGTGGTGCTGGAGATTGGACCTGGTACTGGTTCTCTGACAAATGTGCTCATTGAGGCGGGGGCCATAGTTTTGGCCATTGAAAAGGTTCGTACCTTCTTCGTTACTGGAAGTTTCAACTTCTTTTAGTTCAGTGTGTTGATTTGAATGTATCACGGATGATATCATTTGCATGTTTATAGGATCCTCATATGGCTGCCCTGGTTAGAGAACGTTTTTCGAGCGATGAACTGAAGGTAGCTGCAGCTTCTAAATTGTGTATTGATGCTCTGTTTACGTTTTGTTTTATTTTCTTTACAATGATATCAAACATAAGGCTTGAGTCTTGTAATGGTGACATTTGCTTCTTTGTTACATTTACTTTTGTTTCCACTGTAGCAGACAGTTTGTGGTACATATTTTGATGGCTTTATCCTGTTGAAGCAAACAGGTTTTAGAAGAGGATTTCACCAAATGCAACTTCCGCTCTCATATGGTATCACTTTTGGAAAGGCAAAATTCAATTGGTGGAGATTCCCAGTTGGCAAAAGTGAGAAATCTAGTGAATTATCCCACATGTTAGTTTGATACTCATCTCATAAGATACGATTTATCTATGTTGTAGGTAGTCGCCAATATACCTTTTAACATAAGTACAGATGTTGTGAAACAACTTCTTCCAATGGGTGACATTTTTTCTGAAGTTGTCCTCCTACTTCAGGTAAGATAAATGCTCTGTTCTCATCAATGTCATGACTTACAGTGTCACTTTGTCAATGCATTTCCATGTGTTGTATGCCTTTGGGTAAATCCAAGTTACCCTGACAGTTTTGGTTATGTAGTTACTTTGGATGCATATTATAAGTAAATAGTGACTTTAGCAAAATCACTGGGAACCACAGAGATCAGACGGGCATATAGATTTGTTTTTCCAATTTTTTAGCACAAATCATGTAAATTAGGAGCTGGACTACCACCAATCTTTCATGCTTATTTATACGAGAGGGCTACAAACTTTAAATTATGTATTGTTCAATGGTCATGTAAACAAGGTTACTCTCATGCTCTAACTCTGTTCTGAAGAGTGCTGTACTACAAAACCTTACCTTATGACTATTTGATTAAAAGACTGAAATATGTTAATAAGTGTATGTTTCTTTACTAGTATCTAATGTTGAGTCTTTTAGGATGAAGCAGCCTTGCGACTGGTTGAATTAGCATCTTCGCGGACAACTGAGTACAGGCCGATAAATATCTTTGTGAACTATTATTCAGGTAGAGTGAAAAATAGTTGCTCATAATGACGAAGTTTAAACCCACTTAAAGTTGTGAAGGTAAGGTTTTTCTTACAGGAACTTCTGTTTATTACTCTTCTTTCATGTCTTCCAGATCCAGAATACAGATTTCAGGTCCCTAGGACAAATTTTTTCCCACAACCAAATGTGAGTAATTTTGCATAGAGGCATCATGATTCAGTCTTGTATTTGATCATAGCATGTCTTTATCAGTTCCCTTGTATTTATTATGGTTAGCACATTGCCGACAAGAAGGGTTAACATTTGAGTGTGGATCAAAAATGAATTTATGATCTTGAACAGCAGCCAGCTTGGGTGGCTTATTCATACACATGTTTCTTAAGCTTGCGAGTATAGGATATTAAATTCACATGTTCAACTACTGATAACATGCGTTGTACTTGCACCTGAGGTGCTTGTAGCATAAAGTTAGAAGCTCTGCTCAAGTATTGATGCGATACTTTTGGTTTTATAGGTTGATGCGGCTGTTGTAATATTTAAGTTAAAGCGTGCTGCAGAGTGTCCTTCAGTGTCCTCTACCAAGAGCTTTTTCTCCATGGTATCTGAGTACATGCATAAAAGCCTATGCTGTTTCAACTTATGCTCGGAATCTACATGCATCATCACCTTTTGCTTTTTGGTTGCAATTAACTACAGGTCAACTCAGCATTCAATGGAAAGCGCAAGATGCTAAGAAGATCCCTTCAGCACTTATGTTCCTCTCTAGAGATAGAAGAGGCTTTAAGCTCTGCTGGTCTTCCAACCACAGTAAGTTCTACTGTCTGCGCTTCTGCCTACAGAGTGTTACTTTTGATTCCCTATTTTAAATTCACCTAATAACTGCCAATTGATTCTTGTACAGTCAAGGCCAGAAGAACTTACAATGGCTGACTTTGTCAAGCTTCATAATCTCCTCATAAAATCCTAGCCAGATATATGCCACAGCTCAGCAACAGACACCAGTCAAGAAAAAGCGATACAAATCATGCCAGGGAGATCATGGGGTGAGCTCAAAATGTATTTATATGCTCTACTGTTTGTAAAAGTTAGAGGAGCTGGTAGAAAACAGTTATATACTCCCAACAGAATCAATATACAACGTATAGTCTCTGTGATTTTCAGCTGTAGCAGAAGAAGTCCAAGCAATGGAATTGGAACATGAGCTCCAAATTCCTCCTTAACCCCGTCTCAAATCCTATCCATTATGCAACAAATTGATGTTTTGTTTTTCTGCGGCCATTGCCATCAGACCACTTGGTTTTGATGTTGGCTATTTTCTTTTCTTGCAGTTAGGGCAACTAGGAGCTTCAATGAAGAAAAAGGAACTGAATAGGAATGTCAAAGTGTGATTTGATCTCTTATTACAACTCTCTTGAGCTGAGTGGCACTTCCACTTGCTCCTAATACGGCAACTACTCAGAGACGCAATATACAAACTGTACTTCATTGGGAAAATGAAGTTATGAAGATACAACAACCTTCCTATATGCAGCAGCCCATGTAAGTTGGTAGACCTTACCTTACATTCCAAGTAAAAAAGACTTGAAAACAGTCTTCATCCTGAATCTGCTACAACTTGTTCGATCAGATGAACTCTCCATCTCCAAATTCATCAATTTCATGTTCATTCTCAACCATATATTCATCTTCAGATGCATCATCTTCATCTTCCCCTGGAATGTATGCCTCCAGCATATTCATATACTGCATATTAATGAAATTCCCCCAGTTCTGATGTTGCCCATGAGCTTCCTCATCTCTAAACTCGATAATGCTGGTACATGTGCCACTTGGTGGAGTAATGACGGCATGTGGATTGTACTCCAAAATAAACTTTCCCGAGTTTTGCAAAGTCTTTACACTAAACTTGGGTGATAGTGATATCCCGTCTGCACGAACATGCGACACGCTGGAAATATAGAGAGAAAGATCAAACGCATTGAAACAAAAAAAAAAAAACTCTAAAATATATCAAAAGCATCAACTATTCTCTTCTTTTCCCTATCTTTATCCGACCCTGTGTAATAGCTATATTTGTAGGCTACACTCAAAAGATTTATTTTATGAAAACAATAGGTAAAGAACTCTAGCTAACTGACTATGGAGGAAACGTTAGACATGCCATTCGACATTGAAAGTTGAGTTTCCATTGTAAAGCAATAAGCTGTCAAAGAGTGGCAAGCCATGAGCTAGATTACACAATATTGTGTTGAGGGCTGCCGCCCTAAAACTAACTTTCCTATCGATGCCATGACATCCTCGAGTCAAATGCATGGGAAACTTTCTACAAAGGTGTTAAAGTTTTTTTAATATGCAATGAAAAAGCAATCGATTCGTTATGAGATTCAAGCAGAAGGTACTAATAAAGACTGACCATATATAAAACAAGTCATCCACTTCTTGCCTCTGAACCCGGCCTAACAACTCAATCTTCAAAAACCCACCAATGCAAAGAGCAGGCTCTGGTAGCTGAAACTTCTGCAAGCTTCTCTCCTGTAAAATTGGACAAGCAAGATCAACATTATAAATGGAACTTACTATTTTCAAGATGCATGTTGTTCTTGGCCTATAAAGATCAATCAGTTGCCGTTACATATAAGCAAGCTACACTATTGTGTTGCTCTGCAAACATTAGTCGCAGTAAGAGTGACAGACTGAATGTGAAGTACACATAGTTTTGAACTATGAATGACACGAAAGAGAGGTCCATAAGCTTGACTTGTTATCCTATAACGAAATTAAGGCGCTTGTAAGCCTCAACAGCATATATATTGATGTAACAACTTGCAGATACAGAGAGAGAGTAAAAATCAAGTGAACTCGCCTGCAACATTGGGAATTCAGGCGAAGTATAATCCCACACAAAGTCTTCATCACTTAGCTGATCTAGTTGCACATCTTCCATGAGAGAAGCTAAGGGTAACTTAGGGTGACCCATCCTAAATCTAACAGATTTGGACGAGTAGATAGGATACCCCACTTGGAAATAAGCTGGAATTGACAAGAATAAACATGTGTAAGACAAAAAAAAAAAAAAACTCTACAAATATAAACCTAAATACAGTTGAATTTGATTATAAAAATAACCTTGGAATGGTTGAATATAGATTTCATTTATCAAGCACAGACTAGACTTCAACTTATAGATCAGACTCTCAGGTACGTCCGGGTTACTTTGACCAGTGCTTGACCAGTATGATGCCATCTGTCCAATTCTGTCACTTTGTATCAAAGTGTTTTCGATACTTTCTTCTGGATGATTATCCGTGCTGGATGCACATATTGACTCAGATATACAGCTCCATTTTGTTGCTGAATCTAACAGATGAGCCAGTGATGTATAAACAATCTGATCCATTTTCTTACTTTTCCATTCCATGAAACTGCTGGACCCAACATTACCAGGCATTTCTGTTCCACTAACCAGTGCGACTTGATCAACACAAGATAATAGTGGATACTTTTTCCAGCTCAATTGTTTACCAAGCCCATGTTCTATCACTGCAATAATGATTAATTAATAAAAGAAAACCATGATATTAAGATTAAAGTATAACTTGTGACTATATCTCATGTCATGTTTAGAACTCTATTATTTAAAATGGTCATGTAATGATGTAACAGTATCCATTGTTTGTGTTCCCTTGTAAATAGTCCATATCCACAGTTTTTGATACAAAAAATGCAAGTAAGATCCTAAAAATACATCTAATGCTGCAATAAAAGCTCATAGCATACGTAAATGAGGTGACACTGTATTTCATGCAGGAAAGATAGTAAAATATATGCAATAAAAATTCCAAGTCTAACATAATTTCTCACCAAAATCTTGCCAGGCATGTGACACTGCACTAGCCCGAACTAAGTCAGTTGAGACATCCAGACGGTTCAAAATCATTAAAGACGTATCTGGATCAAGGAATTTCAGAAAGTCCATGGAAGGGTCCATATGAATCTACGTATTGCAGACAACAGAGTATCTGGAATCACACCCTGTAAAATCTGCAGCAACAATCAACAGTCTTTCATTCAATCTACAATGCAAAATCACCTGAAACTGAAATCAAATTCATTTCAATCTAGCCCAATGTAGTATTAAAACAACAGGTCGGTTGTCATAGAATTGAATTTCCTCACTGACGTGCATAGCTATCTATTCAAAACTCTCAATCGTGCAAATGATGGATTGCATATCCACAATGGAACAAACATTCACCTCAAAATAAATATAAAGAATTGAATTACATATACTCGAGACAAATTTGATCACTCTTCAAGCTTAAATTCCACCCATCAACATCATGAAAAATCACCTAATCTTAAGCACCACGCCCTTTGAAAAAAATTAAACAATTATATAAAAAACGAACTCCAAAGTCGATCTTTCCATCTTAAAGCACATCAAGGCACACGAGAATGACCAGCAACACCTACCTCAGCGAGAAACAAAACAAAAAATTAATAAAATTGGGGGCTTTCATACAAAGCAGTTTGGAGCAATCCAGGAAAGGAATACGAAGGTATCGTAACCGCAAAAATGAAGTGGCAAATATGAAGCAGAAATCAGACCAATGCGATGGAATTGAAATGAAAAAAAGGAGAGTGAGGTCGAGAAACTTGACCTCAGATTGACAGAAAGAAGAATCGGCGAAACCCTAGAGAGATTGGAGATTGATCAAAATGAAATGACAGACGAGAGAACAGTTTCTTCCGAATTTGTGAAGTGCATTTATTTAAACGCTTTTTGCATAATCATCGAAATTATCTTAAGTTAAATAAAAAAAGTCAAGGATGATTTCTAATGTCATCTAAATTAAAAAGTAGCAGAGAGCTAATATAATAATAATACACAATCAATTTCGGCCATTCCCAACTCATATCGTTACGATTACAAAACAAACGATATTGTATATCCATTTCAGCCATATATGATATCAATTTCAGGCATCAATTGAATGAATTAACATCATTATAACATGTTGGCGGATTTCAAGAATCCTGTTGTGTCGCGGCGCCTGGTCAATTAGGTGGTCATATGTATAAGCTGAGCCTGTCTTTCGGTAGCCAGCTAGTTACTCATCTGCAGACTCCTGAGAAAAAAAGGGTATTGAGATTTAGAAAGTATAGACCAATATACCGTTTTAGAGCTAGGACAGCAGATGTACATCTCATAAGTCCCGAATAAGGGGTTGGCTGAATAGGTAACATGATAAATGAAATACTGACCTCATCAAAATATGGCATTAACAAAAGTCTCCGCATCGAAAGGCTGGAGGTCTTCTACACCTTCACCCACGCCAACAAACTTGACAGGGATTCCAAGCTCATCAACCACACTAACCTGGTACACAAACCAATCCACTTACTCAACATACAATCATACCCAATGCTTAGAAAAAAAATGAGTCAGAACAGCAGTAAATTATACCACACAGCCACCTCTGGCAGTCCCATCCAGCTTCGTAAGAATTAAACCAGTAATTCCCACCACCTGAACACTTTCAAAATCCAATTACTTATCCACCAGCATCAAAATAATTGCAAGATTGAGATACACAACTGAAGCTACTCACAACTATATGAAACCGCATCATTCAATTTTTTACAGTAATCAAAAAAGCTAAAAAGACAAACTAACCTCATTGAACTCTCTTGCTTGTGGAAGCATATTTAAACCAGTTGTCCCATCTAAAACTAGCAAAATCTCCTGAAAGTTCAAAGCAAAGAGAAGACAGGACTGTAAACAGATGGATAGCATGACAAGATTTTAAGAAACAAGCAGTTTAGAATAAATTCACGTGCCAAAAGTCGCTGACATTTAGCTTTAGGATAACTGCTTACATTTGGTGCACCAGTAACAACCTTGCTCACAGCTTTCTTACATGCAATCAGATCTTCCATGAGGCTGTAGTTTGTGTGTAAACCTGGACAAGAATGAGTGTTGAAGTTATTCATATACCATGCTGGCTCTAACACCACACAGTACAAGGACTATTTCATCTGTTGCATATACTTACGTCCAGAAGTGTCACATAATACAATATCAAAGCCATCATCTTTCCCCTTTTTCACAGCCTGTGAAATAACTACACCAAAGGCCCTTTAAAATCATGAGTTAGTCGTACATGAATTACCCGAGTTCTACAAAAAAGCCAAAAAGCAAGATTCACTGCAAATATAAAGCTCTTATTGCCATGTACCTGATGATGCTTTGGCATTGGCCTTTTCAGCCATAATAATCTCACAATCAGTCCTCTCAGCCCAGACTTCAAGCTGATCACTAGCAGCTGCTCTAAATGTGTCTCCTGCTGCCATCAATATCTAGCAAAAGTTCAATAGTTCAGGCAAACAGTCGTATTCAGCAGATCATAATTAACAAATTTATCAAAATTTAATGTGAGTGCAAAACCTAATAACCATAAGTGAATTGGGACAATTCCAAAAGGCGGCCAGCTAACTGTCATGTCTCACCTTTGCCCCTTCTTTCTTCAATCTATAAGCCAGTTTTCCTATAAAAATGAAAGACCACATTCGCATCACGTTACAACTAGTCATTAATAGCCATAAAAGGGGAAGGAGACCAGTGAAGGAAAAATTCCTTATTCCTTACCAAGGGACGTAGTCTTCCCTCCTCCATTTACTCCAACTATCATGATCACAGCTGGTTTCCTGAAGTGAGTATAAAGGGACAAATGAGTCACAAAACCATTAAAAAGAATAAAAACTACTAGTAAGTATCTGAAATACAATAACAAAACTTCCGAACCTGAATCCAAGCTGTAGTTCCGTCTTAAGTGCCTTGCTTGTCAGCAAGTCTAACACGCATTTCTTCAAAGCCTCCTGCAAAATTCAACCCCACAACGCAATTAATTAGAAAGTCCATGCCTGATTTTACCTACTATGGGATGAAAATATTTCCATCGAACAATATACCTTGATTTCACTTCCTGATTTTAGCTTCCCACTCAAGATATCTTCCCTCAAACTGTTGACAATCTTGAACGTAATTCTTGGCCCAAAATCAGACACCAGCAATGCCTGCACTCATGTCACGATTTCACTCATTATTCATTAGCCATCCTCATCAACCACACTCAATTAACCCGCTACATTAATACAAGTAGACTCGCACAATATCATCATCACTTCAAACTTTTAGAATCAACAATCAGAGCTCACTGTGCCTTTCAATTTTCAAATATAAAAAAGTTGGAAAAATAAATAAATAAAAATGTGTTCACCTCCTCCAATTCGTCAAGCACGCGATCAGTATCCGCCAAATTCCAGTAGAGCAAAAGCTCGTCAATAACAGCGAGATTATCCCGCGTCTTGGTGAATCCAGAGAATAGCTTGTCGACATCGCTCTTGGCCTTCTCCTTGATGAGTCTCCCGAGCCGCGTGAAGAACCCGGACTGTCCCGCCGAGCACCTGAAACGAGAAACGCGCGGAGTCGCCGTCTGGGTTGACGGAGTCAACATATGTCTACAGGTTGACCGATTGGTCGAGAACATCGGAATTCGCGAAAGCGACGACGCCATTGATGCTCTCTCTGGCTGAATCAAGCAACCAAAAGCTTAGAGAGTGAAACGAGGAAGATGAAGATAAGCCACGCGTCACATGTACCAAAACGCCGTCGTTTGTTTCTTCCATTTATTTGTATCTATGGAAATTGGCTCAGTTAAAACCCTAACCCTAAACTACATAACATAAACAAAGACTCTCAAGTCTTAGGTTTAGGGTTTCCCCACACAGGTATCGAAGCTGATATATTCAAATGGGCAAGATGGTCCGGATGATGTTGAAAAGGCATGTGGAAACACGAGAACAGTTCCCACGAGTAAAATACAAAGTCATGGAAGTCATTCACAGCTGAGCTTTTGCGGCGTTGACAGCATTTCTGATCACATGTCAACCCTAGCCTAGCAATATGGCCATCAGAGTGGTTGAAGTGGCATTAATCTCCGGTGAAGGTTTGACAAGTTGATGCAAGAAACGGATAGAGGAGTCATCAGACCGTAATGTATGCTGGACGAGTTTAGACAAAGAAGGGAATGAAATGTTTGATGATCTTTTTCTGATTAGACGCTTTTGAATATGAATAAAGTTACATTCTTTAATTAATATACATATATATAATGAGAATGGTGAAGTGGTAGGGGGTAATGTGTATAGAGATACTTCCTGTCCTTTGCACTTGGCCAAAGCAGCAGAGCTTAGATGTCTTTAAGACCTACTGGAGGAAGGCTAGCTTTTTCATGTTTCCTAATGTGTTCGGGAATGAGGCGGTTGCGTAGATCCTGAGATGCGCCAGATAGTTCTGCAACATGTACATATGCGGTTGAATAAGCTTCTCAGTAGAACACATATGAAGAGGTAATAAGGTCCTTTGGTGTTACCTTGAGGTGTGAAATCGAATAGAGGTGGGAGTGGCTTGCCGTTTGGCAAGCGTGTGCTTGGATTCCTCAAATCCTCAAAGAATGAATGAGCACATGCCTCCAACTGGAAGTACATTTGGATAAGTTTGATGTATTAATCCATGGCCCCAAGTTTACACAAATAGTTTCAAACTAGTAGCCTCACATATATGTAAAGCTGGTGGTTTATTTACTTGAGAAGAATGTTCTTTTGCATTTATGTAATTCAAAGTGGCATATATGTGGAAGAAAGAAAATGATATATCAACTCAAAGATATGACTTACAGCAGTGCAACGTAGCTTTGGTGAGTACTGGAGCAATCTAGATACAAGATCTACCGCTTCAGGGGGCATTTTCTTGTCAAAGACCTGTATCATGTGCCATGTTTCCATCAATGGTATTTTGGCATTGAAATCTACTGTAACTGACTTCCGTATGAAAAATGTCAACAGACCTTGTGCCATGGGTGCGATTTAATTTGAGGAAACTTAAATTCGCTGTAATTTGGATTCATGCACTTGATTTCCTCTCTTGTTGGCGTTCCTAAGATCTGGTATTATTAGGAAATAAGTGAAATTGTTGGAAGAGCATGCACAGGAAAATAGGTATGTCCATTGTGCGTTTTAAAAATATTGCAACTGTGAAGGTCTTCATAGATTGAAACAATACCTTGATTATTTCAACTAACTGATCAACCCCGCTTTCTCCAGGAAAGATTGGCTGCAAGAAAAACCAAAATAACATCAATGATGCCAAATGAAAGGCAGTGCTCTACAATTTCAAAACACCATGCTTTCTTCATTTGATATCACATATTGTTATGCATATAATCAGTAAAGGAGCCATGTACTAACATTTCCTAGAAGAAGTTCCGCCAAGACGCAGCCAGCAGACCACATATCTATCGCAGTTGTGTATTCTGTTGCCCCAAATATAAGCTCTGGAGCCCTGTAATATCGTGAGCATATATAGGATATGTTGGGTTCACCGGGCAACTGCAATTTCAAATATCAGTATGTCAGAGAAAATAGTCTACTATGCATGAGCAATTTCAAATATCAGTATGTCAGAGAAAATAGTCTACTATGCATGAGTATGCTGGTGACCACATGAAAGTTGTACATACCAACATCTTTGCACTGCCAAAATCACAAAGTTTAAGCTGATGAGTGTGAGGATTGACCTGTGACATGCATCGGATATTTTATTCGAAGGCTTTTCAAAAAAACGAAAGATGTTAATATATTTACTCACAGAGGCGAAGAACATTTTTATTCATATCATACCAATAAATTTTGCGGCTTTATGTCACGATGGCAGACACCAATCACATTGTGTATGTAGTTGAGGGCACGGAAAATCTGAATGATAGAAAAAGAGATTTAGCAACTTCATTGGTTAGTTAATAAGCATGAAATGACAGAGGAACTTTTAAACTGACCTGATATGCATAAAGTTGGACATAAATGGTGGGCATAAATTGGTTCACTCTTGAAAAGTGTTTTGAAACACGATAAACTGTTTCTGATACGTACTCCAGGACAAGATTCAGGTACAACTCATCCTTTTCATTAGTTGAAAAGAATGACTGCTTCAATTGAACAGCATTAGGATGGTTTAGCATGCGCATGACTGAGAGTTCTCTATTTTTGTATCTCTTATCCTGGAGAACTTTCTTAATTGCAACTGATTCACCTGTTTCCAAACACTTGGCCTGAAATGAAACAATCAGATTAAACATTTTTCTTTCATCATTTATCGGATCAATGAACGGCCAACCATAACTTTATTTACCTGAAAAACTACACCAAAAGAACCACTACCAACCACGCGTTCTGCTAGATATGAGATTGTCTGGCAAGTAGGCAATGAAATGTCAAGCATGATGTGATATGATACATATATTAACCTCAAAAGCTCATCAACAAACCAGACATACTTGAATGATCTTATGCTTCAACATTTTAAATAAAAATAAAAAGGGAACACAGGATACATATAAGATTGGACTCAAATCAGCAACTGCTATAAGCAGAACAGACCATTGCTCATTCATTAGGTGCAGAAGAAATTCTCACACCTGCTTTGGTTTCCCATCATTTCCACCCACTGTGCATTCAATGATCTGACCAGCTTCTGTTCGATTACCAGTAATTACAATGGCGTCTGTGTCCTGCATTTTACATTAAAAAAACTACCCTTGTCACATTTGATGGGAGAGGCTAGCAGATTTCTAAAAAATATTCAAATGTAGCTTGTGAACTACCTTCTCTTGGAGACCAACAGTGTCTCTAATTCTCTTCTCCATCTTCTCTTTAAGCTGCTGACTGCGGCCAGATTTCTCGTTTCTATCAACAGAAGATCCAACAGGTTTAGTCGTCACAGCTGCCATACCCTTATTACCCTTAAACATCTGCCTATCACTGTATCAGCTTCTTGTCCAGATTCGCGCCTTATTTCCAATATCTTCACCACCTGTAGCAAACACCCCAGCATGAATCTCTAAAGAAGCGCAATTCACCAATTCAAAAGAGTGAAATGAAGAATTGTTCCCCCACTCAAAGAACCAATAAATTATTTGATTACAAACCATGCATTTGAAATGATGTACAAGTTCATTAGAATGTTTGACCCAATCTTCCAAACTCCTACCAAATTTTATACCAAAAATGCCGACACGCATTTGAAGTTACGAAATTGAAATGAAATTCATAAATGCGCAATATGATCACAGCCGAGCAAGCACCCGATCTTTCAAATCAATTAAGCATATAAACGTCCAGCGTTCCCTATACACTTTTTAATTAAACAAAAAACAGCTGCAGAAATCATCCAATTCAAACAAAATCCAAAAGATGAAGAAGGAGAGGTTACAGGATAAGAAGACAGGAAACTCTCGCATGGCACTCGATCGTTCCGTTCAGGTGAACCGACGTACAACAACGGCGACGAGGAAGAAAGGAACGATCGATCGCGAGGGAGGAGAGAGGAGACGACGAGCTTTTCTCTCTCTCGCTCTTCCCCCTGCGAAATCGAAGAAGGCAGAAAATATGAGACCGAGAGAGATAACAGAAAAGGTGTAACAGATAAACAGCAGAGGGGGGTAATTATTTATTTTTAGAAATAATGGATGGAATTATGACGTCATGCGAAGAAGAAAAGGGATGGATGTGTAATTATCCAATACTTGAAGGACTGGTTAGCAATTAACGCAGAAGACGAAGGACACTTGTGCAAGAAACTCGTGCATGGGAACTGCATTAAATGGTTCTGCAGACAGCATTATTGATATCTGCAAACTGCACCATCCTGCTGGCTTAAATATTTAAAATAGAAAAGAAATATATTTTAAGTTTCAGAAATTATAGGGAGGTTGTTCAGTCACAGTGCAACCACAAATACAAAATGGCTCGCTATGGACCTGAGTCAATACCCGAACCACCACCACCATTGTGATTCACAAGGAGTATAACACCTGTGGTTCGTTCTTGACTCTCCAAACCATAACAGTAGCGCAGCACTTCAGTGTGCCAGCCAAAATAATAACTTACCTCACTTCTCGCAATGAAGGGCGGATTTGATCTTCTGGACAGTGCACGAGATGAGGTTGCTGACAGTCTCGACTGACTCCACCGTCAGCTTCGCTGTGGGCAAGCTGCTGACCAAAATCTGGAATGCCACTGTTAAAAGAGACCCCTCCGTTTGTCTGTTATTGGAACTTGAACCGTCTGGGACGATGGAGAATCCGGAGGGGAGGAGGGCGACGTATGCCGAGTCTCCACCGTTCATCACCACGTGCATTGCTGGTATGTCTACTGGGGCGTACACTACCAGTGATCCTGCCGAGTCTGTGCAAGTCTCCTGCAGTATCAGCATGCTGCTCTGATTTGGGTTCATGGCCTGTTTCATATCCAACCAAAGAAAAAGATTTTAGTAGTTGACATATGATAACATGTGATTTTGTTTTTCACGAGGATCCATAAGAAATTGTGCAATAATTTCTGACATCTCAGGAGGCAGTGACTATATAAAAAAACAAATCTTGGCCTGTCCTAATACAATTGTCTTTTTAGATGCTTCCAAGGCCCTTGCAATGGTCCTGATTTCCAAATTGAACCTTTTCATCACACTATACAAACCTGCAGCTTTTCACACACATTTGACTTCTACTTTCCACAAAGTTGCATAAGAATCTTAACATATATAAAAAGGAAAAAAAAACAACCATTGTCAACTGTTTAACTTTCTAAAACTTGAACTACCCTCCCATTAAAAAACAAAGCATTGTGGGGATACATGCAAGCAAAAGAAGTCTATAGATTGGAATTCTAGTATGAAGACATGTGACATCTTTCAGTCTGATGTATTAGCAGTTTTCAGTAGAATAAGTGCATGGAAGATAATTAAAGCAAAAACTATCGTGAGGAAATATAAAAACGTTCAAGAGATAGGAGAGGAGAGACGTACACTGGCACGCAAAAGGGAAACACAATTTCCGTGTTCTTGACCTTTGGCAATGCAAGCCATTTCTTGCATTGGTCCACCGTTGGATAGTATGTCCCATTCGCTTCTGAGACTTTCGTTGCGTAGGAAATCAAAGATCCTTTGGGGAGGCACGGGAAGCCAGACAGAAGTGGCAGCACTCAAAACTATACCAGGCGGTTCTCCAGGATCATTAACACTGTGTCGAGTCATCACCCTAATATCTTCACCCACATTGCCTGAAGAAAGCTTGTTCCATTTGTGCACAGTAGAAGCACAAACCCCAGCACAGAAATTGTTTGTTAGACGTTGCGCTAGTTTCAGCATGCTTTTACGCCCACTTGCAGTTATTGCTGAAAGGGAAACAAACTATAATGAAGATATAGCATTTAGAATGTAGACAATTTGATCAACTCTAATTCTACGGTTAAAACAATCTTTTCATATATTATTCAGTATAGATTTACCAGAATTATCTCCAGAGGGAACAGCAGAAGACATGAGAATAGCAAGGCACTGGCTTTGCCTTTGCAGCGTAGCCACCCACCTATGAGCACCAAACCCGAGGCCGGAGCTCAGTAAGGGTCTGTATAACTGATGAACTTCACTCTCGTCATATTCAGCATGCTCTACCCATGTCACCTGCATATAGTGTTATGGCAAATGAACTTCAAATTAATTTAGTTTAGATTACATTCCAGAACTTTTCAGTGAAGGTTTTTTTATCCGTACTATTGAATCACATAATGCAACATGATAACATTTCTTGATTATGTATTCCAGCAGAAGTGATGTATAGTAGAGATGCATAATACAAAAATGCACATAATTCATGGCATGATTTGAAGGGGCATGGCAGACTGTAAGTGATGACATCGGGATGTGCAATGGAGTCGACATAAGCATTGATACTTGCATAAAACCACAAAAAAGCGCTCTTGACTACAGCTATGTAGTTGAACAAATTTATCATTGCAACAAGACAAAAAACAAGAAATCACAAATAAATGAACTAGGCTGAAACCAACTTATAGAGAAACGCGTAGAAAGTTGAGTAATCAAATACAGAATCCGAATAGAAACATCATAAGTGCACTTCATAGCCTTTCAAGCAAATAGATGATGAATGATACAAAATTAAATTGTCAAAGATGCAACTGCAACTTTGATTAGTATAATAAATCTACGGAATCTTGATTTCCTCGTGTTTAGTGGGTTAATATTCAATTGAGGAGCCACATTCAGTTTCTTGGGAATTGGCATTGATTAAATAATCTACCATGAAAGAGAGCATCCAGGAATCATATTATAATATCCAAGGAAGCTTCGGATTCATAGCCCTTATATTCATATATAATGACTCCCCACACAACCATTACCAAAATAGTAGTAATTAATGCATAATCACTAGAAAAGACAAGCAAAGTTTTTTTTGGATTGATGAGCTCAAGGAGCAGTAGAATTTCCAGGCACACAACTTTGGCCTGTAGTAAATCATTTTCAACAAACCAGGCAGTGATTTTGCTGTGATAGGTGGAGTAAAGGGAAACTTTTACTCTTGTCAAAACCAATGTGTAATAAACTTTAAACAATGATATACGATTTGTTTTCAACAATAGAGCAAAATGACGCAGCCAGAATTTTGTGCATAGTATCTGACTAACCTTTGAGTACCCATTCGGTAAATCTTCCACTAAACACCCAGAAGGAAGCCTTCTGCACTTCACATAAGCTGGAGCACCTGAGGTCTCACGAACTGACTCAATTGATACATCAACCACAGCCCATACTCCTTCAGCGTGCTGCTTACAGAAACGCAAGAAATTCACCTCGCGGACTGGGACTAGCGGTGAAAGTACTTGTAGTTCAGCATGCATCTGCAGATATAAATATTATGTCTTCATATAGTGTGGCAAGTTCAAAATCACATCAAGGACCCAATATCTAGAGCAAAGTATTACCAGTTGAAGTGAACCATTTCTGGTTCCTCCCATGCCACTGGATATCACCTCAATAGTGGTGGCTCTTGCAATCATACAAGGGAACATCTCAGCCCATCGATTCTGCCAAAAATTATGTTGCTATGAATCAATGTACGCATTCAGGAAACACACAGTTAATGACCAGACTGACACAGATGCTGCCAGACTTATTCAAGATAAACTTAACAGTTAACACCAAACCATAAGCTCATTACATGAAATCTACAACTTACAGAATCCATTAGAGTTTCGACAAGGGCCAAGCTGTTTATAATCACCACACCAGCCTCTCTGGAAGCCTCAGTGACATAGCAATTGGGTTTCATGCCCATACAAGGTGTAAATGTTCTCATGTATTCCTCACCATTCAGAATTTCTCTTACACCTTCTGAACTCTTGATCCACAATGGCTCATCATTTCGTGCCAGTTTAATCAGCTCATCCATAGCAGCAAGAGCAACCTCCAGAAGCATTGATCTCTCTAAAGTTTTGTCAATACCTGTAGCATTATTATTGACTGCTGGCCTAATTACTGCTGCCATGTTTGACGAGCTATACACATCACCTCCAAAATCTTGTCCAAAATGCATCGATGTGCTAAAACCACCGTGGCAGTTGTTACTTCCAACACCAAGTTCCAAGTTTGAGCTTGCCAACACCATAGAATTATTACCCAGTGCTGAGACTGGCTGCCCTAAAAACTTACTTGCCAGCCCACAAACTCGCTCCAACTCGTCTCTAAGTCGAGCATTCTCAAGTCTGAGATGCTGCTCTTCCAATGACACCTCTCCAATCATAGCAGGTCCCCCACAGTGCACACAAATTGGGTTTCTCATGGCATCCCTTATAGACATATTCTCAGCCCGCAGTTTATCATTTTCGTTCCTCAACAATGAATTCTCATGTCGCTCAATTTGTGTCTGTGACAGCCAAATCATTGTTCCATTAGCAACCGCTCAAGATAACAGCAAGGTAGAACGAAATTCAATCTGTGGCCATAACAAACCTTCATCTGGGTTCGCCTATTTTGGAACCAAAACTTAACCTGCCTAGTCTCCAGGTTAAGCCTCTTGCTAAGCTGCAGCCTTTGCTTTTCATCAGGATGAGGGCACTCCTTGAACAAGCTTACATCAATCAACAAAAAAATCTCAGAAACAATGTTCCTAGTTCCTGCTGAAAGTGAATGACTCATGAAGTGATGAATGAGATCCTTACCCTTCAAGCTCCTGTATTTGCTGTGGGGTGTGGCGATGGTATTTCTTCTTTTTCTTAGTAGGATTGATGTCTGGAGCATCCAAATCTTCTCCTGAACCTCCATCCATATTATCACTTCCAGATCTGCTCTCATGATCTTCCTCCCTACCCCTCCTCCCACCAACTCCACCGCTCACACCTACACCACCATAGCTCTCCCCAATCCTCATCACCTCCCCTTGAGTTTCCAATCCGGTTTGCTGCAAAAGCCCAGATCAGAAAATAAAAGGCAGAAAAACATACTATCAAATAGAGCAAAAGTTGAGGATGGACTCACTAGGGCCAACGATAGAGCAGGAGTGTTGAAGATGGACTTGGTAAAGGCCTGATCAACAAGGCGCTGCTGCTGCTGGGAGAATACACCATTAGAGAGCATCATAGCCTTGCTGCTACTGTTGTTGCTGCTACTGCTGTTGAACTGTAAATCTGAATTGAGTCTGGCAGTATCGCAGCCGTCGGTGGTGTCCAGAAAACCCCCAAAACTCATGAAATCAAAAAAACCCAGAAAAACTTCACCTTTAAACACCCTCCAAAGTAACCAAATCTGGAGATACAGACAGAAACACTACAAATGCAGAGAGGATGAAATAGAAGGGGTAAAGAGAGGGCGATGAGACAAAAGGCTAGTCAAAAACCCATATGTCTAAACTCCCTCTCCTCCTTGAGGAACAGAAAGAAAAGAAAAAACTAGAAAATCTGGTGGAACCGAAACCCCAGATTCCAAATTCCAAAACCCAGTTCGGCTTTCTCTCTTCTCGCTCTAGAATGACAGTAACAGACTTAAAAATTGAAGCTTGGGGAGAAAGGTGCACCAAAAAGCCCTAGAAGAGAAAGGAGAGTGAGAGTGTCCATAGAGTTGGTGATGGTGTGAATCTGAATCTGCTGCTGCATGCTTGACTTTGGAGGAAAGCATAAATAATGAAACTAAAAACTAAGCCAAGCCAATCTCTCTCTCAGTGAAGAAGAAGAAGAAGAATCAAAGCCGAACAAGACAAAAGTAGCAAATGAAAAGACATTATGATGAAAAACTTTTCACGCAGTAAAAAGTTCCAAGAAGAATAAGAGATGTGAGTAGATGGAAATTGCACGAAAACAGATGAGGAAGAACGAGAGAGAAAATGAAAAAGAAAAAGAGGGGGGAGTGGTCCCCAGTTGACCTCAACAACAGCATCTCTCTCTCTCTCTCCGTTTGTTGTCCATCTTCTTCTACTTTTTCTTCCCCGTGTTTAAAACTTATGTTGCCTGTTTTGACCTTCTCCTCTGTGATAAAATTATTTGACAACTCACACGCAGATGTCAAGTACTCCCTAATTTTGTGTCTATATGACTAGCAGTGGCAACCAATTGAAAAGAAAATATGAATAAAATGTCACCAAATATAAGGGGATGGGGAGCCCCCAAAAGAGATGTGTATAAGGTGAAAGAAGATAGGATGGTCCCAACCCAGTTGAGATCAAATTCACACATGCATTTGCGCAACTTAAGGAGCAACCAGCAAGACGTACCTATTTCTTATCATGTCACTGGAATGTGGAAGGATATGTATCATACAAATTCATGCCTGTAAGCGGACTGGATATGGGCCTGAAGAAAGAAGATGGAAACGGTCAGTATAGTATCAATTATTTTCAACAAGAGCAGCTTAAGCAAACTAATCATATTAGGATGATAAGTCAAATGAATAGATTATCTTACAACCGAATCAATGTATTTCATTCAATCATGTAGAGGAGCAAGACCCAGCCAGCCCCATCCTTTTTATGGGGTCTTCTGTTCCTGTACACACTCAAAGACACATCTATGTAAACCTCTATGTGCCTCGATTTTCAAGAGCAGAATATCAGGCCAAAAATAAAACAGCCAGTTTGAAAGATGAAGCCTTTCAGCTTCAACGATGACCCCTCTGCTCCATAAATGACAAGAGAAATTCAGATGCTGCCGACTTATCAACGTCAATGTGTCTCAGTATGAGGGACCATGGAAGATAATTGAGGGTGGTTGGGTAGACGGAGTGAGGGGCTAGCTGTTGTGACGAAAACGAAGAAGCTTTCACACAATGCTGTCCGGGAATTCAATGTCCGGTGGTTCTAGGCAAGAATCCTATATCAGAATGTGATGGTTAACCATATGATGAGACCTTAATGTCAATGGAACAATAAATCTTAAAAGAAGAAGTGCAACTAACATAATTGAAAATGAACAATAATATTGCCTGCAGAGTATATCATTATACATCGGTAGAACTGTCACACCATGATGTCTACCGAGATACTAGACAGACGATTATGACCTCTAGCTAGAGGTATGAACTGTAGCCCGCAACATTCTATAAACAGGACTTCACAATAGTTACTGAGAATAAAATTAACCAAGATAAAGTGTTAACAATAAGAGCTAGCTAGAGGCTTGCATGCCATCAATGTTACTTATAAGACACTACATTAATCACCCAAACACTTAATTCCATTAGAAATGGGAACCCATTATTTTATATTTTTCTCCCTTTGCCTTACAAAATAGATGAGAGTAATCTTACATATCTGCTATAGCCTATAGTGACTACGATATGCATGTTTTAACTAAATAACTTTTGCATTAGATTACAAGACTAAAGTGTCACTCCCTAAGGTCTCTCAATTTATTGTTCAATGATGCATAAAGATTGCACGTTCGTTTAAATTTAAGATTAAGGGAGTAGAAAGTACCTATTGTACAAATAAAAAAGAGAGTATCAATGCTGCGAAAATGAAAGTAGTTTCCAAAAGGTTTTTGTTGGCATGAGATCCAGGCTCTTCGTCATGTACATTTGTTGTCCATCGAGGATGGCATGAGTAATATGAACTGCTTTATCTCAAGAACAACAGGGGTATCACATCAAATCCATGAGATAACACCTATGGTTACCAGATTCAATTTCTCAGGTTAATGATTCCTATACTCAAATACTTCAGATTAATGAAAAATATTTCATCCAAATTGTTTTTAAAGTTAACTACTTGATGTAAGAATGGGAGTGTTTGTAACTTTCATTAGTCAGTATATATATACTACATAAAGAGCAGATGGATAAGCTAATAAAAATTATGCATAGTCGAGGTAAACAACTATAGACAATACCTGTTCTTTCTGGGCCCCGAGACTTGTTAAGAGACTGAATGCCAGAAACATGCATGAGAACATGTCCGAGGATAGTTCAAAAGGCTCGCACCTGAAGAAAAATAAACATGAAGTTACAAATAATGTCCATTCATCACTGCAAATAAAAGTACATTCAACTCTACACCACAAACAAGGAAGCATGTTCATTTATAGGTCCTCAAAGAGTTGCTCCAACTTAGATAAGTCTATAATTCAGCACAAGGGGACATCAAGAAAAAGACAATGTAACTACAAGCAGACAGAACTTGACATGAACGGGCTAAGATATGTAATGAAACTTATGGTTCATTAGAGTTTTCCTACCCTGCAACCCATATCAAGAGCGGTCCTCATAGCTCCTTCATTGAAGAAATGTGCTGCCTGTATCTGTGTATTGTTCCGCTCCATCAGGGACCATTGTGCCACCACCAATAAAATGAAGCAAGGAACTTCTAACTTCATCAATCCTTGATGACCTTTCCCATCAGCAATCTTATTATGCGGTATATTGAGATTTACAGCCATCACAGGACATCAACTCACCAACAGCCATGGGACACTTTCTACACTAAGCAACCCATATGGGCTTCATTACAAATGTATTCCCCAATTTGTCTTCACATCAAAGAGCCCTATCTTCATAAATTTCTCACAATACAAGTTCTAATGCTTTACTGTCTTCACTAGGTACATCTTTTACACCAAAGAACACACATCTGATTTTGATCTTCATCTTCAATGATTTTGGCTTTAATTGGCAAAAGGTAACTCAGTAGATAAATATACATGCCTTTTAAATATCCCAGCATAACCCCATAAGTTCCAGTTTAGGGTTCATCAACTAAAACTTTGACTAGGGAACATCATAACCACATACAAACTAAACATCAAATATCACAAGAGACGTAACTTGTGCAGACTTTCAGGCCACTGAACAGAAATATTATACCCGGAATCCAAAGATTTAGGCGGCGGAATCAAGCAAAACGGAATCCCTTCAGGCCTCGGGCACTTCCGTTATCTTTAAAAAAACTCATCTCCCTACTCAACTGCCTCCGGACGCCGCAAGAGGATCTCCCAGAAAAGTAATAAAAATATGTTACGATGAATGACAAAAAAAAATGATACAATGTCGAGCAACCGGAACTGCTTCGTATTAGGGTTCCGTTTCGACGACGGCAAGTTCAGATAGCCCATTTTTACCATCCGGTTACTCAAAGTTCGCCTAACATCACAACTCCGAATTTCCGAATGGATGCGAGTTCCACCAGTTGCGGATCGGATATGAGTCCGCCTGTGGCAGAGCGTGCGCCAGAATTCTGCAGAGTGGGATTTTTCAGCGAGGAGGTGGTTCGCTCTAAATTTGTTTGAATCAGTGAGGAAGATGATCAAAAGATGATGATAGGCTGATAGCGCGGTGACCAAGTTCAAACTGACTTACACACACGTGGCATAAATTCATTGGGCTTATATTTGGGCCGTCCATCAGAGCGTAGTTTTTAGCAACGACGAATCATTTCGTCGCTATTTATAAGAAATCAAAGCTGTTGAACTGCTGAGCAGGAATGACGCTTACAGAAAACAATGGCAACAGCAAATGAGCTAGCTGAATGGTAGAGTTCCAAGTGCTGATCTGTTTTAACTGAAAGTGCTCAGACCTTTGGGGCATATAAGACCAACTTTTTGAGCTTCCATCTCAGAAACAGCATTTGGGATCGCCTCTTTTTCAGACTCTTCATGTATTCTGCTATTCCCATTGCAAGCACTGTTTCTGTCCTTAGCAGCTAGTTTGCATCTTCTTTCGTAGACAATGATAGGCTTGCCAGATGTTGTGTCTGATAACAAGTAGGAACAGTGTTAAGAATAGACACTGAGGACCAATTTAGAACGCAAGTAACCGATCAAAATAAAGAATGAATATGAAGTGGCTCTATGAGAGTCTAGTTTGTATTTTACATATCTTGCAACAAACTTAATTTTGCATCTTTTTGCCTACACGTAGCCCGTTCTCAAGAGAGGTCTTTTCTCGCATACTGCTCTCCTCCTAATATTGTCAGTTATCCATTTATACATAAATGGCTGATGCAATTATTTTTTTTCACTAAACAAGTCAAAATATATATTATAGTGCAAGCGAAATGAAACAAGCCACACAATGATAGTTAAATCTATAAAAGAAGAGAAATAGGTTTCTTCTAACCTTTTGAATCTGTACGACTGGTAGAAGAGCTGGCTTCTTTTCTCTTCCGGCCTCTTTTCTTTTGAGGAGGCAAAACACTGGTCCAAACTGAGGACAAATGAACAAAATAGCCGTAAGTCTTCAAATCCGGGACATTGACTGTTAAGTAACTTTCTTATCTAGACGTCATCGATACAAAATTACAAATGATCCCCATTCCCTACAACATCTTTTATCTTTCACATCCCTTAAATAAGCTGACCCTTTACTGCAGTGGTTTTCAAAAGTAGCAAACAGCAATCGTCAAATGAACAATCGTTGTGAAGAATCACATGACCATATCAACTAAGGTAAGCCACAATAAGAGGCAGATTGCAGCTGCCAGAGAATGATTTCGTCCCTCCTCCATGCATATATAATTAATAGATATGAAGTTTCGGGGGGAACTTCCACTAACACAGACTCTTGAAGAAAAAAATATAAAGCACATGTAAAACAAGGCATTGCAAAATGAATGGTCTTATACTAAAAAGCAGCCAAGCAGAAAATTTGTTATCAGCGAACAATGAAAAAAAGACGAAAGCGACTCAACAGTTTAGATACTTACGGTCAAAAAGTTCAGGCTGCCGCACTTCGGCATAACTAACATACCGAAGAAGAGCATCTAGGCTCTCAAACTCCTGGTCAGTGAATGGACAATAGTAAACCTGCAAATAAGAAAGCTACATTTAAATCAGCATACTAGAACTAACAAACTTATCAGCAGAGGTTTATATAACATACTGTATAGACTAGTGACACTATCTTAAAATGGCTGATAGGATATATGAACAAGCAATTAAAACGCCCAAGGAAAAAATATTGAAGATTGGAACCTTTCCATGAACCACATCGACAATGACCAGAGCTATACAAGGCAAGAAAAAAAAAACATAGATCATCATGGAGACTAAGTAATAAAAAACAAAATAATTCAGTGCTCCCTTACACAGTGACGTATAAGCCTCGAGAACACCAAATATGATTCAGTGATACACATAAAGGCGCCTCAAATTATGGCAGGTTAAAGCACCAAGAAACATAAGTTGTCAACATAATCTTTATTGTCTTCAATTAAATACGAGTGATGTTCCTGAACATCAGCATGCAAACTGACAGAACTTGTAAGGCAGCAAAATAAAGTTTAGGGATTGGCAGATGTATTCCTAATCCCTCCATTGGTCAATATGTGGCTGCAACACTGTAATCACTCTGATCTATAGAGACAGAACAGGGAGAGTAGAACAACATTCTCCTGTTAATCATCCAACTTAGCTCCCTGGACATATTAATAAACCTTGAACATAACGGAATGTACTTTCTCTATTAGGTAGTGTGATTATCTGATTGAAGTAAAATTAATTTAGCTTTCAATGATATAGATACTAAGAATATGAAAAATCACTTGTGCTTAAATAGGGGTACAGAGGCTCAGATTCGAGCATCAAAAATCTGATTCTCGCTTTCAAAACCAACCCCTTGGGTGAAATAAGATGCTGCTAAGATTCAGATTGCAACAATATTGTTTCAAATGCTTGATAGAGGTAGAACTGATGCTAGACATGATCCTCAACCTCCTAAAAGAGAATCTGAAATTTAAATTGCCTTACCCCTCATCAAACATCTGATTCTAAGTTTCGAAACCGATATTTTAAGCGAAATAAAATGCCCTAAGATTTGGATTGCGAGAATTTTGTTTCAACTGCATGGCAGACGTAGAACTGAATACAATAGATCTGATCCTCACGCTGCTTAGAATAAAACTCGAAACTATAATTACCTTGCCCCTCTGCTCCCAACCGGCAGGAATACTGTCCTTCATTTCGCAGTCTCTAATTTCAGCCATTGGAACATGTATATTCTTTTCTCTGTTGTTATTTGCTTGCCGCTGTCTATCCTACTGCTAAGGGTTAAATACACATATAGCCCTAATTTTTCAGAGGACTGAGATATGGTGGCAGAGACATTAAACGAATCGTTTTGAGGGATCGCTTTAGCCACCGACCCAAAGAGAAGAAAAAAAAGAAAAGAATGCATTCAACTAAATCCTTTTCCCCAGGGAACTGATTCTTCCTAGTTATAGCACTCACAAATCCTTGAATGTCCTTGGAGAAGCTCGACTCAATACAGGCAACCAGTGGTGATAAATACCATAACTGAACTCCACCTTTATTTGGTTAGATATAAAAAGGCTCCTTAACGTTCATAAGAGATGAAACTTTTTCGCATTTGATTCAATTTTTGATTTCGGCAAAAATTGCGAGAAACATTAATTCCATCACTGAGGTATACATATCAGGCTGAAGCAAACAGTAAATCTACATTTGTGAGGGCAACAAATAAAAATGCTAAATTCCTAACTAGCAATTGTAAGCATACGCAAGAGTTTCCAGGGTTATGACATTGGGCAGGGAGAAACAACAGTTAATTTCTCTTCATCAGTCATGTATCAGCAATATATCTTATCTAGCACACATCATTTTTAAAGCCTCTAAACCTGGAAGCATTGTTACAGCATTCTTCTCAATAAGAAAAGTATGATTTTACTGTTCAGGACAAAGTCAATCCGTCCTACAATTCTATAAATCTGGTCGCTGTTTTGTTTCTTTACAGAGACCCAACACAAGGGATTTTCATATACACGGAGTATAAGTTGAAAAAAATACACACACCACCACAATAGGCAGAAGAAAAACCGTATAGATCAACTATAATTCTGGCCATCTACCATCAAATAGAACTCTGATTAATATACACACTATAAACAATACATGAAAGATTTCACAGTGGAAATTCAAATCTATAACAGAAACGCATAAAATTACCTTTCTTGGATTCAAATGATTGTAAAAACGAATCCTGATTCAATCTTTAGATGTCATCCACAGGTATAAAATTGTCAGTTTCTACAACTTCTAGTTTTCTTCACTGATTCCAAGAATCCAAATTAAAACCATTCAAAGGTTCACAACTCAATTACACAACTAATTTCCCAATCGAGCACATAACAAGATGACCCATATCATCAGCGCAAAATCGAACACCATCAAACCCAAAATCACAAACAAATATCTCTAAAAACAACTAACCTCATCTCATGTTTGATTTCGATCCAAGTGAATAGGTCGGCGAGATCGAAAGTTGATGATCTGGGTCGGCGATAAAACTCCCAAAGGCGTCGGCTTTCCCATCATCTTTGGAACTCGAGTCGTTTCGCGGCAATAGAACAAACTGATCAGATCTGGCGATGTACATGTGAATATTCAATTCAAGTCACAAAACGACACCGTTTTTGACGTAGTCAAATTTAAAAATAATCATATATCAAAATTTTATTTTATATAAAAAAAAAAAAAAAAAGTGGCCAAGAAAGACATCCTATAATTTTACCAGACAGCATAACATATCTACATTGTCAATGCTGTCAACAAAACAATATACAGTGCAAGCAAACACAATGGTAGTGTGGGACTGTCAAGTTTTGGAGCCTGAACTTTTGGGGGATAGACCCAAGTCCTTGCACAGCTCTTCATCGGGTTCTAAACTTCCGGGTACTGCACCGAATACTTTTCTAGAGAATTCATATCCGGAAGTCAGGTAGTGAATGTATGCAGAAGCGTCTTCCAAGTTGCGTTCCATGTTCTGTGATACAGACATAAAGCTCATTGACCGAGCTTTGTCTAGTTTCTTTGCAGTTGGGGCCTTGTCCAGCTCAGTGATTTTTAGAAATCTTTCTGTGGCAGCTTCCCATGATAGCTCATGCCTATGCGTGTCTGTTGGGTACTGTGGTTCGTCTACTAATGCCTTCTGAGTTTCAGCCACAAAGCCTTTGCTGTCATTGTATGTTCTGCAGTTGGGGAACTGCTCGAAGAATTCGTTGGATGGATGATTGGCGCACACCACGATCTTTCCCATTGCTAGGGCTTCTGCTGTTGTAGTGCAGACAACATCTGTGGTGCTCGGGTTCAGGAATACTTTATAACTGCAGCACAAGAAAATCAGGAAGATAAAATAAGAATATTGTCCAACCCATGAGTGAAGTATATTCATGAATATGATTTGACGCTAGCTAGCATCAAACATTCAAAGTAATAGAGATAAAACGCAAGAGGGTTTATGAGACGGGGCTTACTCGTGAAATATAGGATCAGCATGATCACGTCCAGGGAAAACCTTAACAGTAATTTCAAGCTTCTGAGCAGCGTCCTTCACTGCATCAGAGTCCTCTCCACTGCCATATAAGTCAAGCTCCAATCCAGTCAGGTCTTTTTGGTGATCTTGAAGGAGTTTAAGAAGCTCCTTGTAGCCTTTGCCCCACACCATTTTTCCAATGTAGTAAGCACCTTTAGTAAAAGCCTTATCTCCATTTTCCTTCTGTTCTCTCTTTTTCTGTCCGATTTCAAGAAACTTGGGATTCACACCATGAACATTACAGATAATGGATCTTGGTAGATCCTGGGTGGCAGCAGATAACCTGATAACCTGACATTGAAAAACACGCTAGACTGATGAGGCCACATTAAGTCGACTACAGTTATTCAATTGCATGATATGTCCTCATCACAATCAATGGTTCATTGTACCATTTATGAGAATTGAGAGACTTCGGTACGAAGCAAACCCAAACGCTCATTTTCAGATATTTCTAGGAAGAATTTTTTTTTTTAATAAGGTTCAAGAAATCCTGTTTATAAATTCGAAACACACTACATGTAACCTGTCAAGCACCTAGAGACCAGAGTAGGAGAAGTACCTTGTGACAATAGATATCAACAACCCAGTTGTTAATGTACTTCAGAAGGAACGCCTGCAAACGACCATTCTTTTCCCTTTTCACATATGCCAAATAATTGGTATGAACAATGCCTATAACAAGACGGAACTTTTTCTTCCACCTCTTTCCGTGATGATACCAAGTAAGATGTTCAGGCTCTTCAAGCACAGCAACATCAGCCTCTTCATCAGGTATAATCTCAGATATATCACCCACAGCCAGAATGCTCTTCTTATCCAACGCATACTGCAGAACACGCACATCAACCAAAATATAAACACATAAAATTCATTAATGATGACACAAATAATCTTACAGCATTAGATCAAGCTGTATACTAGTTGAACCAGCCTTCACTGTGAAACAAACAACACTTCCATAAACATGTTACCTTTCCAGGATAAAAGCGCAGGTTGAAATCTGATTTAAATCCAGTCCTCTCTTCCAGCCACTGCAAGCAATATTTCTCCTGCTCAGAAGGCGAGTCAAAAGTAATGTTTCCAGGATAGACCAATTCCTGGTGCTTCATCGATAACCAAGGAACTGCTAAAGTCACATTTCTTTTCCCATCTCGCGCAAGATAGGCTGCACGAAACAACGGGTTGACAGCAGTTCCAGTCATCCATGGAAGACAAGCCGTAGTAAATATCGCAATATGCTGTCCCTTATCCATTTCCTAACGTCAGATTTGGTACCAATATTACCCGAACCAGCTCACAATCCACACCTCAAATGAACCACCACTAATTGTTCTAAAACAGCTGTAAAATAACCAATCCACAAAATTCCATGATCAGTGTGCTAACACAATAATCAAACAATTTTGCAGGAGAAATCCAACACAAACTCTACCAAATACAGAATTTTTCAAGTTTGAAAATTACTGCAAAATCACATACCTCCAACATCCCTAAAGTTTACAAAACAAATCCAGCAATTTAAAGATGGGATTGACTACCTTTGTTGACGCGAATGGGACGGATCGAAATGGAAGGCAGCAGAAGGCGATGGAAGATGCTTCGGAGGGAAGACGAAAGCGCGACAAAGGTTGTTGCACAAGTTTCCAAACCGAGCGTGGAAGGGTTAAGTTTTGATTGGTCCAGATTATCCTGTTGACCTCGAATAGGAGGCTGAGATTCCGGTTCAAAACTCCATTAATTGAACCGGCTCATCGAATCGCTAATGCTCAATTGAATTTGCCAGTTCACTACAATTGAACCAAATCTGAATTTTGAGATTTCCTTTAACAATAATAATAAAAAGATCCCGATTCAAATCCTCTAAGGAACAAATTAGCTTTGGTGGTCGAACATGTCACACATATTGTGTAATAGCATCTAGTGGGCGTGATTTGCAGACTATTAAACTACCTAAAAATTTACCCACTTCGCGTGAACAGTCCAACTGGCTGTCCAGAAAAAAAAAAATCATATGAGGATTATACAAAAACCTGTTACAGAGCAAGCATGGTGCTATCATGTTGCCTAAGATTCCTATTGCCAGTAGAAAAGGTGTCTGTGTGCCGGATGCTTCATCCTGTGCGCCAATTTTGAAAACTAACTCTCGCCAGAGAAAGGGAATGCGGCTAGTCAGCTTCAGGAGAGGGCTGCGTCTTCTCGACCAGGAACTCGAGTTTCTGGCAACAAAATCAGAAGTGAATGAGTGTACAATAACGCAAGAACATCCATTACTATATCTATAACAACTGCTTGAAAGGAGGAGTATAAATCAATTTACATCCGGAAGAGAGAGTGATAGATGTGGAGCCGCAATTGGATATTTCTCTTAAGAGATCAAAAGTTGTAGAACATTTTATGTCCTCATTTATCAGGAAATTTCTACCCCAGTGAATTAGAGAGGAATGTTTCCAAACCTTTACTGTTTTATTCATTTCTTCAATTTTCTTCAAAATCAATTCACCAGGTACCGTTCTGCACTCCACTGAACCAACCCGGGGAGAGCCTGTCATCTAAAAAGAAGTGCAGATAGTCAGTCCAAGTTGCAAAGTTACATAAGAACTGAATAGCAATATGACAGAGCAGGAGCACTTTCAAAACAAGTAGATGCACTATGTTGACAACATAACATGCAATATACGAATCCAATCTCCAACAGAATTGAACCCATTATTAATCATGTTTTGGACCAAGTACCAATTGATATACAAAAGACTACCCAGTTCTCACATAGGAATTTATGCTTAAATTTTATCAACTAAGAAAATGGAAAGAGAGCGGAGTGCGTAAGTTATATGGCTACCTTCCAGTTCTTTGATGGCGATTTCAGAGAAGCAGGGCCTTCGTTCAATGATGCTAGCCGACCCATAAATTGTGCTTCATTAAACTGAGGAGTGCGATTCCAAGATTTGCCAGCATCCTGTATTGCTTTTGAAGCTTCTGCAATAATTGTCTGCAACATTGGAAAACATTAAATTATTATTCCAATCCAGAAGCATGTCTGGAATCAATATCTAATCATCACTAATTTAGATAAAGAACGATCTCTGGAGAATTAGCAAGTCCATTAATAAACAAAACTACACAGCAGTAAAATCAGACTGTATACCTTTCTTAAGAGTCCGGGGTTAGTTACTCCTTGAATTTGTAGTTCGTCAACAGGTGCAGCTTTACCTTGAGCGACACTCTCAACTCTAATGGTATGAATACCGTACACTGATTGCAGACAACCTATACAAAATAAAGCAGTTACACGAATATTTGTAGTATGCAAAACTAAGTGTCAATCAGCCGAGGCATACTGTAGAATGCCGCTTGAGTTCAGCAATAATCTTTAGGTGTCGATTACTAAAAGAACTATTTTTCCGAGAGAACCATAGTGGAATCCAAAGATATTCATCATCGATAAAAAAAAAGGCATGCCAAACTCATAGATGCCCCGGGCATTTTGTAGACTGAAAAATAATCGATAATCAGTTCTAACTTCCAACGATTGTAATTACTGTTTCAGTACCTTGCTCAATGATGATATCAATGACGAGAGCAAGAGGGACATGCCTCTCTACTGTGATAGCACCCCAAAAGGGTATAAATGAAGGCCTTGACACCTACAGAATAATAACATTTTGTCACCAGTTACACGCCTTACCTCATAACGAGAAGCACTAACTCAACCGAAATAAAATACCTTGTACACTATTTCAGCTGGCGTGACATACAGTTTCCGGGAGGAAATATCCTTCCGCATCACATACCTTCTAAAGGGAAGATATAACAGCATAATAATTCCAAATCCCCAAGCTAAAACAAGTAACAATGAAATTGAAACCCATATAATGGTATCATACTGGACAGTGTTTCTCGCTAATTCATCAAATGTGGCGATATAAATGATCTGGTCAGATGCATCAACAGCTTCGTCTTCGTCCAAGTCTGAATCAGGACCAGAGAGTAAGAACTCTCTTGATGACGCACGCTCCATGAGGCTATCAGCATGACCCATCAACATCTTTACAAACACAGATCTGTCAAAACAACATACAATACAATTGACAGCCACAGATCTGTCAAAACAACATACAATACAATTGACAGCCACAGATCTGTCAAAACAACATACAATACAATTGACTGCCAAAGTAAGCTTCTTCCATGACAAAAACAATATCACTATTTCGCCCGCCTCAAGCTTCTGAACACCATTAAAACTCTACACATACGCACTCGAATCTCAGCACTGATTCATTTAGAAAATTCAGATTATACCAAAATCAGAAGATGCATAAACCTAAATCTCTTAAACATCACCAGGTTCCAAAAGATTCACCAAACATGCATACTACGAAGATCGCAACATACACACATTTGATGACAACCCTATTTCCAAACTTCATGTAACTAACATTTGATGACAAAAAATCAGACAAACTTTCTCAGCAGCCAAGAAAACCGCTTTCCATAAACACAATAAAAAATTCAACAAGCATGCGAGTGTTTATGATTTGAGGAACTGAAATACCTTAGAAATTTCCAGCTAATTCTGAGCTCGGGATTAGGAAATTTCAAGCTTTGAGAATGAGACTCGCTTCGGAAAACCTAACAGTTCATTAAGTGATGGATAAAAGAAAGAACATCACCAAGCATTCAAGACAATTGAGAAGCTATTTGGTGGATCCGGCGCACGCTTCTTCGAATACTTGCGATGAAACGCTGACGTTTTAACGAATAAGTAATTTTATTAGTTGTCTTCACTCCTCGATTGTTGTCTGCCGAATTCCACACTTGATGAGGTAATTGTTAAGTTTGGTTTTGAGTTTTAGGGTTTCGAGGTGGCATGTTTAAATGTGATTTTTGGATAGAATTCGGGATGAAAGGAGAGATATAGTGGCTTCAGAGCTTGGTTTCAGAAGGCAGGCAACGTGTTTGATAAAATGCTTGAGACAGATTTTGGAGTATGGAACTTTGTAAGTTCTAAAATTTGACAATGACCCCTAATTTGTCACGATCCAAATCTTAGGTCGAAACCGACGCTTTACCGTTTACAAGCAAATCCTTATATCGACAATTTATCATATAAAATAACAAAATCAAATTACAAAGTAAATTGAACTATTTAAATTACCAGAATCAAGTACAACGGAGCTATCTGAATCAAAAAAATAACTAAAGAAACTTCAGTTAAATGATTAGTCGGATGCCACCATACGTAAAATCGATAGATGACAGCTGTCGAGCCACACCCATTTTTATCCACTATCATTTCACGAAAATCTTGAAAAGTAGTGGAAATGAGAATACACAACAATAAAAATTTACTTACCCCTTCTACTATTCACACATGACAGAACAAATAATTTGGATAGTCTCTGTTTTCATTTAAGCTATTTTTTTTTTTTTTGACATCTCACTTCATCCTAATCTTTATTTTAATTAATTTAACGAGCCATTACTTGTTCTAAACTGTCCCATCATCGATCCTAATCTATCGATTCTTCCCGCAGAATAATTAATTTAATTAACATAATATTCAACACTAAATCATAATATAATCTTCCAACATTTTCAATTAAATGTCGAATATAACATGATAAACCCCTAACTCTTCCAACATTTTCAATTTCCTCAGTTCTTGGTTGTAATCCAACAAACGGAGCAGGATTCGGATCTCGATCAGACGAGCTGCAAGGCACGATGAGTAGTAAGAAGGTGCTGGTGATCGGAGGAACTGGGTACTTGGGGCAGCACTTGCTGCAAGGTCTGGCCGCGATTAAGGGCCCTCCGTTCGACGTGGCATTCACATTCGCTTCTAGTCTTCCTCTGGCATTGATTCGTGCTTTTCCTCATGCTATGGCTTTCCATGTCGACTTAGCGACCGGCCAAGGGCTTGAACTCATACCTGAGACATTTGGGCAGGTTGTTACTGAACTGAGTAAACTTTCAATTTTTTACTATTACAACTTCATTATCAAGTGAATAATTAAGCTTGTAGGATTTAGGGTTTAGTTTGAGTCTATGGTAAGGACTGTTTCTTTGATTGGCAGCCTGATGTGGTGGTCAACTGTGCTGCGCTTTCTGTGCCCCGCGAGTGCGAAGCGAATCCTGATAAGGCAATGTCTGTTAATGTGCCGCATACTCTTGTAAAATGGTTGTCATGCTTTGAAGAGAAAAAACCGCTTTTGATTCACCTGTCTACTGATCAAGGTAAATGGTATCATTTTTCATGCCATTGTTGTCAAATAGTTTGTTCCTAATGCTAGGAGTGACCGTAGCATTTACCCGTTTGCAGTTTATGAAGGGACAAAATCTTTCTACAAAGAAGATGATGAGACTATTCCTGTGAATGTTTATGGAAAATCGAAAGTGGAAGCAGAGAAGCTTATTTCTTCTAATTACTCCAACTATGCAATCTTAAGAAGCAGTATCATCATTGGGCCACAATCTGTTGTACCTGTTCCGAAATCCCTCCCCATTCAGGTTCGTGTATAGCAAAGAAGTATTCCCGTGGTTAATAAAATTACACATCAAAACACATAGTAAACTAGGGTGCTGATTACTGTGGATTGACTTGGACCTTCTAAATCGAAATGCCACGTTGTTCACTAGCATTATATATTTATATGTTCTGCTAAGAAATTGACATAGACACACGAGGCCTTCTATTATAATTCTAATTATTTTGACTGTGTTGTAGTGGATTGATGAAGTCCTTTCTAATGGAAATGCTGTGGACTTTTTTGTTGATGAATTTCGGTGCCCCGTGTATGTGAAGGATGTTGTTGCTGTTATTCTCAATCTGACCAGGAAATGGTGCTCGGGTATGTCTATCATAGATATATGGTTGCGTACATGATTTCCTCAAGTGTTTCGAGGGAAAGTAAAAATAAAATGAATGCCAAATTTTATGGCAGTGAGTTTCTTTCTGCATTCAATTAAGCTCTTATAGTTTCCCAATTTTCGAAGTTCAATAGCATCTGTTCCTTGCTTTTTTTATTGTCACATGCGCTCTGTTTCTAATTATGTTTTACAAGGTTTTTCTGATTTTGGTGGTTTCAGAGGAAAAACAGATGCAACTGCTGTTAAATGTCGGTGGCCCTGACAGACTATCTCGTGCTCAAATGGCTGCTGCAGTAGCTCACTTAACAGGACGCGACCTTTCACTCGTCAAACCAGTACCTGCATCTTCAGTACGTATTCACCTCTCTCTGGATTTTATCGAAGCACTAAAGGCATATATAAACCTTGACGCTCAAGTCTCAACCACTTCCCTGTGTAACCTGGAATTGTGATCATGTATCGTTTCTTCTGTATCTGAATCTGACTTGCACTCATTCTCACAGGTCAACCGTGGCGTCAACTCTCCCGCTGATATATCCATGGATATCACCAAATTGATCCAGATGGAAAATGCATCTCCCATGGCCTTCAAAGACGCCGTCAAACTGACTCTTCGGATATGAATGCCGGCACTCTATGTTTGTGCCCCAGTGCAAAATTCTGTACTGAAACTCGTAGTCATATTTTTTCACACAATGAAACCAGGAAATTGCTGGACTCCAGTTAAACATCGAACCGTTAATTTATGGTTCGGGTTACAGTGGTCCACAATCAGTCGGTTCTGTAGGTTTGGTTCAATCTCATCAACGGTTCAATTCATAAATAGGTCTCGTTCACGATCGTCCCTCTCTCCTCATCTCCAGTTCGCTGACATTGCTTCGGTTTCTTCAACCAGGTACCACTGAGAGCGATCTCTTCCTCTCATCTTCGTATCTACGGCATCCTGTAATTGAGCAGAATCTGATGCTTATTACTTGATTGATTTGCAGTTTTCGACAGAAGTAGACGAGGATCTCGAACAGCTAGGTCAAAAATGGGAGGGGACGGACATGGTGCACCTGGCGGAGATTTTAGGCAGAAAGTTTGGACCATGACTGGAGGTCCTAATTGCCGGCCGAAGCACTGGAAGCGTAACACCGCCATTGCTATGTTTGGGATCTTTCTGGCTTGCATTCCTGTGGCCATGTTATCTGCCAAGCTCGAGGTTTGTAGTTATGCAATTGATTGGATTTCTTTTTGATTTTTTTTTTTGTTATTTGATTTCTGGATAGGAAGATTAGGATTTGAATTTTCAGCTTATAGCAATGTTGAAGACATTTTATTGAAATTGGGAATTTAGCAAGTTTGTTCTCTTCTTTTGTTAGTTTTTCAAGAACTTGTATCTGTAAAGTATGCCGCTTTAGCATCTTAGACTGCGCGAAGAATGGTTTTGGCACACTGCATTCCCTGGCCTTTGAAAGCAATAGTTTAAATCTTAATTAGACAGTTCACCCTTAGGAGTATTGTTCGAATAAGGGAAATAAAACTTAGAGTTTCGGAAGCCAATAGATTGTATTGCATATTCTTTGAAATATATCTCTGGATTGCAGAAAAAAGTTCCTCATTTATTTGCACACTCTACTGAAAATTTTTCATTTTAGTTGACGGCACCTTTGATTTTCTTAAAAAGTGTTTTGGGGGTGTAAAACTAATGAAGCATTTCAATTAGCTGTCAAAAATAGTTCCTCGTTACCAGACTTTGCTTATTACGTGTACACTCTATGATGATGCCATGTTGGCATGGTTTTAAGCGGAGTAAGTTTGCCCTTATCTCAGACCAACAGGCGTGTGCCAGATTTGGCTAGTTATACACTTATACTTAGGATGTGAGTTAGGCTTGTATATGCATTTCATGCAGGTTCGGGTCCTTGTCTAGAATGTCAGTCTAATGAAATGTCGAAAGAAGGCTTTGACACATCATATGTTTGTATCATTTTAAACAATATGAACATATGACCGCTTGTGTACATGGAAGAAGATAGACAGTTGCAAAATATTTGAGCCCGCAGCAATCACTGTATGGCTAGTATTGAATAATATTTGTATGCACCATAGACTCATGAGGATACTTTTTTGAGATAGCACTCGGGTAGTTTGTATAAAGTTGCATTGGTGTACATGACTTTTCCAGCTATTTTGAGAAAACTAATCTTAATATTCCAGGGTGATACTGATTCAATTTATTTAATCGTGGATGCACTCTCGTTCGTTCACTCGGCATAACCTGTGATTAACTTCCTGTATTTATTCATGCAGCAACGTCCTCATATGCCAGTGCGGCCAATCCCTTCGCAGCTGTGGTGCAAAAACTTTGGAAACCAAGAGTATGAAAACAGGGAGTAATGTGGTTGGGTTTGAAATAACAAACAGTTGTATTTATTTGAAATTCAGCAACAGTGGGGTTGGGGTTTAACAAATAAACCTTGCAAACTTCAAAATGGTGACACCATCCATTTGACAGTGATGCAATTATTTTCTTCAAATATTCTCTACTTCAGCTGAAGCATTCATCATAACCATGACATGCATTGCAACGAACAAAGCTCTTCCCATTCTGACACAGAATCTATTCCTTTTTTGCAGCTTCCATCCCTTTATATAGTAATCTGATGCTGCAGCATCCACATATGTCATTTTGTGTTCCTCTCGAATAATCAATCTTCCATCTAATCAAATCTTTAAATTAAATAATTAGAAAGAAGAAGGTGCCTCGCACGAATGCTGACCCGGTCACCAATCCCCAAACCTACGCAACCCTGCCCGTATCATCTCGGGCAGCTCCGCGTCACTTCTTTTGTCTTCCATCAGCTTCTTCTTCCTCCTCTGCAACTGCTAACCTTTTGACCTGCAAAGCGCAGACGCCATCAAAAAAAATCAAAATATTCAAACACCTAACCGACGACTCACCACATTGACGAGTTCGCTGCTCTAATGCGACTTTGAGAATTTCTGCTTTCCGAGACGCCGTTTTGCTTCAGTTTGAGTCCCCATAGGTGCGGCCTGAGAAGGACGTGGAAATGTGGAGGCAGGTAGCCCGATTGCGGCCAGCGGCGGGAGTAGGCCTATCGAGACGGATGTCGTCGACTGTCCTTCATGAACCGTTTATTATGAACAAGCGAGGTGCTGATATTCTTCATGATCCCTGGTACAATAAGGTCAGATGAATTCTTGTGTATGCTGTTTCGTTTTTGGTTGATTGTTAGGGTTGAGATGGTGATGGTGGTGGCTGTGGCTGTGGTTTTTGGCGTCTGTTTTGGATTCTGAGATTCAAGATGAAATATTTGTGCGTCTGTATTGGGATTTTCTTCATTTATGGTAGTTTGACTGGATGTTGAAGTTTGTCAGCTGAAATTTAATTTGCATAACATTCATCAGGGATGAAGTTTACTGCATTCTGTGATACCTGACAAGTGTTTGATTTTGTCATGTTCAAGTGTGGCCACCTTCACCTGTTTCTTGTTTTTTCTGTTATGGAGCAGGACACTGGCTTCACCTTGACAGAAAGAAACCGGCTTGGGCTTCGAGGTCTCCTGCCTCCGCGTGTTATGTCATTCACACAACAGTATACTCGTTTCAGTAAGTGCTCCTGGAAACTTATTGTTGACTGGATACTGGAGTTGTAGTAAGGTTTCCTTTATGAGGCAACTTTCTTTTGGCAGTTGAATGGGTATGGGAGTTCTAACACTAAATTTTTTGCTGTGTACATACCAGTGGAATCATATCGCGAACGGGAGAAAAATACGAAATATCAATCAGAAGACAATATATCACTGACCAAATGGTGTAGCTTGAACAGGCTGCACGACAGAAATGAAACATTGTACTACCGAGTGCGTATGTCGTGGATTATATACTACTGCTTCTAAAGCATTTAAACAAGTCTTCAACATGACTAGGAATCTCCCACTCTTTTTGAAGATATCTTTTTCATTGGCGTGTGCAGGTTCTTATAGAAAATATCAGAGAATTGGCTCCAATAATATACACACCCACAGTTGGTCTGGTTTGTCAAAATTTTTGTGGGTTGTTTAGGCGTCCGCGTGGAATGTATTTTAGTGCAAAGGACAAAGGTGAGATGATGTCTATGATATACAACTGGCCATCACAGCAGGTATTCACTCAATCTTTTACTGACACTGAAGAAAATGAGTTACATTTTGGGCCTTCAGATCTTGGACACTTAGAGATTGCTACTTTGATGACAATGGGTCTTAAATTGCAGGTGGAGATGATTGTTTTAACAGATGGAAGTCGAATCCTCGGATTAGGAGATCTTGGAGTTCAAGGCATTGGTATTCCAATCGGAAAACTAGATATGTATGTTGCTGCTGCTGGTATTAATCCACAGAGGGTAATATGTTGTTTTGTTTGAATAATAGTGTATTTGTAAAACAGGCATTTTGTATATCAGACTTGCTCTTATCCACATATTTCACTTGTAAAGGGTAAGAACTCTTGATTTTGATATAATGTATTAATGCAAGTTCATGCTCCACAGATACTTCCAGTTATGTTAGATGTTGGTACCAATAATCAAAAGCTTCTTGAAGATCGCTTATGTGAGCACTCTCTGAGTAACATCTCCCATTTTTTGTAGCTTAGCGACCAACTTATGCACCTAGCCAGTTTTTTTTAGTAGTTTGCATATGTTTGTTAAACTTTTAGCTCCCAGGATTTTCATGTTTTTAAAGAAATGTAAGTATTTTCTTGTCCAACAGACTTGGGACTAAGACAACCCCGTTTAGAAGGAGAAGAGTATCTAGCAATTGTTGATGAATTTATGGAAGCTGTTTCTTCACGTTGGCCCAAGGCTATTGTGCAGGTAATTTACCTTGTTAAATTAAATATATCTTTTACCTCACAAAGTTTGAGGTTTACCTATCCTCTATTTTCATTTTTACTGCTAACTGAAAGGTTGATTTTCTTTTTAAGTTTGAGGATTTTCAAATGAAGTGGGCTTTTGAAACCTTGCGTAGATACCGCACGAAGTTTCGAATGTTCAATGATGACATACAGGTGAGTCTTCTATAAGACATTCTATTTGAAGCTTACAAAAGCAGGCAGTATTCACTGTTCATTGAAATCACCTGAAGCGTCGTCACTGTTTTAGTCTCTCTTTTTTTCAGGGAACCGCTGGGGTTGCTTTGGCTGGATTACTGGGAGCAGTTAGAGCACAAGGTCGGCCCTTGACTGATTTTGTGCATCAAAAGATAGTTGTTGTCGGGGCTGGGAGGTATTCACAACTATTTTTACTCATTTCAGCTTTTTATTGTTTATCATTTACTAGTCTGATAATCCAAGGCTCGGAAACTCCATTCTCACAGTGCAGGGCTCGGTGTCATTAAAACTGTTGCAAAAGCTGCTGCAAGAATGGAAGGAAAGAGCGAGACAACAAATCTTAAGTTTTTCCTACTTGACAAAGATGTATGTTTCCATCACTAATTCTTATTTTTGGAAAATATGTTCACTATGGGATATTGTATCACTTATTAAGAGCTGAAAACGTGGCTACAGGGTTTGATCACAAAGGAGAGAAAAAATCTCAATCAAGCTGCTGCACCATTTGCCAAAGGCCCTGGAGAGTCTGAAGGACTCCAAGAGGGGGCCAGTTTACTAGAAGTGGTGAGTTAAACGTGTGATCGTAGTTATTTTTATAATCACTTTCTGTCATCTGTATTGCTCATCTACAGCATAGCTTTGTGTAAACCAGTTTAGATATTGGCTGGCCAAAACTCTAAAATTAAATCTAATTCTTTTAGCTGTATTTTTCTTAGGTCAGAAAGATCAAGCCTCACGTGCTTCTCGGATTGTCTGGAGTTGGTGGTATCTTCAATGAGGAGGTCAGCTCATCCTATATAAGTTTAATTTTTCTTTGTTTAATTTTAGCGATGCTCCGAAACCGAGGGATAGATTGCTGAACATTTCCACAGCTGCACAGTTAATTACTTATAGCTAACTTTAATGTTTGCATTGACGATAAGAACCCAATTAGACGTACCAATCATAGTGACTGTACATACAAAATTGTATCTAGTATTTACATTGTCCACAAATTAGTTCAATCAGGTGATACAGTTTTGGTTTAAATAACCAGGTGCTCAGAGCTATGCGAGAGTCTGATTCAACTAGACCTGCTATATTCGCCATGTCAAACCCAACCAAAAATGGTATGTTCTTGATGTGTTTTATTTGCTGATGCTAGTAGCTTTTGAACTGAGATCCTTGAATAACTCTCCTTGTTTTAGCTGAATGTACTGCAGAAGACGCTTTCAAGTATGCTGGGGAAAATATTGTTTTTGCAAGTGGCAGCCCTTTCAAAAATGTTGACCATGGTATGTATTCTTCTATAGTGATGAGGAGGACTATAACTGCAAGTTTCACACACCATTTGTGATTGAATATTTTGGGATATAGAGAAGTCTAAATGAGTCTGGTTTCTGATTGTATTGGGATGGCAGAAAATGGAAAAGTAGGCCATGTGAATCAAGCTAATAACATGTACTTGTTCCCTGGGTAAGCCATCCTGTCATCTTCTCGTGGTTTTGATCAGTGAAGTGTAAGAGAAGGATTGAACTGAATGGAGTTTATTCTTGAAATCAGGATTGGGCTGGGGGCCCTCCTGTCAGGTGCTAGAATAATTTCAGATGGAATGTTGCATGCTGCGGCTGAATGGTATGAATATATATTATATATATTCCCATTAAGACTTGCTTTTTCAGCCAGGCTGATTTCATGATATGCTCTTTCCTTGTACAGCCTTGCTTGGTATATGAGTGATGAACAAGTAGAAGAGGGCATTCTGTACCCGTCTATCAACAGGTATGGATGGAGATATCCAAATCCAAATCCACCTACATAACAGTCAGTATTAGTAATAGTAATAATGGAAAACCTGCTGCAGTATCCGGGATGTAACAGCGGAAGTTGGTGCTGCTGTGGTGCGTGCCGCTGTGGCGGAGGAACTGGCAGAGGGACATGATGAAGTAGGTCCTAAGGAACTCCTCCACATGTCCAAAGTAAGAACATTTGAATTGTTTGTTTGTGTGTTCCCACCAAAGCCAAAATGATATTATTAGGCAATTTGCTTGCTACAATTTACAAACTGATGTCTGACATTGTGATGGGTGCAGGAGGAGAGCCTGGAGTATGTGAGGCAGAGCATGTGGTCTCCAGTTTATAGTCCTCTTGTTCATGACAAGTGAAGGCTCTTCTTCTGTCTCTTAACCCTAAAACTAAGCCCCCCTAACTATAATCATAATAATTATTGTCTGTTGTATCATTCATAATTCAAAACAAACAAACTAGTGACAGTTCCACATTGGAGCAAACTAGGTTGTTTTTGTTGTAAAGGAAGGATCCTGGTCCCAAATTTGTAATAAAATCAGAGAAACAAATTCATCTCTACTCTACCTTTGACAAAAGATGGTAGCCACTTGGGACAATTGGGTTTGAACGAAAAACAAGGCATAATTTGTTGTGAAAAATCCCATTCCACTCCACAGCGCTATCTGTCGGTTTTTAGTAACTTCACAACATTTTTGCTATCCAAATCTCCATAATGTCGGATGATTGTGTCATATAGCCAGCGTCCCTTCGGTTGTTTGGTTTTCATTGGAGTCGGATGATTGTGTCTTCGATTTGGTCACCGTTCGTGAGTAACCGTAACCGAGAGAACTGCCGCTGGCTTCACACAACTGATACAAGAACAAAAGGTAATTATTATGGTAATGTATGATGATAGTGCATTGCTGGATGATTAAGCTAGTACCTCTGTTAGCTCAGCCAGGTGCCGTGATCTGAATTCATTGATGGTCGCTGCTATCTCTGACATAGGCAGCTTAGCCTGTAGAGGAAGGGAAGAAATAGAATCATAACATTACTCATCAGCTTTTAACATTTAAGCGCATTTTCATTACCTGCGCAAGAACAGCAGCAGCTAACTGTAGACTTGGTTCTAAGGTTTCTGGAACAACCTGTATAATAATAGAGACATGAATGTGAATAAGTTGCAAGAATTCCACTGATAACTACGGGTAGCAACTACATACCGCAGTTGCACCAGCCTTTTCCAAATTCAAACCGTGATCCACATCATGGGCTCGAACAAATGTTTTAACATTGGGGAAGTATTTGCTCAAAGCCCACACAGTTCTGTAATTTGCACCAGGGCTATCCAAAGTTATTGCTGCAGCACAGGCCCTGTCAGCACCCACTTTGTGGAGAACCTATTACACAGATTGAGATATGAGACGAAAGATGTGAAGCCGAATACTGAGACTCGATGAATTCTCTTACCTCACGACTACCAGCATCACCAAAATAAACTGGAAGGTCTAGTGCACGTCCAACGGCAACTCTTTCGCTGAAGTCAGGAACTTAATTAGTACCGGCCAAAAACATTATTAAATTTGTGTAGAGACAAAGATGCAAAAATATCAGGTGCAAAGTTGAGCAGCAAAACCATTATGGTAGCATACGCCTTAGCAATCCCTAATTCTCCCACTAGTGTCAATCAAATATATGAATAATAGCCCATTAATATAATTCTAGCACATGTAGTTCTGTTTTCATTGATCATACATTCAATTACACAAGGTAATTCATAAATTCAGTTCTAGCGACTGCGAAACAAATCTGTTGAAATATTGAGTCAACAAGCTCAGACAGATGCTAAAATGATAAATGGCATGTACCTCCTCACGTCAAGAGCGACAAAGGGTATCAATCTCTCAGATAGGAGTTGCGCGATTATCTGGTGAGAGGAACATTTAAAACAATGAACTGCTTCTAAAGGATGACTTTTTCCGTGACGCATGTAGAAGTTCACTAAACAACTGAAATAAATACCTGGCCGACACGTCCAAATCCGCAAATAATAATGTGGTCTTGCAGATCATCAGTCTGGATATCAAAATAATGTACGACATAAGAAGCTTGATTAATCAAGGACGAAATAGATCAACATAAGCCAAAACCTGTAAAATCACTGGATATGAACTCCCAAATCGAAAATGTTACCTCACTCTCTACTGGAAGCAGACTTCGCACATCATGTTGTTCAAAGCGGGAGGCAATAAACTGCCCTCCAGCAGCCAGATATGGTGTGAGAGCCATTGATATACCCACCACAAGAAACAACAAAGATGATAGCTGAGAAGACATAATACCCTGGAGCAAAGACAGGAATAAAAGACCCGTGACTGTATTAATATCAAGTTAAAATATCAGTTCAAAATCAGCAGATAGTTCAAAATCCACTAATATACATTCAGGAAATCGTGCTATTATAAACACTGCACTTTTAGCTGCTTCAGATATCAACTCGCAATTACCTATTGGGGAAGCCTGTACATGTACACAAATTTGACGCAAGATGAGCATCCATGGATATCGTAGTTAGAGTCACTTGGAAGTCTTAGTTATAGAATCACGATAATACGGTGTTGATACCATACGCAATTCACATGCTCTCTATTAGACAGATGGGTAATATATTGAATACAGAGAGAGAAACATGAGACAATACAAGTTTGTCAGATTTTTCTTTTCTCTTAGTCCTTCTACATCACATTAGTTAACTACGAATCTCATACAAAGGTTCTATGGGTTATGATGAAGTATAGAAAGGAACCTGATTAACCGCGTCACCAAATGCCACAAACGCAAATTCCCCACCAGGAGCAAGTAGAAGACCAACCCTTACAGCTGATATGATTGAAATACCAAAAAATCTACCAACTAAAGCAATCAATAAGGTCTTCCCACCAATTAGAAGTCCCAAACTTCCCATTATTATGGGGAAATTGGAAAGCAGAAGTTTTGGATCAATTGACATTCCAACCTGCCAATGACAAAATAAACATCAAGGAGCTCATGAGATCCAAGAGCGGTTGCAGATATAAAGAAAGCACAACAGTACACGAGAAGATGATAATATGCAGATTCATCATCACATTACACTATTGGAAGAAAAAAACAGTGATATGATATCTCGGAGATTTGTTTAGGTATATCCACTTACCGTCATGAAGAAGAGCCCCAGTAAAAGTCCACGATAGGGAGCTATATCCGACTCAACTTGTAATGAAAATTCAGTTTCTGCGAGAAGCAAACCAGCCAAAAATGCACCTAATGCCATGGATAGGCCAGCCTGATGAAGGAATGAAATCACATTATTGAACAATACAAAATGCACGGTTTAATCTCAAGAAGCTGTGGTCACATAGGTGTGCATCCATACTCTAGCAGTGAGAAGACTGGTCCCCAAAATAACAAGTAATGTGTTGGCCGAGAATATCTCTGCATTTTGATTTTCAGCAATTTGCCTATATATTGGTCGAAGCAGCTGCATAGAAAGAAACAGACAAATGCAACCAGGTCATTAGAATAATTAAACACCACCTTTATAATCAATATTAGAAGGTAAGCTATCTATGGTTTCCAGAATTCCAAGTACTAGTAGTAGATAAAGACTCAAAATGGTGGATATAGTTGTAATAATATTTTATTCTATAATTTTTTTATATTGTTTTATTTATTTTTATTTTTGAATTAGAATGGTAGAATATTACAAGCCCAGTTAGGAGCAAATGAAACTCCAAAGTAACGAGCAGCAGAATAGTACTATCAAGATGATGGGGATGGGATGCACATGGACCCATGTGATTAAAAGTTGAGAATGGTTCATCACAGCACACAAACCATGATTACAAGTCAACAGAAAACAACACACATCTCCACATATAACATTACCAGACGTCCACCCGCGATGATGGCAGTGATTGCAACAACAGCTTTGAGAGCAGCAAGGCCAAGAGCTTCAGCTATGGCTTGAAATCCAACCTGAAAAATTTAATGCATATGATACGATAGGATGTGCACTAAGTCATGGCATTTCTGTATAGTAAACCACATGACATATTGAAATGTTATTTGTAACCTAACACAGGATGAAATAAGGGTGCACACAAGAACAGTGCAACTTTATTTTTCCATAATAATCTATCATCACATATTTTCCAAATCCCATTAAGCCAACAACTCTCCACATTGTTGTGTATCTATTTAGATTAGTTCAACCATGTTCTAAAGTAAACTGCGTAAATATTCTACTTTTAAAACTTGAAAGATGATACCAAATAACAGAATGAGAATGCAGTATGGATATATAAGAACATGGAAACAATGCAGCCTACCCCTCCTTTAGATGAGTTAGGCGAGATAAGTGGTATAAGTATGAGCAACACAACAACCGCCAAATCCTGAAAAAGAAAATTCCATAGTATTTTAATCAACAATGAGTCAGTAGATTCAGATCACAAAAATTTACGCGAGAAGACACTCTAGTTTCATAAACTAAAAGGCAACACGCTCAGAGAAGCTTTAAATCTTTAGAGTTTGATTCATCATAAGGTATTCGTTTTGGGACAAAAAGAGACTTTATTGAACTTTGATGCCAACTATATAGACAGGTACCCATTTTTGTTTCTATTTCTCTGTTCAGATAAATGAAGTTTACCAGACAAGTACTCAGGATGATCTACCCATTTCAATGTAGGAAAGGTACCTGGAACAGCAATACTGAAAACGTAGCACGGCCATGGCGAGAGGTGCTCTCCCCTCTTTCTTGTAAGACCTGAAAAAGCGACCATGTAATTTGTGTATTGTTGTTTCAAAGGATATGTGGGTGTTTTACATCACTGTATCGAGTATCCATCAAAAAGAAGCTTTGGTACTCAAAAATTCACACTGTTGGGCTGTGTTACAAGCTACATGCATTCGAATTTTGTTGGATGTCTCTTGAGTATTGTAATTCATCAGGATGAAGATGTAAATTGTCATGATAGTTTGTAATCCTAAACAAGCAATTAACAGTTATAGTCATACGTGGCAGGCAAATGGCCAGATTGGGGTTCTATGGAGTTTCAAGTGCATGCTGACTACACAATACAATTAACTTCTACAAGGCACCACAACAGAAAATTATTCGTAAGTACCTGCAGGACTACAGCAGTGGAAGATAATGCCAAACCGTTGCCAATAACAATGGCAGCGGGAACAGGCTGACCAGCAACAAAATGGGTGATCAAGCCTACGACAACGGCAGTCACCAAAACCTGCAACAAGTACAAATCAATAGAAGTTATTAGACTATACACACACCGCACCCAATTCTTGAGAATATACCCCATTTACAGTTCAATAAACACTCACCTGTGCAGAACCTAATCCAAATACATATTTCTTCATAGAGCTCAATCTTTCAACAGAAAGCTGTAGATCATACCGAACAATCAACTCAACTTCATTCAACACTTTGAAGGTCTATGATAAACATTAATTAATGATCACGACTCTACCTCAAGGCCAATGTTGAACAGTAAAAATACAACACCGAATTCTGCAATCGCTTTCGTCCCGTGAACATGGCGTATAATAGAGAGGCCATATGGTCCAATTAAGATACCAGCAGCCAAATAACCCAACACAGGGCTTCCTACATAATTCACAAGATAAACAATGACTTGTAAGTGTAAATATTTGTTACTCCAGGTGAAATTATATCGATAAACAAAAACTAAGCCTCAACCAAAACCATATCCATCCCAGCAGATTGACAATGACTACAGTGAATGGTGATTTTTAAAAGGATGTTAGGTTGGAGGGACTAACAAAAAAAAGCTTGATAAAGCATACAACAACCTGCTAAGTCACATTTTTCTACAATTTGCTAGACTTCTAAGTTAGAAGGTTATAAAGTTACACAACCAAAGATGGAGGAATAGATGAGTAACAACTTCGTTCTCATACCTCCAGGTATCTTCTGGAACAACGGAACAAATATAACACTGGCAAGCAATAGCCATAAGACGTCGAATAGTGAAGCTTCCTCCTCGTTCACCTAAATAACATTGATACACATTGTCACCTCACTTGTAAGTTGAGTAATGGGTACCGCCCACCTTTTGAGCTTAACATAGTACAGAATATAATGGAGAAGTTCATGCCTCTTGATGAGGAAGCATAGCAATCAATTTCTTGACTCTTTCTGGTAGTTTACGTATTTGTCGAATCAGAGGCTTAGTGCTTAGTGAAATATCTTCAGTGCTAGTTGAGATAACATCTGATTGTTGAATCAATTCACTACTCCTGTCTGGGCGTTTAGCATAATAGGCGGCCCTATAGTAGGAAAAAAGTGTCTCACAAGAATTAGAAATTGCAACTCAATATAAACAACACCGATAATCAGAATGGCCTTTTATGTTAAGTTGATATCGTTACAATTCAGATTTTTAGCCAATAGAAAATTTTAGTGTACTAACTATATGATTGTACATTATCATACTACTAGAAGCTTAACTCATCCATGCTATCTTCTTTCTTATTTCAAGAAATCAGGGAGTATAGACTCTTGGTCCCATTGCCTCTAGCAGATTGTATCTACTAAAAATGCATTCAAAATTCAACATTGATAAAAAGAAAATTTAGAATAATAACCAGACCTTATCCAGTCTGTCCACCCTTTATTAATAGTTGCCTTATCGATATAACGTTGTGCATATCTAAACCAACAATACACTCCAACAGTGCGAATGACTCCACCCTCACGCTGATGCTACTTCATAGTCTATGATATTTTTCAAGAGATAAAAACATAAATACACGGGCAAACCATGCCAATGGGAGTTCGCCTACTAAATAATTTTCCCTAAGACCTAGTCCTCAGATTCTCTCAACCTTAGGTGTCACATTTTCAAAAGGAAAATCAGACCGTAGTCCATACAAATCACCGATAGTACATGAAGAGAAGCTACCCTACAAAAACAGTTGCATAAGTACGCAAACCATGCAATACAAGAAAATGAAAGAAATTGGTAAAAACTAAAAACATAGACATACCCAGCTCCGAGAAGCAACAACGCAAAAACAAGTTTAGGCAATTGCTTTCTACTATAGTCAATTAGACCTTGGAAGACGGATGCTGCTGTGAACTCAGTCTCATCTCCAGCAAAGGAAAAAAAGGATGCGGAGAAAAACCGAGATGATTTATTGAGTAAAGCCTTTGGGGCAATCAATTGACTTTCTCTACTTGAATCTTTTTGCGCATCCTGTTTTTGAGTCTGCACCACATTCTTAGTTTTTTCTGATTCAACCTCAGTATCAACCGAAGAGCCAGAAATTACTGTTCTATTCTCATTATCACTCGATTCATCAAACTGATTCAGTTTTTCGGAACTCGGATTGATGTTACCAGATGGGCTATCAGGCTCACTCAGCGAATTATCGTTGTCTATGAAAGCAACATCACTATCAACTACTTGACTAAGTTTCTCATCTTCAGAAACTGAGTCCACAAATGACCCTTGTCCCTGATTAGTTTCACTGGAATGACGTCGAGACCTGGCAATTACTTTCTCTGCTCTCTGTAATGCTATCTCTGCATCATTAACTCGCTGAGTAGCCTCAAGTTCAAATGCAACAGCTTGCTCAGCTAAAAGCATTATATTTGCAACTTCCTCCTCCGCTTTCAGGACGTTTATTTGTGCCTTCTTTGCTACTTCATTCAATCTGTCCACTTCCTTCTGCAACTCATCTTTCTTGGTCTGCAGCCTTTTAAGCTCCTCCTCACAATTAGCCAGGTTTTCTCGGCACTCCCTAACATCCTCCTGAGCAGCTTTGACTTCCCCATCATTTACACTGCTAACACCATCAATGTCTCCATTAGATATGGATGTAGTGTCAGTATCAGTATCACCTCCTTCTTTTCCAGCTTCTAAAGGCTCCATTGCTAATTGAAGTCGTGCCTCAGCCAATGAAAGAGATATGGTGGATTTCTGGACTGCTTCCTTGGCAACAGATTCTTCATTTACAACCTCTTGAATAGTATCAAGGGTACTATTTACCTCCGTCCAAGCCTGTTCAGCTTTGTCTTTCAAGGCTATGGCAGCCTCAGATATTTTTTGAGCCTTTTCTTCAAACGTGGCACTGTTCAAGTGGGCAACTTCCAACTCCCTGACAGCTTTCTGTAGTGATTCCCTCAATTCTTCCAAATCTGGGGTGCCTGCGCCTTCAGTCTCATCATCTGCTGCAGACAGAGACTCGGCTTTATCAGTATCTCCAACTTTTTCTAAATTTTCAACCTCTGCCCCTGGACTTTCTAGAAAATCAACATTTCTACCATTGCCATCAATGTAAGCCAACGAATCATTCCCCTGACACTGTACCCTCACACCTCCGCGAGAAACCTTCAGCAACCGATCAAAGCAACCCACTGCAGGTCTTAAAACTGAACCCCTGCCATCGTACAACCCACTAACAGGAACATTTGGCTTACAAACAACTGGCACAACAAGCTCATTCCCTTTACAATTTTGGCTTACTCTATACACAAGCCTCTGTCTCACCGCACAACCACCCCCAAACTTCTTACCATGTCTAAACCTGAATCGCGCACCAACTCTCGAATCAGCAACATCAGGTACCAAACCGCTCCCAATTTCTCCACCACTAAAAATGCTTGACTGAAGAAAACCACAAGCCAATTCCATCTCCACCAGTCTCTCTCAACAAATGCCTCAATCAACCCCGCATGCCCCAAATACCAAACACCTGCAACCAAAAAAAAACACAAATGTCAGCTCACTGTCGCCCCGAACTCAAAAGTCAAAGCCACCAACACTACTAAAAATCGCCACACATCATCGACTCAACACAAAAACAACAGAATCTTTGCAGCGGAGCCACCCATCAATAGTAGAACTTCGCTTGCACTCAACAACCGATTCAACAGCAATCAATTAGGGCAGGAAACTGGTGAACAAATCAACGAGTTGAGATGAACGAACGGACTCGAATATGCGGAAATGACAATACCGTTTTTCTCGCGCGTCGGACGCACTGCTCGACCTTCCTGCTTGCTTCTCGCTTCCGTCTTCTCCGCTGCGTTCCGCAAGTAGGAAAACTACTGAATAAAAAATAATTTAAATAATAAAAAAATCTTCTTATTCATGAGGCCTCCCATATTTAAACCCCATAGACCAATTTATTTAAATAAATCTGTAACCTTTCATGCTCCTCATGGGCTGGCTGTTCATATAAATCTCAACTACTGTTTCTAAGGGGCACCATTTTTTTGTTTACAAGCTCGAAAGGATGGTTATGGTACAATGGGTTGTGGAGAGTTTAAGATTATGAGATGTACAGGTGAAGGAATTTAGTGAAAGGGAAGAAGTAATTTTCAAGGCTGTTGATGAGGTTGTTCTGAGTCTGCTTCGGGTTTTTCTGTGTGGCCTTGGCCTTGGGCTTCTGGAGGCTGATCTGGGTTGTTTTTCTTAGAAACTGCGTTGAGGACATGGTTGTAGTCTCCTTTTACCATGAAGAGCTGTTGGAAGTGGTGCTTGCAGTAGAGCACCCCGTTGAGAGCTGCGTATGAAGAGTGCGTCAGCGGACAGCCGCTGTGGGCGCATTTGAAGCATTGTTTGTGGAAACACTCCCCTTCCATGGTTACCTGTTCAGTTAAACCAGCAAAAGTGAAATGCATGTACAAAAAAGAATCCCTTTAGGCCAAGTATCCTTACCTTCTCTAATGGGTACACCGTTTTCTGGCAAGATGAGCATTTATCTTGAGTTCCGGAGAAAAGGGCTGAGAGCCTGTTAGGAGCCTTGGATCACAAGTAAAAATTACAACACTGATTGATGCACAATATCATTGCCCAACTGAAGATATGGACGAGGAACTTACTGTCTCCTGTGGCTTCTCAGATGATTTTGCTGCAAAGGTATTTGATGAGTCGGATAAAAGGGCTGAAAGTATGATGAAGGGACTTTAGGGTTACCTGTTTGGAAATTTTTGCTGAAATTGCCACACTCTTTAAACAGCTGCTCGAAATGAGGCTTGCAGTACAGAACTCCATCCATGGATGAGTAGTTGCTCATCTGCAAAATCCCTCCATTTGGGTAAAACTTTATGAAACCGAAACAACGATAAGATATCAAATATTCGAGTACCACGACAGTGCCTTTGCAGTGGCTGCATTTGAAGCAGGATTTATGATATGTGTTCCCATCAGCTGACAAAAGATCAACGACATAGACAGTCTTGTCGCAGGCTGTGCACTTGTCCAAGGTCCCCGTGAACGACATTAATCCTCTGAAAACGTTGGAATATCAACTTCTCCATAAATTGAAAATGCTGGATGGAAAAGATAGAAATCCATGTGCTCTAAAATTAGCCTGAATTTGATGATAAGGAGGAAAAGAAGGTTCTTCTCCTGACCTATGCTAAAAACTAGCCATGTCATTTATGTTCGGTAGTTATGTTAGTTGGATTTATCCATCTCTTATGGTGTCTGAGATGAGTGTGGTACGAGCACTTGATCGGCATTGTTAGGCATGGGCTGCGTCGAATATGGGTTTGGAAATTTCCATTTCTAAGCTTAGAACAGCTGAGCTGAGCAGCTTCATACAGTTGATGTGCTGTGAAGTTATGACACACATTTGAATGGCACAGTGGATAAGATATCAGAATAACAAGCTTAGAAGCAGCCTATGAGTTTCTTGGGAACTTGTCCGGTGGCACGCAACTTTGCAGACATTTCTTCCACCTTGAGAATCTCTTCACCCCGCCTGGCCTCAACCAAAGCCCTCTTTTCTTCAGCTTGCTTGTGAATCAAAGCAGTTTTGTTTTTCTTTTTCTCAGCATATTCTGACTTTTTCTTTTCCAAATATTCCTGCCCACGCCATATTCGCGTTCTGAGTCAGGTCAGGTCAGGCTTTGGTTTTTGATAAATCAGAATGAAACAGGCTTTGGTTTTTGATACCTCAGTTTTTTTCAGCTTCGCTTCGAGTGCTGCTTTCTTGTTGTTTTCCCAAGCTGCTATTGCAGAGAGTTCCCTCTGAGCCCTGCCCAGTATATCCAAATTCAGGCCAAGTGTCTGATCTAATAATAAAGCCTCGCAATCTTGTGAACGGAGAAGCTTACTTGTTATCGGCCTTAGTCTTCTCGCTTTCTTCCCATGCCTTGATGAAAGACCACTTTTTGTCCTTGTCAAGTTGAGCTAAAGCAACATCTGGCCATCACCATTGTCACAAAATTCATAAGAGGGGAATGTACAATAACCGTCGCATACAAGGTTAATTATTACCTCTGTCAATAGCTGTCTTGGGAGGTTTTTGTCTCCCTGCTCCTGGATCACATCAACAAAAAAACAGGTTTCAGACTTATGAACAGAAACAAACATCACAAGAAAAACAGCATATCATAGGCAGGCAGGCAGGCAGGTACACCTAGCATGATCAGCTCTTCCTTTCGCTGAAGTTCTGAAGAACTCGATAGCCAGTAAGCAAGTTATAATCCTGACACAAGCACAGGGAGGATTTTATAATGCCAGGCTGAACAGAATGGACAAGAGGCATAAAGCGACATTTTAGCATATCGGGTTTTAGTGCAGGTAAGCATCCAGAAAAGAGCGTCATACAGACAAGCAATTCAATCTAAAAACCGAAACATATATGTTGTCCAGAGCTTTTGAAAACAGCATATGTTCTTTCATAAAGCTAGAAGATTTGAAGCAATGGGTTTTATATTTATCCAACCAGCACACCTCATATGCTCAAAACCAGTGGCTTGCCTTGGGTTAGCCATGGTGCACAAATTAAGAGCTACAAGAAGAGCCTGTATTAAGCCACAATTGGAGCCTATGTATTTCTATCTGCTACAATTGGGGAGGCACAACTATAAGCTAGCAGGTTAAGTTTAGTTGAACTGAGGGTTAAACTTAAATTGACTTAACTTAAATGTGCTTAACTTTTAAGTCTCTAAAATGGACAGTTTAAATCTCGTGAGGGTTAAGAATCCCTAGAATATCAAATTCAGTACCAAATCGAATCCCAGCAACAGCGATGGAGAATGCAGCAGCTTCCCTACCCACTCTCCGCTCCGCCACTCATCTCCACTCCTTCGATTCCCGTAGCCTCCTCACTCGCTTCGCCGTTTCCCGTCGTGTTCTTCAATCTCCATCTCTCAAGGTCTGCCTGCTCCTTTCATCATTTTCTTCTGTATCGATTATTCATTTCAGTTTTCAATCATTGAATGCATGTTAGCAGGAGAGGATTGGTTTGTATTTATTTCAATTGTTGGATTTTCGTTGATGAGTTTGGATCTTGCAGCTGAGGAAGCAGTTTGGTGGAAATGCAGACTTGGTGGCGTCTGTGAAGTGCAGTGCCAGTGTGAGGTATGATGCTTCCTAGTTTTTGAATTTGGTTAGGATAATTCAGCCTACTCGGAGGAGAAATATGTTGTACAGAAGAAAACTTGCTGAAAGAGTGCATTTGCTTTTCCCATATTTGAATGAGATTCGTGCAGCCTGTTTTTTTTTTCGTCAAGTAATATTACTGGTGAAATTCCAGTAGCTAGCAAAAGAATTTTCTTGCTACAATAGAAAGTGAGAAAAGCTAATCACTTTGCTGCAAAAACTTGTAGTGGGAAAACTTGATAAAAAAGAGGGCACTTTCTTTTTCCATAATATGAACTGAGACTCTTACCGTGTTTATATTTCCAAAAATAAGTTAATATCTCTGCAGCTACCAAAACCTACAAATGGAAAACTACAAAGATTGAACAAAAATGAATCATGTTATATCTTATATGTTCCACATGGGTTAGGGAAGTTATATGAGTATCCCATTTCTGTTTTTAGTGGCTCTGAAGAAGAGAAATGGGCGGTGTTTTGAAATATGAGAGTTTGGTGGGGGATTCTATTTGACTGCGTTTTTGAAGAAGTTTGATGGGTCTTTTCGTGCAGTGTGGCTGAGACGCCGGAAGTGAATGATATTGACTGGGAAAATATTGGTTTTGGGCTTGTGAACACCGATTATATGTATGTTTCAAAATATACTATAGATGATCCTGTTTTCAAAGGCCAGTTGCAGAGATTTGGAAATATTGAAGTCAACCCTGCTGCTGGTGTTCTAAATTATGGGCAGGTTAGTTCGAGGATTCCTTATCTGGATTTTTTTTTTTTGGAGAACATGAGGTATTCATTAAATGAGTATGCTTATAGATATACGTTAACCACAATGTCTTCACTATTCAACTTTAGGGATTATTTGAAGGTCTGAAAGCCTATAAGAAGCACGATGGAAATATCTTACTGTTCCGTCCAGAAGAAAATGCACTGCGGATGCAGATGGGTGCTGAAAGGTTGTGCATGCCTGCACCAACTATGGAACAGTTTGTAGAAGCTGTCAAAACCACTGTCCTTGCCAATAAACGATGGGTATAGTGCATCCTTGCCGTGTTTTGTAGAATTGTCTTGGTACCGCTGCATTATTTATTAGTTCTTTTGTAATGAGAATGTATTATATCATGGCTAAGTTATTCGTGACATTCATTTTCTTCTTTCAGATTCCTCCTCCAGGAAAAGGATCTCTGTACATCCGGCCGTTATTGATGGGTAGTGGAGCTGTTCTAGGTCTTGCACCATCCCCTGAATACACCTTCTTAATATATGTGTCTCCTGTTGGCAACTATTTTAAGGTTTGCAAACTGAAACTCTCTGCCCTAGCTGAAAGTTCATCTGAAAAAAATATATTTAAGTGGAATCGCCATTCTCTCACTTATTTCTGAACTTTTGAATATCTGACTTCTACTTCTGTATATTAGTTTAAGTTTTAGTAAACTGAATCATTGTTCAAGTTTCTTCCATGTGTCAACAGGAAGGGCTGTCACCCATTAACTTGCTCATTGCAACTGAAGTTCATCGTGCAACTCCAGGTGGTACTGGGGGCATAAAGACTATTGGGAACTATGCTTCAGTAAGTTGTTTTCTTACACTTCCTGGTGGCTATATATAGGAGATAGTGAGGACTCTTCTTCCATCTTTGTTTATGATATGTTTTGATAGTCTGTATGTGTTACTTTTTATCATGCACATTGCTTGATAAGTGTTAATAATTTGAATATTAGCTACAGTTTTCACCATCTATTTAATCATTTGTAGGTTTTGAAGGCACAAGCCGCCGCTAAAGCCAAAGGCTACTCTGATGTTCTATACCTGGATTGTGTTGATAAGAAATACCTTGAAGAGGTTTCTTCATGCAATATATTTGTTGTGAAGGTATCAGGCAAACCAGTCACATTTACTTCCTTCACCCTGTTATACACTCGATTGTTTCTTATTCCGTTAAATGTGTTCTACACTCACTAATGGTGCCTTATCCATTTTGAACATTTTCAGGGTAATAATATATCAACTCCTGCAGTAAAAGGGACGATTCTTCCTGGCGTTACGAGAAAGAGTATCATTGAGGTTGCTCGTAGTCAAGGATTTCAGGTACTTTAGTTGGGGTTTTTTCAATGTCGCTACAGATTCATTCAATAAATTTATAGTCTCTAGCTAGAAAGTCATCAGCCTAAACCTTTAAAGAACTTACATTCATAATGTTTTGGGATGTTCAGGTTGAGGAACGCTCAGTGTCAGTAGAGGAATTGATGGAAGCTGATGAAGTATTTTGTACTGGCACTGCTGTTGTCATATCTCCTGTAGGAAGTGTAACTTATCATGACGAAAGGTAGTTATTCAATTTGCATTACTGAGTACTGCTTTATGTTTTAGTGTGACACATGTTCAAGTTCCGTCTATGTTATGATTTTTGAATATTTTCTACCGTTTAATGTAGGTACACCTACAAAGATGGGGGGATTGGCAAAATCACTCAGCAGCTGTATTCTGATCTCACCAGACTACAGATGGGTATAACAGAGGATAGAATGAGTTGGACCAGGGAGCTATTATAACATGTAAGCATTCGAAATATGAAGTATCTGATTTAAAAACATATCTAGTACTAGTGCATGTCATGCGTGAAATAAGATTTACCAGACATCTTTTCTAGATTGATGAATACATTGCTGATTCTGAGCAATAGATTAAACCATCTGCTCATGTTCATAAGTTCAGACATCATAGTTTTGATTTACATATAGGATGGAACAGGTTTACAGCTGGGTTCATATTTGCATAAGTATGACCACTGTGGATGAAATGAGCACTGTGGATAAGATTAATTAGCATCAGACCAGTATATGTCCAGGTCGCCCTTGTCCACCCCCAGTGCCTTCCAGACAGCTAGCCTTGGAGGCTTCAACAATGTTGTTAGGATGTGTATGTAGGGTAGAACTGGCCTTTTTTGCAGCAATCTGAATCGTTTTCGTGGTTGCATCCTCCTGGTGGAGGAGTTCTTCCATGGATGCCTGCGCTAGGGTTGCAGGTCATGAAATGGGCATACAGCAGAAAGAACCCTGCTAATGAAAATAAAGATAAGCTGATGCCTGCTAGCCAGCCTTGCCTCTCTTCTGTTTTCCTCCTAGGATGTTTTTGTTACTTGTTGGTCATGTGTTTGAAACTGGAGATCTCAAGTTCCAATCTTTTTATAGCAATCAGCTACATCAAATCTCCAGAGCTCTTATATTGTCTCTTACGCCAGAATAATGGCAGAGTTGCATTACATGAAACGTCCGTTCATCAGCAGATTGTAATAATAAACTACAACTAGGGTTTTTCTTAATGCTGACTAGCTTTTCTTGGATAGGGTTGGAACATTGCAAGGTCATATAAATCATCTGGTATGTATGCCCATGCTCTGAAAACAACAGTCCCAGGGGATTCAATTATTATGTTTTTGTTACGTGGCTCTCTTAGAGGTTGAGAAACTCATCAGAGGGATGCCTTTTTTGCTCCCTTCACCAACGTGCACCAAGTGTGTAGTGTCTATCAAGAAACCCTTATCCCAAGTCCCAGCACCTTATCTCTCCAGGCAGTAGTATCTGGATTCCTCTTATATATATATATACATATCCAGCAATCCTCAAAAAGAAGAAATTTGGGTAAGATGCTGGCAGCCAAGAGCAGTGTGAGAGCTGCGGTGCTCATGACGATGTTTCTTGTGGCCGCAACGACAGCTGTTACGGCAGCAATCAGATGTCGGGAGATTATGGGAAGATTTGCTAGCTGTGTTGTTTACCTGAAGGGGACTGGTTCGGAGAGTGTTCCAGGTTCATGCTGCAGAGGGCTCAAGATCCTTGAATCGGATATTAAGACCAGTTGTGAGCGTCAGGGTGCTTGCAAGTGCATCAAGATGGTTCTCAGTGGCGCTAGTGGGATCAACTACAGACTGGCAACTGGACTCCCGACCAAATGTGGTGTCAGGATGCCGTATGAGATCGGCCCTTCCACCAACTGCAACCTGTAAGCTCCCAACTTCAATTCTTAGTTAGGACCATCTGAGCTTCACTGGTTTTATGTTCGTTTGTGCATGTGCAGTGTGTGACGTCATGCAAACAGCATGGAAACTGATACAAACAGGATTGCTTGTATAGGTTAGCAAGTGTAGATGGGTTTGGAGAAGGGAGGAGTTGGGAGAGAAGATGAGAATAAGGATTAACTCATTCAATTCCAAATCCAATATAGTCTTTGGCTTTTATACTAAGAAATTAAATATTTAAAGTTATATATTATGTCCTCATAATTATGTCTTACTAATTGATATTGCAGTTATGCTCGTATCAATTAGACTAATTAATAACTGAAAACATTATGGATGAGGATATCCCATTTCCCATCACCATCTTCTTCTTCACTCAAATAAAATAAAGCCATTGAAACCGGATTCCATAACTTTTGCCACAATGTGCAGGTGTATATATGTCAAGTGAAGCTTGGAAAACAAGCATGTTGCATTTAATGCTTATACGACCGATACTTGTTCAATCATTCAAATTTAGGGTCACGTGTCCTTCCATCAACATCTGAGGTTTAGGAAATGGGCATCTGCTCATTTAAGTCTCTTAACTACCACCCCCTAAACAACTAACCGCATATAATTAAGAGCAATGGGTTTGAGACCTAATTTTTGGCATCCCTTAGACCTTACCCCATCAAACAATGGTTTCATAAAACTGGGGATGTATCAAGCCTCCCTAATCTTACTTCCAACGTTTGAGAAAGACAGGCATGGACACGTAGTCGTTTAGCATTAATTCCCCTGCGTTTTGTACTCTATAGCCCCACAAGTCCTTCATTTCACACCCACATTTTGGCAGTATAAAAACTCTCACACCCACTCTCCCGAAACTCATCCAGCAATCATCTACACAGCTCTTCTAAGCACCAATCCAAGCAACCAAGCTTTTCAGATTCAATGGCGGCCTTCAAGATTCCGACTGCAGCGTTGCTCCTGGCCTTGTTGGTAGCAGCAGCTGCCACTGCTCAGGCTGCAGTCACTTGCAGCCAAGTTGCAACCAACCTGAACCCATGCATCGCCTACCTGAAGGGCACTGGGGGACCCGTCCCCGGCCCGTGCTGCACCGGAATCCGGAGTCTTAACTCCGCCGCTTCCACCACTCCTGACCGCCAGACTGCTTGCAAGTGCTTGAAATCTGCTGCCACCAGCATCAAAGGACTTAACTACGGACTCGCTGCTGGACTCCCCAGCAGCTGCGGCGTTAGCATCCCTTACAAGATCAGCCCCTCCACCGACTGCAGCCTGTAAGATCGACCCCTCTCTCACATTTTATCATCTCTACCTTCAACCACTTATCTCTCTGTATTTTTGCAGTGTGAAGTGAACCGAACCAAAATGGCGCTACAGATCCTCTAGCAGCTGGTTAAAGCTATATACTATACGGCATCGTTTTATCTATCATCAACACATATATACATGAATAAGACTGCTGGCTGCTTGAAGTTTTTTTTTTTTATAAGAGCTCGAGACAGAACCATTCGGGCTATCGAATGGGATCTTATCTTCTTCTGTACTTCTCCTTTGATCTGAATAAAGAAAATATTAACTTATCAAAATAGTCAGTAAGTTTGCTTATCATCAAACAGATTCATAATTCATTATTTTTTTTCATAACTTATCAGAAATTCAAGTATAAGTAAGTCATTTAAATAAATCTCAAGGGTAATACTGTACTTTTGCGATAACCAAAGAGCCCCAGTATCTTCGATCTAGGATGACTTTCAATCTGGTGAAGCTATGAACGCGAAGACGGACAAGCTAGTGAGGAGAACGACCATGATCGCTACCGTAACAGCTTCCTACTTTCTGCTCACGGCCGACTACGGTCCTGAGCCCAACGTGCTTGATCCCGTAAGTTGAAATTTCGATGCCCTAACTGGATTTGGAAGTGTTTCGTTTTTGTCCAGTTAGGGTTGATTCCGATTCGTTGTTGAAATTTAGGGTTTTAGGAGATTGGTGCTTGGAACTAGTGTGTTTGAATTTTATGTGTCTGATGAGGTGTTGAAGAAACTCAGTTATTAGTCACAAGCGAAGCAGTTGCTTCATGTATGGACTGGTATTGCTATTGAAGTCTAGGATATCTTCCGGGGATTAACAGTAAGTATTTAAAGGATGAGTGACATCTGGGTGAGGATTCGGAATAAGTTTAAAGGGTACTTAATGGATGCTAAATCTTAGGATGCGCAATGTGACTTGCATAACCATGTGTCTAGCTAGGAAAAAATTGACTTGCAGATTTTGATAATGGATCTTGGAGTGTATTTTCATATTGGAGTTTTATGGTATTATTGGAATTGAAACTTCTATGATATTATTGGAGTTTTGTGTATTGGGGTCATGAAGTTGTGAAAGAAACGAGGGTTTCCAAATCTGCATCCTTTTTGCTCATGTAATCTCAGTTGATGCAACACCGTTTCCGGATAGTAGGGGCTGAGACATGATATGATCAATTTTTTGATGGCGATGTTCTGGGGACTGGGGGTGTATAGTGATGTGTTCTGTAGTTATTGAGTCACTCGAAGATTTAATCTATCCTATTTCTTGTTTACACAACTGCCGCACATTCATTTCAGTGTTCTATGACATTGAGTAAGTAGTATGTATTGTACCCTTCCTTCGAGTATCCCTGCCTGTATCTAGCAATCTATCTTGCTTATCCACATGAGATAAAAATTCAGCCTTGTGCAAAACTTGTCATCTCAATTGCTTTCTTCACCAAAATGTGATATATAACAAATGACATTTGGTATGTTGAATTTCAATTACAGATCAAGAAGGCTATTTTGTCCGGAGAGGAATATGTCAAGGGATTCATCTTTGGAAAGAAACGCAAGCCTGAGGGAGGCGATGGAAAGTTGGGATCCGATGAGGCATAGAAAGTAGTTACTCCTCCGCAGATGACTGACTATCGTTTTTGTACAGGCCTTTCAAAATATGTAATAAGACGCCTAGTGTCACCGGATAACCTCGTCTTCTGAACATCCTCAGTTTATGATGTTATATAAATTAACGAAAACAGCCTTCATTTCAATCCTGTCCATCTTCCTGTACCTGCTTCCTCAACAGAAGCAGCTGTTGCAGGCTTGAATTGTAGCTGCTTACAGGCCATATTTATTACTACAAGTATAAGATGGGGATGCAATACATAACAAGTTCAAACTATTGGGGTGGAAACGAAATAAATCTAAGTTACAGCAGCTTGGAGATTGGGGGGTTATTTATATGATGAGGCTCGATACGTAAGATTTCAAAACTATTGGGATGAAACCGAAATAGTGAAAAGTTACGACATAGTAGCTGCAAGTATATCCAATATTTCTTCATCAGTCGCTCGTAAACAGTTGGAATTCCGAAACCCTAGAATTTCAAAAATCCCCAAATCGAATTTTCCATAATGGCGTCGGGAAGGGCTCTGGAAAAACGATTAGAGGAAGAGGAGGCGCAAGTCGACGATCTAGAGGAACTTGAGTTGGAGGTAAACGCAATGGCTGGAAAGATAATGGAGTACCGCAGTTCGCTCCCGGAGCAGCTTAAGTCCAAATTCGCTTCACTTCTAGAAGCTCAGAGACCCATCGTCAAGCTTCCTGATTTCGAGCCTCGACCGTCGCACCGGAAAGTTGGTAAAGGTGAGAACTTAAGGGTTTTGACGAGTTGGGTGTTGCCGGGCCGCACTTTGTTGAATTTTAAAGAATAGTTCCATTTTTAAGCTTCAATGGTTTTGAGTTATAAGGTGCATGTTTTGATTGATCTGAGTATGGATGGGTTGGAGATCAGGGCAGTGGAACATTGCTGGCAACTTGATATGAGGCTTAGTGTAGAAAGAAAAATGAATAGCTTCATGGATAATGATGCCAGTGAGGACAAAGTTTAGCAGGATTACATTAAATGGCAGAATTTTACTTTTCCAGTAATGTTTTTTGCTTGTTAATTCCATTGTGCTGTGTGATTTAACTGGCACATTATATGGGAAAGCAATGATAGCTTCAGTTTAAATTGTAAAAGATCCTGGACGTGTGGACTGCAGAGGTAAATGCACTGAGGTGAGGTGTGGATGGCTTTCCTAGGCATAAGCATAATCAGATTTGTTACTTAGCGACAACAGTAACGTGACTCGAGTAAGCTCATTTGAGTAGTTAAGCTGTTTTTTGTTTCTTCTTCTGTGGTTAGCATATTCATCATATTGAAGTGCTGGTTAGCGAAGAACAACTCTTCAAATTAATTGTTTGAAAAGTGCGTCCATTTCTACCCGTGCTAATTTTGTGGGAGTTAGTGCTTAACTATGGATTGCCACTTGTTCAGATGGAGCACTCAGCAACTTGGAGGGAGAATGTGACAAAGAGACTGCTGAGAAAATACGTCTACTCAAACAGAAGATGTCTAGCAGTACATCTGCAATGCCTATTGTTCTAAGGAGAATGAACCAGTGTATTGCTAGAATAGACAAACTTGACTCATGCAGTTTTACCGTTAATCCTGTGTTTAAGAGGAAGAGGATTAATTGAGCAAAGCCAGTGTGATGATCGTGCCGTTTTCCCATGCCTGTTAGACTCACAAAAAGGAAAAGAGAATGACACTTGATTTTATACTTGGGCGAGCTCACTTCAATTAAATCAAACCACCCATACGAGTAGGAGCTCGCTGTGTTCTGGCTCAGACTAATGGTTGGTGAGATAAGCTGATGTGAAGAGAAGCTTTTGATCTGAAGAGCTTCATTTTGCTGGTAATGAGATTCTACCATTTGTGTAAACCTGTTTTGCGGTCATGTGTGCAGGAGAAATAGTTGGATCATTGTCTCCCAAAGATTACTCACGTATTATTCACATTGTATTCAGCAATAATGTTTAAAAACATGATACGACTCTTTCAGCTTTTTGGGTTACAATGGGCAGAAGCTATTTTTAAGCATCTCTCTGTCTCCCACTTGTTCTCCAGGAAGCTGTAGCCTTCTATCGTAATTCATATAATTGTTCCAAATGCAGTCTAGCAGCAGTCTTGCCATTCATAATCTTGATGTGGTCGAGGTACTTGGTGGAACTCTAGGTTTTCTTAGCAAGCCTTCTTGAGTCAGAGATATGATTAGCTGCGCAAAATGATGTAATGTAAAGAAGACAGCATGAAATTATGAAGTGTCACAAACCAGTCTCAAATTGTAATAATGCTTCAGATTTGGGTTCTACTTTTCCTTATTGTCTTGCACTCCAAATAAATATACGAGTTGAAAAGGCTTCATAATAATATGGTTATGTCATATGTGGCTAGGCTTGAGTGTGGCATAAGCCTACAAGGTCAAACTAAGGACTGGTCTCTTATTTTCTTTACTTGAGATCTACCAGTATCCTACTCATTATGATGTACTAGTAGTGCCTGAGTATAATATTTACCTCTCCGGATAAACTATATTGCTCACAATGAGGCGCCCGCATATAACCCCGCCTTGGGGCCTCATCAAATGTTAGGGTAAGGGGACTATTCAGGGTAAGGGAATTAGAGTTAATACTTAGAGCAGGGAATTGAGTGTTAATTAGTCAGTGTATTTGTATTCCTGCTTTTTGAACTCCTATGGAGTTCTTAAATAAAAAGTTTACTCAATATAAAAAAAAAGAAGACATTTACCTCCCCTTTTCTGTTGAACATTTGGCCAGTTACAAAGCCGCGCGCACTTTGGCCAACAGGACTAGATATCTGTGTACAAATACCATAAGAATTGGGAGTCAAGGAACAATGAAAATATTCATATGCATAGATATCAATGTGAAGATTAACATACCACAAACAATATCCAATCATCAGCCTTGAAAGACTTGTGGAACCACATCCTGCATAAATGTTCGAAAACAAGGTGTAAAGTAGTTTCACTCGAGATTAAAATAATTTGTATTCTTTTCATGGGAACAAACACATACGCATGATCGAGACTGACAGAAGAGATATGTGATCCTGGAGAACGATGAGGATTCACACTCACAGTGAGAAAGATCAAATCCGAAGCATATGCAACCACACATCTGCAAAACAAACGCTTTGAAGTAACTGAATACACGGCGAATAAAATATCTTATAAATGATGTTACCCTACTATGTATTTTGAAGACACTTCTATCATAACAGTCGAAAGAAAAGCTGGTCGGATTGGCTAATATACCTACCTATGCAAAGCCTGATCATCTGAAAGTCCTCCTCTTGCTCGAAACCAGTACCTCAAACTGTAATATAATATGCATCAAATCTTACAAGGCCCCCATTTCTGTCATGCAAAATTTGATGGAACTAGCAAGGCATCACTAACCTTGCAGGAGCTTTAGTCTGATTGGTATTGTTAGTCGGCTCACAAAACCTTATCTCTATCGGCCAAGGAACAAAATTTGCTTTGGCCACCTTGTTCCGGTAACTACTGTTAAAATCAGTAAAAAAAAAAAAAAAAACTTTTAATCAGTTAACTATTTCAAATAGACTGAAAGGCATCCACACCAACAACGCCCCTTGCAGTAGCATGGACTGATACGTCACTTAGACCACCAATTAATCAATAGGAATTTTTTTAAAATTTCTTTATCTAGCAAGAAAATTTCATAAATGTTAGATGTACAAGTAGTACACAATCCATGATTTACATCAAGTAGTGGGCATTCATTACCTAGGAAGGCGAGGATCAGTTAGACGTCTTTCCCTAAGCTCCTCCATTGATAAAAGCTGCCATAAATTCATTTAAATCACAACAAAAATGAACAACTAGTAATTGTGGGTATCATAACTTTGCAAAAAGTCACTTACAGATTCAGGATCAGGAACTGATGGCATCGTCACTTCCTGATGTTCGAAACCTACTTCCTCTTTCTGTAGAATAAAACTCAATCATCAGGTTTAATGGAGCACATCATCACAGCTGTGATTTGTAATAAAAATCTAAACTTCAAGACATCGATGTCCGATGGAGGATTCATACCCATTAGTAGTTGCTAATATGAGCATATATACGGTTAGAATTCAAAGTTTATCTACCTGAAATGAAGCAATAAGTGTGAATATGATGTTTCCTTTCTGTATGGCTTCTACTTGTCGAGTTGCAAAACTTTTACCATCGCGTAACCGATGAACTCGATATAATATTGGTACTGCGAATCATGTATAATTATATGAGTTTCAAAGTTCAAGATATCAATTTATAATAAAAAAGATACAGAATACAACGGGCACTTGAGTACTCTTTTTTTGTCATCGCTAGTCACTAACTGACAAGAGACTTACTATCAAAATCTCCAATGAGTTGGAAATAAGCATGCAAACTATGGACGAGTTTGAAACAATCGACACTTTTTGACGCTGCAGCAAGTGCCTAAGAAGCACAAAATAAACTAGTCAATAACAAATTTAGAACATGGTTCATGACATGACAGGGAACTATACACAAGAACAAACATATAAGGCAATGTTCAAAAAGATACACAAATCTTGGATAAAAAAAGGTTGATTATATATGTAGCATGATGAAAGAAATTAGAAAACTTGAAAAACTCTTACCTGTCCAACAAGCTGTCCACCAAAAACTTTCCCAAATTTTGGAGCATCGGGCAAAGTGATCCCCTTGAACAAATCCACCTTAAAGAAGCAATAGTAAGAGGTAGAAATAAGAAGTAGAAAATTTCAACACCAAAACTTGTCATAATAAGCCTTTTTGAGATAGAAAGGTATAAAACAACTTTGATACTAAACAACAAAACTAGTTGCTAAACTGAGAAAGTACAAATTGGAGGCATCCTTTTGTCAAAATGGCACATAGCAGTTAAATAGTAAATCAGTCACTACCGATAACATTGATCCACATGGCGCAGATAATTGTTTTACTATATTTGTTTGGAAGTGTCAACAAGTAGAATATAAATAGGTGAAAAAAGTTGAGGCAAGAAATAGAACTCATGTCACAGCACTTTATTTGAGTTCGCATTCTGTAGCACATGTCTAACAATATGAAACATACTTCAACAGATTCCAAGTGTAATATATTTTCCACCAGTGAGCCTGTTCCATCAGCATTCCAAATTGATTTTGGCTGCAGCAAGTGACAATGTTCATTGGCCAGTACCAAGCAGGTCAGCTGTCATCATATTAAATGTCAGTAACCTACAAGTAGCAAGGAATCGAAAACCAAATCTATCTTTGATAAAAAAAAAATCTACTAGATCTGGTGTCTACCTTGGACAATGCAATTACATTAGTCTGTTCAACATAATTTCCATTTAGGCTGCCTGAAAATCAATATCAAGAGAACTGTTCATTTCCATGACAACTACAAAAATGATAACATATCACCTAAAACCCTGGTTCATATTTATGAGAAACATACCAAAGTAATCATATCGTTTCAGCTGATACTCAGAGCGGCTTCTCTCTTCAGGATTTCCCGGTCCACATACTTCAGCCTACAAAAGCCCACAACATGATGAAACATAATCCAAAATCTAAACTTTTCGCACCTGGTAAGTTTAGAGAGGTGCACAGAAACACATTTACCTCCCCATCCCATACAAAATAAATCCCATCCCCTGCACGGCCCTCCCGAATCACATAGTCCCCAGTTTCTATAACCCAACATATATAAAGAAAATATAACATATAATCTCAACTTCACAAAAATGAAATACAACTTTGTGCCAACCAAAAATCCATAAGGCTAACCGTAGTGTTGAACTCTGACTAGATCAGCTATCTTCTTCAAAGATAAGCTCGGCAGCCGCTGTAGCAGCGGCACGCAGCCCAGGAACTCCGAGACTGCCATGAATTTCAACCACTTGGATCGGTACACAACCACCTAACGAAAGGTATTGCGCAGTTACATTAAAATTGATCAAGAATCGAAATTCACCTTCTTCTTTATCCATCAGGGCGACAACTGTTAGCGTTTTTCGTTGGGAAAGTGATGAGAAGAAGATACCGAGCCGCGTCTTCTTTCAGCGACTCGTTGACGTATTTACGTTGACTGCTCGTGAGATCAAACGCAGCGTTTAACCCTCTCAAACGCATTGGGCTCTTTGAATTAAAACTTGGGTAACAAGCAAGCTGGGGTCTTCTCACGTCTCATGAAGCTCCGCAGCTCTCAGTGCACGTTCAGTCGCGGAGTCCAATGTTGGAAAATCATCCATCGGGTCTCGACCATCGTTCCGAAATCAAAAACCCACGTCAAAGTTGCTGACTATGGGTCAAGTGTTCTATGCTCTACGATGCACACGACCTGTTCGACGAAAGTCCGTACTGAGACATTGTCAAGATTTAGTAGCAGTAGCTATGAATGCCATGGATTTAAAGATGAAGGGACGGAAGATGTGGTTTCATGGACGTGGGAGGTATCCAATTGGGCGAGGAAGGATAAGCCAATGAAGGCTTTGAGTGTATTTAGATCGATGGTTATGAGTGGTGTGAGACCTAATTATGTTACTGTTTTGAGCCTGGTAAAGACTGCTGGGGTTTTGGATAACGTAGATGTGACTGAAGGTGTTCATGGCTGGGTAGTGAAAATGGGGTTGGAGTCTGAGTCGTCAGTGGTCACGGCTTTGATTGGTGTGTATTCAGTTTATGATATGGGATATGCATGGAGATTGTTTGATCAGTTAGAGAATAAGGATGTGGTTTCTTGGAGCTTGATGGTAGCAGTGTGTACGAAAAACGGGCTTTTTGTAGATGCTTTGGTGTTTTTCCGGGAGATGCGAGACCAGGGGGTTGAACCTAATCATGTGAGCATTGTGAGCATTTTACCTGCTTGCGCTAATCTTGGTGCTTTATCATACGGTAAACAGATTCATGGCTTTGCTCTTAAGAGATTTTTTTGCACTCCTACAAATGTTCAGAATTCACTTGTTGATATGTATGCCAAATGTGGGCATTTATTGCTGGCATTTCAAGTTTTTGATGGAATGGCCAGTAAGGATTTGATATCATGGAAGACTATGATCCATGGATGTGTAGAAAGTGGGTTTATTGATAAAGCAATTAGTGTATTTAACGGAATGTGTTTTTCTAGCTTCGTTCCGAATGAGGCCGTTGTTTTGGATATAGTTAAAGCGATGTCGGCAGGGTTGGAAGACCTCAAAATTGGATTTGTATTTCATGGTTATTTAATCAAAAGTGGATTCTTGGAATTTGTGACTATCAGAACTGCACTGCTGCGGGTATATGGTCAACTCGGCGAGGTGAAATCTGCTAGGATGTTATTTGATCATTTCATTGAACGGGACGTAATTGCGTGGAGTGCAATGATCTCAGTTTATGCACAATTTGGGCATCCACTTTGTGCTTTCACCCTGTACAAGCATATGTCATCATCAACTGAGATCCCAAATGAAGTCACATTTGTTAGTTTGCTACAGGCATGTATGTCTTTGGGGGCGCAAGAGCTCGGTGAGAGCATCCATGCTCATGCAATTAAAGATGGTTATATGTCGAACACTTTCATAAGATCTGCATTTATCGAAATGTACTGTAAATTTGGGAGAATAGGTCAAGGAAAGACTATATTTTCTGAAGTTCCAACCAGAGACCTGATTTGTTGGAGTGCCATGATCAATGGGTATGGGATGAATGGGTGCGGACTTGAAGCTCTTCAAACATTCGAGGAAATGTTGGATTGTGGTGTTAGTCCTAACGAAGTTGTATTTATTTCTCTTCTCTTTGCTTGTAGCCATTCCGGATTAGAAGAGGATGCTTGGTTTTGGTTTGATTCTATGGAAGTTAAATTTGGAATATCTCCAAGACTTGCACATTATGCTTGTATGGTGGATTTGCTCATCAGGCAAGGAAACGTCAAAGAAGCATATGAGTTTGTTAAGTGCATGCCAGTAGCACCAGATAAGAGAATATGGGCAGCAATTCTTTCTGGCTGTAAATCATCCCCTGAGTCAGCTGAGATTGTGGAGAAAGTTGCGAAAGAACTAATAGTCCTAGACCCTGAGAACACAAGTTATTATGTCATAGTGTCAAATGTGTATGCGGATCAGGGGAGATGGACAGATGCTGAAAGACTGAGAAAGTTGGTTGACGAGAAAGGTCTAAAGAAATCTACAGGATACAGTGTCCTTGAATCATGTAGTTAGAAAGAGGCTTGATTAGATTTGGCATGTTCTTACCTAGCTTGTTGAAGCTCGCTCAATCTGGATGATGGAGATTTCTCAAGGTATGTATAATAACCGCCTAATGTTTTGCATTAAATATGTAGACGTTTAAGAATAGAAAAAAGTGAGTGTTGTACTCATGTTCATGAATCCATTAACTTGGCTTATTGAACATCAAGGCTTTATTGATATTACTCTGTTTTAACTGCTTCTCTACTTGATTGTGCTCAATATAAAGAAGAATTTCTCAAAACTTCTGAAATGGTTTCTTTGCTCTGATGATGAAAGGGGGTGTGTTGGAAGTCGTTCTTGTTGGCGTCAAAGGAATAAAGCACATAAATCTCATCGGTATCGCAGAACTAAATTTCTCACTATCACAACTGTATGCTATTATGAGTAACTTTAAATTTGAACCGATTTATATAGTCTTATTTTATATTCATTCATAGGAATTCCAGTATATCAGGCGCTCCTGGAATGTGGAGGTAAAGTATATCGTAGCAAGCATTCTTCAGGTATTATTTTTCATTGTTTTGCTCAGGATTGTTTTTTCTTCTTCTTCTTCTTCTTTTTCTGTCGTTAATAAATGGTAACAGTAACATGGAATGCAACAGGTAAACATGGAGAAGTTTACTGGAACCAGAAATTCAAGTTTGAGTTCTCCACCTTTGATCGGAGGCGTTTGATGCATCTCAAAATCAGAATCATGAATAGTAGAAAACTAAGAGCCAACAAATTTGTCGGATAAACAATGTACGGGTTATGAATTAACCTGCACATACTATTGTTTATATGGCCATACATGTCTGCAGTGAAATTAAGATATTCATGTTCAGAGTGCATATCGGTGGAATAGTTGAGGAGGGAATGAGAAGAGGAACCCTGCAACAAAAACCAACTGTGTACAGTGTGGTTCTTGACGATGACACTTATAAAGGAGAAATGAAGCTAAGTATGAAATATATAGCAAATGTAAGTCGTGCTAGTTTCCCTGAGTAATATTTTCTAAACCAAACTTATTTCCTGTTTTCTGTGGGGCGCAGACCCAAAAAGATGAAGGGACAATATCACCCGAAGATCCCAGGAAAGCGAGCCGGCCACTTTGGCTAACCATTAGGAAAGTAGTGTTCAGACTTCTTCCTCGATAGAACAATCTAGCAAAATGAATGTTATTAAGTGCTCGGAGGGACTAGAGACTTTCTCATCAAGGAAACTTAGCCCGATATGATGGGTAAAAAAAGATATTTGTATCCTTATTCTTTATACAACTAAACTTAGCTAGCAAACTTAGCCAGATACGCATAACCTGCTGAGTCACTTTTCTATAAATTAGTCAGGCTAAATTCAAGTTCATCATATGTACTAATCAAAATAACATTACCCAAATTATCTCATCATATGAATCAACCCGGTTTGCTAAATTGCTACGTCAGGTCAATCCAACGGCTAAAAAAGTTCCAAAAGAAACCGTTGTTAGAATAATTGGGCTGGAAGCTAGTTTATTTTGTACATGTGTTTTCAGTTCAATTTATCAATGAGTGTGTTTTCTTCTACCAAGCCCCACCAAAATTAATGAAAATTAGTGTTCGACATTTATCTTATCCTGGCCAATTAAGGCTTGTGCCACATTTGGTATCAGAGCTAATGTTATTTTCGATCAATTATATCTAACACAATTCCACTTCAGATATCGAAATTCAACGGGCGAAATTTCAAAAATTGGTCTATACAATTAAAGGCGTTCTTCTGGTCTTAAGATTTGTGGAGTTTGGTCGAGATGGGCTACACCCAAGTAGCTGACGAAACTTTCGACGAGCTAAAAAATGAAGAAAAAAATTTATAGATGGAAACCCGTACGAAAGATCAGAAAGCATTATTTGCGATCTTTCAAGGAATGGAGGAATAGATATTTGAAAAAATATCAGAGACGGAAACATCACACGATGCATGGACTATCCTGGAAAAGGCGTACAAAGGCGATGAGTGAGTTATGCAAATGCGCATGCAGACACTGAGGAATGACCGACTCGAAAAGTGTATCGACACTCTGTGACCGGGTCCAGACAGTCGTTAACAACATGAGATTTAATGGAGAGACGTTGGAGGAACAACGAGTCATGGAAAAGGTATTGCACTTGTTACCCGCTAAATTTGAATATGTTGTGGCAGCCATTGAAGAGGGACGCAATATATCAAAGATGTCGATAGAACAACTCATGAGTTCGCTGTGTTCACACCAACAAAGGATGAACCAGAAGGTGAATGGCTCAAGCCAAGAGCAGCGTTTTAAAGCCGAATCGAAGTGAGGAGCCATGGAAGTTATTGTGGAGGCCGAGGCCGTGGACAAGGCCGAGGTGAAGGCCGAAATTACACCGCTGGACGAGGTGAAGCCAACAGTAGTACATTTCAGAGCGGCCGAGGTGGTCATACTAGAGGACGAGACAAGTCCAGAATTCAGTGTTACCGGTGTCAGAAGTTTAGACACTACAAAAGCAAATGTTGAGCACATGTTGAAAACGAACGAGTGGAGCAAGCTTAAGCTTCTAACTTACGCTTCTAAGGCACACCGAGATATGGCTCTAGCATGCAAGACAAAAGAGACTTGCGGAGAAAACACAGACGTGTGGAATATTGACTCTGGATGCAGCAACCATATGAGTGGAAGAAAGGAGTTATTCTCTCACTTGGCGAAGTCAGTTTCAAAAATAAATCACAGATATAAGTGATGTGAAAGGGCGATATCCGAATTCAGACGAATGCAGGTACATATGCAACTATTGTTGATGTGTATTATGTACGAGGACTCCGTTGGAACTTGCTTAGCATGGGGCAACTTTCTGAAAGAGGGCATTTCATTTATATCTGAGACGAAGTTTATACTATTGAAAGCAAATATCGGAGAATCGCTACCAGAGTCCCGATGACAAAGAACTGAATGTTCCCGTGGATTCTTCAAAAGGGGATTGAGATGAACTTCCAAACGATGGTGAGAGACGTCAGTTAGCTGTGACATCTCGAGTTTGGTCATTTAAATTTTCAATGATTGAAATTATTGGCTGCTAAAAGAATGGTAATAAGACTACCGACGATCAAAGTTTCTAGTCAACCATGTGAGGCGTGCTTGCTGGGAAAGCAGCACAGACAGCCGTTTCCAGTCAGAAAGGTGAGACGAGCAAACCAACCATTGAAGCTCGTTCATACAGATTTATGTGGTCCAGTTGAAAGAGATACATGATGATGGATGATTTTTCGAGATACATAGCCGTCCCCTCAGCCTTCTTCTCTCTATCTTACAACAAGCTTTATTTGAGTGTGTTTAGCATAGTTTCAGTTTGAACTATTTTTCTAGCTTATTTTGTATATGTGTTTCCAGTTCAGTTTATAAATGAGTGTATTTCTTAGTGAGAATTAGTATTCGACATTTATCTTATTATTAGCTACAAAATATTGTGTAAATATATTATAGCTTAATTATAGGACGTAGAATAGTTGACTACGAGATTTGTTTCTATTTTTGGATTGATCCAACTTGTATATAAGCACCTATCATGGAATGGAAAGACACAACCACAAAAAAAACGAGTTCCATATTTGTGTCTTTCGTTTCCTTTATGGTATCAGAGCATGTTGTTTTCTCTGCATTTTTTTGTTAGCCCCATGGCTGCTGACAAACCACCAGCCTCACAAATTCCAAATCCTCTTTATGTTCTTGGTAACGATGGTCCTGGGACGAGAATTACTCATGTTCTTCTAAGTGGCTCAAACTATGAGGAATGGGCTAAAGGATTTCGAGTGTCGTTGGGTGCTAAACGTAAGTTGGGTTTTATTAATGGTACTTTGCGTAAACCTGCAGATGATGCCGCTGATCTAGAAGACTGGTTGATAGTTAATTATATCATTGTTGCTTGGATCTTTAACACAATCGATCCAAGCATTCGTTCTACTATTTCCTATCGCGACACCGCTCACGAGTTGTGGGAGGACATTCGACAACGCTTCTCTTTGAGAAATGGAGTCAAAATTTATCAATTGAAATCTGCCATTGCCGATTGCAAACAAAAATCTGGTGAGTCCATAATGGATTATTTTGGCAGATTGAAGAAGTTATGGGATGATCTTAATGATTATGATGCTCTGCCATCATGCTCTTGTGCTGGCTGCAAGTGTGGGCTTAATGAGACTCTTCGTAAACGTCGCGAATGTGATCAGGTACGAGAATTTCTTATGGGCTTAGAGCCATATTATGCTAATGTCCGTTCAAGCATTTTAGGGACTGAGCCTTTGGCATCTTCACACTCTGTCTACTCACGGCTTGTGCAAGAGGAGGAGGTTAGGATGTTCATTCAACGACGGACAGAAGTCGCTGCTCCGATGACGTTTGCAGTTCAAGGTCATACGTCTCATTCACAAAGCACACAAACAGGGGGAGTAAAATGCGCTCCGTTGTAATGCACTTACTGCGGTAAACGTTGGCACAATGAAGAAACTTGTTGGGACAAGCATGGATATCCAGACGGAAGGGAACGAAAAGGAATAGGTGCTAGCCGCGGTAAAGAAAAGACAGGGTCATCACAAAACACTCTGCCGGCTAAAGCTCATGCCGTTTTCGGTGAGGTTCAGGTTGTAACAAACCATGTTCGTCTAAACGGTAAGGGTATCAACACTTGGTTTATTGACTCCGGTGCATCCGTTCATGTGTGTTGTGATGCAACACTCTTTAGTACATCTCGTTCAATTCCTGCTATTAATGTGGGGCTGCCCAATGGAGTTGATATAACTGTTACAACAATGGGCAGTGTGAAGTTGAATGCTGCTATTTCTCTATCCGATGTGTTGTTTGTGCCTTCCTTTCATTGCAACCTGATATCCGTCTCACAACTGTTGTCTTCGCTTCCTGTCCATTTACAAGTTACTGATTCCGAATGTGTTATAGATGACCGTATCCAGAGAACGAAGATTGGTGTGGGTAAGCTACAAGATGGACTCTACTACTTGATGGGGGAACCGGTTTGTGTTAATGTCGTTTCCGGAACTGAAAGTATTGAATTATGGCACAAGCGGCTAGGGCATCCATCATTGGAAGCAATGCAGCATCTTCTTCAAATTGGTGGAAGGACTCAATTTAATTTTCAAGTATGTGATATTTGTCATAAAGCCAAGCAGACTCGTAACGCTTTTCCGTTAAGTGATAATAAGGCAGATGGTTTATTTGATTTGATACATTGTGATGTTTGGGGTCCTTATCGTGAAAATCGAACGTCATTCCCGTTATTTCTTATCGATTGTGGATGATTTTTCACGCTGCTTGTGGGTTTATTTGATGAAAACTAAAGATGAAGTTTCTAGCTTAATGTTGAGTTTCTTTGCTTTAATTGAACGTCAGTTTGGAAAGAGAGTAAAAGTTATGCGGAGTGACAATGGGACGGAGTTTAATGGTCTCACTCCTTATTTCCGAGAACATGGTATTCTCCATCAAACCTCCAATATTAAGACACCTCAACAAAATGGTAGAGTCGAGCGCAAGCATCGACATATCCTTAATGTTGCTCGCGCTTTACGATTTCAAGTTCACTTACCTATTGATTTTTGGGGAGAGTGCGTCTTGGGAGCGACTTATTTGATTAATCGGACTCCGTCTCGAATACTTCAAGGTAAAACACCATTTGAGCTACTTTTTGGTTAAGCCCCTGACTTAAGCTCACTCCGAGTTTTAGGATGTTTGTGTTACGCTAAAAATCTTCATTGTCATGATAAGTTTGATAGTAGAAGTCGTCGTTGTATTTTTCTCGGGTATCCTTTTGGAAAGAAAGCATGGCAGCTATTTGATCTTGAGACGGGTGATTACTTCCAATCCCGAGATGTTCAATTTTATGAGGAAATTTTTCCACTTACTGATCCAAATGAATTGAAGAAACTGTACTCTTTGTATCCATCTGATTTTTCTCATGTGAGTACTGTTGATGAACCTTGCGATATTGGAGATGCTGCACCTGATCCATACACTTTTGATTCTAGTAATGAACACCATGAGGTGGCGGGACCCAGCCGAGACAACACACATGGTTCAGTCGTGAGTTTGGACTTGGACCCAAATGAAATTGTTTATGAGCCTGGTGCAAATTTTGGTAACATGGAGACGGAAGAAAATGTGATTATGAATGATGGCAATGAGGACAGAGAACTTGGTCATGGGAAACGAGATAAAATTCCAAACACACGCTATAAAGACTTCATTTGATCGGCATCAGGAAGTATGACTAACACAATGCCGGTTCCCCTCGAAGCTTCGCCCACACCAGTCCACGCCTCAGGTACTCCTTACTCTATAACCAACTACGTGAGTTGTAATAATTTTTCGGCTGCGCATCGTCACTTTCTTGGAGCTATTTCCACGAACGTGGAACCCACTTCTTTCAAAGCAGCGATGTTTGATCCTCGCTGGAAACAGGCAATGGCAGAGGAAATTGCAGCTTTAGAGGCTAATGAAACTTGGACCATTCAGGAATTGCCTCCTGATAAGACACCAATCGGATGTATGTGGGTGTTTCGTATCAAACGCAAATCCGATGGTACTGTTGAAAGATACAAGGCACGGTTAGTCGTTTTGGGAAATCATCAGGTTGAGGGCGTCAATTTTGGTGAAACCTTTGCCCCTACGGTAAAAATGGTAACTGTCTGAGAATTCCTTACTATTGTCGCTATTAAAAACTGGGAGTTGCATCAAATGGATGTACACAATGCCTTTCTTCATGGCGATCTAACTGATGAGGTATACATGCGTCCTCCTCCTGGTTTCAATAGCGGTATGTCTGGCAAGGTATGTAAGCTTCGTAAATCATTATACGGTCTCCGTCAAGCTCCTAGATGTTGGTATGCCAAATTAGCTACGGCTTTGCGTAATTATGGGTTTTCTTCAAGCACGTCGGATCACTCTCTGTTTCTTTTCCAGAGGAAGGAAGTTGTGATTAATATTCTTGTGTATGTTGATGATTTGGTTATTGCTGGGAATGATAATGGCGCTATCAACGATTTTAAAAACTATCTCAGTGCGTGTTTCCACATGAAAGATTTGGGAAAATTAAAATATTTTCTTGGGATAGAGGTAGCTCGCAGCTCTCGGGATATTTTTCTTTGCCAGTGAAAATATGCTCTTGTCATCCTTACTGAGACAGGCCTGCTCGGGTCAAAACTTGCTACTGTGCCTATGTTAGAAAATCATCAGCTGACTCTTGCAACAGATACAGCTATGCCAAATCCCGAGCAGTATAGGCGCTTAGTGGGCCGCTTAATTTATCTTACCATTACTCGTCCCGAGCTTTGTTACTCTGTTCATATTTTATCCCAATTCATGAAGAATCCAACATGTCTTCAATGGGAAGCGGCATTGCGTGTGGTTCGCTATCTTAAGAGTAGTCCCGGTCAAGGTATTCTGCTCCGAGCTAACTCTGATTTGGTTCTTAGTGCCTATTGCGATGCAGACTGGGGTAGCTGTCCGATCAGTCGTCGATCTCTCACTGCTTACTTTGTCTTTTTGGGTGGTTCTCTTATTTCTTGGAAGACAAAGAAACAAGAAACGGTCTCCCGTTCTTCTGCTGAAGCAGAGTATCGGGCTATTGCTTCCGCTACGTGTGAAATTATTTGGTTGAAAGGGTTGCTTCGAATCCTTGGTATCCAGCATTCCGCACCAGTTTCTCTTTTTTGTGATAGTCAAGCTGCTTTACACATTGCTAATAATCCAGTTTTTCATGAACGTACAAAATACATTGAAATAGATTGTCATTTCGTTCGTGATGAGATTCTCCGTGGTACCATTGCGCCTTCGTACATTCATACTACTTCACAGTTGGCTGATATTCTCACAAAAGCTTTGGGACGTGGATCATTTCATTCACTTTTAGCCAAGTTGGGCATTACGAATCTGCATGCTCCAACTTGAGGGGGGTATTAGCTACAAAATATTGAGTAAATATATTATAGCTTAATTATAGGACGTAGAATAGTTGACTACGAGATTTGTTTCTATCTTTGGATTGATCCAACTTGTATATAAGCACCTATCATGGAATGGAAAGACACAACCACAAAAAAAATGAGTTCCATATTTGTGTCTTTCGTTTTCATTACTTATCCTGAACAACTAAGACTTATCCCACAAAATGATCATCTTGAAAATCTCAAACTCTGGCTTTCAAGGAAAAATCAGGTATCTTTAGTAGAAAGAAAGAGACAATAAACAAATGAAATGTTGTCCATTCGAGGAAGTTATGATTGTTATTGTTAAATAACTACTTGGCTTACAAGTCCACCTGAAATGTCAAATCTTGGTATTCTTGGTGCAGCTTTTGTTTTTATTTTCTTCCTTTTCCTGAACATCTGTGATGAGCAGCATTCAGGAGCATGTTGGGGATCATGCAGATAGTAACAGTGGGATTTACTTTGCAGTGGGAGATGGTGTGGAAGGGAGTTGGCCTAATCTGTCATGGGTTGCAAGGAATTTTCCGGGGCAGAAGATTTGTTTTCTTCATGTTCTTCAGCCATCTCGACTGATTCCTTCCGGTAAGTAAGTTTGATTTATTTGTGTAGTAAAATAGTGTTGGGTTTCTTTCCTGGATTTTAACTCTTATTTGCAGGTGTTTATCTTGATTTGGTCACAAACACTCGGTAATTTTAACTGAAATCCAGAGAGCTCTGAGACTTGTTTACATGTATTTGAGTTTTAAAGTGCTATATTTACTCATTGATATTGGGGCAGAAAATGCGCCTCAAGACGGTCATGGTCAGGAAGTTATCAAGAAATATCTTCGCATGTGGAGGGACATTGGGGTAATAGTTAGGCTTATTTTGTAGATGCAATCTGACATTGGTACTGTTTTTCCATTTACTGCATATTTGAATGTATAGTTAGAGGGAGAGGAGGTGTCCATAGAGATGGAGAAAGTGGAGGAAGGCATATCAGAGCTTGGAATCAAGGATCCTGTTATTGGAGCAGCAGCTCGGTACCCATTGTATCTGTATTTCCATTTTCCTGTGCATCGATGCGTGCCTGCTGAATTATGTGTATCGCTGCAGGGAAATGGGTTATATCGGGTCAAAAATAACGCGATATGTGTGTGACAATGGAGCTGCATCATGCCAAATCTGGTTTATACACAAGGGGCATCTGATGAAGACAAGATATGAGCATGTGGTTACAGAAGTAGGTGGTTCCGAGAAGGAGATGTATGAAGAGTCAGTAAGGCGTGAAAAAGCTAATAAGGAATCGGTCGAGGCTGCTTGTAAGGTAAAGTCTCAGAAGCCTGTGGTTCTCATTTCTGATTCAGCCTTATGCCAGAATCATGGTATTGTGATTTAACTGCCAGCCTAATGAGGAAATGCAACTGATAAAGGATGAGGCCGAGGGAGACAGTTTTGATTGGAATGGGATATTTGAGAGCTGTTCATCTCAGTTTTCAGATTCTTCTTTCAGTGCTAGTAATGCACCTAGGGCGCCACAGATTGTTGATCTTTCGCCTGTGGATCATAAACAACTGGAACAAGCTGCAGATAATTCAAAGAGAAGAGCTTTTGAAGAGTCAGCGAGACGACGAAAAGCTGAGAAAGATGCAGTTGAGTATTATTGCCTAGACACTTGTTCATTCCTTGATTTGTATGTCATGGTTGGAACTTATTGGCAGGCGAACGTAGCTGAAAGGATGTACACTGAGGAAATGGGGGTGCGAAAAGAATTAGAGGTTGAGCTGTTGATAAAGAAACAGGAGCTAGAAAAGATGAGCAGTGAACTAGTTTCAGCGATGGAGGAGCGAAACAGCGCACTCTGGCACAAGTTATTGTTGGAGATGGAGATTGCTGAGTCTAAAAAGAAGGCTGTGGAATTTAAAGAGAAGATACAGTCAGCCGTGGAACTGTTGCGGAGTTACAAAAACCAGCTGAATGATTTGAAAGCTGAGCGGGACCTAGCACTCAGATGGAATGCCCCAAGTTCATTTGCTAGCTTCCTCACTGAAATTTCTTACAAGGACATCGAGGATGCTACTCGCCATTTTCAGCCTTCTTTGAAAATCGAAGAAGACGAAGGCAATCAAAGATTTTATAAGTGCCTTTTTCGCGGCACAGAAGTCGTCATAAAAATCATTACCTCACAAGGCTCTTCAGAGTATCGCCAGGAGGTATGCTTATGTTTTTAGCACTTCATCCTCAGCATGTACTGATGATTTTTTATGCTGCCTCAGGTTGAGGTTCTGAGCAGGTTGAGACATCCGAATATTGTGACTCTTATTGGAGCATGTCCGGAAGCTTACGCCATTGTACATGAATATTTTCCTAATGGGAGCCTCGAGGATCGACTGAGTTGCAAGGACAACTCTTCACCATTGCCATGGCAGACTCGAATCAGCATTGCTGCCGAGTTATGCTCAGCTCTCATCTTCCTGCATTCGAGTAAACCCCACTGCATTGTGCACGTACGGTCACTTGCAACCGTCCAACATTTTTCTGGACGCCAACTTCATCAGCAAACTCAGTGACTTTGGAACTTGTCATGCCATCTCTAGAACCAAATCAGCTGTTTCTCGCAGAATTCAACCCAAGGGAACTTTCGCATACTTGGATCCGGAATTTCACACATCAGTTCAGCCTGAGCCTACCCCACAGCTTGATGTCTACGCATTTGGGATCATATTGCTCAGACTGCTGACTGGAAGAGAAGCTTGGAGGATAGCGAAGGAGGTGCAGCGAGGACTGGCTTCAGGAAAATTGAAGTCTTTGTTTGACAGTTCTGCAGGAGATTGGCCATATCTGCAAGCTCGACAGTTGACCCACATAGCTCTAAGATGTGTCGATGTGAACAGAGAGAATCGGCCAGATCTGGAGTCTGAGGTGCTTAGAGTGCTGGAGCCAATCAGGGCATCTTGTCGAGGCATCCCCTTGGCGTCTCGCCTAGGAGATGATCAACACTCCCAAGCTCCCTCTCACTACATATGCCCCATTTTTCAGGCAAGTTCTACGATGTCAACACTCCAAGCCATAAAACCTGCTTTATTTTTTTCAAGTGTCGAGAAACTCATAGGTTTCTTGGACGTGCAGGATGTGATGCAAGATCCTCAGGTGGCTGCTGACGGCTTTACCTACGAGTCAGAAGCTATACAAGGATGGCTACGCGGCGGCCACAACACTTCCCCAATGACCAACCTCAAATTGGCTCACACAAACCTCGTCCCAAACCGCGCGCTACGCTCCGCTATCCAGGAGTGGCTGCAGCACGACTGAACTCCTCTTCACTTCCTGTAAATTACAAGTAACACCACTACAGGATACATACACCATGTATATTCGCTTTTCTTCAAACCCAAGAACTCATCATCAAAATGATCAAGGCACACTTGTGCAAAAAGAAGTTAAATTGGAATCTTGTACTACACACGATTAGTTCAATTTATGTTTGTTATTATCTAGGGTGATTGTTGTTTGAATATGTATCTTATTCTTGATTGTTGTTTGATTTGTTTTTGGATTATCAAGTAACTAGTTATGTGCGGAGGGTTTTGAGTTAGTGGTGTTTGTGATTTGTGTGTCTATTGGTAACCTCATCATATATCATACATTTTTTTGAGAGTGAACAAGTGGAGATGTTGAAACTGGAAGCTGTAAAGATTTGAATAAATGAAATCAGAAAGCTTATGAGCGTTGTAACTGCAAGCAATCTTTAAGGACGAAATTGTTATATGTGAAGCGATGCGGAATGGTTTGGTACTTGAGCTCTGATAAATTAGTAAATGATCTGAAACTTTGCCAAGAGATATGCTGGTGCTAATAGACCTACGCGAATAGCCTCAGCAAAGAATTCGGGTAATTTCCCTCTGTTGCTAGTGATACTTTCATCCATTTCTTATACAATGTCACATAAATTTTAGGCCCAGGATGAAGGAACACTGTGTTAGTCATCCTGATGAGGTCAGTCAGCTTTCTAAAATGCAGGCTCAGGTGGCTCAAGTTAAAGAAACCATGGTTGTTTTTTTCCAACTGTCAATACATTGCAGTTCAATTTCGATTGTTCCAACTTTTGTTTATGCAGGTGCTGGAACGTGGAGGGAAGATAGAAATTCTAATAGACAAAACTGAAAATCTTCGTTCAACCATCTCGGCTCAATCTGTCATTGTTGATTTTGTCAGCATACTCAAAACACAAGTACACCATTGTCAGTATCTATGAAAGCTTGACAAGGCTTTGAGGATGCAGCCAGCCTAACTGTTGTATATATGACCACTGTTCTTTTTCACAGGCAACAGATTTTAAGCAAGGTGAGGAGAAAGATGTGGTTGAAGAACATGAAGATGAAGCTTACGATGCTGTGCATTCTCATTGCTAGCTGTACTACTCATTATCTTCTTCTCTGCTTATGGCGGCCTGCGATGCAGCAAATAAGATTCCAAGGAAGCTCCCATGATAATATTACACAACAACCGACAACATAGAACCATTGTCGTTGCCTGCAAATGAAGATATTGAAGCACCAGGGTGCATGGTTTGCAGTAATCAGCAAGCCATTTCACGATCTCTGAAGGATGCAATCTGTTCGAATATGGGCAGCCTCCTGGAAGGCCGTGTTTTATTGACATCAGGACCCAATTCCTCCATCAGTCTCTGCAGCCCGTCCACCACGAAGTCTTCTTCCAACTTGTAGCTTAATATGTTGGAAAGGTCCGCAGGTTGGTGGATGGACTCTAACTCCATCCAAAGCTCCTCCGCTCTGGTTCCAGGGTTGGGATCATCGCAGCCTTGGAACTGGTGCTGAAAGACTTGTTGGAGGAGCGATGTAGCCTCGTCGAAACGGCCCTGCTTGATGAGACAGTGGCTTAGGTTGCAGGCTTTGTTGGCGTCCGGCTCCATCATCTGAGCTTTTCTGTAGACTGCTTCTGCTGATATGTAGTTTTTTTGCTGCATGTATGCCCACCCCAAGTTTCCCTACACATGAAAATCAAAGAGAAAACAATGTCAAGTGATGTCTTACTTAGTTCATTGCAAATAGCTTAGTGCCAGATAATGTAATGTTACCAGTAATCTAGAAATTTCCTGTTGAACGGAAACTTGAAACTTTTTGCCGTGTGATCTGGCAGTCTTGGTAGGTCTTCCATTGAATGCATCTCCTTGATAAATCAATCTTAGTTTTTGCTTTAACACAAGTATTTGCTGGTCTACCTTCCCGGCTTTCTGCGCATCAAAATACATTCAGGGTAAATATGGGTCAACATCTGAATGGACATAATAACGTACCTTGTAGAGGTCGATGAGGACGTTGTCGAGTGAATCCTGGGAGTGCTTGGAACAAAGGCGCCTGAAGGACTTGATGGCCTCAATGGCTTCTTCAGCTCTGTCAAGCTGCTTCATCACAACAGCCATGTCTTTCAGGGCACTTTCTACTTTGTCTCCTGCATTTATTGCTTTCCAAAACCAGACTATTGCTGCCTCAGGGTCCTTCTCTAAAAGCTGCTATTCATGAATGAACAAATAATTCAACAATCTTGCCATCAAAGTCATACTATATTCCACCAACAACAACAATAAAGTCAGTTCGCACGAACAAATTTTAAATAAAATCATAAATTTCACGAAGTTGACGATTTCAGAAGGTTGACCAGTAACGATTTCAGAAAAAAAGACCCTAAAAACCCAATCGAGCAACAAAATCTAGCAAAACCAGGCCACTTAGTACCTCATAAAATCTAATTAGGGTTATTAGGAAGAGATGTACCTGAGCATGTTTGGCCCTAACATAGGGGCCATCACCAGAAGGAACCTTGTGAATCACATGATAAAGCTCCTCCTTATTGACATTGTTACTGCTAATCAGATCATCGCGGAGATGATCTTTATTCATCTTCTTCGATTCTCCTCCTCCCAGCTTCATCTTCTCCAGCTAGCTAGCTAGCTTTATTATCTCTCTCTCTCTATATATATATAAAGAGAAGATGAATAGATATATAAAGACAAGATGCTTGCTGTGCGGGACTGCAATGGAGCAGACAGCAGCAAGGATGATATGGCTGTGATCATAGAGCAGATGCAGAAATGATAGAGATGAGCGGAGGGAAGAGAAATGCGAGCGATGGGGGATGCGTGAACCTGGACGGTTTTCGGCACTATATTCACGTTTGGGGGGTTGATCATATATATCGATAGGAGTCATGAAGAGAAAATTTTAGAAAATATCAATTTTGTTTAAGGATTAACGTTTTATATAATAAAAAAATGTATCATATTTAGGGGAATGGAATGAAATTTGAAGATGAGGAGAAGCAAAATGAATGAGGCGGACAAATGCAGGTAGATTCGGATGAATTTCCTTATTACCCCCGCTTACTATCTAGGATTAAATAAATTGTTCTCTAGAGGCCTGACCTATAGGCAACAGCTGGGCTCGTCTAATTACTATGCCGGCCCACCACATCTGATTAAAATATGAATCTGAGGGTTTAGAACGCCACCGTTTGGAATCTTCTTCTTTGAAGTCTTGGTCACAGTGGTTGGTCCATGTTAGCAATTTGCTGCCGAGGCTCAAATGAAGGAAGCAAGTAAGTAGATGGTTATTTATTCTTCAACTGTTAAATAACACAGGGCGCTTACAAACACTATCACATTCATATATGCCATTTTGAGAGTACATTAAGCTTGAGGACAAAAAAAAAATGAACAAAAAGAAATATATGAGACGCTTCGCCACACCAGCCATGGAGCTTCTTCAAAGGATACTACATGCACATGAATTCTGCTTTGCCGATTCTTCAGTTTTCTTGTCTGCAAGGCAGGGTACCCAGAAAATCAATATTTTCTTATTAACCAAGCCGCATGGCATACAGATCTAAGGAACCAAAAACTATTTAACTATCAAGATGGCTCATTCAATCCAAATCATGTTTGGAGGATGGGCATTGCCTGCCATCCAACTATTAACCAAATACCACTGTATTATTCCTTAGTCTCCAATCATTCATACACCGCTTATCTATAGTTGCAAGTCATAGAAGGTTTCATGCGCTGTTTGACAAGCAAAAATACAGAAAATGGAAACATAGGGCATGTGATCAAACCTGACTTCTTTTTAGCCAAAGGAGGCTGCACTACCACATGCATCGTTATAACTCCACCAGGAAGATCTCCATAAAAAAGTTTAGATTCTGCAAGTGTCTTATTATTTTCCAAAACTTTTCCAGCGTGTATAAGCTTGACATCATTGATAGATTTTGGAATGATTGATTTATCTGAAATATGAAAAGGTCGTTAGAGTCCAATACACGCACAGTTACTCCTAATGCATATGATGCAAAACAGGTCAGAAAATATCTCTAACCATTTGATCATAACCATCCATAGATGCATAGAGAAATAACAACCAAAGCCTCCAACAGTGAAATAACTTGGCATAGCATTTCCAGTTCCTAGGCTCACTACCTATTACTCACTGCAAATTAGAACAACTAAATGTGGTGGGTTACCTTGAGGCCATTGAGCAACTAACTGTTGTTTCAGGCTTGCAACGCCAGTAGATGATGCATATGTACTGTGAGATATATCGGTTCCATCATAAATTCGGAACTTTAGCTCAATTTGCTGCTCAACTTCAGCCATGACGTCCTTTCCCTACCCTTCTCTCCTTCTTAAAGCCTTGAGGTTAAACCAAGCTTCAAGGTGAAATATTCTCCAACTCCCTCTACGCACCTTCAAAAGAGCCTACACATTAGAGCATAAATGTTAAAACTCAGTTCATAATACATTCAGCAAACTCCAATTCTTCCATTATTTCAGAATACCACAGCACAGCATCCATTCCACACACTTCTTTTACTCGTTCATCATTGTAAGTTGGGCATATGTCACCTAGTCCGAGATCCCCAAAAACAATGGCACGTTTGTTACAAACTGTGTTGGAAGAACCACACCAAGCGAGAACCGAAAGAAAAAACCTCATGCTTCTAGGCCCTAACTATAACTGTCTTCTGCTATATAAAGAGACTACAACCAGCAAGAAACTCAGATCTACACTGACCATAAACAGTATTCCCCAAATTCAGTAACCAGATCCAACCAGCTTCACACCACTCCCAAAACAATCAAAAATCAAAACTTTACCATGAAAACCCTGATACACAAAACACCCAGTTTCCTAGCTTCGCCCAAATTCACAAATCACAGTCTCAAGAACCCCAAAACAAATGTTTTCACATACATCAGCCTGCAACCCTATCCTCAATCACCGAATCACAAGCGACCCAAGAACAACCAAAGACTCCACGATCAAACTCAATAACATAGAAATCAGTTAACGGAGATTCAACAAAACCGCCTTCGTACATCAATCAATTCGCCATCGACGCGATCTCCAAATTCACATATCCAATCGACCCTATTCCTGTCTAGGGTTAATCACTCTTTGAAGCTTCGATCGGTGGAAAAAGATCGACACTGATTACTGAATCGGAATCGAACTTTGATCTCTTTTACCTTTTTTTTTGTTTCGATAAGATGCAGAAAATTGAATAAACGCTGGTTTGAATTTGTATCCCATGTAAAGAAAATACGTAATCAGGTGCGACGCAGGTACGTTGCTCATTAAATGTAACCATCAATCACTGACCGCCACGTCATCAATCATTTTTTGAAAAGGTGAAACTACCCTTTGAAAGTCAGTTAAAGTAGTTACCATACACATGAAACATAAACTTGGGTTTATGCTTAGGTTGTACAACTTTGATCCAGTTATTAGGCAAATAAAATGAGGGTTTAAGTTATTTTAAGAGGGAAAGTAAGAAGGAATCTTGGGGCAATGCCAGCTTTTGTCTCTTCTTGGTTGACAGTGGGGGCAACAAAGAGAATCATATGCTCCAAAGTTGGGACAGATTCCCACCATCTGGGACCTTTAGAAGGATCAATGGAGTCATACATGTCCCAAAATGGAGACCATTTCAATACTAGTTAAGCACCTGAAAGATGACAAGTACATTGCTTTTGTCGTCCAACAAGGGTAGGAACTGCAGGATACAACCAAATTATTTGTATGATAAAATTTACTACAAGGGTTGATATGGTTTGAGTTTCTGAAGAAGCAAGCCGCTTAGGTGGAGCGACATGACCTCGTTGGTGGAGCCGATGAGCTTTCCACCAATGAAGACGGCGGGCACTGGTGCATTGCATCCCAGACGCAGCAGGGCTTTCTCCATCTCCCTGCACTCTGGGTCAACGTCGATCTCATAACAGTCATAGCGCACACCGAGTTCTTGGAACAGGAACTTGACCGCATAGCAGAGGCAGCATGAGCTTTTGCTGAAAACAATCACTCCCTTTTCTGAGGCCAGTTGCATAACCTTGTCCATTTTAAGCAGTCCTGATTAAAAAAAATTATAGCAAGGAGAAGAAAAATTAGAACTAGAGAAAGTATTTTGGATTTAACGATATGAAATGGAAAGTCCCAAGACCGTCAAATCGAATCCAAGATGAATTCGACCTGAGGGTGATGAAACTAAGGAAATCCCAAACTCAAGGCTGCTTGAGTTTTTGAACTCTCATGCATGCTATTTATAAGGATAGGTGACATTAATGATTTGTTTGAGCAAGCACATTTAAAAGGAAATGTATTTTCATCCGATGCTATGGAAAAATAAAGTTCCTTTTGAAGAAAGTGACGACCAGACTTGACAGAAGCTAATAACTTGTGAAATATGTCATATGCTGACATTATACCCCTCCCCCACTCATAAATCAATACAGTTCAACTGACATTATAGGCCTTTTCCATCCTTCACTAAAGCACGATTCACAGTAATTATCAGCCAGAATCATTGTTTCATTGTGAAGTGACTTTTACTAATGCCTTTTCCATGAAGTAACAAGGACAGCTAAGTAGAAGATGAATAAACGTTGCTTACTATCTTCTCGTGTGTAAAGGTAACAGCTATTTCGAAGAAACTCAACTTCAAGGAAGCCATGAAAATATTTTATACTGTGATATGTTACAAATCAGCATCGTCCAAACAAAGGCATTGAAGACAACAACTGTGAACAACCACACAAGTCATGGGGTGCCTTTTTGTGTGTGTCAAAACAGTATTTAGTCACTAATAAACTTTCCTTATGCAAGACCTTCGGAATATAAAAAAGAATATTGTAAAGGGCAGTAAGTTTTTTACCAGATTCTCATAATCAACTCTTTGAAATCTCCAAGAGGGTAAGATCAAAACTGAGATGATGGCTTTCAGTGGCTGTGGTTTATTGTGCTGTGTGCCTGCCAACTTGCATGATTCTTTCTAAAGGATGGGTGCATAACAAGTATTCTTGTGTTGACAGCTATCTCCTGTACTGCACTGCACACGCAATTGAGTATTCTTGTGTCTGCAATTCTGCACAATGCGCAAAATTAGGAGGATGCTTATTTTTACGGCAAGACATGAAAAACATATCAGCTTGCAAATACCCAAACGTGGCAATCATTTGTAAAGTACTTGTAGCGTAGTTACTGAGAACTGAGAAGACCCTTAAAACAAACTTCCTACGCTTCTTAACAACTAGGTCAGGTTTCTACCTTGCATCTAGTCTACTGCTTGAAAACTTTCTTTTTCACTTGCTCAAACCAGCATGTAATGATACTTATTATGTGCATCATCTTTACATTATATAAATGCTTGCTGTTAAATATATATATTTTTTGTCAGGGTTCTATAAAATATGTTGAGATAATAAGTACACCGCGCTTTTCTTAAAAAAAACAGATGCGTCATTCACATTTAATAACAGTTTACATATAATTTTCAGGTTAGCTGATATATACTGAAGGTATATAAATATAACAACAGGCACTGAACAGTTCCCGACTGGAGGGTCACATACCTTGATCTGTGAGCACAATCTGATGTTGTGCCGCTCTTCTTAAAAATCAGCTATCCTGTACCGATTGGCATGCAGACTATAATGTGGCAATTTAAATATTTTATAAGAAGAAAAACAGGATACCAACTCATTACATTTTAGCTATCAGCTATGTATGCTACAAAGTACATACACAGTGTTCAGCTAGTCACTGATATGAACAGTTCAGGAGTTTGAACCAGTGAAGAACTCTAATGTTTCTAGAGCCATATAGCTCTAGCATCAGTAAGCATTTGTTTTAAAGATCCATCAAGATGAAGGGATATAACGTCCTTAGACGAGCCTGCAAATTTTCCACCAATGAATACAGCTGGAACACTAGTCTTGCACCCTAAACTTCTCAATGCGCGCTCCATTTCTCTTCCATTCACATCCATATCAAGCTCGTGAATTGCAGGGCTTGCACCAAGCTCATAAAAGAGTGCCTTGATGCTGTGGCACATGCAACAGGAACTATTCGTAAACATAACTACAGCTTGCTTCGATGCTAAGGCACTTACCCTATCCATACAGAATATTGACGTTGAAACAAAATTGATGACCTGAAAAATCCTACAAATGAGGAGAGCTTAACGAGCTTCTGATAGAAAGAAATTTTGACAAACTGGATCAATTGGACAAGGCAACTTTGATAACTTAATTGCTAGTACAGCTATGACTTAGCTTGGTGGACTTTGAGTTTCATAGCCTCAATTTTATAAGGGACAATGAGACTGGTGGAACAGATTTTTAATCCAAAATACGAAGAAAAGTATAAAACCCAGAAAAGGCACAGATGAAAATGAAGTTCCTGAAGATAATTATGAATAAGAAAATTCCCATATGATTCGTAATATGAAGACCCCAAGTGCTACGATCAAGTGGCTTCTTATGTTGTTGTCTTATTGATAGATTGAACTCTTCCAGTAGGTGTTCACTGTTAATGCAGCACTGAGAAATAAGGGGAAGCTTATCAAAGTAGCATTTATATTTAGCTGATTATAAACAGTCATATGAGTGTCAATGCCTTTTCAGTTTATGTTTTCAATTTGACCGACATCAAAATGAGCCTAAGGAACCCACAACTAAAGTGCATTTTTACAGTTTTTTTTTTCAGACAGATAAAAGAACATACAACAAATTTAACGCTAGCTTGCTCACAGCAAAAGTCCATGGTTTGTTGCTCACCAATTCTATTCTACAGTGTTCCTATTCCGACTCATTTTTCAACCATATTTAATTATATGTACTTATATTTATTTATATTTACTTATATGTACTTATATTTACTTATATGTGCTTATATTTATTTTTATTACTTATATTTACTTATAAGTACTTATATAAGTACTTTGTAAGTACAACAGAACTTAGCCTAAGTTATGTTTCACAGTGGCATCTTCCAGTAGGCTTGGACAAAGATAGTGTTTATCCAAACTCTGAGGTTTGATCCCCGTATATGATTTGATTCATATAAAAAGTAAAAAGAACAAAGAAATGGTACTCTATCATTTGCACCATTGTATCCTATCCGCTTCATACTCAAAAGAAAGTGAAGCATATACCTCTTGTTGCAATCAAGTAGGCTAAATTGGAACTTCCATTTCCTGTATGGGTTACAATCTGGAAAATGCAAAATTAGTTTATTATATTAAACATTTCAGAGAGTACTATACAGTATACAGGAATACAGCTAAAACCAGAAACTGTAAGGGGATGCAAATGATCTCCCTTCGAAATAACTCCGAAATTGTTGAAGGTTAATGCATAATCATGGTTCTTCAAGTTCAGTCAAATGCAAAAGTCTCACACAGAAGCCTCACTATCACTAACTGGCCAAAATGTTATCTATTACAACTAGACAGCCAATAAACACTACCCACGACATGCAAATGGCAACTACCCATGCCCTCATGGCCTCATCCTGAACCCGCTGAGTTATATTCTGTTCAAGTTAGTGGCATACATCATAAGCTGACTAACAACATTCTACGACACTTCAACAAGAAGGAAAAATGAGAATCAAAATGCACGTGTGCTACTAACATCTGCTACTGAAAACAGATATAGATAAGAGCACACCATCAAATCGTGTCCCAAAGAATCTCAACTTCAGACAGTAATACATGCCCACTTCTTTAACACTTTGTACTACTAAAGTTACCAAGTGCAAGGATGGGCAAAACAAAATTTTGACAACTTGGGATTAGTTTCTCCACTCTCACTGATTTCCTTACTCCTCACTCCAAAAGTCACTATAATCAATATTCAAATCCAACAAGATTCCAACAACTTTTCAACACTCATCAAGTATGCTCAGACGCAACATTGTCTGCTATCTTGGAATAAAGACACCTACCCACCACAGCGAAATTCGATCTATAGCATCTCAAAAAGCTCATCCCAACAAAAAAAAAATTCAAACTTGCAGGATGAACAACATGAAATTCATCAACCTATTTCCCAACTTTGCTGCAAAATCATCAGATTGCAAAACCCACAGATGTGCATAAGCCTTACCTGTAATCATCGTACGACCAACCCGCGGCTGAAATTCAATCTAAGCGTTGACGCCTTTCGGTGGACATCAAACCGAACCCAAAAGGCGCAATTGACCAACAAGCTATTAACGGTCCAATTTAAACTGGTCCGAAAGGAGAATCAAATGAAATTGGCCGGTTCGATTTGTCAACACGTAGCCTTTCCTTCAGCAAACCTTGTTCGTAAATTTCTAGGGTTTCAGTGCCACGGAGCTCTGTTGTCTGTTTATCGCAGTGTGTTTGTAGTACATGTCGCAGCTGTTCGTGTTTAAACTGAGTGCTTCTTGAATTGTGAGTTTCAATTTTGTTTTGTTAGTTGCTTTTTGACTATGGATATAGTTGTGAACTTGCATGTTGGATTGATTTTGATTCAATTGATATTAGTCGAATTTAGGGTTCATGGTGTTCTGAGAAAAAGATTGATTACTTGTTGATGATGTCACACTGGTGATCAAATTTGAGTGATTCATGTTCAGGTGGTGGTTAAGTCGAACTTTAATTCTGTGGAAAAACCATGTTTGATTGGTTTTGATGTAAATGTATTTAGCCTTGTTTAGGCGACTTAGTTGAGTTATGAAATCAAGCTCAAAGTAATATTCTGCACTTTAGCCGCATTAGTTCTTTGCTGTTACGCTATCTTGTGATGATGGTTTATTCATTTTTATGGTGTGTGTTTTATTTTCTGTAGTATGCTTATCTGAGTTTCTTGTAGTAGCTATCTGATAGTGTGGCATGGAGGACATTCAAATAAATGCCGATGAGCCTGCGGCGAAAAATGTGGATAGTTTACCTCAGAAGGTGCAGGAAACCCGTGATGACATGCTATCCAGGCATAGGTGACTTTCTGCCTTCAGCTGGTCTTTTCTTTTCTGATTGAGTTGAGTTGTATTTTCTGGTCCAATGTGAATTTTAGATATGTCTGATCTGATAGCTTGGGATTTCAAAGTTGTGTGGCTGTTGAAACTTATGTATAGCAATCTATAAAACTAAAAGTATTTTGTTCAATTTAGTGTTTCAAGTGGGCAGTTTATGTGTTGACTGTTGACTGTTGACTGAATTAATGTATATCTATGTACAGCTTGGGTGGTGGGTTACTACTTACTCTTGTTGTGTTGTGATGCCTTCTGTAGAAAAGAGATTGCTCTCTTACAGAACAAGGAGATTGGAATGAAAAAGCTGCTGCCAGAGGAAGCAAGGCCGAGCAGAAGGCAAAGAAAAAGCAAGTAGAGGAAGAGATCTCAAGGTTATCTAATGAGCTGAAGGAGAAACATGCGAAGAAAATCGCTTCTATAGTTTATAGTGGCACCAATGGAAAGGATGAGCGTGGTTTGGAAAATATTGTGAAGGCTATTGCTGGTGTTTCTGTTACCAATCAAGTTCAACAAGGCAAGCCGAGACACGAGAAAAGAGCTCAGGAAGAAGCAGCAAGAGAACAAAGAATACTAGAAGAAAAAATCAACACTGTTAGTGATGGCACCTTCGAGAAACAACTCTTGGAAAAAAAGCTCGAACCTCTTGGCTTGGCTGTGGATGAGATAAAGCCAGATGGGCATTGTATGTACCGCGCTGTTGAGGACCAGCTTGCCCTCATTTCCGGAGGCTCTTCTCCCTACACTTTCCAGGAGCTTCGGGAAATGGTGGCTGCTTATACGAGGAAGCATGCATCCGATTTCCTTCCATTCTTCCTTTCAGAAAATGGGGTAGAAGATGATTCGGAAAGTTCCATGGCTGAAAGATTTGAAAACTACTGCAAAGAAGTGGAGTCCACAACAGTTTGGGGAGGACAGCTAGAACTGGGTGCCTTAACTCATTTCCTGAAGAAGCACATAAAAATCTTTTCTGGTTCCTTCCCAGATGTTGAAATGGGCAAAGATTATCAGTGGAAGGAGGCGGTTTCTGTTTCAGGTTCGAGTGTTTTATTATCTTATCATAGACATGCATTTGGACTTGGCGAGCACTACAACTCACTGGTACCAAGTTTAGGTGGGTAGCTTTTTGTTCCTTGTAAAACGTGAGATATACTAAGGAGCATCAAACTAAGCTATACACTCTTCAGATATCAGACATCTATTCCATCAAGGGAGCATCAAACTAAGCTATACACTCTTCAGATATTCACACGCACACAAATACAAGAATAAATGATGATCAAGAGACAGAGTTGTGCCTGCGCTTCTGGAAAGGGAATCGATTTTCAGAGCGAGCCTTTCCTGTTACAGACCTCATGTCTCTAAGAGTGAAGAGGCTGTTGAGCTTGCTGAGCTTTTTAGTAAATGATTTAAACAGCTTGTTTGCAGGGTGTGTCTTGACTAACTCCTGCTTCATGGAAACATGGTCTTTCTCCAGGTCTGTAAGTCTCATTCTCATTCTGGCAACTTCAAGCTTTAACTCGCGATTCTCTCTTCTGACTGATGCATAGTTGTCTCTAGGCGAGATTGTCCCACTGCATGCACCGCTGCCTGAGCGTTGAGGAAATTGGCTGTTGAGTGAGCCGAAGAAGAACTGGTTATGGCCTCCATTCATGGCATTGCGCAGTCTGATTTGCTCAAAGTAGAGAACTTGGACAGCCATTTGGACTGGCAGCCGCTCGTTCTGTGCTGCATGACTGCAGGCTTCTTGGGTCAGCTTCTGGCAGTCGATGGTCTTGCACAGTCTGTACCTCTCAGAATCCTTAATATTTGGATGGACCTGTACAAACACGTCCGTTTATTTATAATCTACTAATTCAGAAGATTGAACGATGGAGTTACAGAAGTCATTACCTTGAGGAAGATGTCCACTGCTCTATATAACCCATCACTTACGACACGAGCATGGTCAGGGAGCAACTCAGCTATAGTGATGATTTTTGAAGTCTGCAAGTTTGGATCAAGTGCAATTTCAGCAAGAAAATTGTCCAACAACTTTGAGACTTTCAATATGGAGCTTTGTTTAGGCGATCCAGGACTTTCAAAATCATAAGCCATTTCACACTCATCCCTCAAGCAACAATCCTCATCGTCAACATCCTCCAGGTTCAAGAAAATTGAGAAAATCCTCAAAATGGAGTCTATATCGTAGAGTGGGCTGTGGTTGGTTCCAAGGGAGTTAGTTGGAATAAGAATGTCTTCAAGAATTGCTTGGTCTAGCTGTAATCCAATCCTTCTCTCCAGATCAGTTCTACAAGAAGCTGCTGCAGCTGATGCCATTGCAGACTTGAGCAAGCTTGAAAGAAATGCCATGGGGACAGTGCTTTTCCTGGACTGTGTTGGGAGCAAGCTCACTATGGCCTCAACAATCACTCTTTGCTTTTTCTGAAGCTCCAAGTCCAAGAAACTGCCTTTTGTGGCGCTTGGGTCTCTGGCAATGAGTCCCTGGAGAGAGTTATGTGCGTAGTTCACCAAAATTTTGCTGATCAAGTCCTGCTTGATGCCTTTAGACTTCATTGCAGACAATACTCTTTGGAAAAAATCAAGATTGAGAGTTGCAAGTGACTTCCCCCACCAATCAGCTGGCACAGACTCGCTCCCAACCCCAGGATGATTCATTTTTGAGACAAAGTTATGGTCTAACTTTGATAAACCAGAAGTTAGTTGTTCCTTGCATGCATTGTTCGCAATGGCATTGACCAGCCTATTAACCAAGCCAATCTCGTCAGCCACAGGCAGCAGAACTTGACCCTGGTGCAAGACAGAAATACAGGCCGACATATCTGGGAACACCTTGTCTTTAATGTATGCTTCAGTTTTTGACTCCAGATTCCTGTCAGACAACTCATCTGTCATGTCCAGGAACCGAGAGACACATCTGAGTTTGGCTATGTTGGACAGTGTGATCTCAATGCTGACTCCGTAGCAGAACTTGGCTGCAAACTCGAATGCCTCGGCTCCACCAGGGACTCCAGAGAGACTTATACGGAGGACTTTGGAATCTCTTGATTCTAGCAGAAGCTTTCGGATCCTCCCACTGCGCGAAACAAGGGGGAACTGCACAAGAACATAAAACTATGTTAGCACTCTGAAATATAAGTGGTATTGCCTTCTTCAGATTCTTTTACCTTATGTAGTGCAAAATTTGATCCGCCAACTTCAATGGTCAGATCACTGGAGACATCTGATATTGGCCTGCAATTTGACACAAAAACCACTGACCAGCTTATTCATCTTACTTGCACGAAGTACCACAAATTTACGCTAATGGCAGCACTTATTTATGGAAAATGGGAGGTAAGATGAGAAGATGTGCTTACCATTCAGGAGCTTGCCTGGTACTGGCGCTGGGCCGAAATGATCTCTTTCCAGAAACACTAGGCTTCAACTCACTCATTGTGACCACACCCATTGCTCGAAACTCGTAAAAGATTCAATCTTTGTCTTCAGATTTCTGCAGTTTCAAGAACACTACTCCTGCTGTCCTTTTGTTGCATTCAAAAATGTCGTTCAGCGGGATGCTTACCTTAATATAAATGGGAAGCAAAGAAAGAAGCAAGTGTTATTAATGGCGCTGAATATTGAAATTGCGCATAAAGTTAAGGTAAACAGGCCGAATTTACAGAGTGTCTGTTTAAGATCAGTGCTTAAAAGTGCTTACAGTTACAGAAATGAATAGAAAAACTTTACTCTTTGTTGATTCTACTGAAATGGCATCTAGTAACCTGAACCCTTTTCCATGAAAGGTGAGGAAAAAAGGCACATTAGTAGCAAGTAGAAGTTGGACAAGGTAACTCCTTTCTCATTTTCATGAGGAGAAAACTGCAGGATTTATGAAAAAATGCAATGCTTTTGGGGTAAGCAATGATGACTTTATTGCAAGCCATGATCATAAAGGAAACATAAGAGATTTCAATATTCTCTCACTTGAGTTTTGAATGAGATTTAATATAGAATTCAGTAAAGTATTTGTAAAGTTATTTTTAGATTAATGAAGTGGGTGTTCAAGGGATGAGTTGGATTGCATGATGCTGTTATGAAAGTTTTTAACTGTTGTTCATGATTCCCATCAGTATATATATATATGTATACAGAACAGTAAAGTGACCTCAATATTCAATTAAACTACTAGGGTACCTAAAGTGGGGTTTATAGTGTAAAGCAAGGCTTATCTTGATAAAGCTCAAAGTATCCTATACGATTAGAACTTGTAGCACTTTGTAAGAATTGATCATGTTGTCAATGTTTATATATTATGCCAATTTGCAAGATCTGTAGATGATTATAGACCTGGATTTACTTTCTCCCTACTGTAAGGTCTAGTAGAACTGCCTGGCCATCTTCAAAAGTGTACAGTTCCTATATATTTTACATATCGAATGATTAGTGTCTGTGGGTGGAAGCAAAAGATGGTCATTCTGAGATTATCGCTATGATTATCCCAGGTGGGTAATGATACAATCATCTCATCAAAGTTGATATTCTTTTAGCATCTTAAATGGATGGATTAAGACCACTCTTAGGCTTGATTAATTATTATCTTAGATTAGTAGTGACTTCTAACAATACAATTAAATGGAGAATGTAGGAGACAACAAAAAGAAAAGCCTATGTAAACTTGCTCAACTATAGGCTTGGCCTTTATGTAAAGTGATTTAGCTTAGTGATGAAAGAGTAGATTAAATACGCCATGATTGCCAGTGTGCAAAATGTATAGTGGTTGCAATAATGGTGTACAGAAAACACTACACCCCACACTCCTAAACTCATAGAAACCCTAGAAAAAAAACTTATATTGTATCAACTTTTTTCAAACCTTATGCTTCTAATTAATTTTGTTAATCACTTAAATATATATAGGTATAAAGCTGTTGTAGAATACAAATTATAAACCATGACAAATACATGAACACAAGCATCAAATTAACGAATACTAACAGTTTGTATTTGATTACATTTAGTGTATGGGTAGAATAAACTCCAATTTTTGAAGGATTTGCAGTCTCTCATTTATGTATAATGGGCCAGTTTCATCAAGATAATTTAATTGAAATCCACTCTACTTTACTTTGTAATCATATTAGTGGGTGCTGGAGTCAAAATTACCAATAAATAAACATCAGCCATATGCCACTGACAAACCTAGAGCCCCTAAAACTCTAACAGTATAACGTTTGTGGACTGCCAAAGCCCTAATCTCTGTTTGATGACTCTACTAATCAGGTTGAATTCACAATGAACTGGACACATTTTAGCTGAAGCAATAATGACTTCTTCATGAAATCAAAACGCACAATAATAAAGCAATGTAAGAGAGAGAGAGACGAACCTTATTGCTAGAACCCACGGTTCTTAGAGATCAGAAAGTCCTTGATCGATTGGATGTCTTGAAAGTGCACCAGAAAAATGAAGCGGTCAGTTGTGAAAGAAAACTGTCTCTATTGTTTCGCACATCGGAGTTTGAGACCCTACGAAGCTGCAGAGGCTCAATAATCATCCAGTCATCCTCCGCCATTTCTGTCCTCTATATACGAATTGGTACGATTAACAAGCTGTAGAGACGAACTCAAGATTCTTGGTTGGGAGAAGGGGCAGTAACTGCGTCCTCGCTTTCGGTGGTCGCTGGTCGGTGCTGGCGCTCGTCTAGGGCTCAAAAGTGGTTTTATTTTGTCTAAAAATTATTAAGTATAATACAACGGCTACTTCTGTGAAATCGAACCGCTCAAGTGAAATATTTTGACGAGTATTTTGAAATGGAAGCGAAGAAAGCAAAACAAATTGGACCGGTGCGGTTCAGCGATGGAACACGTGGAACTTTTGTGATGGACGTCAGTAAAGTAAAATTTGAGTCCGGAGGGTTGAGCGTCTGCCTGGGACAGGAGAATCATGCCAGAGGTAGACTTATTAATGTTACTGCCAAGAAAGGTTCTTTTCCTTTTGATTTTGAGCTATCATTTGTAATTGTCTCTTTTTGAATTATAAGAATGAATATATATATTTATAGTTGCGCTATTGAACATTTACTTTCTAGCTACTGTCCTTTCCGACATTTATGGGTAATCAATCCGGCACAGCTCACGTCATTTCTGAATTACAAGCTGCATGTAAATGAGTTTTCTTTTCTTCGCCCAGGACACAGCTGAAGATGAACTTTGAGCAGACATCATTTTGTCGATGCTTCGCTTCTCGGGAAGACAATTTCATATTATTCAAATGCTAAGTCTTGGATTACCATGGTAACTGAATCAGTCACTTCCGCAGCCTACTATATGAATGATGAAGCCAGTTGTTGTATATTATTCAAAACCAGGAGGCTACATTATATACTTTTTAGAGGTCGTGCAACATTTTTCTTGTCATTTGAAATCTCATACATCTTACCCTGTTTTCTCTGATGTATGCAATTCAATAGAACTTCTTTCATATGCGCTGGACCAAAATCATGACTCTATGCGTGGCCAAAATCACCTCCGCGCACTCAGTTACTCGCGCGGCCAAAATTAAGACCTCCGCGCGACCAAAATTATGACCTCCGCCCGCACTTTACCTCGACTACTAAATTGGGCCCGTTGTGGCCCAATATAGTGAGGCACATTTTCGTGACCGCAGCCCAATATATCATCTTACCGTTGCAGCTTCAAACGCAAAAAAAAAGATGTTTTCGGTCTACAACATAATCGACAACTGCAATCGGAATCGCAACTTGTAAATTGATGTACACAAGAACGTTCCAGCGTTTATTTACTCGAATATGTTTCGGATTTTTGAGAGGAGCAGGAGGTGCGATTTGTTTACTGGGAGGAATTTGGTGCAACTTATCAGATGCTAGGTCTAGACAGCTGGAGTTATTTCAATGAATTTTTTATGGCGTGGGAGCTCTAAGGTATGCTTTTCAGCATTGGATCTCGCCAAGTTGGATTTGAGGAACGAGGTATGGTGTTAAAGTTTTCATTTTTAATCAGAATTAACTTTGCAAGTCTCTGTGGATGGTGACTTGAGTATTTATTTATTTTTATTTTGGTGTGTGTTTAACTGGGTTTAGGTTAGGTTTTGTAGTTATCCAAAAAAATTATACTGCAATGTGTTCTATGATGTAAACTTGTACGTAGGGTGTCATTAAGTTGATGTTTATAATTCAAACTGATGCCATTTTCATGAGAAAAGAAAAGTTAAGACCTGGGCGTTGTCCCATCAGGGTTAAGTATGCATTATACAATCATTTGATTTTAGGTAGAAATTATTTGTGGCGTGGAAGCAGCATATAGGCTAGTTTTTATATGGAGATGCGGGTGCTACAGTGAAAAGTATGTGCTGTGCATTTTCAGTTTGCCATGCTAGCATGTTCAGAAGAGCTTCACATGTGGGAGTTTGCTAAATAATTATTTCATTCTTGATTGTTTATAAGTTGCTCGCCACTGCTATGACTTGCATTGTAGGATATCGAATCTTAGAGAGGATTGTATGATTTGATGCCCATTAAGATTGGTAGGTATAACTGCTTTTGGATCTGTATCAATGGAAGTATGATGTGCCTAGAGATTCTGGCTGATCAATACATGTACTGTAATTATTCAAGTCAATCTGGATAGATTTTACAGATATAACTGTTTATGGTTTAGACAATCTAGTTAACCGTATTGACTTGAGAGGCTCACTGGACCTACATAGAGAAAAGTTTGAGGAAAATCATAAATCGAAATCAAGTTGCTGTCAACCAGTAAACATATAAAATCTTGATGTTTGGCTGTCTCTGTGTGCAAGAAGTAGGCTGCTTCTTAAATCTTATGGTTGATTTTGTTAAAAATATCATAATTACCTTTTGATTTTTGTGCCTATGTGTCGAAGATAGATTTGCTGTTAGAAACTATTGCACTAACAAGTTCAATCATGGGAATCCACAGTCGTAATTAAGGAAAGGCTTCTAGTTTCTTCTGTAATAACTTGTGGTTGCTGTGAGAATAGATGTGTGTGTGTGTGGACTTGATTCTGCAACCTGTATCCATGCTGCTTACAGAGTTGTAGGTAATTAATAATAATATTACTGTATGTCGTCATTCTCTGTATATATAAGTATCATTTATTAGTTGGTTTGTTCTATTAAAATGTATATATCTTGCTCTATTATTTGCAAAATCCCTTTAGGCAGGCAGGATCTTTACTGGTAGAAAAAAATCAGTACGTGTTCTTTTCATAATTAGATGCCTACTACTGTGCGAGTATTCAATATAAGAGTACATGTGTTGTAAGTTATAAAACGGTCGCATCCGATAAGTGTAGAAGCTCTCATGAACTTCAAGTTAACTGAAGTGTAAGACAAATTGACATTTGATATAAGTTAATTTTTTTCTTATTATTTTCAAATCACTAACTCTCCAACTATCACTCGTTCTCTAATGAAACTACAAGACTAATGTTTTAAGAACGTTTTTAGTGCTAGAACCATAGCACCCATAATTATTTGGAATGACATCTCACAGAAACCTTTGACATCTGGTTTTGAGAAATAAATTTTAGCTATTACCTGGCTTCTTGATTATGACATGTAAGCTTATCTGCTTTGAATGATCAGAAAATGTGTTCAACCCCTAAACCAATTATATTAAGTGTGCCAACATGCTAATGGCCACGTCGACACGTGGCTCCTATAACCGACAAATCTAAGTCCTACATGCCCCTCCTAGGTTTCCTTTTTAAGTCCAGAATCTCTGGTGGACCATTAGGCATTCAAAATTTGTGCTAGGAAAAAGCTTTGCTGTTGTATACACTGCAGAAGTAAAATGCTAATAAATGTCATAGGTAGTCCAACACTGCATAATCTAGTCAATTTAGTAACAGTATAGGTTCACAGGTTTAGTCTTATTTTACTGTTGGAAGGCATACGTGCTCATCTCGTATTCCACAACTAATACTTTATCACTTACTATAACCATAGTTAGTTCATACTTATTGAAAGCATTGATAAAGTTGAGATACAAAATGAGGGAAATGGGGACCAGTGATCCTATAATTGATCAGTACGAGTATAGTTTATTCTGATTTATCGTTTTATTTATTTAAAAAAATTTGGATTTGCACCTCACAGGAATAATCCTCTGAAGTTTCAGATGCTTAAATAACCAGAGAAAGAAACGTACTTCTGTACAATGCAGTAGCACATTAAATACTTGTATGGATCCTAGATGTGACTGCTGAGCGTTTTTTTTTTTTGGGTAAGAAATAGTACTTGGTATGGCATTGGGTATTTCTTTTCCAGATGTTTCACGACATTCGTGTATCTAAGTGCATAACTTGGTCTATTACTCGATTGTATGCTGTTAGCTTATTGTCTGTTTGTCTCTTCATTTATGGTAGGTGGTCGCCTAAAACCTATTTCAGTAAGCAGGTCCATGGTGTCTTTATATAAACAGGCGTGGTGACCACCAGAAAGAGTAACGTGGCTGTGTCTGACAGGACTATCACAGCAAACTAAGCATTCGCTGTCTCTCCTGGCTAAAAAATGGATGACAACTTTGGCTCAAATGCATATAGAGAAGGCTTTGAGTACAGTTTTGGCGGTGGAAATAGCGAGGAAGGGGTCATCAAGGAGCAAGACAGATTGCTTCCTATCGCCAATGTTGGAAGAATAATGAAGCAGATTCTTCCACCAAATGCCAAAATTTCAAAAGAAGCCAAGGAAACAATGCAAGAGTGTGTTTCTGAGTTTATCAGCTTTGTTACTGGTGAAGCATCTGACAAGTGCCACAAGGAGAAGCGAAAGACAGTCAATGGGGATGATATTTGCTGGGCTCTGGGTAGCCTGGGATTTGATGATTATGCTGACTCCTTGAAAAGGTACTTGCATAGATTCAGGGAGTTTGAAGGTGAGAGATCAATAAGTCAAAATAGGATGGAAAATAATGAAGAAGATCATGAGTATGAACATCCATCTAGTAGCTATAGATATGAGTTACCTCCTATGAGTGATAATAATAATTCCAAAAATGTTTCTACTCCTGCTACTATGAATGCGTTCGGCTTTGATAGGAGCATTGGCTCCCAGTTGAACAATTTCTAGGACTCCTCCTGGCACTGGGGTGTAAGAAAGTTATCAAGTGTGTGCTGTTTTCCTTCCTTCTTGTGTCTTCTCTGAGTATGCTGAATAGTTATAAAATGGTGCAATGTATCCTGTTGAATGAATCTCTGTAAGCAATTTATTCAATAACTATCTTGTGATAAAGATTTATGGAGTAGATTTTCTTCATTTTGTATTTCTTGCTGTCTTAACCTGAATGTGTCCCTGTACTTTTGTCCAAGATGAATGGGTGGATTTTAAGAGTGTCTGGATATGTCTTGTTTCAAATGTTTTTTTTTACCTTCCTTGTTTCTTATTCTTGTATCGATGGGAATTGGAAGTATGTGTTGATTTATGAAAACTACTGGATAAGATTTCAAGCTCATGTCTCAAATTTATGTCAATTATTATCGATGGCAGATGAGTCTGTGGTTGCATCGATTTGCTTCAGTTCCATTCACAGTACTACAGGTATTTCTCATTTTCGTTAAGTTTGCAAATTTTAGCACATCCGGCATCCTTGTAAATAATTCCTTAGAAGCTTCTTATGAAGCAGATTGCTTTGATCATGCTGCAGTTTGATAAACAGTTTGCCTAGAGGTTTCTCGTGTCTTCTTTTCTGTCCTTGTGTTGTTCTTTGATAACATCAGTCCAGCAGCTGTTATTTGCTCCTACGCTGGATTCATTTCATGTCCCATAGCTTATACCTTGTTTTGTCTTTCTCCAATCCTTTCATGTAGGTTAACTATATTTAAGTGAAAAAAAAAGCTGGTTTTCTGAGATGTTGCCAGTGCCAAGAGAAGCTGGCTGCCTTTGTTTTTCTAGGGTTAGGGTTTTCATGCTGTCTTGGTCCTGAGAACCCTAAAGGGGCCCATAAAGTATTTATCTTTATATACATATTAGTTGATGATTATGGTGGCTCTATAAAACATGTTTCTTAAGGAAACCCTAAGCTTAACCACTACCAACTTGCCTTAACTAAAGTTGTTTAATGTGACGTTGAATTCCACTCCCAGTTACATTATGATGACTCACACTGCTGAAGTCATTTATCTGTGCTGTGAATTGATCTGACAAATTACAACATATACTGAAGGAAAACTGGTCTTATAACCCTCTTAGCCATGGAATTCTTATGCAGTCATGAGTCTCCAAGTGGCTATCTGTGTAGAAAACCAGCAACAAGCTTGCTGGGTCTCTCACTTTCTGTCAAATTCACCCTCAAGAAACTTGAAACATAATCTAGAAGATAGAAAAGGGGACTGTCATTAGCATTGTGTCATTTAAAAATGAGGGGCAGTGATCAGCTGGAGTGTTTGTTCACAATTTACAAAATTTCCACCCTGCAGTGCAGATCTATGAGGGCAGCTCTTACAAAATCGACAATATGCAATCAAGTGTCGCTTCAAATATTCAACTGATAATATAATTAAGACAATCAGCGTCGAAATCCCTGCTGCTGTTCTGTCACCTGTGATGCATCTGCTTCCTACTTACCAGTCCCCAATCAAAAGATATGTTACAGCATAGTTGCTACTGGAGCTTCCGGTTTTTCTCCATCTTCTGAAATATTGGATTAGCTAATAATTCATCAGCTGAAGGTCGTCCAACAGGATCTGGGTCAACCATGATCTGCTCAAACATTCAAAGCCATCATAAAACATCCTGTGTGTAGGAGTTGACACGGAAAAAATAGAAGAGGTCATATTTAAGTGTAGTAAATGCATTACTTACTTTGAGTAAATATTGAAGTTGCATTGAATGGCCAGGAAGTAGTGGTAGTTTGGCCTCTCTGAGGTTGGAAAACATAGGGCCAGATTCCGGTAAGTGCGATCCTCTGATTAACTCAAACATGGATGCTCCCAAGGAGAAAATGTCCACTTTATCTAGATGATCATATTTATCATTCAGTATTTCATGTGGCATATATCGAGCATCGCCTTCTTCAATTGGCAGGCTACTGTCAATAAGAGTAGCACAACCGAGATCCCCAAGTTTATACACACCGTTCTTTATATAAATATTGTCAGGCTTCACATCTAAGTGAGCAATTCCTCTCCCATGCATAAATTTCAAAGCTGTAGTGATCTGCAGAAGGGCTTCAGATCAGAACAAATTGATAACCGAGAAGACTATGGAAAAACTCCAACCACAACCAGAATTTGTATCACATTTTCCTCGACATGTTGTATCATTAATATGCTAACCTGGTACAATATTTCCAACACTTCATCTTCCTTCACCTTGTGAGATGGTTCAAGGATGGATAAACTATGATCACAGAGCTCCATCTGTATATAAAGATGCTCATTTTCAAACCATGATGAATAGTACCCCACAAGGTTCTCATGTGACCCTGAAGAGAAAAAAACATGTTAAGTTGTAGAATACACTAGATATGTCATATATGAAGCCTGTTTGAGAGCCTGTATACCTAAAGCTGCCATCACTTGAACTTCCATCAGTGCTTTTCTCCTGCAATAAGTCAAAATTAGCAAGTAGCTCAAGTTTTATCTGATAAAGAAAACACGAATGATAGCAAATGTCACCTTTCTGAGTCCTGACGCAATGTCCCTGTGCTACGCTTCACCGCATACATGCAGCCATCAAGTCTCTTTAAAACTTTATAAACACGGCTGAAATTTCCTGTACCGATTTGCTGACAATAAATGCTTCTTAGTATAAAGCACTTGACCAGAAAGCGATAAATTGGAAAATTTCAATTACAAACAGAAACCCTAACGAATAATGACAGCTAAACAAACAGATACCTCAATCTCATGAAAATCTGTGTGATAACGTGAAAGTCCATCAGAACCAATAAGAGAAGCGAAAAATCCTGCATCAGTCAAACAAAAGAATCAGTAAACCAGGTGGACTATTTCATTTTTCTCATAAATGTCTGCACAAAGACACTTTTAGTACATATTTTAACAACAAAATTATAAAGACCTGCACACTTTGCTCTTCGATTTCCAAGAGGATCATCATAAGATACATCTTTTTCCTTCAAATATGGGTTACAGATGCAGGGAGGTGGTAAAGCCTGACAACGCAGAGCCACTGCTGATTGAGAAACATAATGTTTCTTCTTTGTTGATTCGATGGCTGGTGTAACCCCATCCACATCCCCATCCTCAATCTCATCCTCGGCCAAGCCATCGTTTGCAAGCTCTTTGATATTTGAAAGTTCTCCTAGTATAGAACTAGGAGATGGCATGTTGTCATCTGTCAATAAATGAGTTTATATGTGTGAGTAAAACAGTAGCTGACTACTACTTTATATATATAATTCAATATCACTGAAGTGTGTAGACTTTCCACCCATTACTAATCACTCTCCCATTCTTGTTGAAAGTAAATTTTTTAAAAGCAATATTCAACAAGACAATCAATAAGTCCCATTTACAAGACTCCAAATTCATTATCTACGAGCTTACATACTCTATTCAAATTGAAATCATTGATTTCCCTTTGGCAACAGGATATAAGTCAACCAGTACCTGATCTGAACCTCTTCTTCCTAACAGTGTTCATCTTATCAGGAGATTCAGGACAAGGCAGATTTTCCTGGAAACCAAAATTACAATTGTTCTTCTTTTAAAATCAACCTTCAACACCACTTGGCAAAATCCATTGATCAAAAGCAACCAATTTACCTTGTTGATATCAAATATCAAGTTTTGAGCATCGGGAGTGATATAATCAGGAGTGCTGCGGGAAAATAAGTATACAAAATTAATTCAAACCCATTTCGCCCGAACCCTAAAAAAAATATCAGATTTTTATTAGTCACGGAGGAGATTTTTTACCAGAAGAAATCCTGGCTGAGGATGCAATCCTTCTCATCACCACTCAAGTCCACATCCGATGGGGCTGAATGCCTTAACAAACCTTCCTCAGCATCCTCCAGTAAGCTCCGGAATCCATTCTGCTTACTCACCGGCTTCGGGACGAATGAGATCTGACCTAGCTGCGCCGACAGCTGCTTGGCGAAAACATTAGTCGTCCCGTTCATGCTCTTGCTCGCCTTTACTCTCTTGCTAATCTTCCTCTTCGCCACTCCCGCCCTCTTCTTCATCTCCAACTCTGTTTCTCCGCTCAAAAATGGCGGATTTTTATACACAAAGTATTATTTTTTTCAAAATCCGAGGCATCTTGAGCCGTTGGTTTGAATATAACTAACGAATTGGACGGTTCAGATTAATTTAAATAATGGTTGGATTTTCCAGACTGTTCGTATGCTGCAATTAGCCCGCTTTTCAAATCATTGATAATATTTTCGATATTTTCAATGTGGTCCCTCAGGATTAATTGTTTATTGTTTTGGGCCGAATTCTTGTCGAAGCGGAAACGAGCAATTGCCATTTGCGCGGTATGATTGCGGTTTTGGGAATCGGAGCGGGAGTCAGATGTCGCCGATGAATCGCGTCGATGAAGATTCAGAGATTTCCGGTAACGTTGATTTTATCCGGTGCTGTTAATTCTTTTGAATTGAGATCTGATTTTGTCGAGATATTTATTCTGTTTAGATGAGGAGGAGGAGGAGGAGGAGAGTGTCGATCTAGGTGCGTCTGCTGTGGAGAAGGTATGCGTCACTTTTATAGGGATATTGGGTGTTTAGGGTTTTAGATTAAACAATCGTTCAGTTAGTTTATATTATTGATGTGTAAGGGTTGGGAACCTGTGATATGAGCAGACGAATTGTTGCATACTTTTTCAGTTTTTGTGCGCATTATTAGACCTGAATTTATAGCCTAAGATGGTTTTCCAAACCTGCAATAGAACTACTGTGGCTTGTATTAGTCAGTATATAGGTTTACTTGTGAATCTGATGTTATTGCTGGTACATGGATTATTAATTTTTTCGTGGTGATATGTCTGTCAGAAAGAAGGCTATTTGGATCCTAAAAATGGTGGTATTGAATTACTGGTCACTTCATTGGTGGATGAAGCCATAAACACTAGTGATGAGGTTAGCAATATTTTAAAATGTAGTAGCAGTAAGTCAGTAACTGTGTGTTTGTTGTTCTGTGTAAGAATAATTTATTTTGATTTGGTTCTTTATTTCAATGTTGAAGGATAGTTTGTTGGGAAACAATCCAGTCACTGGTAGAGTGGATAAATCTCAGGAAGTGGAATTTCATCAAAATGGAAGGCAAGATGAGGATGGCACTTGGTATGCGATAAATCAAGAAGCTGAAGCATTGTTTCACTTCACTAGATGTGCTTTTCCTAGTGGCACCTGCAAAGCTAACCGAGGTATGCCTACAATTATTGTTCATGTTTTTATCAATGATCTGTATATTGAATTTCAGCAATATGAGGCGTGGGAATGAAAGCAGTGTAGGCTGTATGTGTTTATAATAATTGATGGAGAAAATTTCTCAAGCAGCATCATGTTTTAACTTGAATATTAAATTTCTGTAGGGAAAAGAGGTCCCAATATTCTGTTGCATTCCCGTGCATTTGGTGAAGATAAGTCACGTTCTGTCCATGGATGTGGCTACTCTTCTGACCTTGAAGAGTTAGAATCAGATGGTGAATCTCCCCAGCGACACAAAAACGATAAAAATCATATGAGTACAGAAAATTCAGTTGTTGAAGTATTAGAGACTTTCCGGAAAGAAAAGAAACAAAGGCTGGATATAATTAAAGTGCCAGTTGAGATTATACCCCTCCAAGGTGGTTACTTTGAGCATTCAGCAGTCGAGTTGTTGGATATTATACAGGAAAAGACTATACTCAACGGGGATCTTGATAAAGTTTGTATGAATTTGTTACTCTTTGTTTGCTCCTGTTATATTTTTTCAAAGTTTGACTTCTTATATAATTCAGCGTGCCAGAAACAAGAGGAGACGCAGTCTCTCAGAGAAGAAAAGTGCATCTAATTTAGGAGATAGAACATTGAACAACGAAGATCCAAGTGAACCCATCTGCAGCACGTCATCAAATGATGATGAAGTATCGCTTGTTCATCGAACTTGTTTCCCTTACACTTTGTATAGATTGAAAATTTAACCGAAGCTGTCATTTTGGCAGGAAAGCGAACCGACTTTAGAGCTTGCTGCGGCTGAAGCCCCTGAGAAAACTATGGCCGACAGAATTCAGGAAGCGATAGTTACTTCTAAACTAAATGATTATGGGATTCAATATGCATCTTCCAAGCCATTAGGGTCAGTAACATTAGCAAATTTGTCTGCAGTGATATTAGCCTGATTTTATAAGCGTGCTTGAAACTTTTTACTATCATATAATGACATAATCTTCGATGCTTTGCTGCTGTAAAATATTTGGCAGGCTTGGTTTATTTGGGAAGCTGCAGCAGGTAATACAGGTTGAAAAAGAAACAGATGCAAATTTCTTGATGATACAGCAAAGCATTGAGCATACACATGGTAAGATTAAACACTCATTGAACCATTGTATAGTCAATGTGAGATTATTCAGATGCAGCATATTGAATACAGCTATGGACCTGCTCGTGAAAGATTTTGGATGAAATAGAAATAACCTATCTAGACGGAATGCTTAGGGATTTTTGTTTATCTTGTAATTTTTGAAATTATACACAGATGAATCAAGTTGCTTAGATGTCAAAATATTGTCAAGATACTTAGAGGGGAAGCTGGTAGTTTGTCGCTGCTCTGTCACAGACAATAGAGAGGTAATGGTCCTCCAAGTGTTACATCTGGCATGTCCTATGCTCTAATTATATAAGGATTGTGTATGTGCTATTGCAGGGCCTTGATGAACTTAATATCCCCGGAACAATGAAAGAACACAAAGATAGTGACAGGGTGTTGATATTCAACTTGAGAATTTGCGATGATATCGATCTTGATGTTGGGAACTGCGTTCGTGTTCACTCACCCTGGTACGTAGGCACTTAATATAACTAAAGCATATGAATGTTGATTTATCATGATAATTGCGGTGTATTACTCAACAAGCTTCTTTGCTTATTTATTGAGTCCCAATGAGTAAAATATTTTCTTCACTCCAGAATCTTATTCATGTGAGTATCCGAATGTTTATGCTATCTGGCTTTTGAAACAGGAAAGAGGTGACAACTGCTGGCCATGGGGTCATCGTTTTATGCTCATACTTGTCGCAGATCAAGTCCGATGATGGTTGAATCCACTATAAGCCTGCTTGTGTATATATTGAAACTATTTGCAGGAAAATTCCTAATCAGAACCAACCAAATCAACAGGAACTTAGTTGCAAAATCAGCATTCTCTTGAAAAACAGATTTTTCGCTCCAGCTTTCCGTCTCTGGATTTCTCACCTTGGTGCCGACATTGTCTTTCCAAAGGTATCGATCTCTCTTTATTTTACAAATCTCCATGGATTCTCTATTCATTTCTTTTTCTTTGAGTCATGAAAATGAGATGATGATTATAACTTATAAGCCCTAAGTATTGAGTTTACTACAAAAAGATGTGCTAAATAGATACACAAATCAATATTACATGCAAGATACACATTTATAATATAGAAAAGTAACTTAAACAATACTTAATATCCTCTTAACAATGAAACACTTATTCTTCTACTTATTTATGGGGACATTTATTAGTTATCACAAGCATTTAACACTTGGGATATTACTTTTTCAGTCAATAAGCTGTGTCATCACTTCACTAGCAGATCCAGTTTTCATCTTCCAACCACGATAGATCCAGTAACCGATTTTCTTGAATGTTTGGCAAGTGAGACAGCTGTGTTTCCAAGAAGGTAGGAGTCTTGAATTCAAGGATGCCATTTGCAAGATATCCAATCCCAATATCTGTTAAGTTGGGTATATTGACAAGATTAAAGCTAGTCGAGGTGTCAGCAATGGCCTGCAACCAAGTGTCTGCCAATTTCATGCAAATAATTCCTTCAACCATTGATCCTGCATGATCATTAGATCGTTGATGAAAGTGTAACATTAAATCTATGCTTGCACGAAGGAAGCTATACAAGCCGACAGGGTCACATCATTTATCATCAGTATTTCTAACACACCAAACTTGAGAGACATCCCTATCAATCTTTTCTGCTCAATTGTAAAATGATATGTGCCAAACTCTGATATATCACTGCATATGAATCGACCTCTCAATCCACCTTGATGGTGAATTTTTCAAATTATACATCATCTTTGGCATGCCAACGCACGTTCGCAAAAACAACAACTCTAATTATGGATTATCCAACTTAGACACCTATGTCCGGAGAGTCTCAATACTCAGAACCCTCTACCGGACTACATCGTCGGCCCTCCCCCATCTGTTGAAATTGGGTTACCCAAGACATATATTGCTGAAGAAACAAAAATACAACCCCATCTGTCACCTTAAGGGGACGATTCTGATCTTCACATTGCCATTACCTTAAGGATTTGCTAGGGACTATCACCAACCCTAGTCGTGGATCCGAGTTTCGAATGACCCCAAAAAAATCCTTTTTATCTTACCTATCAAAATGTCATATTGTTTTGAAATGTTTTAGTTACCTATACTTATTATCGACTTAAGTTAGGCTTTAAAGTCCCCAAACTTCCCTTAACAAGTTAATAAACATGATGCTTGCTAGTAGCATCTGAGCAACAACAAATAATCAAATAAAGTCAGCCGGCTGGATCGGAAATATATAATCAAAGAAAGTTCAAAGAAGGATCGTAGACGAGACCAACAAATTATTTATCAAAAGATGAAATAGTTGAGCTTTCAGGCGTGGGTGATGCGACCAGTGACATCATGAGATGCCATTTTCTACTAACCCAATATATAGTCAGGTCAATTTGGGGGAGCCGCGGTTGAGTTTTGAGAGAGGCACATGGGTAATCGATCTTTAAAATCCTCAAACCGGTCGTGGAAGGTGGTGCTTTTCGCACTAACAAGGAATATATATATATATATATAATAAGAGGCAGGGAGGGCAGCCATCGAGATTGACAAACTTTGATATCAATCATTTTTTTACCTTATAAAATCAAGCATCTCTTCTGCGTATTCATTTCATTTCATCGCCTTCAGCTTCTTGCTATCATCTAATCCTTGTGCAAAAAATGGCTCCCTTGACCGTTCATGGAAGTCCCTTCTCCACCGCCACCATGCGAGTACTGGCTTGCCTTTACGAGAAGGAGCTTGAGTTTGAGTTTGTGCCTGTGGACATGGCCACCGGAGAACACAAAAAGGAATCATTCCTCAGCCTCAACGTAAGTTCAATGTCATTTTGCTTGCTTCAATATTCTCATCTAACATGTTTCATCAATCTTTACAGCCTTTTGGACAAGTTCCTGCCTTTAAAGATGATGATCTGACACTATTCGGTAAGATAGAAAGATCTGCCTCCCACCTATGCTTCTTTTGATTACTCATTAGGCTTTCATTTTGATCTGCAGAATCCAGAGCTATAACCATCTACATAGCTCATGAGAATGCTGAAAAGGGAACACCTCTCATTTTTTCCAACTCCAAGAAGATGGCCATTCTGTGCGTGTGGAAGGAGGTGGAGTCATCCCAGTTTGACCCCGCCGCCTCCAAAATCATCTGGGAGACTGTGTTCAAACCAAGATTTGGCATGACAACGGATGATGCAGTAGTTGAGGAGAATGAGGCGAAGCTGGCTAAGATTCTGGATGTCTACGAGGCTCGTCTGGCTGAGGCCAAGTACTTGGGTGGGGAATGCTTCAGTTTGGTGGACTTGCATCACCTTCCTGCTCTTCATTATCTGCTGAGTACCCCATTCAAGAAGCTCTTCCATTCTCGTCCCCTTGTCAGTGCCTGGGTCACTGACATCACTGCTAGGCCAGCTTGGTCCAAGGTCACAGACATGCAGAAAATCTGAACCAGGAGTCATGTCTCTGATCTTCATTCGAAGATATCACACATGTATTTCATCCAAAATAATATGCTCTTTTGACAACCAAACCAAAGCTACAAACTTTTATTCTTAAAGATCCAGAATTTAGCAACCAAGCTCCACTTTTTGCAGAGAGGTAGTAAAGATTGAAGCAAACAACAATGGATGATTATGAAAAGTGTAAATATTATTGAACAGTATCCAGATCAAGACAACTGTTTCTATAATGTAGACAATTACAAACTGATAAGCTCTGGCATCAAAACCCAGAAACAAAAGAATAAATCTTTCAGACAGAAGCAGAAGCAGAAGCACTTGCCACTGAAGGCGGATTTTGATGTAACAATAGTGATTCGCTTCAAGAAGATTTTTAAGTATACGATACATGGACAAAGCAGGCGAGGAACTTCAGGAGCTGAGACTGAGAGCTAAATGTTTGAGAATGTATTGAATTGAGATTAAGCTGATGATGATACCTTTGTGGCCTTGAAAGCAGGATGAAGTAGTCCAAGTTCGCCCTTGGCTTCAAGTGGGTTACTCGTCTCGTTCCTTATTCTCTTAACTCTTCTGCTGGCTAATGACTTGTGCTCAAACCCGTACATTTGAAGTATCTGATTGTCACCAAAATTGTAAGCCCTGTCCATCTGCTTGAGGCACCTCTCGACCGGGTAATCACCAAATTTCCCACAAGGCTTGCAACCCACAAAATGAGTAACTAGCGGCCATCTGTGGTCACCAAATCCAGGATGGTAATTCTGGATCATTTCCTCATACTTGTCCACTAAAATACCCCAATATCCGTGCAAATAATAAGCGTTTTCCAAATAAACCTTGTCGCCCCACTTCTCTCTTTGTGTCGCCAAGATGTACACCATCGCAGACTGATCATCTGCTTCGAAAACAGGCCTGTTTTTAAGCTCTCTAGTAAGAATCTTCCCAGCTTCATCCCTAACTTTCCCTTTCGGCCCCATAGGTGCCCAAGTATCTAGCAAATCCAATGACCACTGGCAATTCCTAAGCAAGAAACTACCAGTATTCAACCCAATCCAATTCTTCTCATCGTACACCATCTCATTCCAACCATGCATCACAAAGTTGTGATCTTTATACCTCTCCCACGGCACCTCGAAAGCCATATCGGTGAACATTGCATCACTATCCATCCACCACAAAAACTCAATCTCAGGATGAGACAATAACAGCTTCCTAATCAAAGGTAATTTAGCCCAAAACCCAGCCATTTCCGCATCCAACAATGCCATATTATAAAACACTTCAACCCCATGTAACCTACAGTAATCAATCTTATTCTTTATCGACTTCAACAAGTAATGATCACCTACCGGATTCTCACACGGCTTCGGCGACGATCCAGTCACCAGCAGAACCTTAGGCTTGTTGGGTCCCATGAAGTTACTAAACCTCGGATTCACCTTAAGCCAGTTGGCCCTCTGCTCGTCCCAATCCGAAATCTTCGGACCCAAGCTATACGGCTTTTGGGGATCCGATTTGTCCTCCGCCCCTTCATCCTTGAACAACTTGTTTATATCAAACTCTTGATAATTATTCGAATCCGACGAGGACGAAGTGTCCGGCTTCACCTCCTCCAGCACGCGATCTGCTCGTTTTCTCGAGGAATACATGTGGTCGCGAATGTCAACGAAATCCTGCTCCGGCGTGCCGAATTTCCCAGCTCCGATGGTTCCTCGGAGCACGACGATTGTCATCAATAGACAGAGTAGCGTGACCTTGCAGTGCCGCATGGCTCGCTGCATTTCCCGAGCTCGCCTCTCCCCCAGAATTCGCTCGATCATCGTCTCCTCCAATCACTAACAAGCTGTAAGCAATTCAGTACTGAACGGATGAACTGCGCGCGTCTTCAGATCTGCGATCCGGACTGATTGGGTCGATCCTGGAAAATGATCGAATCTGGACAAATCTGAGGATCACGACTGTTCCTTAATTTCTGCTAAATCATTTTTAATATTGCCGAGGAAATTAAAATTTAAACTAGGCTGTCGTGGAACAGTTCTTAAGCTTAGAAAAGGTGATTGGGCCATGTACGTTCTTGGGCTGAAATATTGTTGGGCCGTTCTAGCCCAACTGTTGAAATTGCAAAAGGACCCATGTTTGAGGCACGTGGCATCATCAGGAACTGCCAAATCTAAGTCGAACGTTTAACTTCATGCGCAGAAGATCTTCAGTCGCTGGCGACGCGCCACGTGTCAAGGAAAGAAATATTTACTTATTACTTAAAAAATAAAAGAAATAATATAATTAAACATCTCCGTCGAACATAAATTTTACACCGTCTCTCTGTTTCTTTCTTCTCTCAACGAAATACAGAGCGCTTCGGGTTCGATTGGAAAACCCCCATTTACAGCTCGATTCGATCATGGTCGAGACTCGCCGGAGCTCATCCGCATCGAAGCGTCCGCTAGCGTTGCCTCTACCTTCTGGCAAGCGATCAAAGGTACAATCTTTATCACTTTCTTTCTTTTTTTGTTGGATTTTAGGGTTTCGGTGATGGAGTTGGATGTGGGGGTGATTTTAGGGTGATTTGTAGAGACATGATTTGGTGGTTTTTGGGTGGGTGGGTGGGGTGTTGTTGATTTGGGGGTTTGGCGTGCAGGCGGCGGTGGATTCAACGCCTTCATCGTCGACGAATGAGGCTGCGAATGCGGAGCAGAATGAAGCCCTAGCTCCGATTGTGGAGTCTGGATGCGAGTCCAGGGAGCCGGTGTCGTTAGATCTTGATGCCGAATCGCCCAAGGGGAATGATGCATGTGAGGCGGACAAGCCGGCAGTGGATGGTTTTGCCGAGGGGGAGGAGGCACTTGTTTTACCGCCTCAGTCACTTCCTATAGGTTTGCGTGCCTTTGATTCTCTGGGATTTCGTGTTCATGTCCAGTTTCTTGTTCTTGTTCTGTTTCTGTTTGTGTTGCATGTTGTACGAGTTGGTTGTGATAGACTGGTGAATATTGTAGGTGATGGGACTGCGGAAGAAGAAAAAACTGAGACGGCTGCTGTGGTTACTGGAGAGGGTAAGAAACTGGCGACAAGGCAATCTTCCGGGGTTGCTTGGGGTAGGCTTATATCTCAGCACACTAGCCAGGTAGGCTGCATTCACTTCTTGATGCACCGTTGCAGTATGAAATTTGAAACCTTTTCTTTAGGAGTATAGATTTGAGATTGTTGCCTGCATTTTGCCTATTCTTTGAATGGGCTAGTGTTTTTATCATTCATGGCTGTGAAAAGTTTTCAATACAAAGTGAAAGATACAAAATTTAAGGTCATACATGCTGTTAGGAATAGGGGAAGTGGGATTTAATGGTTTTATCAGTAGCATTTTTGACAAACCTAGATAATTCTGGAATAGTAAAATCTGCCTTCCTTTCCCAGTTTGCCCTGTAACTTGACTTTTACTACTACCATGTGGCTGACATCACCGAATGGAAGAAGTTTGCGACGTGTATTGTAGTTGCAATGTAGCTGCTAGAGTCCTTTATTACATTTGTTTTTTTTTTTGCTATTTATATTATATCTTTGCATCAAGTAAAGGCAAAGGTCAGATGTTTGTATGAATATTTGTTGATGCATGACACAAACCTGCTCCTCTACTTTGCTGCACTATTATTCAATTAACTCCACATACATTCTAAGTAGTAGAAATATGTGTTTTTTTTTTCAATGCAGAACCATCACCATTTCATCCGCGGTTCTCTTTTTACCATCGGTCAAAGTCGGACATGCAACTTATTTCTTAGAGATCCATCTGTTAGTAAAGAGCTGTGTAAACTGAAGCACGTGGAGGTATTTGGGGCTCGATTGTAGAACCTTTATATTCTTTCTTATTCTTCTGTTCATATTTATTGTTTAGTCTAAATGAGATTTTCTTTGATATGTTGAGCATAGGAAGGAGGACGTTATGTTACCTTTTTAGAAGTTACTGGAGGGAAAGGTGCTGTTGAAGTCAATGGAAAGGTTTATCACAAGAGTAGTAAAATATCTTTGACCGCTGGTGATGAGTTGGTGTTTAGCAGGTCCCGCAAACATGCTTATGTATCCTTTGCTAGGTGTCCTTTACTTTTTTTATGTTTCTTTGCCAATTTAAATACTTTTCAAATCTTAGCCGGATTTATCATTTATCTCATTATACTGCCGGCTGTGGTGGCATTAATTTTTCTTAGTAGCTAATTAGATATTCGAGCAGCCTGTCCAAGACAGCTTAACCTCTACCAAACTTCCTTCATTGAGCATTTTAGAAACCATAAGTGCTCCTGACACAGTAAGTTTATTGAACTTAGTAGTGTGTTATGTGAACAGTTAGATGGTTTCTTTATCTATACCTCTGGCTAACTCGGTCTACAATGTTCAGCAAACTACTGAAGCACCTGCTATTTCATCTGATGGCCCACGGCCGGATACACAAATTGAGGATGCTGAGATGAAAGAGAACAATGATGTTGATAATGTGCCTGGTAGTGTAATAATAGATGAAAACGATGTTCCATCACCTGATTTAGAATTTGGAAATCAGAGTGTTGATGGGATTGGATTAGACATTTGCATGGATACAGAAAATGGACCGAAAGCTGGGGCATCTAATGTAATAGTGTCACCTTTTCCGGACGATGGAGGATTAGTCTCTAATGCTGAATTGAGTGGAAGCATACTGAAGGTAATTGATGAACAAAGGGAAATCAGAGAACTGTTGAAAAATGTTGATATATCAGAATTTTCAGGAGCGTCTGGACGCAGGGCCTTCTTAGATACTTTTCGACGAAGTGTTCTTAGTTCTGACGATATTGATATCACATTTGAAAATTTCCCTTATTATTTAAGGTAAATTGTAAACCCTTATTCTTACCTTCATGTCTTCAGCATATCATACCTTCTGAATATTTTGATGGCTAACTTGCCTAAAGATGTCTCATTTCATGTGTCAAGCAGTGAGTTGACGAAGAATGTGTTGATTACTTCGACATTTGTGCATCTTAAGTGTAGCAGCTTTTTCAAGTATACTGCAGACCTCGTCAAGTATACGGCAGGGCTAAGCACTGTCTGCCCACGAATACTATTGTCTGGTCCTGTAGGTAATGGAGTTGGTGACTACTTCGGTGTGAAAAATTGGTTTTGCCTATGAACATGTAATCTCATAGAGTCATTGTCATATTTCGGTATAGGGTCGGAAATATATCAGGAAAATCTAGTGAAAGCCCTTGCAAAGCATTTCGGCGCGAAGCTATTGATTGTTGATTCTCTATTGTTTCCTGGAGTAAGATCCTTTGCCTTCAAATGTGGTGGAAGGGAATGATACTTTAATTCTCAGGCATTGCAATATATGAATTTATTACATCTGTCTACAGTTTTGCAATTGTAGTATGGACAAATATGATAAAATTTGAACTGCTACTTTACCTTTTGATGTTGTTGTACTACTGTAGCTGCTATTGCTGTCGTTGTTGTTCTGCCTGGCTAATTAATCTCTGTTTTATTGTGTAGTTTTCAGGACCAATTCAGAAAGAAGACAATTTAGCAAAAGAAAAACCGACGGGCAAAGAAAGTTCAAGGCAAGTGAAAGTATCCGTGTTTGCTAAGCGAGCCTCAAATGCAGCACTATCACAGCAAAATAAACCTGCTTCAAGTGTTGAAGCTGTTGTTTTGGGTGCGACTAATGTTAGCTCTCAGACATTACTCAAACAAGAAGCCTCAACTGCGTCATCCAAAAACTATCTGTTTAAGAAAGGTGTGCATGCTAAATATTGTGTAGTACTATTCAGCATTTCTCTGTATTACACAATGCATTGAGTAGCTTGGTAACTTCAGGTGACAGAGTAAAATTTGTGGGTTCCGTTTTATCTGGCACATCTAGCCTGCAGCCATATATAAGGTATCAACAAAACCAATCTAACGGCACATAGGAATAACAGACTGAAATTAACATCCTTTAATATTTATTTAAATTGTTTGTTGATCATATACTTTGTCATAACGTTGTAGGGGACCTACACCTGGTTATCGAGGCAAAGTAGTTCTAGCTTTTGAACAAAATCAGCTGTCCAAATTAGGTGTAAAGTTTGATAAATCGATTCCTGATGGTAATGATCTTGGAGGGCTGTGCGAAGAAGGCCATGGGTTCTTTTGTGCTGGTGACTTTCTTATCAACTAAATTTATTTGACTTATCCTTTTATCGTTTTAGTTCATGAACCACCAATCATTTGTTTTTATGCTGCAGCTGATAGTCTATGCTTGGATGTCTCTGGAGGTGACGATTTGGACAGACTTGCTATCAATGAAATCTTTGAGGTGATTACATGTTTTTACTGACATGCCAACATTATTTCCTACTTTTCAACTGTGCATATTAAATCATGAAACAGCTGAAAGATCAAACACTCTGCAGGTTGCATCAACTGAAAGCAGAAGGTCTCCTCTAATCTTATTTGTGAAGGATGTTGAAAAATCTTTGGCTGGAAACTCTGAGGTACTCGCTGCTTTGAAGAGCAAGCTGTCTAATCTAGCTGATAATCTAGTTGTAATCGGATCTCACACCCAGATGGACAACCACAAGGAGAAGGTATGCTTGAATCAGACATAATTGAATTTGTAATGTATGTATTACTAGTGGAGATAAACAACCTTCTTCTGAACTTTTGTGTCTCTTTATTTTGCAGTCTCTTCCTGGCGGCCTTTTATTCACCAAGTTCGGGAGCAACCAAACTGCTCTGTTAGATCTAGCTTTTCCAGTATGTCAACCTTTTTTCTTCTATAACTTTTATTTATATGCTAGTGTATCTTCCTCTTTCTATATTTGCACATGTATTAGGCCATAGGAGTAAATTAGGACATGGACATGGGCATGTATTAGGTTGACAGTATAAAGGTTTTACTTATAGTTTTTTATTCTTAGAGGATTTGAGAGATTACACTAGGTAGTTTGCTAAAAGGTGCTACCAATTTTCTAATAATAGGAAATGGAAGGATCCTTTTGAGGCTTTTGCAGGTTGAGACTGATTTCACTACAATGATCATCTGAAACGATTGGAAAAATATTTTCTCAATCTGTAGGATAGCATTGGTAGGATGCAAGACAAAACTAAGGACACACCTAAGGTGGAAAAGCATCTTGCTAAGCTTTTTCCAAATAAAATAGCAATTCAGCTGCCTCAGGTAATGGTTTTACTGCATAACTGAATGTTGAATTGCTGCAAGGAAACTCCTCTTACTCTGGTTGTTTGTAGGATGAAGCTCTCGTCCTCGATTGGAAGCAGCAGCTCGAACGTGATACTGAAATTTTGAGATCAATAGCAAATATTGTCACCATCCGCACGGTGAGTATTACACGCAGATACTCTTAAATGTTTAATAGATTATACTCGTTAGGTTTTGATTGATTACAACATTTGGTTGCTGACAAGCAGATACTCTCTGCGTCTCCCATGTCAACATTTCAGTTGCCTTCTTTAAATTGATTGTCATTCAAATCATCCCATACTTTTCTTTCAAATAATAGTTCTCTTCATTACAGTAGTCAATCTTCCAATACCCATATTTCTTCCTCAGCAAACCCTCCCGTGAGTTGTGTTTAAACAATTTACACGGCATGTACCACAAATATTTCCTTTCTATATTTTCTTCAAGTTCACACTGCTCATGTTCTCTATTAAGTTATTTACATCCAGTATATTTCACCATCATAAGTGAAAAATGCCGGATCTATTAAGTTATTTACATCCAGTATATTTCACCATCACACTGCTCATGTTCTTGAAATATTTTGATGGTTGACTTTTTTTTTTTGATGGTTTTCATTTGATAATTCTATGTGAATAATATTAATTTCTTTTAAACTTCTAGTGAAAATGCTAATATCCTGGATTATCGGAATTCTTATTATTAGGTTTTGAAGCGCATTGGTTTAGACTGCCCAGACCTTCAAAAGATGTGCATTAAAGACCAGTCATTGACAAAAGAAGGTGGTATTTCTCTTTCACTGTTTTGTGTTCACCCTTATCTCATTGCTAACAATATTTTAATATTCTGTTAGGCGCTGAGAGAATCATTGGGTGGGCTATTGGTCATCACTTCATGCATACTGCTAATCACTCCAAGAAAAATGCTAAGCTCTTGATCTCACGTGACAGGTCAATATGTTTTGTTTTGTCCTGCTCGCAGACTGAAATTTCTCTTGCTTATTCTTTTATTATTTTAAATTTTTTTTTTTTTGGAATTTTCATTTCTGTTTGTAATCTTGCAATTCACTACATTGTGTTTTATACCTGCTATGCAGCATTCAACATGGACTAAACATCTTTGATAGTATTCAAAACGAAAACAAGAGCTCGAAGAAATCCTTGAAGGTATCACTATTTACTTTTCATTAAAAAATTTGTTCTCATCTTAATATAATGTATTCATCAAAAAGGGGCGTTCTTTTACAGGATGTGGTTACAGAAAATGAGTTTGAGAAGAAACTTCTTGCAGATGTGATTCCACCAAATGATATTGGAGTCACTTTTGATGACATTGGGGCACTAGAAAATGTAAAGGACACATTGAAGGAGCTTGTTATGTTACCTCTCCAGAGACCTGAATTATTTAGTAAAGGGCAGTTGTGTAAGGTGATTGTTGCCCTTGTTTGTGTCTAGATTCCTTGTTATTTTGGAGTTACATGTGCTTTTCTACGTTGTACGTAACGGCAGGTAGGTAGGAGGATCAAAAGTAATTTTGTGTAATACATATATGTGCAGCCTTGTAAAGGAATTCTGTTATTTGGACCTCCCGGTACTGGGAAAACTATGCTAGCCAAGGCAGTTGCTACGGAAGCTGGGGCTAACTTTATTAACATATCAATGTCAGGCATTACATCTAAGGTACCTTTCTTTAGTTTTTATGAGAAGCTTGCTATTATTTAAGCCTTTCGAAGTATATGCTTTAATGATCATTTTCTTATGCTTGTAGTGGTTTGGCGAAGGAGAGAAATATGTAAAAGCGGTATTCACCTTGGCGAGTAAAATTGCACCTAGTGTCATTTTTGTTGATGAGGTTAGTTGGAGTTAATTTTTTGGCTAGGTAGGGAGAGCATCTCCGGTCTCTTTCAAGAGGTGGTGCTGCTGTTGAACGAAAAAATGAAGCTGACCGTTCTGTTTATCGTTTAGGTGGACAGCATGCTAGGAAGACGTGAAAATCCAGGTGAACATGAGGCTATGCGGAAGATGAAAAATGAATTTATGGTGAATTGGGACGGACTTCGTACCAAAGATAAAGAGCGTGTGCTAGTGCTGGCTGCTACGAATAGGCCTTTTGACCTTGATGAAGCTGTTATACGTAGGCTCCCTCGAAGGTTCACATCTATACTCAGCTGGTGAAGGATTGCCACCTTTTTTTTTTTTGGAATTGGATTCACTTTGACGTCATATTTTGGTTGTTCAGATTAATGGTAAACTTGCCAGATGCTGTAAATAGAGAAAAAATCTTGAGAATTATATTAGGCAAGGAAGAATTAGCACCTAATGTTGATCTTGAAGCAGTTGCAAGTCTTACGGATGGATATTCCGGAAGCGACCTCAAGGTAGATTTTTCATGCTTTCTTTCATCGAGGGCATCAATCTTCCCAAATGATGATGATATATTTGTTGCAGAACCTGTGTGTCACTGCCGCTCACTGCCCTATTAGAGAGATTCTTGAAAAGGAAAATAAGGTTTGTTCATCTTTTTATCATCATCACACCTTTGTTATATAGAAAATTGATATTTGGTGTTGTAGGAGAGGGAAATAGCCCAGTCTGAGAGTAGAGCCATGCCTGCATTATACAGCAGCACAGATGTGCGCCCTTTGAACATGGGAGACTTGAAATATGCTCATGAACAGGTAGGTACCAATTTTGGTTGCTTCTCCTCGTCTCTTTGTTGCTTGGTTTGTTGATAATCATATTGTTGTTTCAGGTATGTGCTAGCGTTGCGACAGATTCTTCAAACATGAGTGAGCTTACTCAGTGGAATGAACTGTATGGAGAAGGCGGGTCTAGAAGAAAGAAAACGCTCAGTTACTTTATGTAGAGAGGGAGAGAGAGAGGTTCCTGAGTGTACAGCATAATATTATTCTGATGTTTGTATATGAAAATTTTTCGTTGCCCATCAAATTATGTTAGTATTCATCTCCTAGAGGCCTTTTCTTCTTGCTACAGATGAAGAGATCAAAACAAAGTTTCTGTGCATGGCTCGCGGCAAACAAAAGACTTCCAATTATGGATAATTTGAAAATCGAGCTGGTTTCCAAAAATTGTTGTTGGTGCAAGAGGGAGGTTGATAGATGTTCTAACTCTTTTGTGCGTCTATTTACGGAACATGAAAAGATAGAAATTCAATCATTTTGAAAGGCGAGAAGAAATTCAATCATTTTCAATGGCGAGAAGACCGAGTGTAACATTATTGTCAAGAAAATCCTTAGAGCTGATTTACATGAAAATCTAAAGAATCAATTGAAAAACAGACTGGTTTGTAAAAATTAGATTTTGTCTGTTTGATTGAGGCTGCCTGTGGTGCTTGTTTGTTGTTTGTTATTGCCTTGAGTGTCTTGGGTCTCAGGTTTTGGTTATCAGGTTGCTTGGTTTTCAGGTTTTTGGTGTTGCTTATGTCTCTGTATCATTTTTGCTGAATAAAACTTTCACCTTCTGCAAAAAAAAAAAACAAAAAAAAAAAACAACAACAAGTGGGACAATAATAATAAACATCTGACAAGAGTATTAGCAAAATGTTTTGTTCAGCAATTGCCAGTTTGGAGACAAATGTCGACAACCCAAAACCATAATTCTAGCCTCCCGGCAATCCAATAACTACGCTTCAGCATCCTTAGGTTTCTTAGTTGCTTCTTCTGCTGCCTTTCCTCCATCTTTTTCTTGGTGGCTTGATATCTCCTCTCCTGAAAATTACAGTGAAGAAATAAACCAAATAATTAATAGTCCATTAAATAAACAATGAACCACAAATAAACAATACAAGATATCACATTTATTTAATACTTGCAAAACAAACTTGAGACTTGCGGAAATAAAATATGGCAGGCAGAACATTTATCAATACTAAAACTGAATTTTAAGAATCTTCATTTTTTTTGGCCATCTTGAGAAAATGTTATCAGAAAGTGCCACATGAAAATCAACTATCCAGCCTACACTTCCAGCTATTATCTATGTATAGAGCAAGCAACATATAATAGTAGGAGAACTAATCAGTAATCACTACAAAAGCAGCTTGCAAATGGTACCTTCATCTTCACTGTCATCGAATTCGCCCATGCCACCCATACCTCCCATGCCGCCAAGGCCTTCCAAGCCACCCATGCCGCCAAGGCCACCCATTCCACCCATGCCGCCAAGGCCCCCCATTCCGCCCATGCCGCCAAGGCCCCCCATTCCGCCCATGCCGCCAAGGCCACCCATTCCACCCATGTCAGAGAATTTCTAAACAAATGACGGATTAAATTAATATGAAATCACAATTAAACAGGGATATATAAATACAATGAATAAAGCGATAATGCTGCGTACCGAGAAATCCATTCCACCCATGTCCGGGTCACCTGCATGTAAAAACAATGGGAGCTATTGATTGTTTTTCAAATCATGAATATTTATGAAAGACCATTGATATTCAACGTGTTAATACCCCCAGCAGGTACATCGTCGTCTTCATCAACCCATTTATCCCAATCAACTTTCACGTAGCGAGGTGTCTTTGCATCTTTAACTAGCTTTTTCCACCACTGCTTCTCAGCTTTCTCAATGATGCAGAACACATTCCTCGGCCCCACATTGATTTTGCTTTCCTGCAAAATCATTCAACAAATGTAACACTAAGGGGAAAAAATAAAGTGTACAAGGATCATGACGAACCAGAACTCGGACACCCTCAATCTGTCACTTATACCCCACTGACATCATTCATTAACTGATAAAAGCTAAGATGTTTTGTAAGTCTAACACACAAAAGGCACATAAGATCTGAATGAGAATAATGCAGTATCCACTTACCTCCACGTTAACCTTATCGTGAAGGTTGAGTGTTATTTCATAAGGCTGCTTGTCTGCTCCTCCACTAGCAGTGAATCCAAACACTCCTTCAGGCTCAAGAACAACCTTAGCATCAGCCGCATTCGGCAACTGCACCGTGATGAAGATCTTGTCCTCTCTCTCGGCCCACTTCACCTCAGGAGTACGACTATAAATAAAAAAAATAAAGTTAAGCCATTTAGCAAAGCACAATAGTTTTTCCATACACTGTTCTTCAGAAACTAAACACAATTAGGAACATTACTGATACCAAGGGGCATATCAACTTCTAAACATTTTACAAACATTCAACTGTCCAAAGAAAACACAATAATTTATTCAACAAGTTTTCAAGTACATCAAACACATTGAGTGAACACAAGAATCTTTAAAACAGAATTAATTCATCTTTAATTTCACCTACTACCCCCATCAACTACTTCTTCACCATGACAGCCAACATACAGAAATTGGCAAAGCACCCAAGCCACCACCACCAGCAGCGGATTTAATCCTCTTACCATTCAGAAGCGACAACAGATATATGAATGAATGAATCAAATCCGAACTCCGAGCCCATTTCAGAAGTACTAACAAGTAAAACTAGCATCGAACTACACATCACAGGTCGATTATCCGAATCAAAGAGTTCAAATTTCAAATGGCGTCCAAAGAAGAAATGGTAATTAAAAGCGAAGATCTAATAATCAAATTAGCAGCAGAATCGACTGACTGCTTACCTCATGTTCGATGATGATGCGGTCGTGAAATAAACCCTAAAAGAGAACTTCAGATACCTTCACTACTAGAGGGAGAGAGAGTGTGCGTAGGGTTTATATATATATATATATATACAGAGTCCGTCTTTCATGTATTTGTTATGCTCTTCTGTACGCACACTACGGACACTTCCAGAGATCGCTCTCGGCTAATTCATCTAACGGCTCATGTTATGCCACGTGGTCCGCTAGTGATCCCCAAATAATTGGGCTCAACGAGGCCCCAGGCCCACTTCACATATACCTACACTGAACCATGGTGGCATAAACCTACACTGATGTGGGTAAATGTTGCATTTCGTATCTTATGTAATGAGATATATAGCAAGTTTAGGGCTTTGACCATCCTGTCTCCTTGCTTTTTAGCATTCATGTATGTAATAATTTCATGTGATTCATATGTACCTTGCATATTAAATGACCCGGGTTTAGTCACCACTCTCAGAACAGTGACTGAACATCAGACATGATTTAGGTTCATAATTCATATGTAGCCTGCATCTTCTGTTTAAGCATTTGGGCATGTGGTTCAGTTTAGTACAGTGATTGGAATCACAATGTAGTTCATGTGGGCAATTACATCACCATTTACAATGAAATTTCAGTAGGATCAGACACGTCTCTGGACAATAATGGAGATGGAGGTGTGCATACTTTTCACGAGATTTGGGTCCATCTACTTTATATGGTACAGTGACCACAACCATTTACTTTATTTGGTTTTTTTAAAGCTGCTGCATTTCAAGGCTCCGCATCTACATCAGGCCACCGAGCAGGTTGTCTTGTTCTATACTTCTAGAACCACGCCAGAAATGTCATAGTTCGCTTCTATCACCATGGTAGCCCAATTGTCAATCTGGGTGGCTAACATGGCTTTTGCTTAGGTGAGTTTGGGAATACTGACTCAAATAGGAGCATCTTTTTTTAGCATAGTCGACTAGAAGCTCCAACACTGGCAGACAACGAGGCCCCACAATCTTACATGTTCCTTCCGGATAGGTGGCTTAAATTTCTTTCTTAGTGCAAGTGTCTGAGATTCCTCGTTTATGCTATAAAAGCTGACTAAGATAAACATGGCACGGGCATACAAAGATGCTGTGCTTTTCTTCCTTTTCAGTTATAGCTCTAAGTTTACTATCATCCGTGGTATATGTGCACAGCTCTGACAAGTTCAATAGATATGATTTTCCAGCTGGTTTTGTTTTTGGGGCTGGATCATCTGCTTACCAGGTAGTTTTTTCAGTTTTAACTGGGAACTGTAGAGTAGACATGATGGTTAATACTATTGTGAAATGTATTCTGCAGGTGGAGGGTGCAGCAACTGAAGATGGGAGGACACCGAGCATCTGGGACAAATATGCAGAAGCAGGTTTGATGCCCAAACCATATTCAACTTTTTACTTGTGAAGGAAGACCAAAGTACGTTGCATATGAGTCTTGCATGAATTTCAGCCTCTGCACCTGGCGGCGTGGGCCATGAAGTTAGAACATCTGGCCAGTATCACAAATACAAGGTTCAGAGATTACTTTTTTCCTTTTGCATTCCCTTATACTGTAGGACTCAAAAGTAACTTAAAAAAAAAATCCTGTAATCAGATATGGTCAGCATTTTTTTCTTGAGAAAACCAATGCAAGTCTTGTGTCCGCCACAGGAGGATGTTAAGCTGATGGTGGACGCTGGTTTGGATGCGTATAGGCTATCCATAGCATGGTCAAGACTTATCCCAAGTATGATCACATAACTGAGTTTACAGAATTTGAATTGAAGTTGATCTTCTTCTTTTGTTTCAGATGGAAGAGGACCCATCAACCCCATGGGTTTGGCATACTACAACAACCTTTTGGATGCTTTAACTGCAAATGGTTATTAACATATTCCTTTCTAATAATTTCATAATATGTATTCAACTGATCTCGTATATTCTGGCAGGAATTGAGCCACACGTCACACTGCACCACAGTGATCATCCGCAGTTTCTGGAAGACGAATATGGAGGATGGGTTGATCGGAGAATAGTGTATGTATTTGGGGATTTTACTAGATCTTGCTTCATTTGAGTATGGCTGATGCATTGAATGATGCAGGGAGGATTTCACAACATATGCAGATGTCTGTTTCCATCATTTTGGTGACAGGGTTAAACATTGGACTACTCTGAACGAAGCTAATGTGTTCATTATAGTTGGATATGATTTTGGCAGTACACCACCTCAGCGTTGCACGCCCAATATTTTTATGAACTGCACAAGAGGCAATTCGTCAACAGAGCCTTATCTTGCGGGGCATAATATGCTGCTGGCTCATGCATCAGCTGTTAAGTTGTACAAAGAGAAGTACCAGGTACACTTATATCCTCCTATCGCTTGTGCACACTTTCATCTCAAGTTTTTTTAACTGCGCAGGGAAAGCAAAATGGACTTATTGGGATCAACCTATTTGGTTTTAATGTTTATCCAAAAACTGGGTCACTTGAAGATGCTGTAGCTACTCAGCGGGCAAAAGATTTTTTGCTTGGGTGGTAAGTTATCTTCCAAGGAAAATACTAAAAGCAAAGCCAAGTACTCGACCATATTTCCCTTGTGCAGGTTTATGAACCCATTGAGGTTTGGGGACTATCCGGACGCAATGAAGGAAACGGTTGGTCCTAGACTACCAAATTTCACGTCCGTGGAGGCTGAAATGGTGAAAGGGTCATATGACTTCATAGCTTTGAACCATTACTACTCCATACCTGCAAGCTTCAGATCCAGTTCCTGGTTTATAGATATGAGAGACTTTACATCAGATATAGGAGTCGACATAAACTGTAAGATGTCATTTATTTGGTGAAGCAAAGCAACAACAGAAGACGCTCATTATGTTTTTTTCTCTTTTTGCAGTTCAACCACCTGCCAATGCGGATCCACTTGTGAGTGAGGTCAGTGTCGCTGTAGTTTTGATAAAGTGTTGGTTACTGAGGCAGGAGGTGATATTTAAGGTTATTTTCAGTTCCCCATTCAGCCGTGGGGTTTAGGGCAGCTGCTAAAGTACTTCCAAGAAGCTTATGGCAACCCTCCCGTGTATATCCATGAAAATGGTCTGCTCCTCGTGGCTGACCCTTACACACCAATGAAATGAAAAGTTAAAAAACATCTGTCTGGTTTGTTGGCAGGGCAAGCAACAAGCCGCAATGTTAGGAGCATGAATGATACGAGTAGAGTGGAGTACATGAAAAGCTTCATTGGTAGTTTGCTGGATGCGGTCAGGTACAAAAGCTATGTGTTTCGATATTTGCAAATGTTGGTAACAGTACATACTTACATATTATGATGCGCAGGAACGGGTCGAATGCCAGAGGGTACTTCGTATGGTCCTTGTTGGACATGGTGGAATTGTTAAGTGGGTACAAGTCTAGTTTCGGCCTATACTACATCGACTTTAACGACCCTGACTTGGCAAGATACCCTAAACTATCTGCGCACTGGTACTCAAGTTTTTTGAAGGGAGGAGCCATAGGCCTTAACAGTGAGTGAGCAAAAAAGGTTGTGACTGATTTCCAACGTCTAAATAAAATCTTGCTCCTCAATAATAAATCATCATAATGCTGAGATGCTTCTTCATCTCTGTAATGTCAATGTTTATAACACTTCATATGATCCCACATATTTTCAATGATGACAGCACCACAAATATAACCCAGAGAAACATAAAGTATGCGGATGTTGCCCAGGCCCAAATCCTGGGTCCTCCTAGCTCCGCCCCCAGTGTTACGCGCCTAAAAACCAACACCACGATACAGCCTATAGACGTGCAGAAGAAGACGAGCAGTGAGAAGCTTAGACCTTGGGCGTTTTTTATGTGCAATGGCTCCCTGTATGCCATGTAGTTGTACGCCGTGTCAATCAGCCAAGGAATACCAATGCCTACGTATATGTTCACTGAATTGCTGCAATGCGTCAAAATAACATGATCAACTTCACTCACATGTATGTGGGAAATAATTCAACTATTGACAAAGAACCAACCTGCAAGTAATGTTTGCTATGGCCGAGTCTGCAGTTGTTTGACGTTCAGCTGCAATTTTACTAGCAACTAAATCAGGCCATGAGGTTCCAGCAGCCAGTGCCGTAAATGCTATTACATAATCATTTATTCCTGTCAGAACAAGACAGTTTATTAGTGAGTGACTTTAGATAATACGTAACTCGCAGTGAAGAAACAAACCTGTGACACAGCTTATTAGCTCCGTCACCTCCGTTACAACATACGCCACCCCACTAATAAAGATGAGAGAGCTAATGAACGCAAGCCACCCGTGTGCAATTTGGTAAGGAGGCACCAACGAGAATACAAGTCTCCATGGGACAAGGAGTAACTGCCAAGACATTCTTGCTAGTCGTGACCAAGTGCTGTTAAATTTCCGTGATTCTGGACTTTCCAACTGCCAAATAACAATTCACCACAATATACAATTGAAGTCTAACTGCAGTTTCTTTATATATACTTGCGACAGCCATAAAAATCCAACAAACAGCGTATACAGGATTATGAAACCTTCATAAATCCATAGAAAAATTCAACTCAAGCTAGTTACACTTTCCATATACTTTATGCAAACACAAATTTCCATTGGCAAGATAAAATATCGCACATTATGAAATGTTTAGTTAAATAGCCAGTGACTAAAGGAAACACAGTCAACCCCAACGTACACTCAATAATAACGTCCTGATTGTCCTCCATTATTTCAAATATCATACTTGTATGCCTACTACCATCTGAATGGGTGAGTTGAAAAAAGTGCTTCAAAATTCATACTGTAAGGACTAACAAATATATCTCATGAGTCGCAATGCAGTAGCATACCATGACTGCATCGACAAACTGTTGTATCCATATTGTGAGAATATGAGGTTCATCTACAATATTGTGGTGAAAAACTGCACTGGACGTTTCAGCTTCATCAACCGCAGGGATGTTTTGATACTCATGGCCTGCAAAGTAGACAATTTTAGAATTCTAACCAACTTACAGAATTGTATTTTTTTTTTCAATTGAAAAATCAGCACATGATATGAGCACTGCCATCCTATCATTTTATAATTTCCACAAGTGATCAGCGGCTTTGTGGTACGAAAAGATCCACACATGACTGCAGCATCACCATCACAGTAATGCCTTTACCTGAGTGAATGGAGAAAATATCCACGATGTTTCCATTCTCCACTTCGCCACATTGGAGTGTTTCACAGCTATCTTTTGTATATGGAGATTTGACTTCCTCTGGGACCCATTCCTCAGGCCTATCGGATCTTTCCCTGTTATGTTTAGGCATTATTTGATAAGCTGAGGTCAAAAGATTCAATAAAACTCATTGTGAGGGTAAAGTAGATGTACAGAGGAATAGATAAGTAGGGCCATCTCTTGTCTTGAGCATAAGCATGTAGCAACAATAAGCCAAACTGTAAGACTGTCAATAAGGCTTCCCACAATGTTATAACACTTGGAGTCCATATCTGTGCAATAAGAAAAACTCTCAGCATAAGAACTGCAGGTCATAATGCAGGTTTGGCATAAGCTAAAATTGCATCCACTTTCAGTAGTGAAAAATCCAGAGAAATTAAGTACTGCAGGTCATAATGCAACATAAAGATCAAAGTAAAATTAGTGTGCATAAACTGAGGACAAAGAGGTAATGTAATCAATACCTCCAAGATTATGTATAGCCATATATAGGCCCAAAAAGACCAGAATAGCTCTATAAGCCAAACTCCTAAATCAGAGATTTTTTTCAACTCCCCGGCTTTTGGAACCACGACACAGACAGCATGGATAGGAAAAAGGTCAAATGCTGCAGAACCAACCAGTGTCCCAGGGCCCAGACCTGCATATTGAAGGAAAATTGGGGTGGAATGAAATTTTTTAGCATGAAAAGTTAGTTTCCATTGTTTGGTCGCAACGAAAAATGTTAGCTGAGCCTCATTTTTTTCACATGCTCTCTTATCTGTCAATAGTCAGCAGCAACTTCTACTACTCAAGTGGTTACACAGTAAACATAAAAACTTTTTCTTATAATGGTTTCTTATATTCAGTAAGGTTCAAACTACAACAAAAGTAGATTATTTTTGCATAGGAAATTAAAAATGCAGTCATACTCATTATCAATGACTGAGTTCTCTAACAGAGGTGCAGTAAATGATCCTAACTGATGAACTAACTAGAATCAATAGAAGCCTAAGTGCCATTAACCAGGTACTTGCAATAAGTGTCATTAACCACTCTTGCCTTTAAAATTAATTTAATAAAAGATTTTACAGAATGAGTATGTAGCAAACCTCCAGCATACATATTTCCAAGGTTCCGAAAAGCATCAATGGTGGCCAGAGATATTTGAGGGAAGCTAGTCCCAAAAGCCAGCAGACTGATATCAGCAATTGTGTAATTCCATATTTTTTCATATTTAATGCGCTCAGTATTGGTGGACGGATCCCACACCACCACTTTCCTCGAGTGCTTAACAACATTCTCCATCGACCGGAAGAAGCGGCCTGTTATTGCTGATAGGCCTACAAAGCAATAAGCTAGTCCCAAGAAATATAAAGAGGCGCGTACTCCATTCCCAAGTGAAGTTTCACCATAAAATATCAGGTAACTGTCACATTTTTCTAGTCTCATAATGTTATAATGGCTCACAACCCTTGCCAGGGTCCTATCATACAAAAAATCCATCTTGGAGTTGCCCAAGTGTAGCTTTGAATGCAATGAGACAAGGGGGCCAACATAAGTTTCTGTAAAAGAATTCTGAGTTTCATTCAAAACATGCTCAAATTCCAAACAGGGTTGTTCGGAAACAAACAATTACATAATGAAGGTCAGTCAGAGCTAAAGACGTTAGAGAAGAAAGGGATACCACCAGATTCAGTAATCAAGTACCAAACATAAATACATAAACGCAGTGCAAATTGGGAATCCAATATCCAACACATGAGCAATAGCATCAACAACAGAGAGCATACAGATCAAAATCGCAACTTTCCAACCGAATCATGAATAATCGCGCATACCTGAATCACCGCCGTGCTCTGAAATTGGCAATCGGCGGAGGCGCCGGGTATGTGAGAGACGTGCCTGGTTGTTCGAGTTTTTAATGGTCGGGGTTTGGCTTGGCTCGGCTCTCTATTGATGATTGAATGAATAAAAGAGGAGAGAAAGAGACAAAAGAATATGATGTACAGTAAAGTAATAATATAAATTTGGCCGATGCTTTCCCACTTTGAACATTCATTACACATGTACAAGGGAATGGTCGTTCTGCTGTCATCATCTCTTGAAGTTGAAGTTCACATGTACCAAGTAGCGCATGCGGATTTGGTCCACATTGTAGACTATGTACTCATTGTATAACAAGCCACCCTGCAAACACAAAATGAGATTTTTTTTAAAGTTGACATTGCCGCCATCAAGTGCGAGGGATCAGGTCCGACCTTAGAACTGGATTGCTGTTTCGGCTTCCCCAGGGGAATTATGGTGCCATCGTCTGTGGACTTGGCCTCTGAAATATCTGGAGCCGTAGTCCCAACTCCTTTTGTGCTGCAAAACAACACCACTGAAATTTGATTCTCAAAGGAGGAAGTTAATGAAACAGTCGTCCAACCTTAGCTTCCCTGCAGGCAATTGGTCAGCATTATAATTTGCTGCCCAAAGCTCCTCCATGTCACCTAGAGCAACCTACATTTCAAAGAATGACATATTAAGCCTACAAAATTGGATGCAGTTGCTTATATTAGCTTAACAATAGCAATTCGATGCTGAATTAACTAGCAGTCACAAAAGAATGAAAATCCAGAGAAACCAAATTAATCATTTTTCAACTGCAGCGACTTGGATTAGAGAAGACACAAACCTCACATAATAGCAGGACGCCAGATGTGACAGAATTATTTGCATAACAATAGTTAGCACTTTTGGAAAACATATCGGCAAAGTATACTCCTTTCCCAAACATGTAACCAGTTACTGGAGCCTCGGGTGGAGCAATTCTCAACCCTGTTGTGACGATCCAACTCTATTTACTACGAGAATGATAAAAATGCATAGTGAATACATTTGAGAGTAGGAGGAGAAAATGGTGCCTTGAGAGAGAATTCCTGTCCAGTTAGTAAGTCTAGAGCCATGCCAGAGAAGCATCCTGTTCTTCACGTTGCAGAACTGCACCAGAGATGCAATGAAAAGATTGAAAGAAAGCAAAATAAGAACCTCATACTTACGAAACCATTTAAATATTGAGCATGATAGTTGATGGCTGAGTCGTAACCTTTGCAAATCGCTCTGCTTCACATTCTCTTGACACTCTGAATACATGAACTATATCAACTGTATAATTTGAATGTGTTTTTGCATGAGTGTTCTGCATATACCGAGCAATCTGACAATGAAACAAAATTATTTCATTACCAATAGCAATTTTGATAACATCCCACCACAGGCCATTCATTTGAAACAAGTTACACGACTGTATAAAACCAGTGAATACCGTGGAAAATTCATCAGAGTTGGCTTCAACCGGTGTAAGCTCACAGTGCAAACGTTGATAATGAGAATAAAGAGGATCTTCCTGACAGATGGAACATATAATTAAAAACTGTGTATGTTTCAACTTGCTTTTAAAACAATTCCCAACATGATAGCTCAATGTTGCCGATAGAGTACCGACTGTCGAGAATAAAGATACTACCTGATCACTGTCCTCTTTCAACAATTTGGTGGCCAACTCTATTTCACCCAAGGCTTCAACCTTGAACAAAGAGAATAAGATGCATCTTCAGAAAAATGAGAACATTAATATATGTATGTAGCAAAATAGACCATGGAACACTGAGGCAATCACCATTTCGAGCTTGGATTTCAGCTTTTGTGGAGTATCAATGACAAATTCACCTGCCATGTAAACATTCTCAGTTATCAGTAACCAAAAAATCAAGAAAAGAAAAAAAAAACCAATTAAGCGGTGAGTGAGGCTCACGCATTTTTTTGAAACCAAAATCATGAGGGACAACTGTGTAGAACTCTCTGCAAAAGAAATTCCTCACAAGTATCAGCGTCTAACTTTATTTGAAGACATTTCATTGAAAACCCAAATAACCACACACAAAGAAGTAAATGACCAGAAAGCCTTCCCAAATACAGTTTTTAAAGATTCAGTGTCAAAATCTAGAAATCAACTCACCCACTTAATTCTTCAAGTATCTTCCTATTTGACAGACCAATCACGTCAGCAATCCTTTTCAGAACATCAAACCCCTATATAATTAAGACACACATTGGTTAAGAGGAAATTAAAATAATTGAAGGCTTTATGAGTACAATCCTTAAATTATGAATCATACAATTTATCTAGATAAATGTTTAATAGCATCACAGAAATGAACAACTTGAGCATAATCAGATAAACAATGTTTACAATAAACTTTTATGGAATTATATAAAGTACCAAATGCAACAAGCTCATGGCTGGAGACATCATTAAAATTTCTGCAAATCAATTTATGAAACGGACCTTCAATATAGTTGTTTTGCTCAATTTTCCCAGCGGTAGCTTCTCTGCATTATATCCTACAGTATACAAGCAGAAAAGACAAGAATGTGTAGATTGAAAACATAATTTTGACAGATTAATTAAATAAGTGGAATATTTGAATCAATTAATACGATTAGTCCCCTATCTTTGGGATACTAGTGAAAATAAGTCATAAAAAGTAATGAGAGTTGATAAAACGATACTCATGTCATGAAAATAGAAATGATAAATGTCATCTTATTCCTTATTATAGAAAAAAGAACTCACCTATTTCTATCATATGTTGCTTCATCATACTGACATTACAAATAAGTGAAATAAATTTCGCAACCCGAGACTCCAGTTGTGTTTGACGAAGTTGATTGCTTAGTGAAGGCAAGGGTTTCTCCTGAAATTAATGATGTATACCTCATAAGATATTATATGCAATGGAAACTGAATATACGCTATAGAGGCGGCTACGAGGCAGTGTGGCCCCTATCCTACTGCATATCAAGATATATTATGACATTTGTTATTGAAGTTTAAAATTAGATAACTCACAGCCAGAGCCAAATCTGCATCCTTATCACTGTAGTCCATTTCCAGCCATGTATAGCCCTTAGGGTGTGAGATGAACTCATTTCTGTTTGACCAATGATTTTTTGTTTTGGCACAAAACTTGCATTCAAACTCCTGGATGGCCCTATCTAGTGATGTGAATGGTCCTTGTAACTTATCTTGACCCTTAATGCCAACTCTTCCCCATCTATTATAAACCATATATCTTGATCCATCATCAGCTTCTGTGATAGATGAAGTTAACAGCAATGAGTACCAAGAGTAGAACGAGTTTGCAGGACGACACTTTTTCCATGAAAACAACACATTGGAAGCCAATATAAACATATGTACGCGTACACATATTGATATGACCACAAACAGTTACTAGATGAGGCATATTCCAAATGAAACTAACTTTGTAAAACTGAGGATCTGCAACTTTAGATCATGTTCTTATAATAAGTTGCAAAGATCAGTTACTATAATAAGAAAACGTATACACAAGTGTATGAGTCTTACCTAGAACTTGTATCACATAAAACTTGTTATTATTCTCACCGACATTTGTTTGGTTCAACATGGCATCATATATTATACCACCCTGCAATCAAAAAGCCACCAGTAAAACATAATTTGAACTATGAAAAAAAATAATACAGCATGCCCATGTAGAAACAAAGCAATGGCATACGCTGAACCAATCATATTGATATCAGTTTTCCAACGTAGCCAAAATAAATTTAGATTCAAATCGTACCTTTTCAAGAACATGGTATTGTGTCCTGATATTATCAGGCAGCCATTGATCTAACACAGCAGCGCCCTTTTTGGTCGCAACAACCAACTTCTCCTTTTTCTTGCTACTCTCTTTTTCTTTCAATATCAACAAAACACAGAACTTCCAAAACGTCAATTACATAGAAACATCCTCAATTTCTTTGAACTAATTCACTATCGATAACTGTTCAATATTCAGACATCATAAACAAAGTTCAAATGCTACATATTTTCTTTTCTACACCTCCAAGATCAGCTATTGAACATTATTACCTTCATTTTGGTCCTCTAATTCCTCTCTAGACCTCTTCTCGCCAGTGGAAACCTCGCAATCCGCATTAACAGCGACCCCTTCTTTCTTCTCCTTTCTAAAAGCCGCCTCAAGTCTCCGCACCTATCAATAACACTGCATCAACAAGAAGACTACGTATACAGACAAAAGGAACAGAAACACAAAATAAGAATACCAATGTAGGCTTGGTTCCAGTGGTAACGAGTCCCCGCTGTTCCAGCTCGGCTCGGAGCTCATCCACATTCATCTTGCCCGCCATTTTCGCTCCGCTTCAGAATCTCCGCAAGGGCTTTTTAAATAGTTTACAAAGCAGAGAGAATCGAAGAGCTATTTTCAAAGACAGAAGGTTCAGTGCTCGACACGATTGAAGACTGAAAGTCAACAACGTCGTCGTTTCGTAAATTTCATTCCCGTGTGTATTTAATTATCTAGTGTGTGTGTGTGTGTTTATTCATAAAAAGTTATATAAGCAGAATATTTGAATAGCTAGAAAAATAGCTGTGTATAGTGAGGTCATTATTATAGATAAATAACGCATTTATTTCTATTTATTTTTCATCATACTGACATTACAAATAAATTGACGGGTCAAATTATAGTTATTTATAAGTTTTTGGGTCACATTGTATTTTACAAAACTTTAGGGGTTGAACTTGGATACTACTCCTGCAAATTGAAAACCCTAAGCTGGTTGTCGATTGCGGCCGCCACACCGACCCCGACCGAATCGGAGATCGCTGGTTTTGTGACATAGTTTATCAGATTCGGTGAAATGGCAGAGGGTCGGCAAAATGCGGTGGAGGGTCAACTGCAGTGCTCGGAAACTGCGTCTGGGGAGGATACGATTGCGCACGTGATGGCGATGGAGGCAGCGTTGCTTTCTTGCTTGCCGGCGAGGGAGCTTCAGGCAATTGATCGATCTGCTCATCCTTCTCATCAAAGTAAGAATATACCATAATCAATTTTTACTAAAATAAGATTCGATTTTGTGATTCTTTTTGGTGATTCTTGTTATGGGCTAGGTCAAGATGACATACTCACTGGTTCTCGTTTAAAGTTTGATACTTTTGAAGATAACAAAAACAACTGATGAGGATCATTCAATCAAAATTAGTATCTTGTGATATTATAATGTTATGAGGGGTTTGAGGTGTATGCTAGATGCAGAAGTTGATAGTGGGATCGTATGATTCTCAGTTTCAGTTAATAAAATTTCAGTAATTTGGTAAACAGATCAGTGTTGAAATCTGCTTTTGATACATGAGAATGGTAATTTACTGTACTGCAATACAGATGAGCTCTTGTTCCCAGAATGCTCAGAACTTTATGGTTTAATGTTGGTGCAGTTGATGTGGAGAGGCATGCTAGAGACTTCATGGAGGCTGCCAAGAAGCTCCACCTTTACTTTCTCAGTCTGCAACGCGAGGAACGCCCTACAAAAGCTGATTTACTGGGAAAGGTGATGGCTTTTTGCGAGCATTAGTTTGCATGTTGAGGTTCAATTTTTTTATGTATGATAGCGTTCTACAATAATCCACGGAGAACATGGAAAATAATATTATGCATGTCGTGGTGTTATTTATTGATGGGAACTAATATGTTTAGTTATCTGAACAGGAGGTGGCTGCTATGGAGGAAGAGCTTACAATGAAGAAAGAGCTCATTGACAAGCAAGAAAGACTGATCGAGAGATGGCAGGAGGAATTGAAAAGTCAACTGGATAAGCATAATACTGAACTGGCGAGAGTGTAGTATGTAGACTCTGTTGCGAAATAGTTATCTTAAATGTGACATTATGATAACTATTGCTCAATAGTTATATACCATTATGCTACTAGTTTTTGTGTGGAGGCACAGATGAATGTGGCATTTTCCAATACTGTGCAGGAACATAATAACAATGTGTAGGCACTTGATACATGAACCTTGGTGTAAACATTTGCATAATCATTGTCAATCTGAGCAAGCATCTTTAAATCTTTTGGGTACAGAGAATCACAGATGGGAAAGTTAAAATATTGTTCACTGTTTCCAAGAGCATAAACTAGACTAATCCAGGCAGAAAACACAGGCTTCTCTATTTCTTAGCATAAGTGATCAACATAGGGCTATCACCAACTTTGTATCCCTGCAGGACCTGCATTGCGTAAGTCGCTTGCATCTCATTGCTATACTCCACAAAGGCTATTCCTGGCTTTGCTTCAATCATCCTAACTTCCTTGAATCCAACATGTTGGCAGAAAAGCATTTGGAGCTTCATTTGACTTGTGTCATGAGGAAGGTTTTGGATGAACAGAATGTTGTTGGGTGGAGCAGGCGCATCTGGTACAATGGGTCTTGTGCCACCCATGTAGGGAACTTGGGACAGCTGTCGCAATTGAGAATAAAAAAAGAAACTAGTTAGGTACATGCTTCCTACAGACATTAAGATATGGCATCGTTAACAAGATGCAAGCAAATAGATGTATTTAAATTCATAGGAGCTAACAACAAACTTGTATCACATAATTTCAACTTGCAGTGCAGTTACGATGACCCAAAAAGAACTGGCACAAAGATTCTAACAACAGTATTGCAGATGAAGATGACATATACTTGGTGAAAAAAAAGGAAAGGGTCTCTCAAATAATCAATCGATGGTATTTCTAATGGAACTTAATTGGCATGCATTCATATCTAGAGGATAGCAACTGATAGTAATTGTATCTCACGGTAGACCAACTGAAAAAAAAACTAATGAAAAGTTATTGTGATCGAACCATGGGTCCGAGTAAATCACCCCAAGGAATAGGTACTTACAGGAGGCATGGCTCCATAAGCACCAGCATAAGCTGGATTCAGACCCATTGCAGCTTGAATAGCATCTTGTTGTTCTCTTCTCTTTTTCCCTGCTGCAGAAAGGACGGGATATATGTTGATCTGTCAGACTATTTTAACCCAAACTTTAAAGAAAAGAATAATAATATGTTACAGTACATATTAGTGCGAAACACAAATATGTAAGTGTAATACTTTATGTCATAATAAAGCTATTAATTGAGATGCAACTCAACACAATTTTGCACTTTTCTGCATCCACCTCATGACTACTGTTCTTAGGTTAAATTTTACTACACATTATCCATCAGTTCTATGTGCATTCTCACTAATTATAACCTTACAAACCCTTCACAAGGCTAGATGAGGCCAAGTAGTGTGTTGCCATATTATCCCTATGTTCAGTTTTCCATCCATATCAATTTCTACATTTGTTTAACTTTGTGTTCATTACAATTAATTTTGATCACCACCATTATCATAGTGCACTGAATATGTCAGAAATTAAGTACATATGTACACCACGAGGCATCTTACCTCTTTCTTCATGCCTCTTCCGCTTCTCTCTTGGAACAAAGGTACCATCAGCCTTTGCGATAACATCAGACTTGGTCTTTGCATATTGTATTCTCTGAAGCAATAAAGAACATACTCTTTCTCAGCTTGACGCATTACTGTTAAATGATAAGAAGATATTTCTATAGGCCTAAAACAAAAGATGAAGAGGTCCTACAAGGAAATATAAATCAAAGAGGATCAACATATGAGGCTGATACTGATAGTCACTTTGTCTCATGTTTTTTCTACCGGCTCATATTTATGGCATTCACCCTGCTGCTAATGAGTCCTTATAAACATACAAATTTAATGTCCACAAGGAATCTAGTTATGCAGTGTGGAAGTAGATGATTAATTAGCAAGTGAGAAGAAAACAAAATGTTGAATGTGAGTACTGACCATTGGCTTGTCATAAAAGGGGAAACCTTGCATTTGCCTGAGAGCGCTGGTAGCAGAAGCAGCATCCTCGAAAACAACCCAAGCTTGGCCTTTGTGCTTCAAAGTCTTGAATGCTAAAACCTCAAGAATCTTCCCAAACTGAGAGAAAACGGCGTGCAGCGACTTCTTCAATTCTGCACATTTATAATTGCACAGAGAGGGAGAATTAAAAAAAGAAGAAGAAGCAGTGAGATAGTAACGAAGGAATACCTTGGAGTTTGATCTTCTCGTTGAGGTTGTTGATGTATATAGTCATGTTGGCAGGAGTATCCGTCCCAGTTCCGGCGCCGGTCGCAACCTCTGCCATCGTCTTTTCGTTCGATCTCCTTCTTCTCCGTGTAACCTACATACTGCCGAGGATTTGTTTATGATGGGCTTCTTCATTTTCTATTAATGGGCCTTGAGGCCCATATTCTTTGTCTGCAATTTCGATCACATAGGAAAGGAGCTACCCGCCACTACTCGGTAGTCAGTAATCGGTATGGCTCAACAGATCCTCCTCTTCTCCTACTCATCACGACCATAAGATGTGAAATTGACCGGAACTACACCAGCCAGGACCATTAAAATTTTTTTAAAATTTTTTTATTTATTTTTCCTATTCTACCAAATCCCCCACCACAATCTCAACTCTCATCATCACAATTCGAATCCTAATCATTAAAATATTTAAAATCTTTTTTGCCACTGCATTTGAACAATTGCACCATAAGATTATAGGAAGAAGAAAAACATCAATATTGTACATTACAACAACAAAAATATACGAACACAACAAAGACAGACCAATAAAAGCAAAACAAGATACCATTTAAACAAAAGCCACAAGTAAACCAACCAACAGGGGTTTGAATTCACTGATACCTCAACTATGCTATCCATAACAATTAACATACTGTAGCAGCAAAGAAGTAGAGTTTTGTAGTATAGCTTTGTACCGACTTAGCTAACATCCCGTAGCCTTTTTATCAACGTGTCCAGAGACTTCTTCTTCGGATTCTGCTTGGCTCCTCTTCCTCCAAATGTTCCGAAAAGCCGTTCTGAAGGATCCCTTAGTTTCTCTGAAATTGTCACTACTTTTCTGTAGTCTAGCATGTTGTAACTTCTCTCTCTTATTACTGGATTCAGGAAGGTCTCTGGATTATTGCTCAAAAGTAAATTAACTAATTGCCTTGCCTCAGCAAGGGATAATTTCAACTGACTCGCATCTGCCTCTGCGACCAAGGGACTTAGATTATCAGCAAATGATTCCAATAAACGTACATCAACCTCAAGTCCTATAAGTGCATTGACATTAAACCTCTTCACTGAGTCATCAACAAGAGCCCCAACAATCTTCTCTGATATGTGAGAGAGCACACCATGTAGAACTCTTTTCAAAATATCAGCAGGTAATATTTGCTGAGCTGTGGAAACTAGAGTCTCCAGATATATCAACAACTCATTCACGTATTCATTGCCATTCTGGGAAGGTTCCTCAGCCATCCAGTCAACATTCTCAAGCAGTATCATGAATCCATCAACCTTATTTTTGAGCAATCTGGCCAACATCTCTTCAGCTGCATTCCGTGAATTTGTCAATGGGAATTTCCTTTTTGTACGCTCCACCATCCTCAAGGGAAGCCCAGACAACTGAGCGGCATGACGAAAGCAAAAATCACATGCACGCTCAAACGCAGTCATATTTGCAGCCACCTGCATTGCTTGGGAAACACCATGGATAGAAGTACTAATAAGCTTCAGCAGAGCACCATCTAGCACCTCCCCCAAAAGCCGATCCAGGTACTTCTTAATAACATCGTAATAATCAAGATGCCCACCATAAGACATGAAACTCACAGAATCCTCGATGAAAGACCTCACGATACGGCAACAATCTGGCACAGTTGATGAAAATGGCGCAACATAAGGAAACGCGGGTATTATATCTGATGTTTGTAACTGAAAAGCCAGCACATTCATGGAATACTCATACTCCTTCTTCATCAGCATCTGCTCAAATTTGTCAGCTGCAAGGGCTTCGGTGATCTGTTTGCTACAATCAGACAGTAACAACTCATGGTACTTATCTCTATGCTTGCTTAAAACTTCTAGCAAAGCATCCACAGAGTACCCATATCGACGCAGAGTCACTCCAAGCAAGCTAACATAGTCTTTTATCAAAAGCAAATGATTTGCAGTTTGCATCCTAGAAAACTGATCCTCCAACACAGAGCACATCTTACTTACAGCAGTTTCCCACAAATTCTCAACTTCAAACTTGGTTATCAAACCACCACCTGTCCTCAAAACTCTGTCTTCAACAATAAAGAACCCAGCAATCTGAGAAAAGAATGTTTGATGAGACTCCAGAAATGGGGTCATGGATGATACCTGAAAGTCTGATGTCAACTGAAGCCTTCTATTCTCAAAGTAGTACTGCTTAAACTTCTGTTCCACACCCAATGTCTGGTGTATATGATAAGCTCTATAGAGTGGAGTCAGATCGAACCCTAGCGAAGTGGTTCTCCCATTACCCTGGCCATAAGCATCACCAGCATCATCTGCAAATCCACTGGCCAAGTCCTCATCTTCCTCCTCTTCTAAAGCATACACACAGTCTATCAAACTGAGTCGGCTCTGCTCCTCTGCTTGTCTTTGCTTCATTCTAAGCTCCTCATCTCTCTGCCTGGCCGCCGACGCTTGCCCGATCGCAACCTGCCCTAAATTCCGACTCACAAACCGGATCTCGACGAGCCAGTCACCGAATTCCTTGTTGATCCTGCGCTCAATATGCGATCGGATCTCCGGTATTTTCCGTTCCAACATCCTCTTAACCGTCGAGGACGGAGTCTTATCAAGCAACTCACTTTCGATCAAGTCCACGCACTTCAACGCCATGTAAAAATTACCACTCGAAAGATGCGAATTCGCTCTCGAACAAATCTGAATCAAGTTCAAACACGTTCGCACCGAACTCAACGCCAGATTGACATTCTGGCTAACAATCGTAGCCTCCACAAACGAATCCAGCGACGCGAGGAGCGGTTGTGCCACAGACTGAAGCCTCGAGTTGGACATGGATAGCGCAGATTTAAGAGATTCGACATCGGAGAGGAGGGATCGGAGGTCGTCGACTGCGAGGATGAAGTCCTGGTAGTGAGCCTTACAAACCTCTTCGATCTCGGACTCCTTAGATCGAGAGAAATGACGGAGATGCTGGAGTAACGTCTCTGGCTTGCCAGAGGCAAAGGCTTTACGGACGAAGGGGCCTATGTCTTCGTCGTTGCATATCGCAGAGGAGAGTAGAAGCTGATCTAGCTTCTCTCCCGTGTCGGCGCCGTTAGCAGTCGGCGCCGGGACCACTTTCCGGCGCGCTTTGGATGTCTGATGCATCATTGGTGAAAATTCAAGACAAAATCCACCTCCACAGCTGAAGTGCTGATCTCAGAGCAGGGAGCCGATAATGGCGGATGAGATTCAGGGAGATTGACACGGAGCGAGAACAAAGAAGAACGAGATGACCGCGACCACGACGACTCGGGTTTTGGACAGTGAGATGACCGGGTCGGTTCGCTGATCTCATACGATATTTACCAATATACCCTCGGAGTCAACTATCTTTTCCGTTGCAAGGCCCAGCCCAGAAAGCCCTATATGTATATGGAACATGGGCCGAGCCGCCGGGTTGTATCTATCTTGTATTAGTAAGATATTTTTATACGTACTGAAAATAGGGTTTCAAAACCGTGAGTAACCAAACCATGCATGGTGTAGGAGCTTGGACTAAATATGGACGAGCCTAAATTAAATTCAAACTGGTGTTTATAAACTGATCAATCTTAATCTTACAAGATTGATTAGATTTGGTGTTGTGATTACATTCTGCCATTAGATAGGAGGAAAAGTACTAGTACAACACAAGCTTGGTGTTGATTGAATCAATATACTTTGTTTTAATTATATAATGTTAAGATATAGTAGTTGAGTCTAAAAATTTGCACTTTCCGGCGCGCTTCGTAATATAAACTGGATTCTGAAGACTTCTTACTGTTCCTCGTATAAATGAAAACTCCATTTGCATCCCAAGCCCCACTCTTCACACGCATTGTCTCATGACAACTCTTTACTGGCCATAACAATAGCATGTTTGCGGAGCAATGCAACACTCTCCATGTCACTTGACCAGATAATGTACTTGATAGCAGGGGTCACGGCCGTGCCAGTCACATGCTCAAAATGATCCCTCGATCCTCACCTCTACATAGCAAATTAAATATTGCATCTGTAGCAATACGAAGTCTAAAACCAGCAACACGCTCATAACCAGCACATTTATTCATCTTGATCAGGAGCCACAAAGGCAGCTGATCAGGCATACTGTTGCCCCTGTCAATCCCATCCTTCCGTGTCATACCGTCCAACTTCCATACCTGACCAGCTACTTTCCACATCAGACCAGATAAGGGCTGCATTTTCAGTGCGACTGTAAGAAAGAGTTTGAGGTTCCGGATTCAGTCTATTAGTATCAGCCCTACAAATCTTGATCACTCGCATGTCCTTCTGAGGTGAGAATTCATAATGTCGCAAGAACCAATCTTTGACATAATATAAGGAATTACCACTGACTGAGAAGGCTGGGTGCTCTCTTTTCAGCTTAAAGACAATCATTCCACTATCATGTCCGGCAGCTAACAATTATGAATCACGAAAAAGAAATAATCAACGATGGAAAACGCAGAAACGAAGAAATTGACACACGAGATTTATAGTGGTTCCCTTCCGATATAGGAGGTACGTCTCAATCCACTATAATCACGTGACATCTAAAGTGATCCACACTTGGTTTGACTCTGCTCCAAACTTCCTCTGAAACCATACCGTCTAGTGCGGAAGTGAGGCTTCTGTTGAGAACATGAGTAGTCCATCGGGCTGCTTCTGACCAGAAGTACTTCGGTAGTTCTTTCTCATTTAGTAAACATCGGATGATAGTTCGATTTCTTCTTTCGGCCACCCCATTTTGTTGTGGAGAGTATGAACTTGGCAACTGTCTCTTGATGCCCTCATTCTCACAGTAATTTTTGAATGCCAACGAATTGAACTCTCAGCCAAGTAATACAACCACATTTTTCAACTGAAGTCATCCACAAAGCTTAAAATATAATGTTTTCCTCCCTGAGAAATAGGTGTTATTGGGCCGCATAAATCTGAATGAATGAGTTGGAGTTGCTGTGAAGCTCTCCACTCACTCTGCTTAGGAAAAGGTTTTCTAAACTGTTTTCCAATATTGCATATATCACAAATACTTGTTGAGATTGAGAGTTGACGAAGACCTCTTACTCGATGCTTACTCTACATGGTTCGAATACCCTTGTTATTTATGTGCCCAAACCGCCAATGTCAAAGTTCAATATCATTTTTTTCTTCTACCTTCATGCATTTGTCTTCATAAGGCTTCATGATTGCAGAGATCAGAAACATGCGGTTAGCTGTCATTCTTGTGTTGGCAATGATGCCTTTATTAGGATGAAGCATCTTGCACATTCCTTCTTTGATTAAAATAGTCAACCCCTTCTCCTGTAATTGCCCCACACTAAGAAGATTGTTAGACAATGCAGGAACATAAAACACATTAGTTACCGTTTGAGTGATGTCATCCACTTCAAATCGAACATTTCCTTTTTCCCGTTACCGAAAGTCGATAATCATTTCCGAGCTAAACTGTGTGTCTGTATGTGTCATCCATCTGCACAAACCAATTATTATTTCCAGTCATGTGGTTTGAGCATCCCGAGTCGAGAAACCAAGCTCCTTGGCTTCTTCCAAGTCGGAATGCGCCAATAGAAGTAATTCTTCATCTTTGTCAAACTCAGCATAATTTGCATTTTTATCAATATTGGGACATTCATATTGATAGTGTCCAAATTTTTTGCATCTAAAGCACTCAATGTTGGCTCGATTGATCGATATGCGTCTTCCGCGACCTCTATAGCCTCCACGGCCTCTTCCTCTAACAGTTGAGTATGTGGATATTTTTACTTGCTCTTCTTCCTTTTGTTCCATCAGCCTTTGTTCATGAACCAGCAGGCTGCCATGTAGTTCATCGATGTTCATGGTGTCAAAATTGTCCAATTCTTCAATAGTGCAAACAATACTATTAAACTTAGGAGTGAGCGATCGCAAAATTTTTCCGACAACAAATGGAGGTGTCACAGTAGTGTCTCTATTGGCCTTCATCTTGTTGACTATCGACAAGGTCCTATCAAAGTAAGCATCAATCTTTTCACCTTCCTTCATGGATAAAAGCTCATATTTCCTTCTCATAGCTTGTAGTTGGACTCTCTTCACCTTAGTAGAACCTTCATACTTTTGTTTCATCGAATTCCAAATTGATTTCGAATAACTCTTGTCCAAAATTGTCTCTAGTATTTCTTTGTCAATCGCTCGAAAGAGATAATTTTTCACCTTCATATCTTTAAGTTTCGCATCCTCGATGCTTTTCTTCTGAGTCTCATCAGCAGCTGTTTTTCTTTCACAGGTAGGTATTTCCTCTTCTACCAAGTTCCACGTCTTCTTGCTCCTCAAGAAGTTTTCCATCAACATCGACCAATGATCGAAATGTTCATTGAACTTTAGAATAGCTGGCTGCACAAACTTATCTGTTGACATTCTCAACACTCCTTCTGCCTTTCAAACAGGCCCCTCTCGTAGGCTCTGATACCAAATGTGAAAAAATAAACACACAAAATTAGTAAACTGAAATTTTGGTGAAAGTTCTTATTTCCATTAATGAGAAACCAGCCTTTTAAATACAGCCTTACACTAACAAAAAAGAAGAAAAGACGGAAACTGACTCGAACAGATTTGGACTACTTCAGATAGTACAGTTATTGTTAACAAAATAAAACAAAAAAACTAACTAGACTCATTCAAATAGAAACTGCACAACGATCACCTCAACAGTAGCTCCAACAGAATGAAAAGAAACCCAATTTACTCCATAGCCATGTCCTGGCAAGACATATTTAACGACAACCTCCACCCCACTAAAAACATGAGAATTATTTTTCCCAAGAGTGCTGATATCCCAAACGCGAACTGTCTCATCAAAAGAGGCAGAAACCAAAAGATCTTTTTTGGGATGGAAAGAGGCATATGTAACTAACCCTCGGCAAACGGCCCACGAGGCTCGTGGGCCGTTGGCCCGGCCCGGCCCGAGCAGAGGCCCGACGAAGCCCGGCCCGATGAGGGCTGGGCCGGGTTCGGGCCTAATAATAAAAGCCCGCGGCCCGGCCCGAAATAAATAATTTTAATATTTTTTATTTTTATTTAAATTAATTTTAATATTTTAATAAAAAAATATGATTATTTTAATTTTTTTTAATATTTTAATGAAAAAAATATGATTTTTTATTTATTTTTTATTTATTTTTTCGGGCCGGGCCGAAATTTATTCGGCCCGACGGGCGGCCCAGGGCTCATTGTAACCTTGCGGTTATGACCAGTTAGTACAGAAATGCAGCTCTGCGATTGCCAATTATGTATGCGGATGGTTTTATCATGACTAGCACTGAGTTTACATGGACTCTCCTGGTGGAATTGCACAGTAGAAATACAATCCATGTGTCCAGTAAGGATGAAGAGGGAGTCATGCATCTTATAGTTCCACACTTTTATTTTTCGATCATCTCCCGTGAATACAATTAGCATTTAATATCATATGGCAGTGAAACAAAGGATCATTGTCCTAATGGGAAATAGAGAACAAAACAAAGAAATAAGTAATGAGTTAATCAATAGGTTCAGACTTCAGAGTACACATTTATAGACCATATAAATGTTTTGATTTCTAAAAAACCGACTAAATAATGTCAATTTATTGAAGTTAAATCACCTCCTGAAAAACCAACTGACTGAATAATGGCTACATAATAGAAGCTAAATCACCTCCTGGAAAAACAATTGACTGTACACAATAGAAGTGAAATTATTTCCTGAAAAATCCTAAACTAACAGAAATTACTTCCAACTCACTGAATAATGGCTAAACAATACAAGTTAATTACCTCCCGACAAAAACAGCGGCTCAGATAGGTGAAAATGCACTCCACAAACATGTCCCTCGTGCTCATCAAAGCTTCCAATCATCCTCATCATCCTGTAATCCCATAATTGGATCGCTCCGCTATGCAAACTTGCAGGCTCGTTCCTGACCTTTTATGGGCCCCTGGGCAAAGCAAACATGTAGGCCCCTTCCGCGAGCATCATCATTAATAAACTTCCAAAAAAATCTGCAAATAGAAACATAAAACTTTCTTAAAAGTGACTTCTTCGAACATTTTTAGATGCAAATTCATCAATAATGATATCATAATCAATATTTTCCAGCATATCGCTTGGGAGGCCAATAGTACAAAACCTGATATTAACCATACAATCAGAATCTTTACGATTCGCTAGTAATATAAAATAAAATTAGAGAACTTCAATTGACAATATCCTTCCTAATTTAACATCTGATTCCTAAACAACGCACACAGTACACTAAATGGAAGCCATGTTTAGTACTAGTCCAGTAAACATCCATCTATTTCGCAGGTTCGCATCAGCTCCTTCCACATGAATAGGTTTAATCTTTAAGGAAAGAATCAAGCTAGATAAAAGGAATAACAATTCCAGATATGACGGCAACAACAGGACTTAATTTGTCAGCTAACAAATTTAAATGCAGAGTGGAAAATGTACCAAGCTTGGCCTTGCCTCTGAAATGCATCGCACTTGGATACCAACTTCAAACAAGCCATTCTTGCAAAATTGTCAAGTTATAACAAGTGCAGACCCAGCAAGATCTGAAATTGAGAAATGAGACCCGAATTTGTCATAGGAAAACTCAGCAGAGACTACCACAGATAAATTTGTGGTATCTGTAACTCTGGAAATTTGAAAATTCTCCAGACTAACCAAATCCTAGACCCCGAAAAAAATGTTCTTTCAATACCTTATCACAATCAGATCCGCCATCAGAATCAAAATCCCAATAGCAAAATCCCGCTTCCAGAAGAACCATAAATCCACCACAACAGAAGAGCGGACCAACCTGGAGACAAATCCCTATATACCAAGTCCAACTGAGAAGACAAAGCTCCGAATCTGGAAGCTGGAACCTGTAGAAGTGGAATTGGAAGGTGAAACTGGAAGCCTGAAACTGTGGAAAAATTTAGGGTTTGTTGAAACAGCGAATTAGGGTTTGCTTTTTGCTGGAAGAAGACTGAAGACGCTTCGAGCAAGTGGCAACCGAAAAAATTTCGGACCCCCTGAGGAAAGTGGGCCCTGGGCCATTGCCCCTACTAGCCAACCCTCAGGGCCGGACCTGCAAACTCGCAAGGATCCACGGCCTCGTCGGATGAAAGCTCAAATCGTTCACTCGACGACTCTTCGTCTCAAACCTGGTGAACATATCTTCAAACGAATAATCGATGGACGAACCAACTCCTTACCTGCAGACTAGCATGGAGGAGAGATCCACACTTGTTTGACTCTGCTCCAAGCTTCCTCTGAAACCATGCCGTCTAGTGCGGAAGGAGGCTTTTGTTGAGAACATGAGTAGTCCATCGGGCTGCTTTTGACCAGAAGTACTTCGGTAGTTCTTTCTCATTTAGTAAACATCGGACCATATTCATGATAGTTCGATCTTCTTTCGGCCACCCCATTTTGTTGTGGAGAGTATGAACTTGTCAACTGTCTCTTGATGCCCTCATTCTCACTGTAATTTTTGAATGCCAACGAATTGAACTCTTCTCCATGATCCGTTCTCAAACAGCAAATTGATTTTGATGCTTCTTTTTCAACCTGTTTCTTGAAGTACTTAAACTTAACAAGTGTTTCACTTTTCTCAGCCAAGAAATACAACCACATTTTTAGACTGAAGTCATCCACAAAGCTTAAAATATAATGTTTTCCTCCCTGAGAAATAGGTGTTATTAGGCCGATAAATCTAAATGAATGAGTTAGAGTTGCTGTGAAGCTCTCCACTCACTCTGATTAGGAAAAGGTTTTCTAAAAAATTTTCCAATATTGCATATATCACAAATACTTATTGAGATTGAGAGTTGAGAGTTGAGGAATACCTCTTACTAGATGCTTACTCTGCATGGTTCGAATACTCTTGTTATTTATGTGCCCAAACCGCCAATGCCAAAGTTCAATATCATTTTTTTCTTCTACATTCATGCATTTGTCTTCATAAGGCTTCATGATTGCAGATATCAGAAACATACGGTTAGCTGTCATTCTTGTGTTGGAAAAATTTGGGGTTTGTTGGAACTGCGAATTAGGGTTTGCTATTTGCCGGAAAAAGACTGAAGACGCTTCGAGTAGCAACCGAAAAAATTTTGGACCCCCTGAGGGAAGTGGGCCCTGGCCATTGTCCCTACTGGCCAACCCTCAGGGCCGGACCTGCAAACTCGCAAGGATCCACGGCCTCGTCGGATGAAAGCTCAAACCTTTCACTCAACGGCTCTTCGTCTCAAACCTGATGAACATATCACGAATAATCGATGGACGAACTAACTCCTTACGTAGAGACTAGCATGGAGGAGAGATTGAGAGCAGAGAAATGAGAATACAGACGCCCGGTTTCTCAACAATCACTTGTTGTATCGGCTAGCGCTAGCATCTAGCTAGTCTAGGAATAGGCTCACTCACCTTTCGCTCCCTAACAACTTGCCAGGTCACCATAACAAACGGTACTGTTTACTGTTTTGAACTAGTGAAGTAAGAAGTAGAAAAGCGGCGAAATTGACATTTTAATTGGGCCCGAAAACATTACAGGTCCAATCCATGGGTATGGTGCTAGCTATGTATTGTGTCCTAATTGAAAATCAGTCACTAGCGAAGAATATATAGGAACAAAATGTGGGGGTTGGAGGTGTTCGTAGTGGAGCACCCAAAGTTGGCAGTCACACTTTTGTTTGTGATGATTCTTGTATCTGCTATAGCCCTTCTCCTTGCGGCAGTCATTTATGCTAGAGCGAGTGCACTGCTGATTCAGCAAGTGAAGTGTACACTAGAAGCAGAGCGAGAGGAGTTTCCTGAAGAGCTTTGCCTTTTCTGAAGCAGAGCGGAGGAGTTTCCTGATGCTCTAAACATCAATGATTGAATTTTGCTACGATATTTGGTCTGAAGTTGAGGATAACAAATAGTTCTGCCAATGACCATTTAGGTACGTAATCCTAATTCCTTAATTATTTATCTCTCTAGTGTAGTGTAATTAAATGGATGATTTGTGTTTTTTTCATCATGTGTCGTAGAAATGTTTAGTTCTCTATGGAAATCTATATATATTGATATAGAGTTCAACGTAGTCCATAGCTTAGCTGATTCGTATCATCCTAAAGCAATGATAAAGGGGGTTCTCGGTCTCAAAGTTAGCCAATGATAATAGGAAGCTGATGCTAATATTAAGAAGCCTAGTGAACAATGCTTTGAAATTCACCCCTAAAGGAAGCATCACCATTAGATCACTAGGCTCAACTGGTTATGGCCGTTGAAGGATAAAGATTGATGCATGGAATACGTGCATGAAGATGGGTGAACTAGATTCTGTGTTGAAAAACTGTGTTCAAATGGCAACGGCTTAAACTTAGGGCTTGGAGTTGTCCAGTCAGTGGTACATATCTATCACTTTATATGTGTGTGTATCTATCTCGATCGTTGAGAATATATATTAATCTCATATATGTACTCTACATTTTGTTAATATATATATAGGTGAGATTGACGGGTGGAGACATAGGCATTGTGGAGAAGGAACGTGGGACCTGTGTCAGGTTCCTCACGCCGGCCGTGTAACCAGCAAGCAGCTGGTACGTACTGATGATATTGAAGCAGCACCAGCACCTGAAAACTTGCATGCAAATAATTCATTATTCCAAACTAAACCTAGCTAATAAAACCATTTATTCCACTCCCCTGGCTGCTTAGAATAACGTACTATATATATATATATATATGCATGAAATCTTGCCAGAAATAACTGTGCATTGCAACTATATGTACTTGTTTTAATTCTCTTCCTCCCTCGCTCCTAATTTATACTACTGCTAAAACATGCGTATTATTTCATGTCCCCTCGCTAAGCACGAATAATCTGCGTCCTGTACGGCCTATTTGAGGTTTAGGGTACTGTTGATGATATGTGTCAAGTGTATTAATTGGCACGCTTTTGGCAAAATGAAAACATGTGTTATTGTAAACTCAATAATTTATGATATTGAAATACCAACCCTAAATAACCCATCCCAATTATAGATAGGAATTCTAAAACCCTCCCAAATGGACCAGTGTTCTATTCTTCCACTTTGCTATATATATATATATATATATATATATGTTTAGTGGATTTAAAATCTCATGATGTTGAACAGATGTTAATCGATCGACATGTTCATTTTATCGTAGCAAAATGCATGGTGTAAGAATCTGTTAAAAAAAGGGTTGAAAGTTGATCAAATTAACACTTAATTACAACTAAGTGGCAAGGGCTTATTTATTGACTGGTATGTGGATTGGTTGATGCCGAGTGAAATCAAACAAGACGTGGCAAATTAGTGTAGCACCGCAACCAGCCACACGACTTAATTTCGCAATGTAGCTCGATCGCCGCTAGCTTCTCGATTCATCATAAATTCATTCCCATCTTCATCACTTAATTTCCCACCATGTTCGATCAGCTGCAGCAATGTATTTACTACTGCTTGCTTCTGGCGGGACATACAAAACCAGGGTATTAATATTCTTTGTAGAAGAATAATGGCCGGGGAGAGCACCTTGTTGGCCGATGGAACCCGAGTCCTAGTCACAGCTACGGCACTAGTTCTTCCATGTTGACTTTGCCACTACCAAATGTGGAAAATAAGGTTTTGGATGTTCAAAGGTGGAGTCTAATTTTGAACTCATTGCTCAGTCAGAGAGGGATGCATGAGAATGAGTTGGTGAGTAGTCATTTGATGGCATGGTTAGATTTGATGATGAGGTAGATAAGTTCCTGGGCAACAGCAGCAGTGATGACATTAATTAACAACAACATTAGTGTCGGGAAAGATGACAAGGAGAAGACAATTGAGGCATTGTTGGCTTCATCAAAACAAGCAGCTAGAAGAAGATAAACACCCAGAGAGTGCAGCAGGTTTTGAAGAGCTAGCGTGCATCAGTGAGTGCTGGTTGGGACTGGGATAACATATATAGTTCATCAAGATGATGGGAGTCAAGTGTATTGGAGTAATGAACAACCCCATTAGTACTAATGCGAAATTCGATCGCACCATCCAACTGTATGAACCTGCCTGCCTGCCTGCCTGGATTTTTGGACTGAAAGAAAAATAGTAGCCGAGGACACAATTTACCCTCCCTCCATGCATTCCTTACCTTAACTAGCTGGATTTGGTTGGTGCGTTTGTTGATTACGTCATAGATTGAATGCACCAAGCATACTACTGCAAATGGAATGTCAACATAAACGGCCGAAAGCTTCTTACTCTTGTCACATAACTTGTAAGCTCACATTCACCCCACTTGATATGATAATATACCATAACTAGAGATTCAAATATACATACATGGGCCTGCAGCTGAACTATTACTCTATCTTCTCACTTGTCAAATACCATAAAAGCAGAGACAAAGGTGCAAGTTTGTAATTTTAGGCTCAAATATCCGTCAAGGAACCATAATCAGATACCATTAAATGAACTCTTTTACCTGGAACGGAATGCTAACTCAATATGAGAAGAAAAAAAGATGAGACTGAATTTGGTGCCACAACTACAGATGTCACTCTTTGGCAGCCCAAACCCAATGCTAACACATATGACCAACATTTTAGATACTGCAACTGAGTGGTTGTCCGGCCGTGCTGGACTTCTAGAGGTGACCTCAATGATGATGTGCTTGTGGCCTGTTCACTGCAAGGAGTGTACAGCTGCAGCTAAGGAATGTCTTTATATATATTTACACAATACAAAGCAATTTTGAGAGCATGTGTGTATTTGCAGCCACCTCTCCTAGCTGAACTACAGAATGCCCCGAAATAGAGGAGGCAGCCATGCTCCACAATAACATGTCTACACTGAACCATATATTAGGTAACTACTTCTCTAGGCATATCCAGCAATGGCAAGATTAGTGATAAAGCACATTTATTTAGATAATAATAGTCACATCACCCATAAGTATTAAACCACATCATACAAGTCTGAATATAAGGCCAACTTCAATTTTACTTGTACTTTTCGAGGAAACAAATGTTTGGCCAGCACAAGTACCTCTTTCGCAAAGCAGCACGAGAATGGCTTACAGGTTGATTTTACCAGCTATGTACCATGAATGCATTGCAAGGCTTCCAAAGGCCGTGATATTAGCAAGTGATGATAATCCATGGATCATGCCGAATTTCTTGTTCATGGCTGCAAGCTTTGGATTTTTCTTAGCAGTTTCTCTGTTCTTTGACCACCCAACTTCCTCTCCAATGTTTTGCTCCCTCTCAATCTTGTGCCTTTGCTTCATCATCTGAATACACCACAAGAAAGAAAATGGTAACTCAACTACATCCTGATGAAAACAATCCCATTTCAACCAGGACATCCCATTTGGCCACCGTCATTTATATGTGATGTTCCACTGTCAAAAGACAGGCATCCCGTGATATAGATCACACAACTTTATGACTTGGAGTTGAGAGTGGGTGAACTATACATCTCACATGCGATAGTTCACTTATTTACCATACTTAAATTACACAGTTTTTTATTATTACCATACTTCAATTCAAAGAAGCAAATTCAGAACCAATTTCATAAGTTTCAAAGCAGGATGAATCAAAATCAGATCCCAATGCCAGTGTAGAAAGATTCAAAAAAAAAAAAACATAAAACTGCAAATTACCTCAATGGTCATGGGAGTGAACACAATCAGATTGCTCAAATTGAACGCAAAAGCTGACAACAAGAAGCCCAGCTGGTATTTCTCCACAGTGGAGGCAGTCTTATAAGGATGCAAGTAAGCAAACGCCGCAACAGAAAGGGCACAGCAGACACCCACCAGAGTAAAATACGCCGGAAACATCTTGCTCTGCAGATTCCCAAACTGATGCCTCGGCAGATTTCTACACGAAAAATTCCATTCAAACAATAAGCCAGAAACAAAACCAACTACCGACACAAACAGGGAGTCAAATTCAGAGGTTTTGGGAATGAAAGATCGTTACTTGAACATAATTATGCCTCCGATAAAGGTGACCCAGAGAGCCGAGCCCCAAGCGGTGGCGAAGCTGAGTAGGTGAACGAGTTTGATGTAAGTGGAGAGCCCCGGCGAACGCAATCCATCGGATTTGGAGCCGAAGGTTTCTGGCGAGAAGACGATTCCGATCGCCAAGAAAGTGAGGGCGGTGAGAAATCGACTGAACCACCCCATCTTCTTCGTCTTGAAGCTTTCTCTGGTTGGTTATCGAAAATCCCAAGTCGTTCGTCTTAAGTTGGCTCGATTCAACTCTGCACACCTAACAATCCCCAGTGACAATGCCCGGACGAAGATGCTCTAAACGCAACGTTTTGCAACCAGAACCTATGCCGAATGGCACGTGCGAGGATGTGGGATTGGCACGTTCGGCCGTCCCGCCTTTCAAAATCCCCAAAATTGACATTAAAATTTTAATCCCTCCATTTTCTCCTCTTCTTCTTCGACAAGTTTAAAGAAAACCCTAGAATCTCACTCGCTCCTTCACTGTTCGCTTCTACTTCCACAATTCTTCTTCTTTCGCTGATTATAGAGTTCCAATTCTCGTCTTCGCTAATTCTGTTGATTAATTTGCTTTCTTCGTCTTCTTCTCGTTTTTTTTTTTAATTTCGCAAAAATCCTTGGCTGGAGCGATTTGTCACAATATGTTAGATGGAGCGCAGCATGAGCCGGGTGGTATTGGTTCCCAGCCGTTTAATGGCGTTCGATTTGTGCTTCTGGGATTTGATTTTGACACCCAGAGCGAGGTGATGTGTCGTTCTACTATTGGTGTTTGGTTTTAAGCTTGTAATTTGGGAGTTCAATTTATTAAAATGGGAGATATTAGGGATTTTATTTATTTATTTTGAAATTTCAGGTCCGATTGAAGCTTGTTAGTGGTGGCGGTGAAGATATTGGCATCTACAGTCCAGATTGCACTCATGTGATCGTTGATAGATGTGTTTACGTATGTTGCATTCTCTAGTAATGCTGTTTTTTCTCTTCAGTTCATCTGCTGCAAAGTACATGTTAGCTGTCAGGATTATGTTTTAAATGTTAGTTCATGTGTAAGATGCTGAATGGGTATTCTGCTATTCAGGATAATCCTACATGTGTTGCTGCTCGAAGAGATGGAAAAATAGTGGTCACCGGTTTATGGGTGGACCATAGTTACGATATAGGAATGCCAGTTGATCATACCATTGTAAGTATCCAAGATAGAATTCTGTGTACAGTTGATGATGAATGCTGAGTTATGTGCAACATACACAAATTGGTTCCCAACCTTTAGTCTAGGATGGTTTTGATGTGATGCTTACCTTGTTAACTGTATTTTACTTCGACCAAATATTTATGCGTCTGTTTCAAATAGGTTATTTACAGACCCTTAAAAGATCTCAATGGCATTCCTGGAGCCAAAGATTTGGTGATGTGCTTGACTGGGTACCAACGACAAGATCGAGAGGACATCACGGTTTGCCTATCATTAATTTTTATTATTTTCAATAATTATTCTGTAGTTGAGAGCCGCTTTCACCCTGCATACGGCATGTATCATTGTGCATTTAATAAATGGTCCAATTATTTTTGCAGATAATGGTTGGTTTAATGGGTGCTCAGTTTTCAAAGCCACTGGTAGCAAGCAAGGCTACTCATCTTATATGCTATAAGTTTGAGGGTATGTTCTCTTTACCTAAAGAGTACCTGAATTGGTACTTTCCTTAAATAAAAATGTTCGGCTTTCTGCTTCATGAATAAGATTTTATGCCTTCCTGCCTATTTTTTGTGTAATGAAAATACAAAAACAAATAGATCATAGTTCTCTATGCTTCAGTCTTTTGTTCACTTGTTAGTTGAAGTATAATTGGGATGTATTTTTTATGTTCAGGCGAGAAATATGACTTGGCCAAAAAATTACCGAAAATAAAAATTGTGAATCACACATGGTTGGAAGATTGGTAAGACGATGTTTCTCAGCTGGTTTTTGTAACCTTGATGGGTTCTTTATGATTAGAAATTGAGTCAGTTGAGTTTGTTATTCATTTTACAATTTCTTCCAGCTTAAGCTCTTGGGAACTTCTTCCAGAAAATAACTATGCAAAGAGGTAATGCGATCTATAATCTTTCTGTATAAGTTTTTACTTCTCTTCTTTTGCTACCATAAAATAATCTTTGTTCAAGATATGAATTGTCTTTGTCATTGATTAGTGGTTATGAGTTGGAAATGGAAGCTGAAGCTGAAGCCAAGGATTCCGAGGAGGAAGAAAACACAGTAGGCAGCATCACGAAGCAATTTAATGAAAGAAATATGAATGTTTCTTTTGATACTCGAGTGGAGACTAGAGCACTCTCAACACTGCCTCCAATCCAAGCGATGTCAAACATACCCTTCACTCCAGCTGCAGCGGATGGAATTAGTTGTTCTGAGGGGAGTAAAGTATTAACTAAAGACAATGAGGCAACACTCACGCCAGCAGAATGCGTTAATAACAGTGATCTGGTGATTGATGGAAGGAGCAGAATTAAAGTTGTGAAGCATGAGCCTAGCAACCAATCTCTGGAATTTAGAGATGTTAAAAAAGGCCTGGAATCTATATGTCCAGAAATCATTGAAAAGTCGGATTACATGGCATCAACTCGTTGGAAAGCAAGGAAGAATCCATTAATTGACCCGTCTTGCTCTTTTGGAAGTGCCAAAAAACTCCCTGATTCTGACTTGAAAAGCTCAAATACATTAACGTATGCAACAAAAACCTTCCGGGGATTATCTCTGAGAGAAGATCTTTTAAGTGAGACAAGATATTCTGATGAGCAATTGGGTGATACTTTTGATAGTCCGATGAAAACTTCTAGTCCAAGCAAAGAGGTTCTTGTTAATGTTTTGCCATCAAAAAGAAAGCAGGGTGATACTTTTGATAGTGTTAAAGAGCCAAAGAGTAGCCGTGCATCAAGGAGTCCCATTGTATATAATCATAATATTGATGTGACACCTCCAGGCAGTGGCATCATTACAATGAATAGACATTCACCTGTTAGCAATCAAGATAGTCCTGAGGCACATAACCTCATTAACTCAAGTGAAGAGATAATAGGACAGAAGAAGAAGCACGACATTGTGACATCATCTCCTGGATTGATGCCTGTGAAATCCAAAGATTCTTGTACTGCAAGGCTGTCAACAGGAAATAAACAGAAAACCAAATCAAAGTTGATAAAAAATGTAGTATTTGGAAAGAGTTCCGGTTCCGGACTAATCTTTGAGGCTGGGTCTCCATGTTCTGATACTAGGAAAGCAGAGGTTCAAACAAATTTGAATCCTATGAGTTCAGAAAATGAGAATTTGAAGTCAAAACCCGGAAGAGGAAAGGGTCCAGGGAAAAAGATCCATGGATCCAATTTAAATTCTGAGGTGCCTTCTCATAGCGCAGAGTTTGGTAAATCCAAAGAGCCTTATTTGTTGGTAGAAGAAAATACTAAACTTAAAGCAAAGCCTCTTGGTAAGAAGATAAATGGTTATAGTGCAGGTGCCAGAGTGAAATCAGTAGCCAAGGCTATCAGTAAGAAATCCTCGCTCACTTTGACTAAAAATTCTTCGGTAGAAGCTTTGAATGGGGAAGAAAGTACTAATACACATGATGAATTTCACAAATTTAGTAGTACTAAAAAGGTGTCTTCAGAAATGCCGAGGGTAGATGGTGAGTTCAAAAAAGATTTTGAAGTAGCGGGTGGAGTTAGAGATGACAAAGCTGAAGCTCAAGAAAGGAAAGATGAATTTAAGGCGAAGACAACTGGGGCAGTGATTGATGCTAGAGAAATGGAAAGTGACCTGCATCTGTCTTTCCGTGACATTGCGGATAGTATTGTGAATGGGAAGGAAAAATGTTCCCAGGAAAATGAATTGAACAGAGGTGCTTTGAAAAGTAAGGCTAAGAGAGGGAAGACAAACGAAGGAAGAAAAATGAGTAGCAAATCAGGGGGAAACGCTAAGACAGCTGCTAGCATAAAAAAGATGCGACAGAACTGCTCAGAGAAGGCTACTGAAGGGAACAGAGATCCGCCTGAAGTTGGAAGCATGGATGAAAGCACTCTGCAGCGACCAAAAAGTAATGCTCAGAAATACACAGTTGATGCAAATAAGTTAAAGAATGTCCCGGATTCTGAGAAAGAGAACAGATTACTGCCAGATATTGCCGAAGATGGAAACATGAATGAAAGGATCTTGCAGCCACCAAACAAGAATGCTCAGAAATGCGCAGTTGATGCTAATAAGTTAAAGAATGTGCCTGAATCTGAGAAAGAGAACATGCCTCTGCCAGATGATGCGGAAGATTGTAGTTTGACCAAAGAGCATGCACTTAACACAATCACCGGGTCTGAAGAAGCTCCATTGTCGAGGAAAAGAAAGGCAAGTGTGACTAGAACTTATTCAACGGATAAGGTCACTGGTAAGAAGTTCTCGAAAAATGAGCTGAAATATTTTTTACTAAGTGGACATCGGTTTCAAAGAAAGGAGCTTAAGAAGATAGTCCGACAATTGAAAGGAAGACTCTGCAGGGACTCCCATCACTGGTCATACCAAGCTACTCATTTCATTGTTTTAGAACCACTTCGTACAGAGAAATTCTTTGCTGCGACAGCTTCTGGAAGGTATTACCTTATTCTATTGCACACTTTCTGAGTGAAAACTTCTGTCACATGACCACTTTACTCAATTCTAAGCTACGCGTGGGCCATTATTTTGTTGATTAGATATTTGGGTAACAGAACCAGTTGAGAATTGAGATTGCTGCAAGTCATCTCACATTTTTAATGCAGTTAGGTTTATTTACCTGTTGAGCAATACGTATAAAAAGCTTTCTGCATCAAGAGCTTTTTTTAGATCATATTTGGTAATAGCATTATGGTGAATTGGTATTCTATATTATATAAACTACTTGCTTTGATTTTAGGTGGATCCTCAAGCCTGATTATTTAACTGATAGTCTCAAGGCCGGAAAGTTCCTAGAGGAGGAGCCCTATGAATGGCACAGCAATGATCCTGATCACGCGGGTAGAGTTGATCTGGTAGCCCCTAGGAAGTGGCGGATCTTACGGGAGCGAACTGGTCACGGAGCCTTTCATGGAATGCGTATTATTGTATATGGAGATTTCTTCAGCCCTCCTCTGGTAAGTTTTTTTAAAAAAATTTCTGTGAGCAACATTATTGATTGGGCAATTTTGGGATACATAAAAGCAGTAAGATACATGTTCTTATTCAAATTGATTCTCTGATTTATATATATTTCTTTTCTATTGATTTTACTGCTACAGGATACATTGAAGCGTGTGGTGAAAGCCGGTGATGGGATTATATTAGCCACTGCCCCACCTTACACTCGTTTTCTCAACTCGGGAGTTGACTTTGCCATTATTAGCCAGGGAATGCCAAAAGTAGATGTGTGGGTTCAAGAATTCTTGAAACATGAGATACCATGTGTGCTGATTGATTATCTGGTGGAGTTTGTATGCAAACCCGGCTGCCCTCTTGAGAAACATGTGTTATTTGAGACTGAATCCTGGGCAGAGAAATCGTTTGTGAACATGGCGAGGAGATCAGAAGAGATTGATGAGGACCTTTGTGGAACAGGAGAGGAGGATTTGAAATGTTGTGTTTGTGGTTCTGGTGACAAAGGGGAGCAGATACTTATATGTGGGGATGAAAATGGGTCTGTTGGATGTGGGATTGGTACTCATATGGATTGCTGTAATCCTCGTCTAACAGAAATTCCAGACAATGATTGGTTTTGCTCCAAGTGTAGTACTGGCATTAAAATGTTGAAGTCGGAAAAAGCAAAGAAGAAAACCTCCTCTGTGAAGAGCAGATGATGACTTGCATGCATGTTCGATCCTAGATAGATCCAGTTTGGGGCATAGCAAGTATGCAGTTTGTGAATAATAATAATAGTGTGTATTTTTGCAGGTGTCTTACCAGCAAACTGTGTTTCAAGTATCCAAATCATGATTGTGAGCGACACTAAAGAAACCATGTTGTTTATGGTTTGGTGAGTAATCAGTACAGCATGGTTTGGCTCAGCTAAAATAAATATACTTCCTCCTTGCTGAACCATAAGGCAGATGCAGAGATATCCCTTTTCATCCTTGTAACAGGTGTTGCGGACTTTTCCCTTTAGTAGTTTTCTTGATGAATTTTGAACATGATCCATTCACCTGAACCATCCATGCAAGCGCATTTTTCACAAGTGCAAATTTTTTAATAACAAAGACACCCTCATCTTCTTTGTAATGATGGCCAACAATCACAAACTCATGCTCTTTTCTCTCCCAATACATATTAATATTATATATATATATATATCATGTTCCCAACATTCAAATACCAATTATTCATAGCATTTATTATGTATGTGTATGGTAAATTTTTATCTCATAGAGATGCTCATTCAATAATGTCCTCCTATCCATAATAATGCAACAGTGCGATCGCATCAGACTCTCTTTACTTGTTTAAATGAACGTGCTTTACACTGAAGAAGCACCCTATTATTCTCTACATATTCTGCACGTTTGAGTGAAGACTTCTTTTTCATTCATTGTAGAAAGATTAAACATGACCATTGTATCCACTACTGCTTTTGCTATCTATATATGTGTATTGTTTTACTCCCTATATTGGTGGTCCGTCATTTTAAATGTACACTCCTCCTTTTCAAGATTCATTCATTTTGAATTATGCAGCCAATGCTAATATGCTATGCTGCTTGTATACATAATGGCCTTGTTTTGACTTGCAAGGCCCAGCCAGCAGGTCATGGATCGGGTAGAGCAACAGAGGAGCGAGTAGTAGACTTCATTAATAAGTAGAGTGTTACATGTTAATGCTCTCTCACCAAACTTTGACTCAAAAAACAAGAATAGTTACTGCCCCATCAGTACTGTTTTCTAGTAGTAATAGCCAAACATTGCAGCTAGCTAGTTGTTAGTAGCTACGAAAGTATGTGTCCTGTCCTGCACATTACTGATCTCATCCTCCATATCTCGCATCCATTTTTGCCCGAAGGTTGATTATGAATGCAATGCTCAGATGCTGTACGCCAACTAATTGAATATATAGATGCGAACCTTAAGCTTATTCATAATAATCACAAGCATCACAAGGAAGGATGAACAATAATAAAGAGAAGAACAGCTGCTTTTCAGACTCCTCTCTCCTCTGATTAAATTTGCTGGCTTCCATTAATAAATGCAAGAACTGAAAGCCCCTGCCGTTGCCTCACAAAGATATCATTTTGATATGTGTATGTCACACTCTGACTTCAACATCCACTCCTACTTAAATTACATGTTCCATTTCAGTACTACCCAAAAGATCTCTTCACTGTACATCCACCCATCCATACATCATACACTCATCTTTTTCTTGTAGTAGCAAAATCTATGACAAAAAATTTCACCCACCATATTTTACACAGTTTTAATTCATATCCCCGCCCCATTACTGGAAAAACTAACTGATGGTGCTTTCAATTTCTTAGCATGTCAATGCTTCATACTTAACTGGAATTGGACGATTAAATCCCACTTGTGACAGCAGACTCCCAACAACTGCAAGATCCCTACAGAAACTTGCCTTGTATACTGATGATGAAGAAACTGATGATGACTTGTTTTCTGGAGATGGGCATGTCTCTTTATCACCAAATATCTCCTCTTCTTTAACAGCACTGGACACTAATTTAGCTGTTTCCTGAGTTTTTGCCTGTTCTTGTATCTGCAAAGCTGTGGCTTCCAATGCTGCCCGAGCCACCTTCCTCTGCTTCCCAGCCACCTCCTCCTCCGTGACATTACCTAAAATATTCACATAACCCTTCTGCAACAGTCTGTGCAGCAACAAAGCAGATATTCTCGTTCTCTCCTTGACCGAATCAAGATCCCGGCTGTCATTAAACTCACACTTATCAATGAAGGCAGTAACTCTCTCCGGCTTGTGCTTTAAAGATAGGACCAGATTAGCTTTCTCCAGCTCTGATCTAGAACATCCACGTCTCAATCCCATCAGAGTGTAGTAATCCACATTGCTACTTTCTCCATTGGCGACTCTATGTTTCAGCTCCTCAATCTTTGATGCTAAAGTGGCTAGTTTTCCAGGAATTTCTCTATACCGGACGTTATGGCGCTTCCAGACTGGCCCTGGTAACTTTCGGTCCCTCAGAATCGAATTGTACAACAGTTTCAAATGCTCCAGATCGTGCAAGCAATCGGGCAAGCAACGAATTGTTTCAAGCAGAGATGATCTGGTGATCAGAGCCTGAAGACAACTCGGGTCTAGAGCCAGAGTTCTATTACAATCAGATATAGCCTCAGCAATCCTCCCAGCCAACTTAAATGCAATAGCTCTGTGCATATAGCATTCGGCAAGGAAACCCTGAGGCCCTCCGCGTCGGGAATCAACAATCTTGGAGAAATGGCGGACTGCTTCTGCGTAAACACCTGCATCCATAGCTGCAATAGCAGCAGTTTTACGGCGGAGAAGCTGCTTGATTTGGGCAAGCATTTGAGTTGTGCTTTCGGACTCTGTTGGCGGAGGAGGTGCCAGGGAATTGGGATCGGCAGCCAGATTGGAGAAGAAGCTGTCATCGGTCCAGGAATTGCTCTCGCGGCGGAACGCCGCTGAGCTGAGGCGTTTGCCCGTCTGGATCAAAAGCATTGCGTCCTCCATTAGACCCAAATGGCAACAAGCTTGACCGAGCACGAGATATCTGAATGCAAAACAGAGCATGATGAGTTCGCCACTTCGTATATGAAATTACTTGTGGATTTGAAAATAGTTTGAACATTACTGACTTCGTACGCTTTGACTTGAAAATTGAATAGAAAGTAATTATTATGCGTGAAAAGAAGTATATAATAATAACAAATGGAGTATTTGAGAAGCCATCGGAAATTAAATTAATTACCTCCAGGGGCCTTCCTGGTTTGAGTTTTTACGGATGCTGCCCATGACCTTCTTCTTCAACTCAAAGACGGAGAAGCACTTGAACACTGCAGAACCGTCGTCCCACAAATCGTCGGAGCAGGAAGATAGAAGCTTGACTCGCTCTTTTGCCAGGGGCTGCGAGGAGTTGTCAGAGGAGACCGAGGAGTCATCTGATCCCACTTTGACGCCGGGAATGTACTCCTGGAGCATATCCGCGATGTCTTTATAGCGGCGGAGGTACAGAAGACATTTGGCCTTGATTTCGAGTGCAGAGTCGCATCGAGGGGATAATGCCAGGGCGGATTCGATTAAATTAAGTGCTGCGGCTGCGTCGCTGGATGCCATTAGGGCTTTGGCGTCTCTGATGTGTATGTCCGTAATCTGTAACAAAAACGATTCAAATCATTCAGCGGAAGCCATCGATTTGTATCGGGAGGAAGAATGGAGTGGAAAAAGGAGTACCTTTCTGTTGCTGAGCCACCATGGCTTCTTCTCGGCGATGATGGTGGCCGGCGAGTAAGGCATCGGTTCAGATCGCAAGCTTTCCGATCTCTGTCGATTGAATCGGTGTGGAATTTTTGTAGTGAAAGGGGGGAGAGAGAGAGAGAAGGGAAAAGAAGGAGGTGAAGAGAAGATTTATGAGGGGAATTATTATAAATGAGATGAAAATGGTGAGAGAATATTATTCATAAAATAAAAATAAAAATAAATGCCAGCTTTGACTCTCAATTTCATAGCTGGCACATCTCTGCCAAGTGATTAAATACTACTACGCTCGGCTCATTTGTCCGACCCATGCCATCAGTATTTTTGTTTTTGGGGCCTTATATGCATACTTAAATAGTGAAAGGGGCAAAACGTAAATTGTGAGTGATATTTTGGAGTGAGAGAGAGAATTGCTGCTGCCTTTTTCATTTCATCATTTTCAACCAACAACTGTTATTTATTTATTTATTTTATAATTACAGCAAATGGGTGATCCAGCAAGCATGAAGTGGATTGTTTGTGGTTATCAATGATTCAACCATATCTGATCCATATTATTTTCCTTCCTCTTTACGACAATCCTCGTAGATCTGCGTCACATATAATACATTCAATGCCGCCTGTATGTGTGAGTGATGATGACCTTAAAAAGCAATTCGATAGGAACCCTATTCCATAATCTTGCTTGTATATGTATATAACAAGCTTGCTAGAAGCCCATTTTTTTTCGATATTGGCATAAAAGTTGATATGATCGAGTCGAGTGTACATATTTATGGGTTCAGGGAGAAAGTGAAAGTGATTCTTGTCTCGTAAGCCACAAGAATCATGCTTTGCCCTTTATACAAGTTTTGCTTTCTTTCTCTAAAGTATGATCATTCATACATCTCAATTCCCAATTATACATCGGATGCATGCCATTGTTTGTTCCTATTATTATTTAATGGAACATGCAATTTCAACGACTGTTTGGTTCAAGTCTAATTGTTTTCATATAAAGCCTTTCATTCCCATTTCTGTAATTTGATGGTTCATTATTATTATTATTCAGAATGCCTTATTCTTTTGATTCAATAACATGGTGTTCAATGAAATGCTGTAGCCAGGTTGGACGATAACAGTTGGCCTGGTGACGAGTCATCATCTCATGAAGCTGGCCTGCCTGTCGCCACGTGGCAATCGGGCCCTAAACTGGCTAGCATTCCAATATACAGATCAGCTGGAGGAGGAGGAAGGTTTAGGGATAGTGATCCTTTTCCTTTTGGGACCATTATACATGTTCTGTGTTCTGTGCTTGTACTTCTATTCATTTCCTCAGAGACATATTATATGACCTCTGCTGCTGCTGCTACTCTCATTCATAATGCTGAGCATTCCAAGTAAAAAAGTTGTATTGCGAGAAAGGATTATATTGAATAGACATCAACATCATATCGGAATAAACATAAATCGACATGTAGGTAGATGATTACCATAACCATGGAATTATTGTGTAAAAGATGAACGCAGGAGGGAATAAGAATGCATCAGGGAAGTGTGTGCGTGAAAATGGGTAAGGAAAACAAGAAGAAAAACTTTGCTACATGATCATGTGTGTGCCCATATAAATGCGTTCATCTCTCCCTCCAATATATAATGCAGCAGGTTGGGACCATCTGGTCACTAGCAGGCCATTATTGAGAAGAGAAGACTGATGATAGATAAGAAGAAATGGGGTAAAGTAACTTTCACACACAGTTTGATGCAGCGCAGCATATGATGTTGATTGAGTCTTCTTCCAACTTCTCAGTCCAGGTTGTAAAATGGATGGAACCTGTATAACATGCAAATGCACTACACTCTGACAGAAGAATAGTAACTCTTCTGGGGGCCGGGGCGTCATATTTTGTTTCATAAACATATATCCAAACAAATTATCATGTATCTATCGACATAAATCATCAATAATATTATTTTGTTTTCAAAGAGTAATTAATCTTTTTTGAATTATACTGTTCGGAGGGGCCTATTTTGAAGGGTCCGCATATTTTCTTGTTTCATGTGATAGAGTTCAAGCATAATAAACCATCATGATTCACTCATTATCAGTTGATAATTGGAGGTTGCTTATCTCTCTCTATCTCTCTCTCTCTCTATATATATATATAGCATATGATACACTTATTATTGGGTTTTGAATGAAACGGACATAGAGCATCCTATCTATATCAATCACATATGTTTGTTGGAGCTTATATGAGATGTGTATCCAATGATTAGTTGAATAAAACATGTGGAGTTGAGGTTCCGTTGAACTTGTGAATTTGTCATGCATGTTTGGGAGTTGGATACATAGATTGTTAAACACAATATTAATATCTAATGTTACTGATCTGGTACATACACGATCGAGTGGGGCTCGCTGACCCACTTTTACTACCAGTTACTGCCTGAGGATGATCCGCAATGCATGATGAAGCTCCACATGACAGCCATTCATTATATAATAACGTGACACATGTTAACAACTAGCTGCATAATTATATCATCACATTATTATTCCTACTTCCTACTTCCCAGCTGCTGCTCATGTTATTGTTATTGTTGTTGTTTGTGTTTCCTTATAGGAACACAGGCTTCCTCATTTCAAATAATTAAAGTGGTAGGCACCTAAAGTATAGTAGGGTCAAGTCTCTATCAGTTCATTAATTATAGATCACCAGTCAATTAGTGTGTATTATAAGTAGCAGTAGCAGCTAATAATAAATGCACGTATCTAGTATTGTATATATAGAGGCCACTATTTTTCCTTGGAAGGCTGTACGTACGAGATGTGCTGCGTGACCTCTTTCGCTTATTACTAATCCTTGCCATTAGCAAATAGCAGCTTCATGATCTTATATGCAGGGTTGCCATGTAAAAAGGGGTTCCTTCCTGGTCAGCTTTTACCTAGCAAATGACGTATCAGATTTTGATCGATGTACCCTGCATGGTGCAGAGGTATATTGGCACGACATCGGATGTGTATAACTCATAGTTGGCCTGGCATCTCGCCACTAAATGGATACTCGATGTGGCTTTAGTTAAAGACTTAAAGTCATGATATGAGATATGACATAACGAAATTAACAAATAATCGCAAGCATCGGGAGTGTAATGATGCAAGAAAAAAAAGGTTGATCGGTCCCGATTGGTTGGCTGGATGGATAAAAACTGTTCATTAACGAGCTTCATTTGAAGGGGACGTTGAGAGAGAGAATAAAGTTGACCAAGAATATGGATATGTCCCAAATAGTTTAGTATATTTATTTATATGGTGTTTGTGACAACCAATAAGCATAAGTTAGAATTATATAAAACTGAAAATAAAATTATAAATACAGAGAGAGCTGTCTAGTTAAGCGTTACTTAATTATATGTCGTCGCAATCCCCCAAAGATTCCTCCTCTCACGGTAAACTATGTGACTCTAATCTCCATGGTTAAATTTAGTAATAGCTTGAGCAAAGATGAGTCTATTGAATGCTACAACCGAGATAAGCTTAGCTAAGCGTTTTGAAATTTGACATAAGCATGATCACACAAGCTCTGCTCTGCAATTGAGAGTCGTTGTGATGACCAACTTCCACATGAACCTAACCTAGATGCAACTTCTTTCATCAGTTTACCATTATCCGTATGCACATGTAAGCATTAGCCGGTAGTATATATAACATTACTTTTTATCTACTAATCAGTAATCTATCTCTCAGACTCAGACTCCAACTCAGTCTAGCTTATTCTTTCCAAACAATTTCAATCTACACTAACTCACTCACATCATGCTGGCTTCAGTCTGAAATATTTATAGATCCATGGTAGCTGTGCATATTGATATAGATAGATATGAATGCTTCCATGCTGGAACTGGGAAATGCATGGATCATTTTCTGGAGATGGTGAAGACGTGTAACTATCCGGAAGCACGTGTTCCAGTTGGGAATATAGGGCTTGTGTGCGTGTCACGTGTGTCAACGAAGAGATGGAGAAGATGAAATTACATTACATTACATCACATGACATGTGGGAAGTACTGTGCTGCTGACGAGGCAATGCAAGACTAGGCGACTACCTAGCCATGTGAGGCGACGTGCTCCATCACATTCATCATCAAATCAAATTATTAGTGCTTTCATCATTTGATCTCCATCACATTCTTGGCCTCAATTTTTTTTTTTTTTTGTTCATTTCATTTTAAACTCCTAAGCGTCCAGCCAAATTTAGCTAGCTGTGCTTATCATTCTTCAACTTAATTTATACTTTTGTTTAGTACTCCAAATAAAATAACTATCTATGATTCATTCCCAATATGCTAGGATCCTATGTGACATACATAACCATGCATGTCATGGCAGGACATGCAGCCAGAATGAGACTAAATTAATTATGTATTAAGTAAGACTGAGACCCATAAGTTCCTCGTGTATCTGTTATATTATGATTTGACTTGATACGAGCATCCTCAAACATGCATTACATTACCTACTACTGGTTACAGCTTTACAATTATAACAAGCCCTAGCTCTCTATGCTTTACCAAAGATTTGTTGTCCTCTGTCACAAATTAATTTCAAGACCGTGTGAACAGCTAGCTTGTTTGAAAACAATAAATAGACTATGTGAATACACACAAAGTCCAGAACCGCGATATACTATAAGCTAGTATAGTAGCTGTTACATTGTCGTCCCAAACGTCAGTCCCTCGGTCAAGGGTGTATGAAATACTGTTATAAGGTTTGTCTGGCTGTTAGATTTTATGGTGAGAATGCGATATACATAGATTGACAAAGTGTAAATGGCATGATGCTGCCAAGTTATTTGGCTGGGAAGAATAATGGAAGAAACTGAGTCAGCACAGAATAATGGAACAATTATATTGTGAGAATATGTCAACCATCAACCTCTCCAAGAACCCAGTAATGGACAAAAGAAGCCAGCACATTGAAGTTTTATTATTTCCGAGATTATATAAGGAGTGGTAGAATTGGTTCATTGCAACTCCCAAGTTCAGAAAGATAGCTGATATCATAATGATCGAAATGGTTGAAGCTCGAGAAATATGAAAAGCCGCGAGACGTGTTTGGAATGTGTAAAATAGCAAAGGTCTCATTTTAGGGGAAGGATTGGTTCAAGTTCTAGAAAAGGTCATACTCTGGGTAAAAGAAGACTTTTAGTCCGCAATCTAACCGTTGGGGTAATAAACATCCCTGTTGAACAGGGATTCTAGTATCCTCTTCTTATAGGAATAGTCGTTATTTTGTATTCCATTTATAAACCCTACACAATAACATGATCAAAATGGGTACGGTGATCGATCCAAGACCATACAAATACTACATATGAAACAACATTATATGTTTACTAAGCTATTTTATGGTATGCTTCTTCAATCTTTGAAGATACTTCTCCGTGATGTACTGCTTCCAACAAAAAGTGGAGTCTCCTTAGGTATGTTGCTGTTTTTGAAATTGAAGACAGTAGTGGCTGTACACATCTCTGGTCATCAGGATAGAGCCTCTGGCATTACATACGTGCTTGGTTGCTACCATCACATTTATAACCCAAGTGTTCCACAGTTCATGAAATCTAGCCTCCAGAAATTTCCCTCCTTGGCATCCCTGGCTGGTACTATGCATGAGGAAAATGGGGTTCATTGCCCGGGTATTGCCCATTCTGACGATGGTCTCAAGGTAGCTGGAAATGCTTGAATCAATAACCTTTTACATTGCTTGATGCCAAACCAGGAACTTGTACCGAACTATATTCAGCTTCCGCACTTCAAGCCTCGCAATAAAATAAATATTTTGGTCAAAAATATTGACAAAAGCATCCCCTCTGAAATTTGAAAGCAACACAGGAGTCCGCTCTCCCTTATTTGTATACATGCTAGGATGTGCTTGATCACAAGCGATCACCTAAATACAAATCACCTTAGTGAGAAGCAATACTTAATAAAATAAATTTTGCATCCTCTGTATTTATCTCAAAATCTGAAGTCATCCACCAACTCGCAGAATGAATACTTTAGGCATCTGAAGCAGATTCATCTCCTTCTCGGAAAGAATAAAAAGTGAAAAAAGAAGCAAAAGATGAACCTCCAGAGACAACTGAAAGCAAGCTTTTTGATAGTCTTGATAACCTACCAATAACAGTGATTGTTCTCCAAAGTATAGCCAGCCAGCAATTTCAGTTTATGAAGCCAAATTTTGAATTAGCAATGACTTTCAATTGAGAATGCACTCTATCTGCATAGCTTGGTAGTTGTATCAACCTTTTCAACAGATGACGGTCCAAAGATTAACATTTTCTCGGACATATTTTGGAGAGCCTGATGCTGATTAGCTAATTCCATGAGTACCTTTAGCCTTCTAAAAGAGACATTACTTGGCTTCTGTCCCTTTTCAATCATCTGCAAGAAACACCTTTCAAGTTCTGCCAACTTTCCCACATCACAAAGCAAATCAAAAAACACATCAGACACCAAGATATATGGACCAAAATCTTTCTCTATCATATCATCCCACAAAGCGAGTGCCATCTCCACATTCTCTTGCCTATTCATCAACCTAATCAAAAACATACATGTCTGTGTATTCGGAAGGCACCCAGTCTTCATCATCCGTCGGTATAAAGTCCAAGAACTGCGCAAATCATTTGACCAATAAAAACACCTGAAAAACAAATTGTAAGTAGTTGGGTTTGGTATTACACCTATAAGCACCATCTCATCCAGCAAACGATAAGCATCACCAAGCCTCTTTGCGATGCAGAAATTCCTGATTGTGGCATTATATGCTGCAACATCTGGATAGCATCCATATTCCTGCATTTCTTTCAAGATGCATTTTGCCTTGTCTGGTTGGCCAGCTAAGCCCAATCCTCCAATTATGCAAGTATAGGTAATCACATCTGGTGATATATTTTCCTCCAGCATTTTGTTGAATACAGCGTAAGCCTTGTCCAATTCCCTATCCTTGCAGTAGACATCAATTAAAGAGTTATAGGTCACAATATCAGGCTGTACACCTAAATGCCTCATCTCCTGAAGAAAATCCTCAGCCTCCTTGGAAGACTTCCAACCGGCGAGGAGTATATTAAATGTCTGCAAATCAGGCTTGAACTTGTGCTTCAAACTATGGTACACATTCCTAGCATCTCTCATACTCTTCTCCTGGCATAGAGTCCTAAGCAAGCCGTTAAAACAAGCGGTATTGAACTCGGGGATAAATTGGTTGAACTTGCAAAAAGATTCAACTGTTTCCCTGACAGAGGAAACCTTGGCAATTCGAGCTAAAACCACCTGGAGGGTTGAAGGCGAGATCAAAGTTGGATCCTTTTTCTTGATGTCGGCGAGAAGGTCCCACATGAGACGGAATTTTCGACTGCGGCCCAAGGTATAGAGCATGGTGTCCAAGGAAAAAGGAGTGTGGTAAAAACCTTGGCGGTGGTGTGTGAAATAGAAAAAATGGAGAGCGAGCAAAGGATTGGCATGGCTGAAGCGAACCCTTCTGAGAACTTTGTCGATCAAATGGTTGGAGAGAAAGATTCCGCTGTTGTTCAGTGAGTGTGACATACCGGTGGGAGAGGAAGCGGTCATGATTATGCTATACACTATGTGGACCTCATCCTCACTATTCTTATCCGAGGTAAGAGATGGGAGTGACCGGGATAGCACCAGACGCGACGACCTCGTAGTTGAAGATTGAGCAGACAAGGGTTTCATAAGAAACATGGCGGCGGTTGCCGTCGTCCGACTCCCTGGCGTTCTCTCAAATGGGAAATTAGGAATGCTTGGTTTGTGGATGGGCCATTCCATTTGCAAAGCCAATTGGTTAGATAACGACGTCGTTTTGTTATATTTTGAAAAGTGAGAAACTACTTCATGTTGTTGACTCTCCCAGATCTCCTCCACTAACCGCTTCCCAAATCTCAGATTAGATTTCGTTAGGTTTTGATATGGCGACTCGGCTCTTTCTTGTATTCATCGTCTGCCTCGCTTCTTCGACCGTCACTGCTAATACCGTTCCAGGTTGCGGTGGATTCGTCCAGGTAATTTTCTAACCTCTTTTTCGCCTCCCTTTCTTTTCTTGCTTGAAGCGATTATGGAAATTTTACGTACAGGCCAGTCCATCTTTGATCAAGTCAAGGAAGCCCTCGGATCCCAAATTGGACTACTCACATATTACGGTATACTTGCATTCTATCTTTTTTCACAGTGTTGGTGTTCTTGGATTTTATTATATTAATAAGTCGACAATGACGTTGCTCTCAATATTCTTAATATGTTCAGACTCTCACTACTGGCATTATGCATTTAACAGGTTGAGCTTCGCACTTTGGATGGCTTGGTGAAAGACAGCACTCAATGTGCCCCAAATGGCTACTACTTCATTCCAGTATATGACAAGGTAATCTACAACCAAGTCTTTCCATGTTATCAAATATAATCAGTCATCTCACAGTTTCAAATCTCTACCAACCCACATATTTTCATTTTTCATTTTTTTCTTTCTCTCTTTGCAGGGCTCTTTTCTGGTTCACATCAAAGGACCGGATGGATGGTCGTGGAAACCGGAAGAGGTATACTCGTTGCACAGTTTCTGATGCGGAAATTCTAATTTATTTGCATTCTCTGGTTTACACTGCTTTTTCATCAGGTTCCCATCAGTGTTGATCATAATAGTTGCAACGCCGGTGAAGATATTGATTTCCAGCTTACAGGGTTTGTGAAATTTGAATTGCTTCATAACTTTACTTTATGGTGTCTAAGTGTGTGCTCATGTTAAGCTTAATTTTATCTATTATTTTATGTACGGTAAGTCGGTAACCTTCAGTACTCCATTTCGCAGGTTTTCATTATCAGGCAGAGTGATTGGAGCTGTAGGGGGCGAGAGTTGTCCAGCTAAAAACAGGGGCCCGTCGAATGTTAACGTAGAACTGTTGTCTATTGATGGGGATGTAATCTCGTATGTCTCAACATCATCCACCGGAAAGTTTATGTTCACAAGTATAGTACCAGGTTCGGAATACTTTTTTTTCTCTCTTTTTCCCTAGATGTCCAGTGGACTTTCCTCAAGCATCCAATGTGCTTTATCCTTCAAGGTAGGCAACTATAGTTGCTAACAACCCCAAACATTTCTCACAAATTCTGAAAGCTTTTTTGATGATAGACCTTGTTACAGAATCATTCAACTATTGACATTCATGCTGCTGAAGTACTGCAAATGATGATACATATCCTTTTGTTTACAGGAAAATACAAACTACGTGCTTCTCATGCTCAATTGGATGTTGTGGAAAAAAACTCCAAAGAGGTTGTGATATGTGTATTTGTATATGTATGTATGTTAATTTTTGTCAGCATTTTCTCGAATCTGTGTTTCATTTGTCCATAAATGTTTCATAATCAATTTTTTTTTCAATATTTTTGATATAAAATATGTGCAGGTAGAGTTGGGGTTTGGAAATGGGGAAGTCCATGACGTTTTCTTTGTCTCTGGATATGAAGTCCGCGGCTTTGTGGTTGCTCAGGTAGTTTTGTGATTGTAGCTATTCAAGCACATGAGTGTTCATTTTAATTTCTGGGGAATGAAATTTATCTTTTTTTGTGGTTTGTTATTCCAGTCCTTTGAAAAGATCTTTTCTGCCAAGCATCTGATTTACCCTTTCTCACTTTGTCATTTCAATGTATTAAAATCTGTATGTATATAGGGCTGTCTGTCAGCATTGTCGTTATATGAGCGTGTTCAGCTCCATTAACATTAAATTTCCGTTGTAAACTTAATGTGGATTGATCATTATTGTCTTGTCAGATTTTAGGAAGGTCGTCACAGCTTACTCCTTTTTACACCCTCATAGAAACATTTATGCATTTCTTTTTCTGCTATCTAGAGTTTTAGCTACATGATATGGAGTTTCATCTAGTGGAGAGTGTATAGATGAATATAAAAATAGCAATATCCACTTTGCTTTACAGTTGGACTATATCCTTGATAACTATTTTTTTTACTTCTTACTCTGGGTAGGGGAATCCAATTTTGGGAGTTGAAGTCTTTTTGTACTCTGAGGATGTACGTGAGGTGGAATGCCCAATTGATTCAGGCAGTGCTCCTGGACAGAGAAAAGCGTTGTGTCTTTCGGTATCCGATGCTGATGGAGTCTTCAAATTTAAATCGTTACCATGCGGTAAGTCAAAATACTAATGCCGCTAAAGAAACTCTTAGGGTTCAGTTTCTTTGAAGAAATATAATGGGAAGGAAAAACTTTAGCATGGAAATTGAGTTTCCGTTCTTTGGTTGTAAGGGAAAACATTAAGGGAAATGTTATCGTGGAACAATAAAAATTCCTCTTTACAAAAAAGGTATTGGAAATATGTAATGTGTGGAGAGTATGTCGGAGAAAAATCCATTGCCATTTCCTGGTACAACCTCCTCATTTTCTTTCCACTAAATTTTATTACTACCAAACTAGTTAGTAGAAATAAACAATACCTGGCTTTATCTTTGAAACTGTCTTACTCTTTTGTTATTTAACTGAAATGAAGTACTTTTTGATTAAACTGTATAATGTGAACACATTTTGCTATCTCAAGCTCAGCAATGTGGGGAAATGTGATTGTATTCTTGTTGTCACTTGGATGCTTATGAAGTTATTCACAATATACCTTGCATAAAACATGTGTCCAATATTAGATTATGTGTTATGCTCACAGGTACATATAAGCTGGTACCTTATTACAGGGGTGAGAATACTGTTTTTGACGTATCTCCTCCCTTCATATCAGTGACTGTTGAGCACCATCATATAACAGTCGCAGACAAATTTCAGGTATGATTGACAACTTCAGCTTCATATTATCTCTGTAACATAGTATATCCTTTTGTCATTTGACTTGGTCTTTGCCGGTACAAATGTACAATGAGTGACTAGACAGATGCTGAAATTTTATCCGCCGTAACATGCTTCTACTAATTCTAATTCACACTAGTGGCTTGGTATGCAGGCATGGATCTCCACATAGTCATAGGCTATAACCCTTAGTTGTGGGCACCATCCATCTAAGTAATATATCAGACAAAAGGGATCATGCCATGGTTAGAAAACAAAAGAATATATTTCTATTTGTGACAAATTACTAAATTTTTAATTTTTAATTTTTAATTCCTTTCTGGATTTCACTGTGCCTAAAAGGAAAAAATAGCAGTCGAATTGTCGATTGTTAGCATTATTCTGATGCACATAAGCATTGCATTCTGTTTCTCAAATACATCCAGTTCATCTAAGGTAAAACGTTTGCTAAATGGCAATAAGATATTCATCGGTTGTGTATTAAAAGATACTTTAATGTTGCCATCTATCGGGTTTCTTAAAACAAAGTTGGATTTTCATTATTGCACTTGTGCAACACAAGGATCTTTTATTCATCATATATACACACAGGTCACAGGATTCTCTATTGGTGGTCGTGTAGTTGAAGGGAATGGTAAGGGCGTGGATGGTGTTACAATATCAGTAGATGGACGTGAAAGGTCTGTAACTAATAAGAATGGATACTACAAGCTTGATCAGGTATGCTGTAAGCATTTCTGGTTGATTTGGGCACATATCATATGCATGTTGCAATTGTGCAACACTAAGATCTATTACTCATCATATAAACAAGAAAAACAGTGATCACATATTAAAACTGCAATCAGCCGCAGTGTTAATATTCACGTTGGTCAGCATCGCCTTGTTTCCTTACCAATTATCAACTTTTCCACACCTGTACTTCGAAGCAATCATTTTGCTTTTTTTCTTTCCTTGACTGTCAGTAATAAGCTTTTCCACTCTAGGTCCTTTAAGTATTTTATTCCTTTGTGCTGGGCCCTAAATTTTTGCACCATTCGAGTTAGATGTCTTTAACTTCTAGCTTCAGCCTCCATAAAGAGTCTCAACTAAAGAATATTTTTCTTCTGATGTTTAATCCAACAACCACTATGTTTCTCTTCTTTTTACTGGTGGCCCATTATGGATATTTTATAATTAGTTTTGCATTTTGTTAAACTATTGATGCCAAATTTATTTTATTATCAAAGACAATAATTACAAATAACAATAGAAGTTTAATGGTATTTATTGTTTTTATTAATACTGAAAAAAAGTTCTTTTACTCGTCTGATCATTTCAAGAATGGTATATATTTTGAGAAGAAGCCTGTAACTAATCCCTACCATTCTTAATTATCTTTCCTTTTCTTTATATGCCTATATCAAAGCATCTGCTCCCTCAACTGATGGAAATAGTACTTGTGGATTATATATAAATCAAAATAACGATGCTCAATTTTCCTGTCCCTTTTTGAAATATGAGAGATATTGCAGGTGAAATTATTAGGCCGGGGTAGACTCACTTCACAGATATCTAACTCTTATGACCCTTGCAGTTCAATTACTACTTTTTTATCCATTAAAGAGTTCAATAGTTGGCAAATCCAGTTTTATAAACTACCACTGTACCATAATGATTGGTTAGATGCAGTCCACTAAATTAGTTGGGCGAAATCACTCATAAAGACTGCGGACTTTAACTCTGAGATGGTAGGATTTTGAAATATAGTTTATCCAATTCATTTAGGCCAATGCAGTTTAATGGTTTAGCTCGAGTTATAACTGAAGTTTCCATGGCATTAATTCTTTTCATCTGATAAAGGTTCGTTACTGGGGTTTGATTGTATTATCTGCGTTATCAAGTCTTGCATTGACACTTCAATGTTGTCCAATTTATTAAAGTTATACCATACTCCTTGCCAGTATGTGCTTCCACCTTTTTTGCACAGCTTGATAGTCCTCTTTTCCTCATGTATGTTCAGGTTACCCCAAGTCAACACACGATAGAGGTTTTGAAGGAGCATTACAAATTCAACATCTTGAAGGAATTTTTGGTAAACAGTATTTCTATTTTTCAAAATTGTATTGTTCATGTTTCAGATGTTGCTTCCTTTTTCACATGATACATGTTGAACAGTTGTTAACAACTGTTTTCTTTGTCAACTCAATAAAAAGATTCTTCCGAATATGGCATCAGTTCCAGATTTCCAAGCTATCTCTTATGATGTGTGTGGAAAGGTCCGTACTGTTAGTTCTGCCTACAAGGCAAAGGTACCTCCAATTTTATCAAGCTCAGTCATGTTTCATGCTTATTCATTTCTTTAGAACATAGAGATGATACAATTGAATCGATAACAGATTGATATAGATGTTTGCTTTGTCGGCTAGGTGGCACTGGTACACAGATCAGAAAATGCAAAACCTCTAGCTAAACTTACAGATGAAAGTGGGAATTTCTGCTTCGGGGTATGATAACTGTATAATAACAAATAGCCACTTAAACTTAGAACATCTTCTGTTGTCCAGCTGTTTGAATGGCGTTCATAATTACCAGAATTGCTGCATTCGGCCCTTGACTGGGCTTCATACTAAATATTGTTCAGTACTATGGATCTGTTTTATAATTTCATAACCATATGAATTTAATCCAAACATTGTCAATATGTACTCTTTTGTCATCTTCAGGTTCCACCCGGCGAGTACCACTTATCTGCCTTGGCGGTAGCCTCTGGAAACGACCCAGAGCTTTTATTTTCACCTCCATACATCAATGTTACTGTTAATAGTCCTTTACTTAGCATTCAATTTTCTCAGGTAAATAGTCTAGTATTGTTAATAACCACTTTCCACTTCGCCAACATTATTGTATCCTTTTGTACTGCACTGTTTTTTGGCAATGCACTATTGTTTGCGATCCTGACTTCTATTAATTATTTCCAATGTAAGGAATTGGTCAATATCCACGGAACTGTTGCCTGCAAAGAGGATTGTAGCTCATCGGTGACTGTAACTCTTATAAAAAAAGAGGCTAAGAAAAATGAAGAGAATACAACTCTTAGCTTGGCTGACGGCAGTAATACATTTACATTTTCAGATGTCTACCCTGGGAAATACAGGCTTGAGGTACGTGCTTCTGTTTGAATAAGTTCATAGATCGGTTTTTGAAATCAACAAAAAGTCTTACAGCTGGCTTAGTTTCTATACCACTTTTCCTAATCTTGGTTGAACAATGGGAATCCAGGGCTGCAAATAAGCCTAGTATTAAATTGTTCAGGAGCCGAGTATTAATGGGCTTCAAAAATTTATGGTTGAGCTTGGCTGTTTTAATTTTTTACGAGCTCGAACTTTAAAGTAGTGTAGTTGATAAAGGTTGAAGTGAATATTTTTAATTAACGAGCGTCCGAATGAGCTATTTATTTAACTAACTTAAAATTTTGAACATACTATTATAAGTTTATATGAAAAATACCCTAATCGAACTTACAAACGAGCTCAACATGAGCCACAAACGAATTTTTATCTAGCTTATCAATGAGCTCATAAAAGAATTGTCTGGTAACATAAACGATCGAACTCTCTTGCCCATACTTGGCTCGTCTATTTAGCGAGCTTTAACATTGTGGGTGGTCAAGCCCAATGGTCATAATTGTAAGTGGGTTGAAAAGTTACCCATTCAACAATGCGTGATTATTTCTGAGTATCCATGCAGAAGAGCTATTTACATTTGAACCCTGCATTTGTACATATAGAAGATGAATAGAGTGAAAGCGTCATTTTAATGAAAACTACTAATCAAACCCCATTGTAGTTATCTGAAGTCTGTTTTTTGTCATTGAAACTCTATTTCGTGATTTTATAGCCCAACGAGGTAATAAACTGAATGTAAGATAACAAAATAAACTTTCTCCCATGGCTCTTTCCATATGTATAAATGGACACCAGAGTAAGCCTGGTGTTTGATTGATGTAAACTTCCCCTTTCCCTTCAATTTGGAAAGTTTGACGTCTGATTGCCGAACTCTGTTTTTCAAGTTTATGTGAGGATCAAAATAGTAAGAGCTCTCTAACCAACATGTAGTTGGCTTTAATATCACATTTTACTTGACCACAGTTACTCTATTTGTAGGTCAAACATGTTTTACCAGATGCTGTGTTCAAGAAAGACAATTGGTGCTGGCAGCAAAACTTTGTTCTTGTTGATGCCGGCTCAGAGGATGTTCATGGCGTTGAGTTTGTTCAGCAAGGATACAGAATTGATATAATATCTACCCATGATGTTGGTGTCAAGATGATTCAATCAAATGGTTCATCAGTTGACCTGCAAATTAAGGTTGCTAAACTATTACCTAAAGGAAACTTATTGATGTTGCCTGCAATTTTGAATGGTGCTTATATTCTATTTCTGTTCGCAGAAAGGATCCCAGCAAATTTGTCTTGAATATCCAGGAGTGCATGAACTTCAATTTGTTGACTCTTGCGTATTCTTTGGCAGTTCTTCTGTTAAACTTGATACACTAAAACCTATGGTTAGACATACATTTCTTTCACATGCTTCTTGGACTTCACATATAAATTCACCTCATTCACGTGTTTGGTGTTTGCATTTGTACTTGCAGCTCATCAACCTAACTGCGGAAAAATATCGCATTCAAGGGCAAATTCATATTGACTCCAGCTCGCTTAGTGATATTGTTGAATTGCCTGAAACCATCACTGTGGACATTCTGACTGTGGGAGGCACCATGGTCGGCACTAACACAGCCAAACCTGTATTAAGTGACAGAGATCAGACAACATCTGTATATGAATATTCAATATGGTCTGATCCTGGCCAAAAATATGTGATTGTTCCTAGGGACTCAAGGTGATCACTCGTAAAATTTCTTTCTAGTTATCCTACAATATGATTCGCTGAATGCTTCTCGGTTAAGCATTGTGTGTTATAATACTTTGGCTCAGAGACTATGTTTTACCTCCAATGTATCCTTTTGTTGCAGGGATGCAAAGAAAAAGATATTATTCTACCCAAGACAGCTATATGTAAGCTAATTTAGTTGTTATCTATGGAAGTATGTCTTTTCATCGAATAAATTTCAAATTTCTTTCATTTACTGTAGGTTTCAGCTGTAAATCATGGCTGTCAAGGTCATCTTCAGCCTTTTCTTGGCCGCCTGGGTTTGTACATTGAAGGCTCAGTATCCCCTCCCATGTCCGGTGTTCATATAAAAATTATTTCTGCTGGTGATAGTCTCAACTCTCATCTGAGAACTGGTGAAGTAGCAATTGAAACCGAAACAGGCAATAATGGTGTCTTCATTAGTGGACCATTATATGCTGATGTAGGGTACAATGTTGAGGCATCGAAGGTTAGTAAAAAATTAGCCGTAATATATAATTCCAATGTTTGTTTCTGGGCCAATTTTGTTGAGTTATAAAATTTATTTTGTATAATCACTAATTGATTGGCTTCGACACATGTATGCAGCCAGGGTACTATTTGAAACCTCTCGGACCTTATACATTTTCATGCCAGAAGCTTGGGAAAATAAATGTACGCATTTATTCGGAAGCAAATGAAGTCTTCCCCCCTGCGTTGTTATCATTGAGCGGTGAGCATGGTTATAGGAACAATTCAATTTCCAAGGCTGGAGGAGTGCATCTCTTTGATGATCTATTCCCTGGAAGCTTTTATCTACGCCCATTGTTAAAGGTATTTTTGTCTCTAACCCTTGATATGTCGAAGACATTTGGAGTTTCCGTTTCTTGTTTTTGTTTTTTAGTTTATCCCTCTATAGGTGTAGTTTGCTGGCGATTTTTGCAATTATTATAAAAATAAAGCTTTTTTTAACATGTCGCAGCATATGGCCATACATTTTACTCGTGATTGGAATTTATTATTTATATTTGAAACATAAAACTGATAGAAAAATAGTTGGTGTTTCCTGTTTCAAAATTTATGCTACGTGAGATATGAATGGAGTTACTTAGTTGAAGCAGGTGTTACAACTCAACAAATTAGATATATCAATAAAACTACAATAGTATGATGTCATGACTAGAAATGATCTTTGGTTTGTGTTTAAAATTAGCTATACCTAATATAACAATCTTACTCACAGGAATATGCTTTCTCGCCTCCTGCACAAGCAATAGAGCTTTCTTCTGGTGAATCTCGAGAAGTCACTTTCCAGGCCATTCGTGTGGCATACAGGTATCTATTCTCTCAGTTTAGGCAAAACTAGAATGCCCGTGCATGAATTTAGTGCTACATGACAAGTTTTTAATTTATCATGTCTGTGATGACGTTATATAAAATTTCAGTTATGTGTCACTCACATCACAGTCTTGCAAGACACCTCGAGGAAGTGTTAGATGTATTAATTCCGTGTTTCGTTTCCTGGATAGTTCCTGCTTTTATTCAGAGATGAACTTACTATGTGTTGAGTTTTCTGGTATTTTGTTATTTACCTATCTGGCTGTGTGAACAAGAGATATAATGGAGAATGCAAGCGATTTGTATGCTAGAGGTGCATGATATGAGTTCAAACTTAAAAAGTAGTTGTGGGAACCCTACTTTTTCCTTGCAAATATTGTTACTGTTAGCCACTAGCCTTTTTCCCTTTCGAATTCAATCATGACAGAACTATTTCAACAGTGCCACTGGTACAGTCACTCTCATATCTGGTCAGCCTGAAGGTGTTCAAGTTGAAGCAAGATCAGAATCCAGAGGCTACTATGAGGAATCAATGAGTGATGCTTTCGGAAATTATCGTCTGCGAGGACTGTATCCTAATACAACCTACTCGATTAAAGTAGTTAAGAAACGTGATTTTGACGGCAGCAGAATTGAGCGTGCCTCTCCTGACTACATAGTTGTTGAGGTATACTGACTAATGTTTTCTGATTTTTAAAACATCTTCTATTTCTTTCTTCCCACACCGACCTGATAGTTGCATAGCTTAATGATTTCCATATTCTTTGGTAGACTCTTGAGCATTTCCTGTTGTCCAGCTTTCCACCACTTCCTTTATTGTCTCTGCTCACACTTTCATGTTAGTTAGTTTGATCAGCCCAGAGAAATGTTCAGTTAAAACATTGATAGTAATCACTCTAAGGAGGTTTCAAATGTTTCATGAACATCCATGTTAGCAGGCACATTCTTCTTTCTATATTTTTAGTATGTTGTGGAGGAATCATTGTCAGATTGGTAAACTGATAACTATTTGTCAAGATACCAGTCTGTGCTCTTGTTTGAGGAATATGAAATTTGGTATTTTAATTTCTTTTCTTGTTACTTCCTATAGGTTGGATTAGAGGATATTAGGGGACTGGATTTCCTTGTGTTTGATGAGCCTGAAACGACGATAATAAATGGCCATGTGGAAGGAGATATGATTTCCCAAATCCAGCCAAATCTGAGGGTTGAAGTCAGATCAGCGAGTAACCCATCCAAGATTGAATCTGTTTCCCCACTGCCTCTCTCAAATTTTTTCCAAGTAAAGGGTTTGCCTAAAGGCAAGTACCTTTTGCAACTTCAGCATGGTGCTCCATCAACCACACATAGATTCGAATCAGCGGTGATCGAAGTTGATTTAGAGAAGCACGTGCAAAATCACTATGGACCACTAAGATACAGATTTGTTAAGGATTATCACAAGCAAGTAAGCGAGACATAAAGCAGAGTTCATTAGCATGCATTTATGGTTGATTTGAAGACAAATTCACTTCTTTATAGTTATTAGATCGGCAATTTCTTATAGTTGTATTTCTTATGTGCAGGAGTTAACAGCGGCACCAGTGTATCCTCTAGTACTGGGGGTATCCATGATTGTGCTCTTGGTGGGCATGCCCAGGTAAAAACAAGAGTCCAACAGATTCCCTTGAAAAAATGAAGGTTGAATTTGATTTGAAAACTTAAACTGATTACTTGCACATCTTTTTGTTTGTTACAGATTGAAGGAAATATTTCAGTCCAGCATAATATCTGCACCCATGATGATGGCTAAAAAGGATCAGACTCGAAAGGTAGCATCGAGGAAGAAGACATACTGAAGAGGGGCCTAAACAGGAAGGAGCTGACCTAATTTTGGCGCAGAGGATGATTCCATTGAATGGAACTGGGATGAGCAACGATGATTGGGCTGGTGACACATCGGATAAGTTGCAATATCTTCTTTTTATGAAGAGGTACGTTGCAAATAAAGATATGAGAGGAGTAGATAATTAAGACGGACTATATATTTCTACTCATGCAGTTGTTGAGCCGTTCCATGACTAATTGTTGGATGCAGTTGTTTGGCAGAAATCTAACATACATACAACAGAATCCATCCAAGATTTTATTGAAGAGTCGAGTCTAGTTGAACAAAGTCCACAATCTTTTCAAATTGTTTTGGAACCGTTTAACAACAAAACTGAATCTGTTCAGTATAAAATGATCAAAGAAGAGAATTTCCCATGAGCAGCTTTGAATTGATATAATGGGTAATCATCATGCCTCATTACAAGCAGATGGTTCGTCAGTGATTTTATCTGATGGGACGGTCCAGCAGTTCCATGAGGCGTTGACTGTGGCTGAGCTGATGCTGGAGCACCCCCAACAGGTGGTGGTGGAGTGCAAGTCAGTGTCCAAGAATAAGAGGGCAGCGGCTCTGCCTGCAGACAGAGTGCTGGAAATGAAAACTGTGTACATGATGGTTCCGGTTGGGCGACTACTGGCTCTGTCCACGGTCGAGGCACGGCAAATCCTTGTCAGGGCTAATTCAATGTGGAGGACCAAGTATTGTTCGTCCTTGCCACTCACAGGGATTATTCCATTCATGGTTGGGTGCGTGTGCTCCGCTGGGACGAAGGGCAATAAGAAGGCTGTCGAGGACAAGTTGAGTGAGTTTTCAAGACCCGAGTATTTGATTAGAGGAAAAGGATGGAAGCCGAGTCTGGATACCATAAAAGAGAAAATAGCTGAGCGGAAAGAAGCGCACTGATTATATCATTGAGATGTGAATCCTCCTTTCTCTACTCGTATTCACTGTATACAGTGGCTGGCTGCATGCTGGTGAAATGGTTGGGAGGTTTTTCTATGCATTTCAAAAGAAAATCTTATTTGTACGTGTTCAGTAATAATAACATAATAATACTATGATGAGAGCATGTAGATTGTCATAACGTAACTATATGTTCGGGCGTTGACATACTAGTATTTATTTTTATCATTATTATTTGAATATGTATAGAGGCTGGCTGGATCAAGTTGCTTGAGAGAGATGAATTTAATCCTTGAGCACTACGCCGCTACCTTCAGCAGAAGCAGCATGTACTGTACAGAACTGAGCAGCCAGCAAATGTTTTTGTGTGCATTGCATGTCAGTTGTCTTGAGCCCTGCATCTGCATTCTTAGCAGCCTAGCCTATATAATTAAGTACACTGCAAACCCAAGAATTGAGTACTCATCAAGAGAAAAAGTCTTCTCTCTGCCCAAAAATGTCAAAGCTGAGGTAAGATCAGTTTCTTTCACATCATTAATTAGCTGCTTCTTGTATGTGGAAGAAGATCTGCTCTAGTCTCATCAAACTGGTTGTTAGCAGCAGATCTCAACTTAAACCTTGTCATTAATTACTTGTGATCTGCTGCTCTAGCTACTTTCTTTCTTTGTGGTTATATGGATCTGAACTTTCTCAATTCAATATTAGCAAATTGATTGTGCAGGTTAGAGGGTAAGGTGGTTCTGGTAACGGGTGCAGCGAGTGGGATAGGCGAGGAAGCAGTGAGACTATTTGCAGATAATGGAGCTTTCGTAGTTGCAGCAGATATACAGGATGATTTGGGGCATCGAGTAGTAGCATCCGCCGGCACCCAAAACGTCTGCTTCTTTCATTGTGATGTGAGGGATGAGAAGCAAGTGGAGGCAGCTGTGAGGCATGCTGTGGAAAAGTATGGTGGGTTAGATGTGCTGTTCAGCAATGCTGGAATCATCGGGCCTCTGACTGGAGTACTGGAGCTAGACATGGATGGACTTGACGATATCCTGGCAACCAATGTTCGCGGAGTCGCCGCCACAGTGAAGCACTCTGCACGGTCCATGGTGGCCAGGAATGTAAGGGGATCAATCATATGCACTACCAGTGTGGCTGCTTCGCTGGGAGGGGCTGGTCCACATGCGTACACAGTCTCAAAGCATGCTATAGTTGGGCTAGTTAGATCAGCATGCAGTGAGCTTGGGGTGCACGGCATAAGAGTGAATTGCATCTCTCCATTTGGGGTGGCCACACCACTATCTTGTAATGCATACAATCTAGAGCCACGTCAAGTTGAGTCCAACAGCAGCGCACTAGCCAATCTCAAAGGAATGGTGCTGAAAGCCAAGCACATAGCAGATGCGGCACTGTTTCTGGCATCAGATGAGTCGGCTTATATCAGTGGGCATAACTTGGTTGTTGACGGAGGTTTCACAGTGGTTGTGAACCAGCAGAGTTTCTCTGATATCATGTGACCGACCTCTTAACTGGAGAAGAAGATTCTGATTGGAGCAGAGTCTCGTGGTCTACTTTATTACTTTTGTTTGAAGAAGCAACATTGTGTTTTGGTTGGTTCTCCATCCCATCCCATCCCATCCCGTAGTGCGCGAAATTGCATATGCTGCTGCGGCCTATGGGCATGTGCAATTTCCTCACATTGTGCAATGTTGTCTGTCTTCACACTTTCACTTTCATAAAAACCACCAATCTTGTCTCCTTTGACCTTCTTCATACTCCTTCATATCTGCTCTGCTCCTTTTACCTTATTCAACTTTGCATAAACCAATTTACGATACAACAATCACATGTCAATGTGAACCTATGGGGAATGGATATGATGAATAACGTCTCAAATGAGCCAAAACTATAACATATACATAATATGAACAATTTTTGGCCCAAATTCAAAAAAAACAAACCTATAAAAATAAGTTTCATACCAAATTTCATACTCCATGCAAGGATTGTGAGCCACCTGAAGTCAGAGCAGTACACGCTGAACTCTGAAGCCAAAAGAAAGATGCCAGACGTGCCTAAATCAGAAGCCTGCTCAAGGACTTGGAATATCCGGAAGAACAAGGGCCTGCTCAAGGGACGTAAGCATTTGTGTCAAAAAGGGGAAGAGTAAATGAAGGCCGACCACTCCAGATGAACTCTCTTGTTTTTATTGAAACCCTGCGTGGCTATGCTAAAACCAAGGCCGAGTGTGGCCACAACGTTTACTCTGAAACTGTTGTTAAGTAGTTTTAATATTTGTTTTCGTGGAAGATTTCATCTATGGCCAAGGGGTTTTGTCAAAATGCCAAGGGGGAGATTGATGATGCTGTGTGGCAGTCTTTGACAAAACCAGCTCACGCGAACAAACTCCTGTTGTAGCAAATCTTAGAGCACGGAGCTGTAGCAGAAGTTCAGCGCTCATTCGGAGTTTGCATTCAATGGACCGTATTAAAGAGCAGTGCTCTGCGGGGAGCTTCTAAATATTCAATAAAGAATATCCCAGTGAAGATTCCCGTGCCCAGGTAAAGATTTGTTTGTGGGAGATTTGATTTTCTAAATCAAATCTAATCTCCTACAACTTTATGGAGCTTCCAAAAGCGGAAACCTGTGCAAGGCTGCGAGTATTTAAAGGAGGCTGAGCAGAGCGTCCTGTGTGATCGAAGCTGAGAATATACAGAAAGAGCATATGCAGAATACCAGAGGGTGGAATTCAAGTGCGAGAAGAGCTTCGACCATCACCGAGAGCACCACAAGCGCGTGGAGCTGTGTGATTGAACCGAGGGTGATCGAGACTTGCAGAGTCTGATCACTGCTTGATATGAGAAGCCAATTCAGAGCATCGAAGTGCTTGTTGGTAGATCAAGGAAGGCCGTGGAGCAATTGTCGAGTACTCGGACAATTGGCTGAAGGCTGTGTCTTGTTAGCCACAGGAGGTCACTGAGTGAGGGTGAGTATTCCAGAGTGTGCAGCGCTCGTGGAATTGTTCGATCGGCTCAGCTGAAGGCTTGGAGTGACGCGAACAAATTGTGCATCAGCTGTGTGCTACAATAGGTGCTATAGCAGACATGCAGAGACTGCGTGTTAATTAGAATAGGCTGGGATTCGTCGAGTCAGTAGCTGTTCTAGATTAATACTAGTGTAGGTAGTTGTGACACAAGTCAGAGCCTGTTCTGATTATGGTCGAAGTCCTAGCTAAGGTTGAGTAGCATAGGTTGCGTATTGGCGAACCGTGTTGTACGAGAGAACCTTGAGCTTAGTGGATTAAAGGACTGAGTTCAGTCCTTCTCAGAGGTAGGCACTTGGCCGAACTGGGTGAACAAACCATAGTCCCTTGTTCTATCTTGCTGCATCAGATTTGAGTGTTCAAGAGTGTGCTGTAGCATCCCCTGCTAGTTCACTTCTGCTGGCCTGCTTGATAACTTGAGCTGCAGCAACTCCTTGTTCACTTGTGCTGGTTTTGTCAAACACTGTCATACTTACATCATCAATCTCCCCCTTGGCATTTTGACAAAACCCACCAGAGATTTGTTTGAAGAATTTTTCTTCACCTCCACTTCTTAGCCTGCTCTTCTCCTCCCCCTTTTTGGAATAAAAGACAAGGGGGTGCTCCTGGCTGAACTATGGAGGCAACACGCAGAGCCCCAGAGAGGCTCTCAGGGCTTCGAACCAGACTGCGTCCAAAGTTTTTGTGAAGATATCAGCAAGTTGTTTGGCAGACACAACATGTTGTAGTGCAATGGTCTTCTTTTCAACAAGATCACGGATGAAGTGATGACGAATGTCAATGTGCTTGGTTCTGCTGTGCTGCACCGGATTCTTAGATATGCTGATGGCACTCATATTGTCACAGTAGAGAGTCATTTCATCCTGATGAAGACCATACTCACTCAGCATTTGCTTCATCCACAGCATTTGTGCACAGCAGCTCCCAGCAGCAATGTATTCAGCCTCGGCAGTGGATAGCGAAATGTTGTTTTGCTTCCTGCTGAACCAGGACACCAGATTATTTCCTAAGAAGAAGCATCCTCCTGAAGTGCTCTTCCTGTCCTCTGAGCATCCAGCCCAGTCCGCATCACTGTATCCTACCAGATTAGCATTTGTGTCCTTAGTATACCAAAGGCCATAATTCACAGTTCCTCCCACATACCGAATGATTCGCTTGACCAACTGTAGGTGGCTATCTTTGGGAGAGGCTTGAAATCTGGCACAGACTCCTACTGCGAAGGAAATGTCAGGGCGGCTGGCAGTCAGGTACAATAAGCTCCCAATCATGCTTCTGTAGATTGTCTGACTCACTTCCATGCCATGTTCATCTTTGATTGCCTTGACATGAGTGGCAGCAGAGGTTCGTTTGTGACTGGCCTTATCTAGTTGGAATTTCTGCACTAGGTTCTTGCTGTATTTGCTTTGAGCAATAAAAATGCCATCTTCTGGGTAATCTCCAGACCAAGAAAGTATGACAGCTCTCCAACCATACTCATTTGAAATTCCTGCTGCATGTGATTCACAAACTGCTTCACCAGGTGCTGAGACTTTGAACCAAAAACAATATCATCCACATAGATTTGTGCAATGATCACATCTGACTTGGTTCTCTTGACAAAAAGAGTTTTGTCAGCTCCCCCTCGTTTGTAGCCATGTTTTTCCAAGAACACTGTCAACCTCTCATACCATGTCCGAGGAGCCTGTTTCAGTCCGTATAGGGCTTTCTTCAACTTGTAAACATGCTCTGGAAAATGAGGATCTTCAAAACCTTTTGGCTGAGTGACATAAACTTCTTCAGACAGGTCTCCGTTCAGGAATGCGCTTTTGACATCCATTTGATACAGTTTAAACCCAAGAAAACATGACATGGCTAGAAGAAGTCTAATGGCCTCCAGGCGAGCAACTGGAGCAAATGTTTCTTCAAAATCCAGACCCTCAATCTGAGTAAATCCCTGAGCAACCAGACGGGCCTTATTTCTTGTGATGTTTCCCTTCTCATCAGTTTTGTTTTTGAAGATCCACTTTGTGCCTATGATATTCACTCCATTTGGTCTGTCCACCAGATCCCAGACATCGTGTCTTTCGAACTCTGCCAGTTCCTCTTGCATAGCCATCATCCAGAATTCATCACTCATGGCTTCCTTGAAATTCTTGGGTTCAATGCTGGACATAAAACATGTATTGAGGTAAGCATGGCTTCTGGTCCTTCTTTTGTCTGCGGGATCCCCAATCACATTTGTCAGGGGATGATTCCTCTGAATCTTCTTTGGGGGCTGCCTTGAAGGTGGATCAGGAGCCTCAGTGTGCAGATCATCAGACAGGCTTTCTAATTGAACATCTGGAATTTCTGCTTCAGCACTTGCTGTAGCATCTGCTGGAACCGCAGCTTGTTCACTTCTGGTCTGTCTGTCAGACACTTCTTCAAGATCAGAGTCTTCATCACCAGTGTCAGTATCAGGGGTAGAAACTTCTTCTGCATCATTGACAACAACATTTATGGATTCCATGACTGTATTTGTCCGCTGGTTATATACTCGATAAGCCCTGCTGTTTGTTGAATAACCCAAGAACAATCCAGGATCACTCTTAGGGTCGAGTTTCTTTCTATACTCCCGATCTCTCAGAATGAAACACTCACTTCCAAAGATGTGGAAGTATTTAACAGTGGGCTTCTTCTGATTCCAGAGCTCATAGCAGGTCTGATTGGTTCCTCTCCGTAAGGTGACTCATTGATGATATAACATGCGGTGTTCATAGCCTCTGCCCAAAATCTCAGGGGAACTCTCTTAGCATGAATCATGACTCTGGCCATTTCTTGAATTGTTCGATTCTTTCGTTCCACTACACCATTCTGCTGTGGAGTGATGGGAGAAGAGTACTGATGAGAGATACCTCTTTGACGACAGAAATCATCCATAGCTTCGTTTTCAAATTCCCTACCATGATCACTGCGGATGCTGCTGATTCTGAGGTCTTTCTCTTGCTCTAGGCGAGACACCAAGGACAATATAACTTTCACAGTATCTGATTTTGCTCTGATACCAATTGAAATTCGCAGTGTCTCAGTTCGACAGATTCGTGAACAAGTAGTTGCTGCAGCACACTCTTGTTCACTCGGAAAATTTTCTCAGCAAACAATGAACAAGACAAAGTTTGTTCACCCAGTTCGGCCAACTGCCTACGTCTGGGGAGGACTATTCTTCAGTCCTCAATCCACTCAAACCAAAGGTCTCCAAGTACACTCGGTTACAACTCACGCAACCTATGCTACTCAACCTTGTGTGGATCACTCGGCACAATCAGAACAAGCTCTGATTTGTGTCTGCACACCCTCTAAAATATGTCAATCTAGAATAGCTACAGTCTTCTCAAAGAACTCAGCCTATTCTAAACTACACCTACTCAGCAGGGTTGCTGTAGCAACTGCTGTAACACACAGCTGAAGCACAATTTGTCCGCTGATAACTTGTTTATTTTTTGGAGAGTGCTCTATTGGTGATATGGAGGTAATTCCACACCTTCATTAATTCTTCGGGTCCTACAATTAAACCTTAACGAGTCAGATTTTTGTTGCTAGGATGAATCATTTGAACAAATTATGGCTCTCCTCCTTTGTTGGATCTGCCATTAGTTATTACAGATAAAATATCTTGAAGTTCCTCTTAACTTCAAAAGACCATTGGCATCCAAATGTTTCACTATTATTAATAGAAAGACCACTAGACTTAGGGCCTGTTTTTTAGCCATTAAATTTTCAGCACTTAAGTTAAGTTAAGCTAAGTTAAGTTAAGTTAAGTTAAGTTAAGTTAAGTTAAGTTAAGTTAAGTTAAGTTAAGTTAAGGTAAGTTAAGGTAAGTTAAGTTAAGTACTACCCATCACCCCAACCCACCATCACACCCCACCACCACCACTCCAACCTATCACCACCACCCCCACCCCCACCACCAACACCCCAACCCACCACCACCAACCCACCACCCCAAGCACACCACCACCATCATAACCACACCAACACCATCCCCCACCCCCACCCCCACCACCAACACCCCAACCCACCACCACCACCCCAACCACACCACCACCATCATCACCACCACCCCAACCACCCTAACCACACCACCCCCACACCACCACCCCAACCACACCACCACCCCAACCACAACACCACACTACCACCACCCCAACCCACCACCACCACCACCACCAACACTCCCCACCACCACCACAACCCCAACCCAGCACCACCAACACCCCACCACCACAACCCCAATCCACAACCCCCACCACCACCAACACCCCCACCACCACAACCCCAACCCACCACCCCAACTATACCACCACCACCATAAAAATATGTTTGTAAAAGTACTTAAGTTAAGTTAAGTTAAGTTAAGATAAGTTCAGTTAAGTTAAATTAAGTTAAATTCAGTTAAGTTAAGGTAAGTTAAGTTAAGTTAAGTTAAATTAAGCATAAGTTAAGGTCTAAAGAAGAGGCCGTTAGACAATAGAGTAAGAGACTGTTATCTATAACTGGAAAGGAAGTGTTGATTAAAGTATTGTATTGGGCTAGAAATTTTCTGATCCCTGAAAAATTATCTCATCATTAAATGCTATTTGCACAATATGTGGAAGGGTTCAAAACCTGCGAGAGCTGCTCACTTGGTTAGCTGGACACAGGTTTGCGAGGACAGATATGAAGGCGGGTTAGACATAAAGCAAAACTAGACAAGATGAATTTAGTATTATCATTGAATCACGTTTGGGACCTACCACAAACAAATACAAGCAAATGGAATCCCAACATGGAACCAATGAACTCCCGAGATTTAAAATTTTTGGAAAAACTATTAGATTATCAATCAAGAATGTGCTCAAGTTAATAACAAGGAATTAATTTAGATTAGGGAAAAGAAGTCTTTCACTGCCAAATGCGTTTACAACACTTTAACTGAGCCAACCCCCATAGTTAAGTGGTATAATTTTATGAGAATAAGTATTCTAGACAAGGAAATCCATGTTTTGGCTAGCAATAATGGACAAAATTTTGACAAAATCCTAATCATTCCATGGTTCAACTTCCTTTAGGAAAGCATACAAACAAGATTTATAGGTACTGCCTCCGCAGGGACAATTAACAAAATCTAGACAGTTAGGAAGATCATATTCGATCACAAAAATCTGGACTACACAAGATCAACCAAACATATTAGCTGGAATTTAAAGATAAAACTTGGAGCTATTACAACTTCCAAATTTTACGGGGACATTGTCTTGTTAAAAAAAATGAATATGCTCTCATTAGTAGGCTTAGCTCGGAAAAAATGATTTTGATGCTTGTTTGCCACGAGGCTTAGCTCGGGATCAAATTAGAAAAGATGGAGCTGTTAAGTTTGGAAGACTGGTTTACAGAAATTAACAATGCAGCTGAGGATAACATGAAATCCTACATTCTCATCAGCGGCTAAAGCTGAGAGGCCCTCAAGCGAGCAAGATATAAGGAATCAACTGCACTCCCAATGATTGCGAGAGAGCTAACGGATCTACACACATTAAAAGAGATTATGAAAATCTCAAAAACTTTTTGGAGAAGAACCTCCTTTTTGATTTGAACTCAAGTGGGTCTTTTTTTACTTAGAATAACAGATGAAGTTTTGAAGTAAGAGTTTGAAACAAACTTGATAGAGCTGTAGCGAATAATGATCTGGATAATTTCTGTCATGAGAGCACCGTCCATTTTGGTCCCCCTTGCATCTTTGACCACTCTACGATAACTGTCAGTTGGGGTTTTAAGGATATGGAAAAAAAATCTTTTGCATTCTGGGAAAAGCTGGGTTACCTTCCAGTGATACAAAATTGTTGGAGTAATGCGAAGCTTCCTTAGCTGATTGATTGGTCTTCAATCATGTTCATGAGGAACAATAAAATCCCATCTTGACCTTCCCACATCTCCATGTTGACTTTCTCCCAAAACATTATCTCTTTGTTGACTCGCTCTCTTACATCTAGCAATTTATTTTGTATGCATGTGTATCATTATATGAATATGAATGATTGTTGGTTGAGTATCAACACCTCTTTCATTTTACGATATTTATTAGTTGTTCTTCAATCCCATTTTATACTTGAAAGCATGTAAAGGAACAATTAACGCCCGGATTAACCTACACCTCTTTAAATGTTAGCTCACCTGCTACTAGAAGTAAGCGGTATGCAAATTCAAAAAAGAAAAATATAAAGCAAATTGTGACGTTAAGATGGACCAGATAGTAGTAGTAATTGAGAGCTATTAATATTAATGCAAGGTTACATTGTTTTGATCATGTCATGAGGAATGATGCATTAGCTCACAGTCGCAAGTTCTCTCACTATGATTGTCTAAGTTAAGATTAATGTGATCGGAACTATCAAATTAGTAGTCAGATTTTTCATGAACAACACCGTTACGCCAACGAAAAGAACATGCAAACCCAGAAATCCTTACGACTTGCTTAACATTCTCAATGTGTTTTGTTAGATTTTATAATTTCAAAATACAATCTTTTAACTAAGCATTTAGGAAACTTCCCAAAAAATAATTTTTGGAAATATAATAAATTAAAAAACCAACCGATTGGAACGGCAGATTGCGAATGAAATATAGATATGGCAAGCTCTAAAAAACATTGGTAATGAGAGTTCCCTAGTCCAAACTGGTTCGCAGTTGAGTTCTTCAAATCGAGCACGAATATCACTAAAGTTGAGTTTTGCGAAAGACACTGCTTAAATAACAATGTTCTTCCACGGGGTATTAATTTGGCTTATTTAGCCCTTGGGCGCAAATCTTACAAAGTTGAATCTCTAGAAGACGAAAGACCTATTTGTTGCAATAATATCACTTATAAAACTATAGCTTCAATCCTAGCGGATAAATTAAAGATTGTTCTCCCAGATATCATTGATCATGTCCAAGGTACCTTCATCAAAGGCAGTTCTATAGTTGCAACTATTATTCTATGTCAACAACTTGAAGATCTAATATAAGCGAAAGATGGAGTTGAAAAATTGGCCTCATGAAGGCATTTGATACTGCTAACTAGGAGTTTGTACATGCTATGGTTCTTAACTAGAATTTTCCCTCCAAATTTATTTGGAATCAATATGTGTGTCAGAAGTACAAAATATCCTATCCATATTTACTTAGCCGAACACAGATTTATAAGGACAAATATAGCGAGACGAACTAGATAAGATGAATAGCATAATCATTAAATAACAAAGCAGTCAAATGGAATTTGGTTTAATAAAATAATAAGCATTTAAACTTCCTAAAAATTAAACACTAATATAAAAAATTAAGAAACTACTTCCCAAAAATTAAACTCTAAATATAATAAATTAAACCAAACCAACCGTTAGACCGACTTGAACTTCAACGGCTCAATTTGGAACAGTATATATAATTAAACCGTATAACATTCTCAGTCTAGCTCGCGCTCATTCTCATTCTCATTCTCAGTCTCAGTCTAGCTCCAAGAAACAGGAGGAGTGACGTAAGCTCCATCCATCCATCCGCTATACTCTTCTCTGTGAATCCATGGCTCGCTTTGACGAGCTGCTCGGGATCCTCTAAATCAAGAAGCGGGTCCGGGAGGTCGCTCGCCGGGAAATCCAAAAACGTAGTCTTCTTCTGCAGTTCCGGATTTTGAAATCCCAAGAAAGCTGGGAGGCACAAATCGATTTTAGGTATTGTAATCATCGAACATGATTTTGTTTCGTTATGATTTTGTTTTTGAAATCATCAAAACCCCACGACTCGTGACCTAGACGATAATGTTTCCTATTCTGCAGGATTTGGGCAAGGTTATCAGAGGCGATCTTGGAGAGGGCGAAGGCCAGGTTTACAGTTTCTTGCCTTTTGTGGATTATTTACAGATTTTGTTTTGTATTTGTGAATGAATCATTATTGGATGGGTTGGGAAGGTTTGATCTTTCTGACAATCTTGTGTTGTTGATACTTGTCTTGACTCTTTTTGTTCCCTTTATTTTCGTTGATAGTTGATATGAATGGCAGACGATAAAAGGAAGGGCTCATCTTTCATGAACTGCTGGGATAACAAAGACGCGAAGGATCAAGAACTGGTTGAGAGGAAGCTAGACCTGGTAAAGGTAACAATTGAGATCGTATCATTAATATACCTTTCTTATCAGTAATTAAACGACATAAGATCAAAGTCGATATATATTATCATTCAAATTGTTGGAATTCTCAGGTCTCCCTTTTTATTTATCTGAGCATGTTTTGCTGATTTTTTTTTTCTCTTACCGAGTGCATCCAAATATACAGTCGAAGCCTCAGAAGGAGGGTTCGGAATCTGTTCATTTTTGGGAATCGCTAGGGGGAAAAACCGATTACTCAAGTCAGAAGATTGCTAGAGATACTGAAAATGATCCTCATTTATTCTCATGCAGTTTCACGAACGGTAACGAGCCACTTATATGCTATGTCACTATCCTTCCTTTTGATTGGCATCATTTTATGATTTCTTCCACTGCTTTTCTTTTACTGATTGCATTGTCCCTTGCACCAACGGTTGCTGCTGCAGGCACGTTAAAGGTGTGTACTGTACTTTTTTTTTTTTTTTTTTTTAAAGTTATGCGATCTTACTCCATTCTAAGACGGAGATATATAACTTCGCACAAGATGATTTAATGACTGAAGATGTTTTTATTTTGGACTGTCACTCGGAAATCTTTGCATGGGTCGGAAAGGCGGTTCATTTCCTTCGCTGATGCACTTTCGATGAATTTCTGATGAAGAAAGAAACTCAGTGACTCCTCTGATACTAATTAATATTCATCAAGATTCATCTAGGTGCAAAATATAACATCTAATTGCTAAATATTGATACTGATTTCCTCTACATTATTCTGGCTTTTCCTCAGTTGGTAGTGTTCAACCCAAGTCATCCTCTCAGCTAGTATCGATCCAGTTTCTCAGTCTTTCCTTCTGTTGTTATTATCACTTTCTTGCTTTCTTTTTCGGTTTGGTTCCTTTATACGATTTGTAATTGGATTTCTTGTGGCTATCTTTCAGATAAGGAATTGATTCTTGGGTGGGTTATGGCTCAAATTATTGAATGTTGTAATTCGCGGATGGGTTAGTTCATTTGTCAACAATGTCTTCGTATCAGATTTCATTGACATTTTTGTTCTGACTTAAATTTGTGCACCGATGTGATTTTTTTTGATTGTATGCAGGAGAGGAGGAGAGATGTTTGCCTCCAATGATGGATTACCAGATTCAGATTCATGGTGGAGAAGGCTGTGAGTGGTGGTGAAATCTCAAGTCGCTCGATGGTGTTTTAACATTCGATTCTAGTATATATCCAGGAGTAAATCTTCAATTTTGACCAAGTATATATCAGGTGGAAGATGGTGATATAAGCACATCCAAGTAAAAGTTGATTCATTTTTCTTATGCCATTTTTTGTGCCTACAGGTTACGGAAATGCTTGGGCCTAGCTTGTGCGATGTATGGAACACTTCTGGGCAGGCTTAAGTTTATTCATCGTTCAGGTTTACTTATTGTATATGTTTGTGTGTTTGGTTTTACTATAAGTGGAAGTTTTACTTTACTGCTTGTCGGTGTTTCCAGTAGGATATTTGATATTTTGCATGGCATTTCTGAGCAGGATTAAAATTTATTTAGCTAATATAATGGTTAGATGTTGTTCATATTTGACAATCCTTCTTACCATGATTCCTTTCATTGACCTTATGCCTTTAATGGTGTATGCACTTGTAACTTAGTTTCTTGAACGGGTTTTAGGGTTTAGAGGGTTTAGGGTTTGGAAGGGTTTAGGGTTTGGAAGAGTTTAGGGTTTAGTGACACCCTGAAGTCATCAGATTGATTCTTCGCTGTAGGAATCGACAGCTATATGCTGCTTGCCTTTCTTAACTGCCGTTGTGGCAGTAGACTATGAGAGTTTGGCTAAATATTTAAAGGTCAAAAAGAACCATCCCATCATATCATCATATGTATGAAAATGAGTATAATATTTATATTTCACTTTATAGTTTCGTTTATCGAACTTCATATTTTATTTTTTCTTAGACGTAATAATTTTTTTGAGGCATCATTTTATATGTCTAAAGAAGTGGATGCTTTTTATGTAAGCGGCACTTTGTTGTCAATCAAGTGGAGATGTTTTGGATGCTTTTTGCTTAGACACGTGGGACTGTAATGACCGTACATGTTTTGCTTTGTTTCAGTTTCATATTCAATATATGTAGATTTATTTTGATGTTGTTCTCTTTCTTTCTTGTCCAAAATATGCTTTATTTTTGAATTAATTAATTATTTATGTCTATAATTAGTTTTATTTGCTAAAGATTTATTTTAAACGGCTCAATATCCAACGGCCGATTTCCTAATTTTACACGAATTTGCCGTATAAATATTTAGTAACCCTCACCACCAACGAAGACTGGAGTGGACTGGACTGGACTCTCATCTCAGTCAGTCGGCCCATCCAAGCAAGCTGCTGAGTCCTGCCGTCATTCCGACCGACCGACGACTAGATTCCCGAAGCCAGTCCTTTTTTGGTGATCGATGGATGAATTGATTTGGTTTGTTTGTTTGTTTTTGTTGCTCTCTTTCCGTCCCACTTTTGCAGCTTTATGTATGAAAGTAGTTTTCTGCTACGAAAAATTTGCTAGCCAGCCGCCAAATATTAACTTTGAATCTTCAATTTGCATTTTCTGATGCTCTGCCTTTTGTTGTCTGGTTTGTAGTGTTACTTCATGTCTTTGCCTGATGCACTCTGCTTTTTTGTTACTTTCACTATTCAAAAGAATTTATGTTGACGTCCTACACATGACCTCATGGAAACATCTTTTAGCAAGGAGATCACGAATGAAGAAAGAAACACAGTAAGTATGCCTCCTCATCTTCTTTTTCACACGTTTCTTGTTTTTTTTTTTCATACTTTCTCTTTTTCAGCCAACCTCCTCAATACATTGTCTCAGATCCAGTTTCTTGGTCTTTCCTTCTGTTTTTATTATCATGCTTTCCTTTTCGGTTTTCGTCCTCCCTCA